>JBBGZY010001072.1:3465000-4085000 GCA_037952925.1 Lithobates clamitans
CACCGCATCGGATCCGGACAGATGGGTTTCTCCGTTTCAGCAGTTCTCAGTCCGTGTGGAGCCCCCAACCTCACTGTCACGCTGTTCCGTTTTCTAAAGACCAGGAGTCCTCAGTTACCTCCTCCACGGGTCTCCGGAATGATCACTTCTGTTACTTCAGCACACTGGGATACGATGGCGGATCCTTGCTGCTGCTCTGCTCCTTCACAAGGTAGGCCGCAACCCTGTGGGACGCACACACCCACAGAGTTCTGCTGGCAGGCCACGCGTCTCAGGAACAAGAGACCTAAGATGGCAGCTCCCAGCCCTTTTATATCCTCCCCACAATGCAGTTCAGTTTTCCTCTGGTCCTTGAGCATTGTGGGTAGGTCATAGTTGATGTCCAGAAGTAAACAATCAATCACTTCCATGTCACTTCTCAAAATAATGAAAAATAAACAGATTTCTTCCTTATAATTAGCCACTAGATGGCGCTATATCAACTTATTACCTTTACAACAATACATATGACTAAAAACAAAAGTCAGCGCTACATACTCCGCCTGCTTTAAATCTTTGGTCCCCAGACCTTGTTCCTGCTACACATTTTGGCCTCTAAACGAGTGCACAGGGCCGACAGAGGAGCCTCCCACCAATTCTCAGGTGTTGGGAAACTATTCTGTGTACCCACAACTGTCACCTTGGTATCAGATAAAAGTGTGTCAAGGGGTGAAACAGGGCTCTCCATTTCCAGATTGACAGAGGAGGAATTAGGCTCATCGACATTCCTTTTGCTGGTAACCTTTGTTACTTCAGAACACTTGCCCAGTGTATCATATGTCAGTCTTTTGGGTGGGCGAATGCTCCTCTTTCCTCTTTGTCCTTTTGGTGTGTCCTCTATTTCTGGGTGAACACTGTTTTCTTCTATTATAGACCTTGTTTCTTCCAATTCAGTGGGAGACAAACACTCTTTAGACCGTTCAGTCAATGGTACAAACTCTGAAGCTTCTGGCCTAAGGGCCTTACTATCTTCTCTGGTTGTCGGGGATGAAACACCCCTTTCAGCTTCAGGTGTATCAGATGACCACAACCAGCTGATGTCCATATCTCTCTCCTCACTATTTTCAGTTGTTAAAGACCCAGACTGAGACCTAGTTACAGGCCGATGTGCAATTTCTGATGTAGATGGTAACTCCTCCTCGGGGATTATCCTGACTGCATCAGTGAGGGGCAAAAGGTGATTTTGATGCCAAGTCTTAATTGGTCCAGCACTTCCTTCTGGTCTAATTTCAAATCCTGGAAGCCCTGGGAGCTGTTTACATACAATGTATGGCTATGACCTCCAGCGATTTGCCAGCTTGTGTTTCCCAGAAATACCCAAATTTCTTAGTAGAACTCGGTCACCAGGTTGTAAATCCTGAACCCTTACTTTGAGGTCAAAGTTCCTCTTATTTCTATTCCCTCTGTTGTTTGACATAGTCCGAGCCTTCTCATAAGCAATCTTCAGACTCTTTCGCAGCCTATTTGTATATCCTCAATGAGAGTTCTCTGAGGTGTGGTCCAGAGAAGTTCCAAAAGCCAAGTCCACTGGTAATCTAGCCTCTATCCCAAACATCAACCGATAAGGTGAATATCCTGTGACGTCACTCTTAGTGCTATTATACGCATGTACTAAAGCAGTGATATGTTTACTCCAGTTGGGCTTTTGCTCAGAGGTCAGTGTCCCTAACATATTAAGAAGAGTTCTATTAAACCTCTCCGGCTGAGGATCTCCTTGCGGGTGATAAGGTGTAGTTCTCCACTTCTGAATTCCCAATAAATCCAACAACCTCCTGATGAGCGTACTCTCAAAGTCTCTTCCCTGATCTGAGTGAATCCTCTGTGGTAAGCCATAATGTACGATAAACTTCTCCACTAGCATTTTTGCCACTGTGACTGCCTTCTTATCTTTCGTGGAGAAGGCTTGAGCATACCTGGTAAAATGGTCTGTGACTACCAAGATATTTCCTTGCCCACTCAAGTCAGATTCTAAACACAGGAAATCTATGCAAACTAAATCCATGGGACCTTGGCTTGATAAATGACCCATCGGGACGGCTCGTTGCGGCAAAGTCTTTCTCTGGATATACCTATGGCAGGAGTGACAGTAACTCTCCACTTCTTTCCTCATGTAAGGCCAATAGAATCTATCCCTTATCAGTTGAAGAATTCTTTCTGTCCCCAGATGGCCATGACAATCATGCAGGGCGATTAGCACTTTCTCCCTGTGTTTTTCTGGCAGAAACAGTTGCCACTTTTTCTCCAGATCTTCAGAGGGGCCCCTTCGGTAGACCACCCCTTGTTGCAACTGCAACTGACTCCACTCTTTATGCAACAACAGAGCTTCCCTCCGAGCACTTTTCAAAAGTAAATCGGGGTGCTGACTCTCCAAAGCTTCCAGTATCAAGCTGCAGAGTGGATCTTCCTGTTGATGTCTGCTAAGGTCTTTCCTTGATAACTTAGTTAGACCTTCTCCTGCAATCTGAGAAACATTACAGTAGTACCTGGGCCCCCCGGCTGTAGTCACTCCAATCTCTTCAGTTCTTACTCCACCTTTCTCCTGCTTTTCTGCTCCTTCACAAAGGGCTCTTACCCCTTCGGGGACAAGCTGAGTCCAATCCTCTTGGGAACTCAAGGGACTGTGGGGTCTTCTTGACAGCGCATCTGCATCTCTGCTGCCCACTCCTGGTCTGTATTTCAAGCTGAAGGAGAATGTTGAAAGAGCAGCCAACCACCTATGGCCTATAGCATCCAATTTTGCAGTGGTAAGCAAGTATGTGAGGGGGTTGTTATCTGTTTTAACCACAAATTCTGCACCATACAGGTAATCTCTCAACTTGTCTACTACGACCCACTTCAAGGCAAGAAACTCAAGTTTATGAGTGGGGTAGTTCTTCTCAGGAGGGGATAGGCTCCGGCTCACATAAGCAATGGGCCTTAATTGTCCAATATGATCTTGGTAGAGTACTCCGTTGAGCCCATCTCGGCTGGCATCCACGTGCAGTTCATAGGATTTGGTAGGATCTGCGTAAGCCAACACTGGAGCAGTGGTAAGGCTCCACTTCAATTGTCTGAATGTCTCCTCACATTGCGGAGTCCACTGATCCTGAATAGACTCCTTTTTCTTTCTGGGCCCTTCTTTCCGCCTCGTAGGTTTCTCTGAATCCACATCAGCCTCTTCTTGATTTTTCAATAGTTCCGTGAGCGGGTGTGCTATCTTCGCAAACCCCTCCAAAAACTTCAGATAGTACGAGCAGAATCCCAGAAATGACCTGAGCTCAGTCACATTCATGGGCTTGGGTCAAGAGGTAACAGCTTCCAACTTCTCAAGGTCAGTTGCTATCCCTTCTTCAGACACAATGTGCCCCAGATAGTTCACTGAAGATTGATAAAACTGACATTTCTCCATTGAAAGTTTCAAGCCCTCATCATGTAATCTCTTCAGGACCTTTTCAAGTCGCTCTTCATGCTCTTCAAGATTTCGGCCAAATACTATGATATCGTCTAAGTATACTAGGACCTCAATCAAGTTCATGTCGCCCACCGTCTTTTCCATGAGCCGCTGGAAAGTTGGTGGGGCCCCAGACAGACCTTGTGGCATCCGGTTAAATCCATAGAATGCAGACTTCTCCCTATCCTCAGGACTCATCTGGATCTGGTAATAACCACTCTTCAAGTCTAATACACTGAACCACTGCGCCCCTGACAGGCTCTGTAGGGCATCTTCTATACAAGGGGTAGTGTATTGATCAGGAATGGTCCGTCGGTTCAGAGTCCTGTAGTCGATACACAGCCATAGTGACCCATTTTTCTTCCCCACTACCACTATCGGGGAGGCATATGGACTCATGGACTCCCTGATAATCCCAGTCCTTTTCAGCTCAGCTGGCTATTCTCGAAGGTCCTCCAGATCTCCCAATGGGATCCTCTTAACCCTTTCTCGAAAAGGTTTGTCTTCCTCCAGCCGGATCTTGTGCTCTGCACTTTTTTGTTTCAAAGAATTTATTGAAGATCATAAAGTCTTTACAGCAGTTGTGTTACAGTAAACAGTAAACGTTATACATGGGATTGTTAAGGTAAACAATTTTTTCCCTTTAAGAGGATTCCCAGCCATGCTTAAGGAAAATAAACTTATTTACCTAGGTAATAGGGGGGTGTGTACCCCACAAGAATCCTTAGATAGATCAAAGATGCCCTAAAACTGAGATTCCATTGGAGGTATGCTCTACGTTCCGTGATAAATTTTGTGTGTAGTAAAAAGTTGATTTGCAATTTACGGAAGAGCTCTATCAGCGGGGTGATGTATTTATCATTTAATGTGTAAGGGGCCAATCAATATTCGTGTTTGGTAAGATCGTTTGTCTCTGGGTAGTATTTCATAAGTTGGGTAGTTAATTGGTATATGACATGGGCATCCTATTTACTTGTCAGGATGTCAATATATCGGGCATGGGAAAAGGAGAGGGTGAAGAAAAAAAGAATAGAAGGTAGGAAAGAAGGTATGGTGGTAGGAAGGGATTGGGGGTGGACCGGAAGGATGGGGAGGGCGGGGTAGGGGAATCTCTGACTTCTCTTTGTAGATGTAATATGGTCAATATATATCTTAAGCCCTAAAGTGCTTTCAAAAGGGGCTAAGTTGTCATCAGGGTAGGGAGTTAAGATATATGTATGTTGTATGTTGGTTGTGTGTGAGTAATGTAACTGTCAACCTCGACCCTTATATAGGGGAATTCAGAATGGTCTTGTATTGTATTCCGGTAGGGACTGGTAATGGAGCCAGCATGCCCATTTGCTGCTAAATTTTGTCGGTGTGTCTCTTGCTATATGTATTCATTTTTCCATCTCTGCTACTTTGTTTATTCTGATGAACCACTCTTTCAGAGTGGGTACCTTGTTTGATTTCCAATGTATTGGGATGCATTGTCTTGCTGCATTTATCAAGTGCATCATCAGTGATTTGTGGTAGGTATTGTGTGGTAAGGAGGAAAGGTGTAGGAGAAATTGGGCAGGGGTGAAATCTGGGTTGTAAGTGGTAATCTGTTCAATAATTCTGCAGACCTCTGACCAAAAGGTTTGTAGTGGGGCGAAAGACCACCAAACATGGAGTAGCATGCCCCTCTCTTGATGGCACCTCCAACATGTTTCAGGGATGTCAGCTTTAAATTTATGTAGCATTGTTGGGGTATGGTACCATCTTGACTGGATTTTGAACCCATTCTCTTGAGTGGAGACATTAGTTGAGCCTTTGTGTATGTTCGAGAATATATGCTCCCAGTTCTCTTCCGAGATTTGTATGTCTAAATCCTTTTCCCATTTCCTGCAGTATTGACTATCATTAGCTTTGTGGTCAGCGAAGAGGAGGTTGTGTATTTGAGAGATAAGGTGTGTTTGTTGTGTTGTTTTAGTACATAATGTTTCAAAGGGAGTGAGCTGTCTAGAGCATTGACCCTTTTTGTCTAGGATTTGGAGGTAATGGGCTATCATTGTGAATGTCCAGCTTGGGATAGGTGTCCATTCAAAGCGTGTTGCGATTTGCGTTGCAGGAAGTAGTTTGCCTTGTTGGAGGAATTGGTGGACCCTGATTTGTCCCTGTGGTAGATTATCAGCAAGAAATTTGTGGTGCATCCCCGGTGGAAAGTCTGGGTTCAGGTTAATAGGAGTCAATGGACTGGGGGTGAAGGAGATCGGGGTAGTCTTACATATCGCATGAAAACAGCGCAAAGTGGGGCCAATCGTCGGGTGGGCTTGAATGTCTTGTGGAATATGCTTGGGGAAAATCCAAGGGAGAGAGTTCAGGTCTAATTTCGTGAAGGAAGCTTCTAGGGAGACCCAATCACTATCCTGGTTAGATGGGTGGCTGCATGGTAATTGAGGATGTTCGGAAGGCCTATTCCTCCCAGATTTTTCGGACGAGAGAGTAAGGTGTGACTAGCTCTATGTCTATTTTTGCCCCATAAGAAATTGGAGCTGATCTGTCTGTATGTTTTGAAGAACAGGGGGGGGGATCTGTATGGGGATCGTCTGTAGGAGGTATAGTATTCGGGGGAGTGCATTCATCTTCAGGATAGCTGCTCTGCCGAACCATGAAAATGTCGGCTTGTTCCATGTTTCAAGATCAGAGGAAAGCCTGTTTAGTAGGGGAAGAAATTTTTTGGCATATAAGTCGGAGAGTGTGGTTGGAATCTGAATACCTAAATATGATATTGAATCTTGTTTCCATTGGAACGGGAAGTTATGTTTGCATTGGTTTACTAGATTCTGGGTTAGGGATATGTTAAGTGCAAAAGATTTGGAGAAATTGATCTTCAGATTAGATAGGGTTTGGAAGAGCTTAAATTCGGCTAGTAATATTGGTAAAGTGGTTAGTGATTGTGTTAGGAACAGTAGTATATCATCTGCGTATGCCGCATATTTGTATTCCTTTCCAGAAGATTGGATACCCTTTATGTCTGGGTTAAGTGTAAGTTTCCTTAGGAAGGGTTCGAGGGTTATTACAAACAATATGGGTGACAGTGGACACCCCTGTCTTGTTCCATTACGGATGGGGAAGGCGTCCGACAGAGTACCATTGACCCTCACTGTAGCAGAGGGATTGATGTATAGCGACATAATCAGTCCAATCAATTGGAGACCAAGTCCTATGGCTTGTAAGACTGCTGACATGTAATCCCAAGATACTCTGTCGAACGCCTTCTCGGCATCAAGTGACAGGAAAAAGCCTTTTTGCTTGGTATGGGTGATCAGATAGTGCAGGTTAATCGCTTTGCTCGTGTTGTCCCTGGCTTCACGGCCAGGGATAAAACCTACTTGGTCGTAGGATATGAGTGAGGGCAGGAGGGTTAGTAGTCTGTTGGCTAATATTTTTGAAAATATTTTTATGTCTACATTTAACAATGAAATGGGTCTGTAATTGCTTGTGAGGGAGGGATCTTTTCCTTCTTTGGGGATGACTGTTATATGAGCTTCTAGCATTCCGCCTGTTAGGGGATTTGTGGGGGAAAGAGAGTTGAAGGTCCTAAAGAAAAGAATTTGGGGGGTGTCAGAAAATGTCTTGTAATAAACCGCTGGGAGGCCATCTGGGCCTGGGCTTTTGCCAGGTTTGAGTTGACTGATTGCCTGTGCCCATTCCGTGTGTGAGATTGGTGCGTCAAGAGTTGTCGTTACCTCCGGAGCTATTTTCTGGGGGGGATATTGATCTAGAAATGATTTGATGTTCTGGGCTCTCAGTGAAGCTGGTGTGGAGGTGGGTTCGGATACGCTTAAATCATAGACGGAGGAATAATATTTTGTGAATTCCTGTGCTATGTCATCGTTATGTGTAAGGGTTTTACCGGTATTGGATTGTATTTGGTGGATCGTATTATTGGCTTTTTGTTTGCGTAGGGCTCGTGCAAGGAGTCGACCGCTCTTGTTACCAAACTCGTAGAATAATTTGTGCGAGAGAATGAATTTTTTCTTGAGAGTGAGGTGTAGTTCTTCTTTGATAAGTGTGCGGACCTCCGTAAGTTCCGTAAGAGTTTGTTGTGCTAGAGTTTGTTTATGCGAGGTCTCGAGTTTCCTCAGTTTTGTGAATAGGTTGGATAGATTAGCTTTCTTGGCTTTTTTAATAGAAGCTGAGAGGGAGATCAGTTTCCCCCTTATGACACATTTGTGTGCCTCCCATTGTGTCAGGGGGGTTGTATCCGGGGTGTTGTTTTTTAAGAAATCATTTTTTAGGCATGAGCGAATTTCTTCTACCTGGAGTTCGTCCGTTAGAAGTGTGTGGTCTAGTTTCCAGATGTAAGATCTGCGGGGGGTGTCTGGAAAAGTGAGCGATATAGAGATAGGATGATGGTCTGAGAGCGTCATTGGGTCTATGGTCGCTGCTGTTAGTGTCGGAAGGTCCTGTTGTGAAAGAAGCAAATAGTCAATGCGAGAATATTTATTGTGTGGGGCAGAGAAGAAGGTATAGTCTTTGACTTTTGGGTAGAGGGTACGCCAAGTGTCATGTAATGATAATTCCTGCAGGCAGTTTTTGATCTGCTTTAGGGCTCTGTACGGTAGATGGGATTTTTCTGTAGAAGTGTCTACTAAGGGGTCCAAGGGGACATTAAAATCTCCCCCTAAGATCAAAAGGCCTTCCTGGAAGGATGTCAATTCCCTTGTCACTGTACGAAAGAAGGGGACTTGGGAAGTGTTGGGGCTGTAGATGTTTGCTAGGGTAATTGGCTTTTGTTTGTAAGTGCCTTTAAGGAAGATGAACCTACCCTGTTCGTTAGATAAGGTGTCCGTTATTTGCAGGGGAACTTTTTTGGAAAGAAGTATACCCCTTTCGTCTTTGAATTTGGTGAAGTAGCATGATAGCAATGTGGGAAGAAATGGTTCGTCAGTTTAGGGATATTTGTGCTACTGAAGTGAGTCTCTTGTATATAGATCATGTCTGCCTTTGCACTACGCATGTACGCAAGCAGCTGCGATCGCTTCTCAGGGATATTTAAACCTTTCGCGTTGAGAGAAATTACTTTCAACGAAGTAGATGTGGGTAATGCCTGGCGAGAGGCCATTGTTGTCTATATAGAGCGTGAGTACCAGGATATGTGGTTTTCCAAAGAGAAGTCAGAGATTGGGAGGTAGTTGGTAAGGGAACTGGGGTAAAAGGGTGATATGAAGAGGAGGAGAAGTGTGAATGGGAGGCGGAGTATGGAAGTGGGATAGGGAAGAGGAGGGTGTGTAAGAGGGTAAGGCGAGGGAAAATACAAAGGGATAACCGGTTGTGTGGGATTGCCTGCAAACCCACTTATCAAGTTTGTGGGGTACCGGTATGGGTCAGCGGAGTCTACTTGAGTCCGCTGGTTTGCGGGAGTGGAAGGTGACGTTCAACCGACGGTGGAAATCCTGTGTCCCAAGGAGGTCATAAGAGGCTGATAATGGAGTTTCTTGATTAGTAGATCGGGGTTCTGCTATTTATGGTTCAAGAACCTAACTGTGTGCCCGACTAACTGATGATATCTTTTCTGACTATGGTGTTGAGCTATACATTTGTAGTAAGGAGGTGGGGGATCTGTATATTGTGAAGGGTGTCTTAAGTTATATATTTCTATTTTGCATTGGTGGAGAAGGTTTTTCTAGAAACAATTGTCTGTTATTTATGTGGGTGCTATGTGGCTGTGTATTGATCTATAAGCCAGCTTGCAACTTGTATGAAATGTTGCGTAACAAACGGATATCTAAGTCACTACTATAAGTCCCATTTGTAAGGACAAAAGAGCATGGAGGGTGTTTTGTGGAACAGTAGTCGTTCTGACCCAGGTTAAACAATAACCTAATAGTTAACCTTAACCTTAATAAGCTGAACCTAGTAACTGGTTAACAATTATAATCATACCTGTAAAAGTAGAGGTAAGTCCTCTATATTCTTTCTCTGGTGCCGAGGGGGACGTGCTCTGTGGTATTATGGGAGTTTTTTCTTACCCTGCTTTTTGTCCCCCATGGAGTAGGGTAGGGGACAAACATTAAATTCTGAGTGGTAGGAACAGTTTGTTCCACTGGGTAGTGTGTGTATGTATGCGTGTGTTTTGGGGACGTAGTTCACTTACCTGAGCACGCCCCTGTCGGTTTCCAGACAGTCATGAGCATTCCGTTGGTCCTAAGGTTTAAATGATAAAAAATAAAATAAGAAGACAAAATCAACTTCGTATAAGAGGTTCAACGTAATTAGTATCATGTTGATATCATTAGGGCTGAGAGATGAAAGGCACAGGCGAGTAGAGGGAGCAAATAGATGTTTCTGGAAGGAGAGAGAGTAAGGAGGGATCCCCAAGATAAGGGGGAAAGTATGGGGGTAGAAGGGGGGGGTATAGAGGGGGAGAGAAGGAGTTATTGATACATATATAGTTACTGCTTGTGTTCTAAAAATTCTTTCAATACAGCTCTCTTTAGTTCTTCTTCTGCAACGGTTATGTGTGCTGGATGGTGATAAGTTCTGATGGGCGTTGAGAGTGATCCGATTTGTAAGTTCAGCTTCAGGAGATGTTTGCTTGCAAGTCAGCCGGAGCAGGTTGGGAGAATATCTGGATACAGACAGTAGATTTTGTCTCTTTAGAAAAATAATAGGTAATTAATAGATGTGTAGCAGATCTAAAGGAAGCGGTGTTATCCTTTTTGTCATTATGTATATATCCTCAGCTGGGGGTAGTGTCACATTTCCCCCCTTGGTATATTATCGTGAGTGGTGATGAAAATATGAGTGGATTATTATCTGTCGTCAGGTTAAATAGACTGTCTGGGTTCAAGGCGGAATGCCAGAGAGTCCAGTATCGGGTTTGCTTGTCCTTTACAGGTAACTGTGGTCATATAATGAGGATAAATGCTCATCAAGGCAACTTTATATCAACCTGAGTCAGAAGAAAAGAGGGTGAAGGAGTTGTCATTTCTTTAGGTGATCCGGGCCCTGCGATGAGCAGGGGAGGCCGTGGGGCTACCGTTCCGTGGCATGTTTGGGTCACATAATGGCGAGTGAGGGGGTGGCTGATGGTGTCGGCGACGACCAAGATGGAAGTTGCCTGCTTCTGCGATGCCATCCATGGAAGTAGCTCTGTGCATCTGTGGTAAACGAAAGTCACTGTACCAATCCGGTAGTGCAACTATGGGGATGTCTAGAGTAGAGCAGAAATGTTCCAGGTCTTCTGGGACTCTAAGAAGTGCAGTGCAGCCTTGGTGTGTTGCTGAAAGGCCAAAAGGGAATTTCCATCTATATACGATCGATCTGGCTTTTAGAGTGTCCAATAGGGGTCTTAACTCACGCCTCCTTTGCAGGGTGATATTGGAGAGATCTTGGTATATTTTGATGTTTGATCTCTTGTGAATTAATTGATTGCGAGACCTGGAAGCCCTCAAAATTTCTTCTTTGAGGGGGAAGTCTATAAGGTAGCATACAATGTCCCTTGGGGGATCTGTGTCTCTCCCTCTCGGTCTTAGTGCTCTATGAATGCGCTCAAAGGCAACCGGAGCATCTTGGGGTCTTTCTAATAGCTCATTGATTATGGTGGTAACCGTTTGAGATAGTTGATGTGCGTCAATCGATTCAGGTAATCCTCTCAGGCGGAGGTTGCGGCGTCTCCCGCGATTGTCGAGGTCCTCCATGTGGCGATTGATATCTCTTAGGTGTACCGCATGAGATTCTGTGAGCTGCTGCACGTGGCAAAGGGAAGCTTCATGGCGCGTCTGGGTTGTTTCTACCTCCTCCACTCTGAGAGAGATAGATTGCAGGTCAGACCTCATATCTGAAATAGCTGCCATCAGTGTGTTTTTGATATCAGCAGCTACGCTGTGAAGATCTTCCAGGTTGACTGCAGGTGGAGGTCTCTGCTCTGGTCCCGTGCCTGACTCACTCAGAGTTCCAGGGCAGTGGGGGCTGGCGCTCTGGGGTTGTGTCTTACTCGAGGCGGCTGGATGAGCGGCCTGTATGGCGCCTCTGGGCCGGGATCGGAAGATCTCAGGAATGTGCCCTTCTCGCGTGTGACCTTGGTTCCGTGGGGACCGGGATCTTGATGCTGAGGTACTGCGGGCTGTTCTCACCATAGCAGGGTGTTGTAGGGTGCAGTTTCGCTGAAGAAACTAGACCTCATGGATGGGAACAACACGTCCATCTTAGAGCGGCTCCAAACCACGCCCCCGTGCTCTGCACTTTTAGCATACCCCACATCAAACTCACTCCTTGAGAAAGCCTCTCTCCATTTCATGATCTGGGCTTTGGCCCTCTCCATCCAAACAGACGTAAGGGAGGTTTTCTACGGGTAGAAGTCCTCTAAGGGAATCTCCCCTTCGGGTCCTCTTTTAACATCACTTGGCGAGACCAGGGTTGCTTGATTCGCCTGCCCAAGTAGCATTCTTGCTGGTACCTTCACAGGCAAAGCTGTCCTGTTCCGAACACTGACTGAGACTCTCCCTCTGCTTCTCCTAAGTGTCTTAGTTGATAACACTTTTGGGATTATCTCCAGACCCACACCTTCTTCTCGAGTGTCCGTCTCCAAGACAATGAATCGACCAGGTTGTCTCCAACACAACTTGACAGAGGCCCTCATGCATATCACTTCACCCGGTTGTAGCAGTTCTTCACCTCGGTCTAAACGCCAAACTTTTCCCACTCCTTCTGCTGGGGCCTTCTGTTCGTGTACTATATCCTTGTACACTTGGGTTAGCATGGGGTGTACCTTCATGGCCGGGGCACTTTTCTTCTGTACAAGCGGTGTCAGGAGTCTTCTGACCAGATCAGTATTTGTTCCGATGATAAGGGAACTTTTATGAGCCCCATGGGGCCGAGGACACACTACTGCCAGGGTGTCAAAAGTCTCTGCTTTTCCAGCCACACTTGCGTCAAAGGTGAGTTTGATAGGGATATATCCCTCATAAGGGAAGTTTTGGGTACCCAGGCCCCATATCTCCAATTCCTCCAACTTTTGCAGGGGCAGATGTTTGAGATGCTTCACATAGAAATCTTTGTATAATACAGTCACCTGGGCTCCAGTATCCAGAAGGGCTTTGGCATAGATTCCTTCCACCTGGATTGGGATGATCGGGGAAGGTCCTACTAGCTTGGGAGGAAATCCACAAGGCAAGGTTGGCTTACTCTGCTTATTAGTACGTATTTTGATTCCTCGTTTCCATGGGCGTTTGCTCAACTTTGTCTTCTCTCTTATCCTCGGAACTTGGCGTGGCTGAGTTTTGTTGGAGTTGGCGGCTGTTACAGGGCACCCAGTTAACTCCTTCACTGGGGCCCTTTGAAGTTTTCCTGCCGGCTGTTGCTGTCTCACTGCTACCCTTGGGCTTGGGCACACTCTCCTATGGTGTCCAGCCCCTCCACAGTGGAAACAGATCCCAGGTCTCCTCTCAAAGGTAGAGTTGGACACATTTTCAGGTTTTCTAGCTTCTCCTTCAGGTGGAGTAAGGTATTTTTTGGTCAACAGAGCCATCATCTCCATTAACTGTGCCACCAGAGTCTTTAGGAGCTCGATCTGAGGATCATCATCCATTACATTAACAGTCCTGACTCCAACAACTTGTTTCGTCTCTTGAGTCTTTCCCTTCTTCCTTTCCAGGATAGCCTCTTCTCGTACAATCCGAATCAGATCAGGGTACTTTAATATGCCTCCGTCTTGACGAGTTCTTAACTGGAGCGTGATGGGGTCCAAAGGCTGGGCACCTCTTAAAACTTGTTTGGCTCGGATTTCATCCACCTCACAAGGATCTAACCCCTTTTTTAACAAAATCTGGTGAATGACCTTGTCCAAGCGTCTCATATATTCTGACAACTTCTATCCTGTTTTTTGATAGGTGTGTTCTAGTTGATAAATTAGATCGGAAACTTTTTCAGTACGTCCGAACACATCTTGTAGAATATCTAAGTAGACTACACAATTCTGTTTGCTGAGCTTCAGCATTTCGAAATGCCTCGGAAGCAGGCCCTTTCAAACTCTCAGTAATCCGCTGTTTTTATGCTTTTTTGAGGGATGTCCCACTCATCCAAAGCTTGCGTGGCCTGTTCCAATCACTCTTCAAAGGTGTCTTCTTCTTTGGGTACAGGCCGTCGGCCCGAGAAAATGCCCAGTTTTCGGTATGTTGGGTTCCCTTTTTGACATTGTGACACAAAGTTCCCCAGGGCTGTGAAGAGTTCTGGCTCTATTGCTGCCGGGGCTGACTGTGATGGAACCTTGACTTCTGCCCTCATCTGTGGGAGGGTGGTAAGATTCTCCCCTTCTTCCCCTGGGTGTGTTAGATAAAATTTGGTCTTATCAGCAAGTTCAACACTTGTACCCTTGAAATTTTCCGGAACTCCCTTCCTCCATTCTAATAATGCATATGTGCGGAATGTCTCATGATCTCATGTCTCATGGGTCTGACTGCGACCACCTTGGCTCTTTGTTCTGGGGACAGCGTTTTTACCACTCGGTTAATATGTTCCTTCTCCCAGATATCTCCCCAGAGCTCCATGGCCACGCTCGCTTCTGGGCGGGTGCCTTCTGCCTCACACCACTGTGCCACCGTGGGGGGATCCATTCTATGGTTCTTAAGAGGGGGCTTGACTTCAGAGTGACAGTTATCCTGGACGAGCCCCTACATGTAGCACTAACTCACGGTGGAGCTGCTGGTTTAATGTGGGCTGTCCTCTGATCTTTTCACCCCTCTTAAAACTTGTACTTCTCCCCTTGACACAACTGTAGTGCAGTGTTGTAATGACACTAATGCCAATTTTAGACCACAATATACACTTATACATATATTTACCTCTACCTGATTGCTTGTAGCTCCACCTGCTGGAGAAATAACAACACTGCACACCGACTTCTGTAACAACCAAAATAACTTCTTTTTTACTGAAATGATATATGTATATAAAAGTTATTACAATGGCTATACTTTCACCCCAACGTAGTGTGACAGTATAGTCAATAATTATGACAGTCCTTGTACACAAATATACCTAAATATATATATATACACTAGGGAGCTCCCCCTGCTTTAAACCGTAAAGTCACTATAATTTATAACTAGATGCAGGGCCCTGCAATAGAAGAAAAAATAGTCCTGACGTCTTGAATCTTTGCCAGCTATGAAACAGTAATTGTAATCCACAGAAAGTTCTTCTGGAGTGTTGCGCAGTGCAAGGTAATACACAAAGGCAATTATAATCCAGCAAATTGATTAAGTATTCTTATTTGAAGAAGACAGACATCCAGTATCAGTTCTTGGATTTTGAAGTCTGTGTAAATGTAATGTTTTTCAACTCACTTGTTCCGTGGGACTATCAGTCCCAGCAACACTCTGTAACAGTTTTAAATGTGTGTAGTGTTAAACAAACTTCTGGGTGTTAACCCTCTCACCGCACCGGATCCGGACAGATGGGTGTCTCCGTTTCAGCAGTTCTCAGTCCGTGTGGAGCCCCAACCTTGCTGTCACGCTGTTCCGTTTTCTAACGACCAGGGGTCCTCAGTTACCTCCTCCACGGGTCTCCGGAATGATCATTTCTGTTACTTCAGCACACTGTGATACGATGGCGGATCCTTGATGCTGCTCCGCTCCTTCACAAGGCAGGCCGCAACCCTGTGGGACACACACACCCACAGAGTTCTGCTGGCAGGCCACGTGTCTCAGGAACAAGAGACCTAAGATGGCCACTCCCAGCCCTTTTATATCCTCCCCACAATGCAGTTCAGTTTTCCTCTGGTCCTTGAGCATTGTGGGTAGGTCATAGTTGATGTCCAGAAGTAAACAATCAATCACTTTCATGTCACTTCTCAAAATAATGAAAAATAAACAGATTGCTTCCTTATAATTAGCCACTAGATGGCGCTATATCAACTTATTACCTTTACAACAATACATATGACTAAAAACAAAAGTTGTCAGCGCTACAGTAATAAGGGAGGTGTGGTCCAGACAGGTGAACATGCCCTATCACTCCTTATTCTGTGATGCAGCAAGGCAGTGTATGACGAGACGACCCACAGGAAGTAATGGAAGAAAAAAATCATGTTTCAAAAACTCACACAGAAACGTGAAATTTCAAAGCTTCCATGGGTTAGGTAAGTGAAAGATAATGCAAATGTGGATGGTTGGGTCAGAAAGGACATTGGAAAAGGCTTCTGTTTATTATGAAAAGTGAAATTCTGCCTGAAAAGGTGAACGCGTGCAGTTTTGGGGAAAATACATTCCTCTTCAGTACAGTTTGATAAATAAATAAGAGGGCTATTTATACCACATTATTGTTGAGAAGGTCTGTATTAGGGAATAATTGTGCTCCCAATGATTTTGTAGAGATTACCATCCAGTGCTTCAGGTTTGAGTTCCGATGCAATTTTGGGTGTAGGCACAGACAGTGCATGGTACCCATTGATTCTCAGAAATCTGGGCTTCAAATTTTATATATTTCTGGCTTGAAAGATACATGACACTGTACATTGTACACTGTACAGGATGTTCAGCTGCAGAAAACGAGACACAATTGGTAAGGGCTCATGCACACTGGACATTTAAAAAACGGCAGCGCTGCTGCCAGGAAAAAGTTAACCGCGCTGTTAGCCGAGTTTTTGAATAAAGTTTTTGGGCGTTTTTTGGCTTTTTTTCTGTAAAAACAATCCCTATAATGTAAAAACACCAAACGCAGCTAAGTGCAGCTAACAGCTTGTTACAGCGTTTTGGGGCATTTTTGGACGTTTTTCATTTTTACAGCTTGTTTTTACTGCTTCTGAAAGCACAGACTGTCGTTTTTTTTTCCACTGCTCCTAAACACTTATGCCTCCAAATGCCTCTGACAGTTTATGTGTGCATGGACACAGGCTAACATAGAGGGGCATTTAGAGGCAGTTAAAAAAACCGTCAGACGCCCCTAACAGCAGCTCTAAAAACGTCTTGTGTGCATGCAGCGTAATAGGTTATAGCTGGGTATCTATAAATAGATTTTATATTTTTAAAAAAAGGAAACATTTTTTGTTAAGGTCATAGATCTCATTTTATATATATAAAAAAAAAACACTGTAAAAATGCCATTTGTATAAAATATGTCTTTTAAAATGTCCCAATCAGATTTATAACATCACAGTCACTAGAGATTCACTGTCTCTGTGTCACTGGAAAAGCAATTGTGTTAAATTATTGTTGGTGTAATGCAGTTTCTATAGATACATTATTACATGAAACTTGCAAATTAACATTTAGGCTGGATTCACACCAGTCCGATGCAACTTCCAGCTCCATTCTCTGTGCGAAGAGAAAAGGCAGCTGTTCAGCGCTTCTTCTCCATTGCAGCTGAAGATCAGCTGAGCAGGAGGAGGGGGGAGAATTTGTGTTTAGAACGGAACACATCTGTGAATCAGATGGTTTCTTTGAAGATTATGTGGCTGTAATTCGCACCGCAATGCCTAGAAAACGCACACTTTTTTGAGCAATGCGGAGTGCGAATGCAACCAGACTGATTCAAACTAATAGGTTTTAAAACGTTCTGCGAATTGGATTCGATGTAAGCCGCATTCAATTCTCATAGATGTGAACCCAGTCTCAAGGTGCATTAACAGACTTTTATGTTTTTGGTTTTTTTTTTTTTGTCTTTTTCTTTCCTTTTTTACAGGCTGCAGAGCTGGGGATGGTTTCGGCTTATTACACATATATCTTTACAAATCTGGTGAGAAATGACTTTCTTATTAACAGCACAAGCAGTGCTGTAAATTCTTTTCTCCTATCTTGTGTATTTCTATAGACCACTTAAAGCTATAATGATATTATTACAGGTGACTAAAGTATGAAACTGTTGTAAAATGTAATTACTACAGTATGTTGAAAGTTAAAGCATTTATAGAGATGGGCTTTATCACAATGTTACTAAAAATATTGATTGGAAGTGAGAGCACTTAACTGCAAATTGTAAAAAGCACTTATTGCACTTATTGTTTTATATACTGATGGAATTTTCAAGATTAATCTGAATTTGAGCCATAACAATATGAGTGGCTCTGACCTCTTCCTACTTCACACTTGCTGGTGCTATGTGCCTTCAATAGTTGAATAGAATGTCACTTTTGAAAATTAATGCAAAGTGTAATCATCTATCTGTAGCTGATGTGAACGGTGCAGTGTTCTCTGTAAGCCCAGGTTCACTCTGACAGCAGGAATGAAATTGTGCGAGTTCAGCTGAACTTGCATGATTTCATTCCCACATGTCAGTCCCGACTTCGGGAGCGATTTCAGAGACATCTGTGCGGGTTGCTGCCCAGATGTCTATGGAAATCGCACCCCGAAGTTGCCAAAAGTAATACAGAAACGATTTTGGGGAATCGATGCGGCGATTAGGACGGTGCCATTGCCGGCAAATACTGCCAATTTAGCATGCGATTTGACATGTCAAAATTGCTCCAATGTGAACCTAGGCTAAAGCAGAGAAAAATATATAAGCAGATAGACAGCTGGACATTTTTTCATATCTGCTGTTTGAGCCTTTAGAAGGCTTATTAAATTCTTTTCCTGTAGCAATTGTGACATATGTTTATGTGATAATTCATTAAGCACTTTTTATTGTTCTTGTAAAAACATAATTTTTTAGAATGTTTTTTTCTGTACTTTGCACAAATGTTGATGTATGAACATCAGATTCCAGGCAGAAAGTTCCTGCGTAAAACCGAGGCTAAGCTGTATAATAAATGTATTTGCTTGTGTAGCACTGACCCCCGAAGGAGCTGCTGATTATTATTTTGGGTCTTTTCCGTCACCCCTTACCCACAGTTCACTATACCAGAAGCTTAGAGTCTATACTGGGCCTTGCGCCCACCGATGTATGCACCAGTCAATGTATTCTTTTTCCAATGCTTTTTATTAAGTCACCAGGCTCCTCTTGAGATACCAGCCTTTCGCTCGGTCCTCTCCAAGATGAGTCCCCCCCCCCGGATCCTTCAATTGCTAGCCTTCTTCCCGCAGGACAGACAGCACAGGGCCACCTCTGAACCAGTAGGCCCCAGTCACGTAGCCTCGGGCCAGCAGGTCCGCAAGGCAGAAAAGGAGTTGTCACATACCTTAGGCCAGGTAGGCCATGAGGTGAGAGAGCGAAAAAAATGGCGTCTGTCCCTTAAGTATCATTTCCCAGAATGCACAGCGGTGAACCACTCCCACTGGGCTGCTTCTAAGGAAGAAGGACACTCAATACACCTAATGCCGTGTACACACAAGCAGACTTTACGGCAGACTTTGTCCGGCGGACTTTTCGATGGACTTTACAACAGACTTTCCGAATGAACGGACTTGCCTACACACCATCAACCAAAGTCCGACAGGTTCGTACGTGATGACGTACACCGGACTAAAATAAGGAAGTTGATAGCCAATAGCCAATAGCTGCCCTAGCATCGGTTTTAGTCTGTCGGACTAGCATACAGACGAGCGGACTTTTCGACCGGACTCGAGTCCGTCGGAACGATTTGAAACATGTTTCATTTCTAGATCCGTCAAACCTTTGGAGAAAAAAAGTCTGCTGGAGCCCACACGCGATCGAATTGTCCGACGGACTCCGGTCCGCCGGGCCAAGTATGCCGTAAAATCCGGTCGTGTGTACTTGGCATTAGCCTGTTGTCCTTCCATCACTGGCCTGTGGTGACAATGACACCTACAGACGACACTGTGGAACTGCACGCAACACAGTCAATGCTGAAACGGAGGCTAATTTAACCATTACATTGAATATGAACTATTCTAGCTTTTCTTGGGTTGTGTTGTATCCATATGCCTATACACACAGAAAAAATACTGCCCAGCAATGCAGATTTTTGTAGATTTTTTTTTTTGTACTGATCTTTATGCAGAGCAAGATTACGCAACTGTGTATACAGGCACATTAAAAACAATGGGCTGCATTTCAATAATTCTTAAAAAATGCCTGAATGCCTAAAAACTTCACATTTTTGGGTGTCTGCATGCATCCAAGAGTATCCGAGGCATAAAAGAAACCTCTTCTCGTATCGTAAAAAAATTCTAACAAGCCAATGACTAAACAGGACATGTAAAATCTGTAGAGATTGGGGGTCTTCTACTCCAAGGGTCCTGTCACCTCCAAGGGTCCTGTGTATATTTCATATGACAATATCTTCATAACTCGAAAACCAGTATCTCTAACATTTATCTGTCCAAACCATATACAAAATGTAATATTCTTTGGAAACTAATTACAATGCCAAAATATACCGTACTACCGTGCTTTTGACAGGTACTCATCCCCACTTCTGGGAGACCTCACCGCATGAAGTTCGGCCCCCCTCCTCCTTCCCCCGCTGCTTGGCCATTCACAAAGCGTAGCCCTCTTTGTGCATGCACAGTAGGGAACCGGCTGTGAAGCCGCAAGGCTTCACTGATGGTTTTCCTTACTACGAATGGCGATGGCAGCACCCGAGAGCCAATTGGAAAATCGACTGGGGTGCCGACATTGCGGGATCCTTGGACAGGTAAGTGTCCTAATATTAAAAGTCAGCAGCTACAATATTTGTAGCTGCTGACTCATCCTTAAGTAGACCCGTATGTGCCTAATAGAAGTACTATATATTATTAATATTATTATTATTAATATTATTATGTTTTCAATTATAACACAGCAATATTAACCATTTATCTATATTTTTGTTAATGGAAACAGCTTTTACATGTACTTCTCCACTACTAGCTTCTACACATTGGTCCTAACTGTAAAAATGTTCATTCTTGCTGGTAAGATGTTGCTAAATTGATAATTAACCCTGACATGTTCTTCAATCAGGAATTTTCACTGCAGCGCTTTGACAGCCCTTTGGATGAACGGGTGAACATCTTGAGTTTTTCTATGTTTAATCAATCGCACAGCTACTTTCAGGAATTCACACAGATACTCCAGCAATCCTGGGAAGAGAACTGTGATCATTCTCCTTTCACTGGCCCTGCAGTAAGTGGCATTCAGTTTAGTTCAAGACATCTGGCTTCTGACATAGTAGATCATGTGGTTTACAAGACAGCAGGTTTTACCCAGTTCTGACCCATTTCTAAGTACTACTGAAGAACACATTCATTTTATAATTTTACTTTGCAGTTATATAAGTATTATTATAATGGCTATACTGTATTTTATGTTAAAGTGACATTAAAGCTTCAGGTTTTTTATTAGAATAATAAACATGTTATACTTACCTGCCCTGTGCAATGGTTTTGCACAGAGCAACCTCAATCCTATTCTTCTGGGGTCCCCGTTGGCGCTCCTGGCTCCTCCTCTTCGGCAAGTGCCCCTTTCTAGGCGGGAACTTGTGTGGGCTCACTCCCGAGCCTCCCTGTCTGTGTCTATTGACCCATACTGGGTGGCTTGGCCCCGCCCCTTGCTCCCTCTTCTTACCATTTTGATTGACAGAAGTGGGAGCCATTGGCACCAGCTGCTATGAATCTCTCCAGTGAGATGGGAGACAGCGGAGAGAGCCACTGCTTTTGTGCACATTGCTGAATCGATATCGAACCTAGGTAAGTATAGGGGGGGGGGGGGCTGAGGCGAATCCTGCTGGACAGAAGGCTTTTTTACCTTTATACATGGCATGCATTAAGGTAAAATAAAAAACTTTAGGGCTTTACAACCACTTTAATATTATTATTATTATACAGTATTTATAAAGCACCAACAGTTTACTTTACAACATGACGGCAGACAGTACAGTTACAAAACAATTCAATATAGGAGGAATCAGAGAGCCCTGCTCGTTAGAGCCTACAATCTATTTTAGTATTTTGCTTATTATGATTATATTCCAGTTTGAACAAACAACATCTTTATCTTCTTACTGTTCAAAGTTAATCATTCCTTTCAAAAAGCAACATAAAATGGCACCAAGTAAATGAAAAGCAGACTTTCTTATGTATCTACATATATCTTCCAATGAATTCCCAAGAACACTAAGAGCCTTAAAACTCAGGTTGCTTTTATCATCTCTTTTCACTTCTAACTTCATCCACACTAGGGATGAGCCGAACACCCCCCCAGTCCGGTTCGCACCAGAACTTGCGAACAGGCAAAAAATTTGTGCGAACACCATTAAAGTCTATGGGACACGAACATGAAAAATCAAAAGTGGTCATTTTAAAGGCTTATATGCAAGTTATTGTCACAAAAATAATGCTTAAAACGTTTGTTAACCCCCCCCAAAAAAAAAATTCATATTCTGATTACTCAAAGCAGATTAAACAGCACAACGCTTGTGCTTTGTAATCTGCCCCCCTCTAAACTGTAAAAAAAACCCTGAATATGCCACTTTCTATATGGCCTCTCTAAACAGACCACGATAACCAGGGCTGCTCCGCCCTGATCACCGTGGTCAAAGTGCCTTCCTCTGTGATAGGCTGCCCTGCTCTGCTCTCCTCTCTCCCCCCTCATCCCCCTTCTTCCTGATTGTCATCCCCCTCTCTGTCTCTGATCAGACATGCCGCTATTATTGAGAAAAAAAAACCTATAATTGTCACTGCCAGCCCCTCTATTAGAGGCTGGCATAGCACACTGTGTTAAGCATTTTTTTAAACGAGCGCTGTAAATACCCATTTTCAGCTGACTTCAGGCTGGGCACTTGACTCGCGGCCACTTTACAGCTGAGACAGAGCTTCTGCAGGTGGAGCTGGAAAGCGGCCACAAGTCATGTGACCGGCCTGAAGACAGCTGGAAATCGGTATTTACAGCGCTCGTTTTAAAAAATGCTTAACATAGTGTGCTATTCCAGCCACTAATAGTGGGGCTGGCATAAAACTAGAACATAGACTTTTACAAATGGGTTCACAAACCCTTTACAGTGAAACAATAAATATGAAATATTCCTTTAAATATTGTGCCTGGAGGGGTGTCCTTAGTATGTAAAGTAGCGCATCTTTCCCGTTTTTAGAACAGTACCACAGCAAAATGACATTTCTAATAGAAAAAAAGTAATTTAAAATTGATTGCATCTGTAATGTATTTTCGGATCCCGACAATATAGATAAAAATCATTGAACAAAACGGCATGGGTTCTCCCCCTCCCCCAGTCCATTACCTTTGGGTCTGGTATGGATATTAAGGCAAACCCCGCACCACAATTGAAACGGTTTCTTATTTTCTCGGGTTGTCAGATGCTGTGATCAAAGATGGAGTTACATCGCGAGGAAAATTATTTTTAAAAAAAGGATGTCCCAAACTGTCTCCTGTCATTTTTACCATTTTTACACTTTTTTTGGTGAATGTGTAGGGGATCCAGCAATATATTGCAGCCACGAGCAGTTAAATTACATTTTTTTCCTTTTACAAATGTAATTTTGCTGCTCTCATTCATAAAACCATGTACGGCTGCTGTGTAAGCAGCCTTACATAGTGTGGGGCGGGGACTCAGCCCCCTGAGCCATGATTGGCCAATCATGGCTCTCACAGCAGAGCGCGCTGTGATTGGCCAAAGCATGCAGGTCAGGTGCATGCTTTGGCCAATCAGCAGCCATCAATGCACTGCGATCTCACAATGCATTGACAGTCTCGCCGTTCATTATGGCGCGGTCCGTGGGCGCTCAAATTTCCTGCGAACACCCCATAATGTTCAGTATTGGTTGAACACTCGAACCGCAGGCTCATCCCTAATCCACACTACTGGTCATTAAAGCTGCCCAATATATTCAAATCATAGTGCTATTAACTTTAAAGGAGTAAGAGTGTTCAGCAGGTGCTTGAGGATCCATCAACTCAAATATCCTCACAACTTGTAAATATACCAGTGGGTAGTGATGGACTGAATGTACCAGGCTTCAGTGCAGGGGGTTCCATGATGATGAGGACATGGGCCTCTTCCCTACAACCCAGGGCCAGTGGTTATGGGGGTCTAAAGGAGGTGGGGCTTATTAGAAGTAAATGCTACATGACTCATCCACCCTTACTCAAGATGGCAGTGGCTAGAAATGCTGGGGGGTGTTTTATCAACAAAATACATTATGGCGACATGGATAGATGGGAGAGTTTGCTTTAAATACTAAAAATACATTAAATAGCATTTTCATTTTAGCAAAGAACATAGAGAAGCACACCGCTCCAGGCAAACTCAGGTGCAGGATGGATCACAGGTGCAGACCTTGGCTCACCACCGTGGAAGACGAACAAGACAAGGAATTGGTCGCACACTGGAACTCCAAATTATCTTGATGTCATCTTTATTGTCAAAAAAGGGTCAGACAGATACAGGCAATGGTAGACGTTTCAGAAGCGATAGCAAGTTACTTTGCAGGAACTAGTGACACTAATATAGTGATCAGTGATAAAAAATCTGCACTGTCACTGTACTAATAACACTGGGAAGGGGTTAAACATCAAAGGGTTAACTGTGTGCTTAGCCTGTGTTTTTTTTGTACTGTATGCGCTGCTTTCACTAGGAAAAGAGATCGATTCTAGTCCCTGCTTTGTAGAGACACAGGATCGTCCCTTTCCCCCCTGTTAGAACTGAGATATGCTTTGTGTACATAGGCATATTTCAGTTCTCTGTATTTTACGGATGAGGACATTGAGTACCTAGCACCTGCAAATTGGCTTCTACTGTAAATTATCACAGCAGAAGCGGCCTGCCGGTGGCACGTGTGCATCCCCTGCAGGTGTAGGTGTAGGATCACTTATATATACATGATCCTGCACACACCTGCCGTCCTGTGGCAGTAAACATTCTAAAGCATGGTCAGCAATGCCGCGTACACACGAGCGGACTTTACGGCAGACTTTGTCTGGTGGACTTTTCGATGGACTTTCCGACGGACTTTCCGAATGAACAGACTTGCCTACACACCATCAACCAAAGTCCGACGGATTCGTACGTGATGACGTACGACAGGACTAAAACAAGGAAGTTCATAGCCAGTAGCCAATAGCTGCCGTAGCGTCGGTTTTTGTCCGTCGGACTAGCATACAGACGAGCGGACTTTTCAACCGGACTCGAGTCCGTCGGAAAGATTTGAAACATGTTTCATTTCTAGGTCCGTCGAACTTTTGGGAAAAAAAGTCAGCCGGAGCCCCCACACGATCGAATTGTCCAACGGACTCCGGTCCGCTGGACCAAGTATACAGTAAAGTCCAGTCGTGTGTATGCGGCATTAGGAGCATGCTAGGTTTTGGAGCTGTCAGGGCTATTGGCAAACGAAGGGAAAGATACCTGGGGATGTCTGTTGATTCACAGTGCCACTTTACACTGCTTTTTGAAAGGAAAGGTTTATTATGAATTGTTTGGTCTATGGTACTCCAGCCATTGAATGGTAAAAGTAAATTCCAAAAGTGATGCGGTACAATTATGTTGGTATCTGTTTTGCAATGTTTATTTCTCTAGTATTGAACATCCCTGCAAAACATTAATAAACAAAAGCCTATCCTTCACACTAATTCCCATTGTCAGACAATACACATTAGCTGAATGTGAACATTTATCATAGAGATACATAGTAGGATAAAACTTATCTGCCCATTAGTTATGTTTTTCACCCTAGAAAACCTGTAGGTTGGTTATTTGTTTTTCTGGGAACACCCATCTCTGAGCCTATGATCCTGCAAGCCAAAAATTCTCAGTTTTGCTCTTCAAAGTTCTCTCTGCAGTTAAATTATGCATATGTCTGATGCAGTGTAATTATCAGGAGTGATCATTGAGAACAAAATTTTTTTTATCGTACATCACAGGACACAGAGCAGCCATAATAATGACTATATGGGTTATACACCACCTACTGGTGCATGGACACTGGCAGATAGTCAAACAGGAAGTCCTCCCCTATATAACCCCTCCTACACAGGAAGGACCTCAGTTTTTTCGCCAGTGTCTGTAAAGTGGAATGTTTACTGATGTGATACATGTGCTCTTGGCTACATGTTTCATAATGCTTGCTTACTTGCATAGGCACATGTTTGCATAGACACGTGTTTGCTTGCTTGAATAAACACAAGCTTGCATAGGCACTTGTTTGCAGCGGGCCCTGGCCCCCACGCTCAACAAGCAGCCCCCCAAGGCTGGCTGCGACAACATGTTTGCATGGACGTGTGTTGTGTAGACGCAGGTTTTTATAAGCATGTGTTTGTAAAGACCTGTGGGTATGCATGTTGCATAGAAATATGTGGATACATGTTTGCATAAACACATGGTGCATAGACACATGTTTGCATAGATACGTGTTGCGTAATATATGTTGCACAAACACGTTTCATAAAACGCATGCTTGCTTATTCTGTAAATGCATGTCTTCATGGGCACTTATTGCGTAAGTGCGTGTTTGCATGGACACACGCTTTCGTGTTTTGCCTAAACGCATATTTGGTTAAGCACATACCTACATGCTTCAATAAATGCATGCCCCCATAAATGCATACTGCTTAAACGCAGGCTACCATGTTTCATATGAACTGCATACATATGTGCTTAGTTGCCTAGGACTACATACATATCTGTTTTTTTGCCTAGGACTACATACATATGTGCTTATTGCCTTGAGCTGCATACATAGATGCAAGAATACTTGTATACCTGCATGTTTGCATACCTGGGTACCTGCATACTTACATACCTACAAGGGGTTGTATAGCAGTAGACCAACATTGTTTAGGCCTGCATCCTTGTGGAACTGCGTATTAGTTTGTAATTTCTAATACAGTCACTTTATTATGTATCTGTTAGACTAGCCAAATGACTTAGAAGGGTGAGGCAGGTACACCGCCCTCAGGTTCAGTGGTCTGGCAATGTTCACGTCTCCTGTTGGACCAATGGCATCAGGGTGATCTGAGCCACTGTGGTGCCTGATCTTGGATCAAGCCTGGTTAGTACTTTGATGGGAGACTGCCCAGGTTTCCCTCCTAAGTGAGGGAGGCATCTGAGGTTGCTGTGTTTGAGAGTATTTCAGACCATAAAATTTTAGAGCAGTCTCTGAGGTGGTTCGCTCCTTCCTTAGTCGGGTCAGTCTTTGCCTTGCGTTAGGTCTTGGAGCAAACGTATAGGGCTCATTATTGGAAAACAATTAAATGGTAGCAGCTTCAAAACTGAATAGGTATATGAGGTCTATCTTAAGATCTCAATCCGCTGGGCATCCTTCTGTTTCAAACTCGGTCTGTTCAGTGATGACCTCTCTGCAAGAGGTAGCTTGCGGGGCCCATAATCATCAGAAAACACACATCTTCATGTGCCGGGTTGTTTCCAGCTTCATGAAAGTTTTCTGTAATTGCAGTGGAAAGTTGTCTGTTTTCTTTTTTGTGACCATCCTTCAGGCTGGCCACAGCTTCTGAGGTTCACAAAGCTTCTAGCACCCTTATTGCTAAAGACGTAGGTGGTGTCAGTCTCAGTATACTTCAATAACCTTTGCTCAGGAAGAAGATTTTCCTTCGATACATTTTTGCAGTAGGAAGCTGTATCTAGGTCAAAGCACATTCCTTATGTACAGTCTGAATCCAGGTCTTTGAGAGCATCATTCTCTGTCTGGAACTTGAAGATCCTGGCATTGGATTGCGGGAGGGCTCTGTTCCTGGGGTGTTGCACAGCTAAAGATTGGTGGTCGATGGTTCGGAATCTAGATGGGTTGAATTCTTCCTTTCAGGTATTGGAAGATAATAACCACTGATGCCAGTTTCTCCATTTGGTTTGAGGGTGGCTACAGTTCAGTGGACTTGGTCTCCCAGGAGAGAATGCTGCCCATAAACATCTTTGAGCTTTTGGCCAGTTTGCCTTGCTCTAGATTATGGTACAAACCAGTTACATAGTTGCATAGGAGGTGAGCTTGAAAAAAGACACAAGTTCATCAAGTCCAGCCTATGTGTGTTATTATATGTCAGTATTACATTGTATATCCCTGTATGTTGTGGTTATTGTAGGTTCTATACAGAATAGCCACTGCAGGGGCATATATATCAACCACCAGGGTGGCACCAGGAGACATGTGGCTCAGGGAGGTGAACCACGGTCTATCGTCAGTGCATATTCCAGGTATAGAATAGTGGCAGGGGGAACTCTGCAGGTTAATCTACTAGATTCCAAGTTCTACAACAAGTTGGGACAGGTTGTGTGTGGAACGAGGGTCCCACTGGCAATAGGGGTAGATGCACTGGTAACACCTTAGGGACCAGTTCTCCCTTATTTGACGCTTTCCCTCTGTTTCGACTTCTGACACATCTTTTGTGAAGAAAGAGGTAACACTGATAATAATGTTAGCCGAATTAGCCTAAGAGGGCTTGATACACTGACATAGCAAGTCTTGCGGGGGTTGCTTCTTGGACACTCCCAGTCCAGCAGGACCTAATGGTCTTGAGTCCTGTATCTCAGCACTGTTGAGCCCCTGGAAGCCAGCTTCAGGGAACTTCAATTACAGGACTTGGAAATATTTTGTTTTTTGCCTGGGGTGAAGCCAGGAAGTGGCACCCGCAGAAATATGTGAGTGGGAGATGTTCTTTTTCTTTCTCCAATCAGTAGGGGAAAGGAGATTGCTCTTAAGTATCGTTAAGGGTCAGAGTTCGCCCCTATACATTTTCTTTTTCTAAATGCTGTTGTTTCTCACTCCTTGATTTATACTTCATACAGTGTGTAACGTAAACAGTCCTGCCTGTCAGGCCATTCTTGTGTCCTTGGGAGTTGAATTTGATCTTGACTGTCCTTGCAGAGGCCACTTTTTGAACCAATCGGGGGATTCTGTTGGTCCTTTATCTCGGAAAGTGGCTTCTTTGGTGGCTATTGTTTCACTAAGTGGAGTGTCAGAGTTGGCAGCTCTTTCTCAAGTCGTCTTCCAGGACTGCATCCTGAGAGATGACTGGTCCCAGCTCACAGGAAACACAATCAGCAAAGAGGTTAAAACCCCCACCCCTCCCTGTGCTCCTCAGTTCTTGATTAAATCCGAAGCCTTGGGCTGGTGGTCTCCCTCTGGGAGCCAGACTGCAGGCTTCTGAAGCCTTTGAGTCTGGTGGGTGTTTCTGACCTCCCGGGGAGTCTCCCTATTTTTCTCGGGGGGGGGGGGCAGCAGGACTGGAAGAGCCCCCCTGAGAATTGAAGGACCCTGTGTACAGTGGGGTACCCAGAACTTCAGGGACCATACTCTTGCTCTTTCCCCCCTTACCTGCAGGTGTCTGTTCAGTGGCGGGGAGCAGGCGGTCAGGTCTCCCATGGAGGCTGGGCGGTTTCCCCAACTCCTAGTGCGGCTGCTGTAAATGGAGGTGTTCCTGGCAGGGCAGAGAGGTCTCCTGGAGGCTGGGGTTGCTCTGCCCTGGTCGCTGTGGATGGCGCCGGCTGTCCTGTATGTTCGGCACCATCTTTCTGGCACTCGGAGAGTGAATGACATCACTTCCTCTCCAGCGCCAGAAATGACGCTGCTCCGTCTCCCGCATCACTTTCGGTTCTGGTCTCCATGTTAATGAGGGTCGGAGCCTCACACAGCGGCGTTCAGAGTGGAGATGTGCCCTGCAGAGGAGCAGGCATCCGCACCCTGCTCTCGTCAGTTCGGACCCCCTTCTGGACAGAGGTGTTCCTGGCAGCGGAAACGATGGACAGAGAGGAGAGGCCCTCAGCGGCTGCAGCAATGGAGGAGGCCACAGGGGTGAGTCAACCTGGCTGGCAGGGGTAATGATGAGGGAATGGGACCCCAACTCTTACCCTTGCAGGTCACAGCAAGATATGTTTGTGTGACTAGTCCTGTGTTTCCTTTAGGTGAAGACCTCACTGCCCAGGTGGTCACCAGCTGTCCCACAAAAACCCCTTCCCACTCTAAGAGATGCGGGTGTTGTAAGGACAAATTACCTCAGGACCATTCTAAGCCCTTTTGCTACAAATGCATTCACAAGATAGCAGGGAAAGATCCGTCCCAGGTCATGGAGGACTTTCTCTCTGTACAGACAGATGTCAACTTTAAAAGCCTTCCAAGCATCTCCCATGCCCAGGGAGCCAGAGCCTCACACTAGTAGAGAGGGTTCTTCCTCCCAGGAGGGTCCTTTAACTTTCAGGACTGGTGGTAGTCTTAGCTGCCCTAAGTCCCTGAGGTCCCTTCCCTCTCAGGACTCCGAGGAGCAAGAGGAGGCTGAAGCTCCTGACCAAAGTTCCTCTGATGAGGGCTTAGAGGACAGTCAGGGGGAGGAAGATGAGGACTCCAGAACCGGCAGATTTATTTTTTTCCGCCGATGATATGGAGGGTCTCCTTAGGGCAGTTTATGCATCCAAGGATATTCAGGAACCTACTGCACAGGTGTCTGTCCAGGACAGAATGTACAGAGGCCTAGTTAAGCCCCATTCCAAGGTTATTCTAGTTCATCTGGCCCTTAAGGATATAATTTTAAGGGAATGGAAGGTACCAGAGAGGAAGCTGTTAAAGTTTAAAACTTGGAAGCGATGGTGTCCCTTCAAGGATAAGGAAGAGGAAAAATTCTTTAAGACTCCTAAGTTAGATGCTTCCTTGGCCCAGGTCTCTAAACATTCAGATCTATTCTTTGAGGATGCGGGTAACATTGAGGACCAGATGGACCGTCAGCCTGAAACCCTCCTGCGCAGGGCCTGGGAAGCCAATGCAGCGGCTGTGAGTCCTGCCCTGGCTTCAGCCTGTGTGGCTAGTAATGCTGATATGTGGGTCACCAAATTAAGGGACCATGTTGGAAGAACCTCTAAATCTAAACAGGTCCTGGACTCCCTAGAGGTCATTGGTAGTGCGGTAGCTTACCTGGCAGATGCAGCAGTTGAAACCGTTCGAACTACTGCAAAGTCGGGGGCTCTGCTGAGTTCTGCAAGAAAAGCCTTGTGGGTGAAAACCTGGGAGGGAGATAACACATCAAAGACACGGTTGTGTTGACTTCCCTTTTGAAGGTTCCTTGCTTTTCGGCACTGGTTTAGAGCAAGCCCTGTCTAGGTCTACCAAGAAGGGCAAAAAGTTTCCCATAAAAACCAGAAAGGATAAGGGAAGTTTTTTTTTGAGGCCCCGGGCTAAAAAAACGTTTTCGAGAGAAAGGAAAGCAGGCCTACCAGGCGTTGGGGGGCTGGTAAGGGCAAAGAAAAAGGGGGTCTCCTCTTCCCTAGCCAAAAATCCACCAATAAAGACTCCAAGTGACGTCAGGGTGGGGGGAAGGCTTTCCCACTTTCTTGAAAAATATAATATAACTGCGCTAACCCAGTGGATACAAATGAAGAAATCAAATCTGCTACACAGGAATGTGACAAATATTCAGATAAGGTAGTGTAAAAAATGTAGCGCTATGACAAGGTGGTGTAGTATTAACACATATGATACTAAAACATAATAGTGTTCAAAAATTTGTGAATATTGAAGTCCAACCAATACAATGAAGAAATGTGAAAAACTAAAATAATATAATTAAATTCCCATGGTGAAATTCGATTCTGTGTAACAAAAATAAGAAGTCCAACTGTGAAGTGAAGATCTTCCAACATGAAATTTAATTCCAAAACTGGTGAATCCTTAAAGTGAAAGAGATTGAACACTCTTACCGGAGCAGGTAGATCCGGATGTCAGCGACACCGAATCAGACAAGCTTGGAAATCCAGATAGGTGGCTCTCCCAGATGGAAGTGGGGACCCCGGATCTGGGATGGCATCTCCTCTTGGCTGGAACAGCCTCAGCAGTATCCACTAAACCGGAAGGGCGATAAATCCAATAGGAACACCACAAACTCTCATCCAACCAAAATAAGGGGAAAAGAAGAGGAGTGCTCCAATGGTGCAGGTCAAAAAAGTAGGTTTATTGAAACCAACCAGTATAAAACGATAAAAATAGTGATCACGTGTAAATAAAAGCAATGTGGAGAGTGATGAGCCTTGCGTCAGGCAGCTGGCGGATCAGAGGGTCATAGTGCCAGTTCCAACGCAGCAACACGGACAGGGATTTTATTCCCACATTTTTGTAGTCCCAAAACCCTCTGGGAAGTACTGCCTTATAATAAACTTAAGAAGGCTAAACAGGTTTCTACGGTACAAGAAATTACTTATGGAAAGTGTTTATACCCTCAGAAGGCACCTCCCGAAGGACGTATTTATGGCCACCATAGATCTAAAGGACGCCTACCTTCACGTCCCCATTTTTTCAGAGCATCAGGCCTTTCTGAGATTTGCAATCCCCTCCGATCAGGGAGTGCAGCATTGGCAGTTTTGTGCCCTTTCCTTTGGTCTGGCCTCCAGCCCAAGGGGGGTTTACAAAAATCCTTGCAGAGGCAGTGGCCCAAGAGCACCTGGTTTCCGACACTATGAAACTGGTCAGTGTCTCCGCCTCAGCGCCTCCCAGGGAGGCAGGATCTTCTCTCTCTCAGGGCCCGGTCTGTCACCCGAACCCCAGTTTCTTTATGCTGATGGCTTGGCTTTTGAGAGGGAGAACCTGCGCAAGAGGGGGTGTTCTGAGAAGGTAATTGACACCCTCCTTTCAAGTAGAAAGCCAGTTACCCGGTGTATTTATGCCAAGGTGTGGGGAGTCTTCTCCCACTGGCAATAGGGACTTCCCAGGAATAGATCCCCGCGATCCTGGATTTCCTCCAGGATGGCGCAGATCAGGGACTAGCAGCCAAGACCTTTAGGGTTCAAGTAGCAGCCCTGTCCAGTTTTTTGGACAAAAGACTTTCTCTTGATCCTCTAATTAAAAGGTTTTTGATGGCAAGAGAAAGAATGTCCCTGGTGTTAATGAGCAAATTTCCGCCTTGGGACCTAACATTAGTTTTAGAGGCCCTAACTAGGGCACCTTTTGAACCGTTGGTTTATACCCCTCTTAAAGTGGATGTAAACCCGAAATTTTTTTTTGATGTCATAATGTAGAGATTTCCTATCATTTGAGCCCAGTCTTGCCACAAAGAGTTAACCCAGCTCTGAGCAATCCTCTTTTATTGTTCAGTGAGATAAAACTTGACAAACAGAGAAAAACTTTGTCAAATCCTCCCCCTTGCTGTGAGTGACAGGTGATTTACATATCTCGTGCACTAGCCTAAGACATGCATTATTTTTTAATTCCCACCCCCACTCCTTTCTTCAGCAGCTCTGCAAGGATTGGCTGTTCCACACCTCAGCATGATTTGGCATGCTGAAGTCATGTGGATACTTTCCTGTCTTTTCACTGGATGTTAGCAGAAGTTCAGTGTAAGAAATACACAGGAGAAAAGGCGTATTGACAAGGGGAGTGTAGAGGTGGGCGGGGAGTCTACTGACATCACGACTCCACTCACCGAGCTCCAGACAACAGACCCACCCACAGAATCTGCAGTTTTTCGGGTCTCATAACAGAGGGGAGACATTTGACAGGTAAAGATACATGCAGGTGGCATGTTTATTCTTATAGATAACCCCTATATCAGTAGTTTAGAAAGGATGACATTGGGTTTACATCCACTTTAAGTTGCTCACCCTCAAGACAGCTTTCCTACTGGTCTTTACGTCGGCCGCAAGGATAAGTGATGTCCAGGCTCTGTCAATTAAGGAGCCCTTTTTTCTGTTGTTTGAGGACAGGGTTGTTCTTAGGCAAGATCCCCTGTACCTTCCGAAGGTAGCCTCTAAGTTTCACAGGAGATTGTCCTTCCGTCTTTTTGTTCTAATCCTCAGAATGAGAAAGAAAGTTCTTTTCACTGTTTAGACGTCAGACATTGTCTGTTGATTTATTTGGATAGGGGGAAGGAGTTCAGGAAATCCAGTCACCTTTTAGTTTGTTTTTTTGGACAGAAATAGGGTCAGCAAGCTTCCAAGGCAGTCATAGCGAGATGGATCAGGCAGACCATTACTATAGCCTATGAGAAATCAGGTAGGACGGCTTCCCCAAACCTCAGGGCACATTCTACTCTGGTCTCTGGTGACCTCTTGGGCAGAAAGAGTCAGAGCATCGGTAGAGCAGATATGCAGAGCAGCTAAATGGTCAAGCCAGAGCACCGTCCTGAGGCACTACAGGGTGGAGTTGTCGCCTCAGGATCTGACCTTTTGGTAGAAAAGTTCTACAGGCTGTTGTCCCTCCCTAAGGTAGGCCTGAGCTACTTGCTCTTCTCTCAGGGTGCCATCCTGGAAGACGACTTGAGAAAATAACCTGTTACACTTACCATTAATGGTATTTCTGGGAAGTCTTCCAGGAGGGGCAGGCCTACTTCCCACCCGTTCTATTGGTGTGGTTGAACTAGTATATGAATTGAGGTGTGTTTTTTTTTTTCACTCTCGTACACTGGTGTGGGTCGATACTTTTTCACAACTGAGGAGCACAGGGAGGGGCAGGGGTTTTAACCTCTTTGCTGATTGTGTTCCCTGTCAGGTGGGACCAGTCATCTCTCAGGGTGCTGTCCTGGAAGACTTCCCAGAAATACCATTACCGGTAAGTGTAACGGGTTATTTTCATGCAAGGAGCCGTTCTTGGTCTCACATCATAAGGCGATGTTGCGTCATTCATTTTTTGCCTAGAATGGTGTCTAGTTTTCACTTGAATCAAGACAATGGGGTTTATTTACTAAAGGCAAATCCACTTTGCACTACAAGTGCACTGCACACGCACTTGGAAGTGCAGTCGCTGTAGATCCGAGGGGGACATTCAAGGAAAATAAACAGTATTTTTGCTTGTACATGATTGGATGATAAAATCAGCAGAGCTTCCCCTCATTTCAGATCTTCCCCTCAGATCAACAGCGACTGCACTTCCAAGCGCACTTGCAGTGCACTTGTAGTGCAAAGTGGATTTGCCTTTAGTAAATAACCCCCAATGTCTTGCCTTCTTTTCTGATCCTTAGTTGGCAGGAGTTATATCACTGCATACTCTGGAGTTAGTTTTGGTGGTCAGAATTACTTGATTTGTCGGTACAGGTCAGGAATCCTGGTTTTTGAAACCAGTAGAGCCCAGGATGAGCAGGAGGCATCCAAGTTAACTATTTTCATTGGATTTGCAAATTAATTATTCAAGCCTATGGCTTGAAAGGGCAAGGTCCCCCACCCCTTTTTTGGTAAAAGCGCTTGCTGCCAGGTGTGTGGGGGCATCTTGGGTCATCCACCATCAGGAGTCAGTGGCTCAGGATTTTAAGGCCATTACATGGTATTTTGTTCATACATTCACAGAATTTTACCAGATGGATATCAAAGCCACGGAGGATATTGCTTTGGCCACAGTATGTTTTGGGGGGCAGAAGTCCTTCTCAGGTGGCAGTTTCTGTGATTGTCTCCCTCTCCTCAAGTGCATTACTTTAGGACATCCCATATAGTCATTATTATGGTTGCTCTGTGTCCTGTGATTTACGATAAAGAAAATTAGGATTTTTTTCATCATACTTACCTGTAAAATCATTTTCTTGGAGTACATCACGGGACACAGAGGCCTCTCCCATCTTTTTTGGGATATTCATTGCTTTGCTACAAAACTGAGGTTCTTCATGTGTAGGAGGGATTGTATAGGAGGGGACTTCCTGTTTTGACTATCTGCCAGTGTCCATCCACCAGTAAGTTGTGTATAACCCATATAGTCATTATTATGGTTGCTCTGTGTCCCGTGATGTACTCCAAGAAAAGGATTTTACAGGTAAGTATGACGAAAAAATCCTATTATTCATGTGTTACCCCCACGGCAATTGTAGAAAAGTTTGGTACTTCTGAAAACATATAGTAATATTTCAAATCTATAGGAGCAAGGACAATACGGTCCTTGCTTAAAGTAACATCAAAAAGAAATTTATTGTTTCACACAAAAAATACAGAAAAAAAGTGTAAGTCGGTAAAAACTCAAACTCTTATGGATTATTACTAACATGAGCGACGGGGTAGTGCTTCTCCCTGCCTTGTGAAATTACCAGGTAATACATCATCATTTGATATTTTTATTTAAATACATTTAAAATCTTTAGAGCAATCAGAAGTATATCTGGTCTTTTTTACTGTGGGCCTTTACATTATAACTTAACATATATGTATTTATATTAGAACAAATTCATTTCCTCTTTTGCCTTCTGGGGTCTCTGATCGATCTGACAATAGAACACTAGAATAGTGAGTAGCTTTTCTATTTTAGCATATGTACAGTTTGAGACTGATTTATTAAAGGAGTTAAAGTGGTAATAAACCCCCAAAAAAACATTTATTATATTGCAGCTTACTATTTCTTAGATGTGATAGCTGCTTTCATTTTCTTTTTTATACTTTCTTTCTTCCAGTTTTAGCTGGTGATCCAGCCAGTAAGTCTGTTTTTTTTTTAAAAGAACAAGCGCTCCAGTAGAATGTATCAATTACAGAGATCAGTCAAACCATATAATACTAGCAGGTGTGCTTACAATGAACAGCATTGTTTTATTTATGCAAAACCTTTATCCCAAAAGAAAAAGAAAACTATTTGCTGTAACTGATTATAAAGTATAAGCTGAAGTTTGGCTTCAGTTTGGTAATGTATTTAAATCTGCTAGTCCAATTAACATTCCCCCTCCCCCAGACTGAAAATGCTGCTGTGCAAATATGCCCCTGTGCTCAGTGCTGGGACAAGATCATCCAGTGCCCAGGGCAAAGATGTCAAATTTCACGCCCTTCATTATGTGCAGGCTTACGAGGAGGAGGGAAACCACAGGCCGCACCTACTCCTGCATCTCCCCTCCTCTCCTTGCCGCTTCCAGCGCTGGGCTGACGGAAGTATGGTTGCTGTTGTCACTACTCCTGTCAGCCTTATAGTAGATATAACTTGCGGCGCCCCCATCCCTACAATACATGCTGCTCCCAGGGAAGATTCCCCTTCTACCCACCCCTGCCTGTGCTCATTCATCTAGAGTGGAGGCACTCTAATACAGGAGTTGTGTTACTGGCCAGATCACCAGGTGAAAACAGAGGGAAGGAAAAAAAAAAGAAAACTAATGCAACCACTACATCTAATGATTGGTAAGTTGCAATATATTACATTTTTGTTTTGGGTTAAATACCACTTTAAGAATATTCACACAAATGATGTGAATATTCATTCAATTATCCAATCATGTGCAGGTGAAATAAGTAACCCAGGGATTTTCTTTTTTACATAATTGGATAATTGTAGTGAATCTCCACACAATTTATTGTGTGAACATTATCAACGTTCAGTAAATCTGAACCCTTTTTAGAGTACACACTCCTGTTCATTTGCTGCATAATAAAACACAACAGCTAGGCATATACTGTAGTTATGTATTTATGAGGCTTATTATGAGTTAAATAATATAACAAGAAGAAAGGGTGTGTAATTCAACCTTTGTTACAAATATATTGAGATTTAGGGATTACAGCAAGGGTTTTATTTAAACAGTTTCACATTTCACAGAATTTATTGGTGTTATTAGCATTGCTCAGTAGGAGGGAGGGGGAAATTATGGATTTATAAAATTCACTGAATAATTTTATTTGTTGCCTGGACTGCAATATTAATAACATTTTGCAGATACAAAAACATTGCTTATCTTGCTTACATGACACGAAAAATGAAGGCTAAAACATCCCCAGTCTTCTTTATGTCTGTTTACGTGTCAAGTTAAATTCTATGCATTAAGGTGAAAAAACACCTGGCAGTCACCGGCTCCCCAGCCCCCCCTCCCGTTTTACTTACCTGAGCCCCTTCATCTCTTTGGCAGGGACACGCTCTGCCCCTCTCTCCACATTGTCCCGGCTCTTGATTGGATAGATTGATAGCAGCGCAACCATTGGCTCCCACTGCTGTCAATCAGATCCAATTAAGCAGGCGCCGGGGTTGGGGGGGGGCCAAGTCCGGCATTCGTGTCTGTGGATGCAAATGCTGGACTCAAGAGCGCGCATGCAAGGTAACCCCCTTGGGAGAGCGCTTCTCCTAGGGGGTTATCTGATGCGGGGAGGAGCCGCGAGAGCTACCGGGGGACCCCAGAAGAGGATGTTCAGGGCCACTCTGTGCAAAACGAGCTGTTTGTTATTTAAAAAAAAAAAAAGATCCCTTTACAATCACTTTAAGAACATATATTTTAATAGTCTACTAAAACTGAAAATGAAACCTTGAGATGCACACAGAGAGAGACAAGCAGTGTGCCAGTCCGCACCAGTGTCTAAAAATCATTGTGAAGGGGAAGGATTTCCCACCACATACATTGAAGGCTTCTTCTAGTCTCTCAAAAAAGGAAAACCTATTTTACATTATATTAAAACATGTTTTATCTGTCATCAATATGATTCAAACTTGATGTTTTAGACACAGGCTTCAGAAACAACACTTCAAATGAGCATGTGAGATAATGTTTGAATTTCTGTCTGCAGCTTATTACAAAGAACTCAGTTAAGGATGAGTGATCTTTCTGATGTTAGCACAACTGCAGCTTTTGCTAGATAGTTTAAGCAATTCACTGTCAGCTTGCTGTTTGGATTATACAGTTTACACTTCACATGATTGAATATGGCACATGTTAGCATCACCAGCTTAGATTAATTTTTACAAAAAAAGTAGCTCTTTTAGTATGAATAGAAAATTACTTTTACCCAGCTTAGGCAATCTACATCATGTGGTCTCTGGCAACCAATCAACAGTGAGATGAGAATTTTATATGGCTGCCTAGATACAGTAATTACCATCTATGCATGCAAACAAATTTGTTTTAAATAACATATATTAAGCGTATAAATGATCACACGTGTATCTATAAACATTTTTTCAAAAATATTGTATTCCTTTTAAATGTTCACTTTTAACCTGCTCATTCAGGGCAAGGTGACAGTGTTTTAGTAAAGCCCCACCCTTCCCCAAACCACCTAAAAGCACTTCCACACAGCTCCAGGAGGATTACATGTGGGCGTTACCTGGGACAGCCTGTAGGCTCCTCCAGAATGACATCACCCATCAAGGCATTCTGATATCTGCAGAACTCCTCCCAAGAGCAAGCATACAGCTTGCATCAAGATTTAAGATTCTTGAGATGAGTACTGAGGAAGTACTTATGATGTTGTCAGAAAGCTTTGTACAGAACCCTGCTGGCCCCTCCCAGCAGCTGTGACCTGCCTGCATTGCGTAGATAAACACAGAGACCAAGGGATGATGTCACTGGGTTTAAAATAAGGTATGTACTGTAATTAAAAACAGATTTTATTAAAAGTAATTAAAAGCAGATTTAACTTCAGTTTTAAAATTGAGGACATTTATATTTTCTTAAGGTTGTCTATCGCACACATGCAGATCAATAACTTTCCAAAATGTATGCGAATATGATGTGATAATTTCAACTGAGTCACAGTATCTATTTCCTGCTGGTTAGTGGCAGTGGGTTTACATAATAATTAAAGGGAAATTTCATTATAGGTAAGAACTTTATTGGTCCACACTCACTAGTCATATAACCTAGAAAACCTCAACCCAGCTGTTTACTTAACTCACCAATACAGTTATTGACTCCTTCATAGTTTACCTCTTCCAGGTCAAAATCTTGCTGACCATTTCTGAGTGTTAAGGCCTCATAAACTTTTATAGAACTTGAGCATGACAAAAGGCAAAAGTATGGCCACATTCAAGCCTACAAGTGCTGACTGTGCAGTGATGACCATTGCTGATGTGGGGTTCGACCTTGGAAGTTGTAAACAGTGGAAGAGACAGTGCTGACATGCTGAGATATGTAAACAGTTTAATAGGTGTTCCTAGGTTACTTTATTTTGGGGAGAGGATGGAATAAGAGGGTTTTTACTAATTGTGGACTTGTCCTTTTAGGTTCTTTTCAAATTTCCAAAGTCCACAGCTCTAATAGAACCTCTCAGGATACGGACATAGGAGCTGCCAATCCTAACTGGTTTTTAGTGGTACATTTTATCCTCTTCCTTGGCTCTTTACTGCAGTGACAAGAGCAATGACTTTTCTGCCTGTATATTGTTTCTGGTCCATGATTTATTAGGAGATGAAGTAAAACAAGGAAGAGGACTATGGAGCTTTTAGCTTTAAAAAAAAACAAGTTAACAGTAGCTGCTCCCAGATTTTGGATATGATAGGTGTCCTTCAAAAGTGTTTATTCGTTTTCAATTATATTGTTACATAAATAAATCACTTTTTTATAGCTTTCCGCTGCTTTGCTCTTTGATGCTGTTTATGGTGTTGTGAGTGCGGTGCAGGAGTTAAACCGAAGTCAGGAAATTGGCGTTAAACCACTGTCATGTGGGTCTGCACAAATATGGCAACATGGTACTAGCCTTATGAACTACCTGAGAATGGTGAGTAGGGATGAGAGATTTTCATTCCTTAACTATATTCTATTATAAGTTAAAAGAAAGGAGCAATATATGGGGAAAAGGCAGAGTAGCTAATTGACAAGGCTCAATATTTTCATATAATTAAAAATCTTCTTTTATACAGATGGAGGGGAGACAGGAAAGTGCCACTAATTGTAGTATTTTATAACGTGTTTAATCTCCCCCATAATGGGCTACTCACAAGATAAATTATGTAAACAAGCTCATCTGTAAAGCAGTTGTGCTGAGTGCTGTGTCCATCATCCGAGGGGAGCGCAGCAGTGATGGGTGTAAAGATCAGGAGCCGGAGGAGGAGGTCCGCTGGGGATACCAGTACCCGGTGGAGCATGGCTCTGTAGGGTAGCTCTAGTAAAGCGCCGCAGTAGGAGGAAATCCTGTTGCTATCACAAGTCAGAGGGGGAGGTCTGATGGAAAGTCCAGTGTCCAGATGGAATGCAGAGTGGATTGCAGTGTGGCGAGAGAGGCTAAGTGGTGCTGACGTCACAGATCCCATGGTTCAGTGCGACACGTTTCAGAACATGCGCACTCCTTTGTCAAGCCTTGAGGAGGCTTGACAAAGAGATAGAGAAAGGGACTGAGGACACAGATTCCCCAGTCCCTTTCTCTGCAGCCTCAGCTGCATTGAAGATAAATGGACATGAGACAGAGGCTCCTCCATTCATAAACTGAAACATCATAAACACAGTTTACAATGCTCAGTTACGAATGAACAGAGTCGGCGATCACTCAGAAAAGGAAGGACAGATCCAGGATGGGGGAACCAGAGGAGGACATGGACCGGAGGAGCAAGGAGGACATGGAGAGGGACTGGAGGAGAAGCAGAGGAGAACAGAGAGGGGGACCAGTGGAGCATGGAGGAGGACACTGAGGTGGACACAGAGGACAGTCCGGGGTGATCAGTGCGGTGGTGGGGGGCGTTACAAGCACTGATCTCCCTGTCTAGATTTCAATAAAACAGCTGAAAGCCTCGGGGGGAGAGAAGAAGTGTCTGTCAGCTGCTTTATTGAAATCTATACACGGAGATCAGTGCTTGTAACTCCCCCCACTGCCGCACCTATCATCCCTGACTACCCAGGTATCGGGTCAAGCATCGGAGCATTTGCACAAGCACAAGTACTCGGTATTGGCACCGATACCAATACTAGTATCGGTATCGGTGCAACCCTAATGCGAAATCAACTGATACCTAAGGTGAATTCTCAGACTTTTTATGCTTTTTGTATTCACCTAACTGTATACCTGCCCAGTCTGAGGAGAACCACTCTTCCTGTGATTGTCAGCATCATAAATTGGGTGCTGGTAGTCAAGGTTACAATGTATATGACATAGTTATAAAAGGTAATAGTTATTTTTTATACTACAGTGTTAATTTTGACGTACAATTTGAATTTAGTTTTAGTCAAAGTCTTTTGACTAAAATACCATTTTAGTTTTAATCGTATTTTAGTCATCTGAATCGTAATTTAGTTGACTAAAATCTCCAGTACATTTTAATCAAATAAAATCCAATGAGTTTAGTAAAATTGTAATGCATTATTAAGCATTTCTCCAGAATTTCCAAACTCATTATATACTCCTGGAGTAAACACCTAATAGACAAGAGTAAAAGAGAGAGGGCACCAGCCCTAGTGTGACACTGTTTAATAAAAAAGATATAGACAAATAAATGTAGTACACTCAACCACAGCCTCTATGGATACGCTTGTTTTTATCAACACAATGTGAGTATACTACATTCATTTGTCTATATCTTTTTTAATAAACGGTGTCACACTAGCGCCAGTGCGCTCTCTCTTTTACTCTTGTCTTTTCAGCTGTCAGTATTCCCGCGCCAGTGATGGAGCAGCAAGGCTAAAACTATGGTACACCCTACTGATTTAACCCCTTAACCTAATAGCATGGGAGTGAGGGACTGCACAGGGCAGAGAACTAGTCTGGGGAGGCTGTTATTTTACACAGTTATAAGCACTGCTACCTTGCTGGGAGGGGAAACATTGACCACGTGGTTTGCAGGGCATTGTTCCATAACTCCCAGGCAGCAGGCAGACAGAGGGAGCCTGCTTCTCTACAGCTTGTCAGGGGGCTGGGGCTTAGACGGAGCTCCAAGGAAAGCAGAAGTTCAGGTGGGTAAATGTCCCTCCCTCACATTTTCGTTCCGTGTTCGTACGTTGACAAAAAATTGTAATTGATTTTCGTTTACTTTTCGTCACCAAAAACATACAGCTGACGAAAATTGTGACAAAAATATTTTTGTCTACGAAAATAACACTGTTATACTATTTATTACATATACTATAATGTGTGGAATTTTTAATACATGTTATTGGTTAATGCAGATCATAAACTGAAGAAGTTGAGTTGCTTGTGGCTTTCTGTGATTGGCTTTCTCTTGCACAGGTAGAGTTGGAAGGTCTTACCGGACATGTGGAATTCAATAGCAAAGGTCAAAGGTCAAACTACGATCTCAAGATTCTGCAATATACCAGGATAGGATTTCAGGAGGTACCATAAATTATCATATTATTGTTTGTGCTCATTTAACTATGAACTACTTTTACAATTCAGACATGCAGATCCAGATGTAAATGTTGAGACTACATTGTATGATAACCATACATTTATACATATACATTTATATGAATTTGTTGCATGGCTACATTAAAAATCCTCACTTCTTTATATCTGGCCATGGATTATTCTGGTTGAGTAGTTATCCATGCAAAATGCTTAAGAGAAAAGAACTCCCCTTTCTTTAGCTTGCAAGCTCGCAGGGCCTTCCTAATTTTCCTTTACTGAATTGTATTGTAACTGTACAGTCTTCTTTTATTTTGTAAAACAGTCAGCACTATATAAATCCTGTATAATATTATTATGCGCAGGTAAAATGTAAATTTGGATCCTTTGCAGAAAAATGTATAGATATCCTTTCTTTAGTTAAACATGGCATAGGTAGCACTTTTTAATCGTTAGAGATGTCAGAGGTAATGAACTTTTTTGTGGAATTACTTCTCAGTATGGTTGACTTAACTTAAGACTCATGCTGTTTTACACTAATGAGACACATTAGCCAAAACTCACAGTGAGAAACTTAGAAACGTGTCACCTTGTGTGTTTCATAAATTACTATGGGAATCTTAGTTGGCAGCACTGAAAGCTGAGTTTCTCATATGTACTTTGCTGATGCTGGATGTAATGCTTGAACTTAAAAGCACCCCCTTAGGCTCTGCCAGAGGGTTAAAATTAGTATATATATTTTTTTTATTAAACCTGTCATCCATTCAAAATATTTTCAACTAAAAATGCTGCATAATGGTGAGTAGCTTTACACCTCTCAGAGACTGATGTCAGTTTGCCAGCTAGGCCTCCACTTTGGGCCGAAAGTCCTAACTCTTGGTACTAAACTCTGTCTCTGACCTCCTGTCTAGTGAAAGCACCCTTACTGGTCAACAAAGCACTCCCATTGGTCAGTAGGCTGATAGGTGTGTGGGGCTTGGGAATAGAGAAGTCAAGATTTCACAAGCAAACTGAAAGCAATCTCAGACAGCACACCAAGCATGCTTTTCTGGACAGCTGGTATACAGCAATGGCATCTACCATGTGGTGCCTGCTCATTGACAAAACAGCTAGTTTTACCAAATTAGAATGTATAGCAGATTCACTTTAATATTAAAAGTGGTTGTAAAGGTAAAGGCATTCTCTGCATTAAGGTAAAAAACGTTTTAGGTGCAGCTCTCCTTGCAAACACCCAGCCCTCTCCATATAATAACCTGAGCCTGTCATCATCAGTCTTAATTCTCAAATTCTCAAAGAGACCTGGATGGATGGAAACCTCCATCATGATGGGACCACCCGGTGTAATCCATGAATGTGATAACCAATGGATGCACGACGGCTTTGCTGCCCTCTTGGGTGCAGGAATACCAAACTGAAAATTTTAAAAAATAAAAGGTGCACCGACCTAATGCATTACCATAAAGAGTTTTAATAAATAATGTAAAAATAATCCATTATACTCACAAGGCGAAAATATTCATAAGCATAGAATACAATCCACAATGGACACATGTCAAGTAGACACAGCTGACCTGTTTTGAGGGACGGCCCTCTTACTCAGAGCTAGCCTACTCTCATGTGTTCCAACCTTATATATACAAGTAGTGAACACCCTCTATTAGCCTGCCATCAATAACGGTAGGCGACGAAGATGCAACTCCACACCCAAATAAAGAACAATGGAAGGATAGGGATCATCCTGGAGCACATTGTATTTTTTTCTTTTTTAATAAAAAAAAAAATTATAATAGATAATGATATATTGATGATGATGATGATGATGATTATATGTCTTAGAAATATGTAAAAATAAAGTATACATTAAAACTGAGGCTCATGGTTCTCAACCTGCCAGTCCTGGCCAGGAAGCATCATTCCAATCAAATAGCTGCTGGTGAAAGCAGAGTGCGCCCACTGATGGAATGCCCGCTGAGTGGGAAGCTGGAAGTCCTCTTACTAGTGGAATGCATACCTGTCAATGACAGCTCCCAGGACCGCCGGAGTAGGAGACGTGCCGAACGCTCATACAACGTTGAGAGCAGTTGTCATTGTGTGAACCCGAACAACAGACACAGCGCCAACCAGACACAAGGCATACAGGCAAACTCCAAACAATGACACAAAGGTACCCTGGCATGAAAAATGACACAATGCAGAAAAATAAAAAAAACAACAATGTAGAAAAATGTAAAATTTACTAATTAGAATTAATGCCATGCACTTCCTAGGTAGCTACCAGATCAACAGGTTGTTTAGATGAACGGTGGCAGTAAGAAAAGGCAGAAAATAAGGCATAACACTCCATGTCAATGTCAGTGTCCAGAATTGACCCCCATAAGGCCCAAACCCCTAAATCACAGACAAACCCCTATACTAAAAATTTATGAAAATAATTAATAAATCAATAAAAGAAACAGCGATAAAAGATAATGAAATATAATATATGTTGGCCAGACATGCACATTGCCTTAGTAGAATTAATTCCTAGCATAAAGACTACCTAACTACCCACATATTGATTGAATGTATGACTATGTATGTATACAGTATATTGCATGGTAGTAATATCTAACGCCATATACTAATAATAGTATTAATAAAAAGGCTAGAAAAGGGCTAGGTACGCTAGTCAAAATCATCCTCCTAATGTTCACTGTGCCTCAAAAGGTATACTACAAACCTCTAGAACTAACTAAAATCTAAAAATATAAATATAGGAAAACCCCCAAAATGGCACAAGATGACACACAAGAGGGGAGCTAAAAAAACTCTCACCATACGGGCAAAAACAGCCACCTCATGAGACCGCAATAATCAGACTACTGAGTGGACCTCCAGGTCTTCATTGAGGCCAGAGGGAGAAAGACTCCCCAATTGTTTCTAGAAAATAAGTCCTGGACCTAAAATATACCCAAAGTCAAAATTATTATTTTTTTTTCATTTTGAAGGAAGGATAAACCCCTACTGTCAGTTTTTATTTTCTGTGTATCGTTAGAGATTTCACTTTGCTAACTGTCTTGTAGACTCAACAGGTAATAGGAGGATAGCTTTCTAATGTGACAAAAATCCCCTCTTAGATGGTTGTCATGGGAAAAAGTGTCCCCATCCGAAGACCGTTGTTCTTGTGGCAATTCAGAAATTTGGATTTACCACTTTCATTTCAGTGACATTGGTGGTTAGGACAATTAGAGAGAGTGTATCTCCATATAGGGAACACAGAAAGCAATAAAACCCTCACATTGGTTACAACCCCTCACTACTCTATCCACATCTAAAAAAATAAAATGCCTTTCTACTTCAATGTAACATTTGTTCTAAGAAATAAGGACCAAAAGTTCATTAGTACTAACAGGTTGGATAATACGGAGACCATACATGCATTTTGTACGTGCTGTGTGATTCCAAAAGGCAGTGTACAAAAAATTGTGATATGTTAATATGGTGGCTATTTGTTGTAAAAGGTATAGTGCAAACCATTGTGTATTTAGATTGTAGGGTAATTGTTCTTCCTGTCTTGAACCTAAGACTGAAGCAATTTTCAATTATCTGGTCTCGACCACCAGGGACATGTGAATGGTGTGTACATAGTGTTCCCCGGATTGTTCAGTCAGACCATCAGTGCATTCCATGAACCAGTTTCTTGAAACTGGCCAAAAATACAGGGAAGCGATCATGAGGGATCTCTTATGGTTGCTAACAATTTTTATAGTAAGTCAGAGTTGCATAACTATACAAGGACCTTTTATGTAAAGATCTGTTTTCAGTTTAAAATCTCAGGGATAACTTTTTAATGTTTATGGCACCAACTTTGAGAATCCTGTAGAATATTGTAATATCTTCAAATAGTAGCACATTGTTTTTCTTATTAATTTTCAGCTGGATCCAGCAGGTAAGGTGGCCACCTGACAATGCACCAGGTACACATGCATTATGTTGATTTTATTATTTGTTTGTTTAGTTTGCTTGTTTGCAACAATTATACAAAACTTTTTTGTTACAAATGTTATTAAAACAGCAGATAACTTACCCTAGTTATTACACTTATCACAAAGGGGAAGTACTTGTTTTTTATGTATTGGTAACAAGCTTCTGGAACATTGGAAAAAGGCTGAATTTCAAACAAAATGGCATAGTACTACGTTCAAGCTTATTTCCAAAGCTGGGTCCAAGATGTGAATTCAAGATTACTTTAAACTGAAGGTAATAATTCACAGCAACAACTAGGCATATTTAAATACAAATCTGAACCAGCACTAAAATATATAAGTCCAAGATCAAAGTCTGCAGGGTCACCAGATCAAATGAAGCCTGATGAATGAATCAATCAAGTGTTTCTTCTCCTTCTTTCATCACCTTCCAATATATAGTGTAGTATGCTTCAGTAGCTTCACAATAATCAACAAAATATTGTTGTGCTCACATTATGTAATTGTATTAGTGCCAACAATCACCCAGTACTCTTAGTGCTATTCACTCCCCTTTGTCCCATCTACTCTTACCAAATGCGAACATTTCAGCCGACATATCACAATTTCTTCATCAGTACTCCTCCCATGAAACTTCACAATCAATGTTGAAGATACCCAAAAAGCTAAAATCTAAAATTGTGTAATATTGCCTGCTTGTAACAATAACATTCCACAAATCACAATACTCACATTTTAAGTAAAAACTCTTCAGTGCATAAAGAAACCATGGACATCTCATGTGTTTAACCTCCATGCATCACTACGTGAATTAGTGCACATTACAGGACCATATACCCCCTGTTGTAAAGGCTGTATAAAGCACGCTTAGTATATTACCATAGATCCACTGATCTCTTGTCTCCAATATTCCTCAAGAGTATAGTAAGTAATGCCATGCAAAATAAATTAAAAAACAGGTCTTTGTGCAGCATAGTCTCTAAAACATTTATTGTATCAATATGCTTACATGCAGGGAAAAAACATATAAAGCCTAAAATCAAGATGGCTGACAGGGTATTTCTGGTTACGGGTCACATCTGACGTCGCTTCCTAAATAGTTTTGTCTAATTTACTTTTTTAAGGGATGTAAAGTCAGGCACGAGGTACTCTTTTATAGTCTCTATTTCTGCCCTTATTTTCATGTATATCTACCATCTTGGTTATGTGTGTGAGCATGTTTTTTTCTCCAAAGACCAATCTTTTCTTTACTAAATCTTTGAAAGAGGTCATCTTAAACTGGGCACATAAAACATATAGTTAACACATCTTTAATAACAAAATCCCCCTAAAACATCCAAAATACATTAAAAAATCTAATAAAATACAACTTTTTAGTAACCTATTACTTTGATCTTTGATATCCCAGATAGCAAGAATAACTTGTCACACATTTGAGGCAGTATTGAATTGTAAGTCTTGTGAACTTGCTGCACATCTTCCCTGGCAAGTTGTACACTTGCAGAGCACTTGAAGCACAAGTTCTAGTTGACACTTTTCCAATTTGTAGCAAGTGGGTGTGGCAAGTCTCTAGCAAGAGCAAAGTTGCAGTGGTAAGTCTAAAGCAAGAGCCCCGCAAGTCTATAGCCTGAGTTATGCAAGTCTCTATTTTTGGCAAGAAAAAAAAGTGCTTGGGGTGATTAGGGTGTGCCCAGGCACACCTGGCACACCCCCTGCGCATGCCTATGATCACCAGTTAATTAGCAAGAAAAAAAAAGCAAGCAGCGCAAATCTATAATCCCACAATCTGGTAATGGTTAACCCACTGCTATTAACCTAATCCCTTACTGTACACATGTGAAATACATTCAATCCAACAATCCATATATAACGATAAAATCTGTGTCATTGCATAAAATAATTAATCTATCATGCAAAAATTATTTGTTTCTATAAAACAAAATTAAAGTGCAAATGCTGTTAAAAAAAAGTACAAAAGAAAAAAACTGTGTGCCGACACAGTGAACAAAAAGTTCTTAGTGCAAGAAAATATTATTCATTAGTAAAGTGCATGCAAAATTCATATGTGTGCAAAATATTTGCAGTCCATTTTGCAATCCCAGGAAAAATCCAAGATTATTATCACTTTCTTGGATTTTTCCTGGGATTGTAAATGGACTGCAAATATTTTGAACACATATGAATTGTTGATGCATGCACTTTACTAATGAATAATATTTTCTTGCACTATGCACTTTTTGTTCACTGTGTCGGCACACCGTTTTTTTTCTTTTGTACTTTTTTTTAACAGTTGGTTTGTTTCGTAGAAACAATTTTTGTATTTTTGTTTAGAATTATTTTAAGGAATGACACAGAGTTGATCATTATACATGATTGTTGGATTGAATGCATTTCATGTGTACAGTAAGGGATTAGGTTAATAGCAGTGGGTTCACCATCACCAGATTATAGATTTGCGCTGCATGCTTCTTTTTTCTTGCTAATTAACTGGTAATCATAGGCATGCACAGGGGATGTGCCAGGTGTGCCTGGGCACACCCTAATCACCCCAAGCGCATTTGAATTATTGCTCTGTGTGCAGGCAGGGAGATGGGAAATATCTCCCTCTGACCAGTTCTGCCATTTATGAAGTGCTACCGTGCTTCTTTCACTACCAGCTCTACCGTAAGAGTATGTGTATGTATATATAATAATAATGTATATATATATATATATATATATATATATATACACACACACACACACACACGTTTGTTTGATCTTTGAGATGCGCACTCTAATGCAATAGGCTACACACACCTATGCTGGTGATTCACCGGTACTTAGGTGGCAGCAATCTTATTTAATCCCTCAATCTTCCATTAATATCTTTGGCACTAGTTTTTCTTTTTGTTTGTCCAAGTATCCGTTTTTATTGGACAAGGAAAGATTACTCCTGCGCTTGTGAGGGTCTGTTTGGGTTTGAGAAAAGTAGTATTGTGAACCGTAGTAAAGCTAAAAGAGATGGTGTTGCATGTCCCGCTGCCCAGAACTGACCCCGGGGTGGTCAGGTAAGACTGAATGGAGAGTGATGGATGAAGGGCGCGTGATCAATTGCTCACATCAAAAAGTATAAAATGTATTCATATGAAAATAAAAGCAAATACAAACAAATGAATAATACCAATACTACGTATCATGCAAACAGGTAACAAAATGTTCTATGTGATAGTTGATGGTATATGTGTTCTCCTTTAAATTGTGGAGATAGGATTGTAGGAGGAGTTTAGATGTTGACATCTAGTGGATAGAAACAGGAACTGCATCCTTCTATACCTATTTAAGTCTCTCACCACAGACCCCTCCTAGCTCTGGGGAAACCAGCGTCCATTGGCTGGTGAAACGCGTCAGCGGTGTGACGTCATCACGTCACCGGGAGCCGCGCGGAACTCGATCTGGCAATTCGATCTGGCCTGTGTTCACAACAACTCAAACAGCTGATACCGTTCTCCCCTACCAACATCTTACCATACTGAGACATCCGCTCTACAGCGGTCTCACAACAAGGGACGGCTCCTTACTTTGGATTTCATCTGTACCATCACAACGGCACCTACCCATGTAGAGACCCAGGAACTAAGCACCTAATGCAATCTGACGACGGTGATACTGCGGCTGGTGAGATTCTATCACTTCATTCAGCACCTCCAAAAACGTATGTCAGTTTTCTTTGCATCTCTTTAATTGCTGTCTCCATGGACAAACAACTTGCTGCTTGTGTAGTTTAACCTACATCCTCCCTTGTTGGAACCTGGACATAGTTTGATTTGCAACCTGCTTAACAGCTGTTATGTATACTACGTCTGTGTAGAGTTAATCTTTCATGAGATCGATCCATTTGTGTAGAACAATACTACACCTAACCTCTATCCAGATCGCCCATCCACCCACATCCCAGATATATCGGTATAAGAACCGCCCTTACCATATTGGACAATCCATTTATGCTGATTGTTACTTACCATTGATACTCCAATTGGGCTGGACTTCCTTTACCCTTTATTGTTTAATATACCTTATCAGTATATAAGAGGTGTGTATGATGTGTATGAGTGGATGTGTAACCGCGGCTCCCATATGTTTTTAAATCACCCCCTGTGACAACGTTGTCCAATTTTAATTGGTTTGTGGTAACCGTCAGTCTCCATTGCTGATTTTTCACCTTTTTGTATCTCTATTTGGTTTATAATTTAGGTAATTAATAAAGCTGGTTTTGTATTAACATCAGTGTTCTTTGTTGACCCTCTTTAAGAGAATCCTTTCTCTTCCTTTTTTGCTGTTTGTTAATTAGGGCAACTGGAACTGCATGCAGACTTACGCCTGCATGATTGTTTGATACTCACCCGCAAAAACGACCATTTTTAAAAAAATAATAATTTATAGGTTGATCCAGGCAATACCTTTGTTCTTTTGTTTAGTATTTTGTGTTGTCTTTTGCCCTTTCTTTGCCTTGAGGATCCCACCATTATTGTATTACTACTGGTGACCCAGCAGACTGACAAACGGTCTAATTGCACAAACCGTACATTTAAGCACATACATGGCATATATGATTGATCGTGAATTAGATGACAAAATTAATACGGCCTTCTCTACCGACGGAAAGAGTGAAGAAATAGGGGAATCAACACGTAAACTTTTCAAAAACCATAAAAAGCTTATGATTAAATTCCTGAACCGTAAATGGGATATTTCCTCGGTAAAATCACATATATCTCACAACATCATCCCTAGAGGTCTGAGGGAGAGAATCATCCCTGCAGAACATCTCCACACCCCCAGATTCTTGGAGGTGTGGAAAGAGGAATGCTTAAACAGAGGCCTAGCATTAATGAAAATTATAGTTTCAGAAGAGGAAACACAACTTGAGGAAATCAAAGTAGAATTAGAGATAAGTGCAAAGGCCCTGGAACCTCATAAAAACTAACCTGATTTTGAAAAAAATAACGAGTTTATTAAGAAAGAAATAGAAAAAATACAAAAAAATCTTAAACATACCAAACAGGAAAAATTCAGACAAAGCATCATTGATTTTGAAGGGGGGATATCTTTAACCCTACTTTGCCGAATAGAAGTAGATCCTCCTCAAGAAATTGTAGACACTCACAACGCACTAGTAGGAATAGAATAGGTTCCTCTTCAGACAGTGACCTTGATAAAGAAACTCCCTTAAAATCTGTCGCTTTTTTAGAGGAACCTCAGGGCAATATATCAGCAGATTGCCCAAAACAATCAGTAGACAAGAGTCATCTCAGAGAAACAGGAAACGTAAACGTAGAAGGAAGAGGAAGGGACCGAAACATAGTTCAGAATCGGCGCAGTGGGCGACTAAGGAGTCAGAAAAGACGCTAAGTGACATCTCTAGTTCAACCTTGACGGATATGAGCATTGTTAATTTATCTGATTTTCATTTGGATTCTAATCATATTACTCTTCCCCAAAAAGGACTATCTTTTTTCCCCACTGCGCCCATGAATGAATTTGAAGTATTTAAAGACATAAATTTATTCCTTAGAAAGGTCTTCTTTAAACTTTGGCATCATGGCGATCCCGACAATAGATCAACCCCCGACCCTAATTACCTCTACTTATCAAAAATTGACAGGTACCCCATTCCCAGCCCTAATCGACACTCTGAACACCAAGTTAAAATTAGCAATGGAAGCGGGGTTGCTTACTAAAAAGGAATACCTATATCTCAGAGCTGATGATATTACTATCCCAACCTTCTACATAATCCCCAAATTACATAAATCGCTAACAAACCCCCCAGGGAGACCAATCGTTTCAGCTATCAAGGGTCCCCTTGAAAGAGCCGGTAAATTTGTGATCAAAGATATGATCAAAGATATGGTAACAAAATTACGGTCCTTCGTCCATGATAGCAGAGACATACTCTCTAAACTATCCCATTTCTCCCTGTCACCAAATGCCCTATTGGTGGGAATAGATGTCGAAAGCTTATATACATCGATTCCCCATCACTGGGGTATCCAAGCGACGAAAACTTTCCTTGACATCCACTACCCACTATTGGGAGCCCATAATGAGTTCATTATTGATATACTTAAATTCATGTTGGGCAACAACTTTTTTCAATTCCTTGGGAAATTCTATCAACAGGTGAGAGGCACCAGTATGGGTGCTCCATGGGCCCCTTCATACGCCTTTCTCCACCTCGGCCCCTGGGAGGAGGAGGTGGTATACAAGTCCTCGATGTACCTTGACCAATGTGCGTTGTGGTTAAGGTACATCGACGACGTACTCATGGTATGGGAGGGCACAACAGAACAACTTGTGGAATTTCTGTCCCAACTAAATACTAACGAAAGGAATATTCATTTAACCTATTCCTATTCTGTTGATGCCCTCTCTTTCCTTGATTTACAAATCACCAGATGTGGAAATCGGATAGTAACTAGCACTTTCCGAAAGGAAACAGCAGCCAACACCCTCCTCTTAGCACAGAGCCATCATCCGAAGTCCCTGATTAAAGAGATACCAACAGGACAATTTTTAAGGATTAGGCGAAACTGCTCAGAGGAGGATCAATTTCTATCTGAAGCACATGAGATGTACAAAAGGTTCAGGAAAAGAGGGTATTCACATAACTCCCTCAAAAAAGCCAAAAACAACGCATTAGAAATGAAACGTGAAGACCTCCTAACTACACAGAAAAACACTCAAGAACCTGAAAAATTAGTAAGTGACTTCCCTAGAATCATCACTAGGTTTGGTTCACAATGGACAAAAGTCCAGGAGATCCTTAATAGACACTGGCATATCCTTAAATCGGCACCCTTAATTACAAATCTAATCAGCCCCAGACCATTACTTACAGCTAAAAGAGCACGGAACTTGGGCGACGTTTTAGTCCATTCAGAATACACTAGAACTATTAATAAAAACTGGCTTACCGAGAGAAGACCCCCTCCAGGTATGCATGCATGTGGACACTGTAACATATGCAAATATGTGCATCACACTGATGAGTTCGCCAACCCAAGAGGAGGTAGGCATTATCATATTAAACAATTTATCAATTGTTCAACGACACGTGTCATATATATGCTCACATGTCCCTGCAATAAAAATTACATAGGAAAAACTAAACGCCAACTCCGAGTCCAGATTGGTGAACACATCAGTGGTATTAAAAATAAGAAAAAGAACAAAGAAGATGACCGACCTATTCCAGTACATTTTGCCAAATTCCATGACAGTAATCCAAGGGGCCCTACAGTTAAAGGGATTTATGTGCTGAATTTACCCCCTAGAAGAGGGGATTTTGACACTATCCTCCTTCAAAATGTGGACGTACTACCTAGACTCTTTAGCCCCTAAGGGGTTAAACACAAAATGTAGTCTTCAACCTTTTTTAAAGAAATAACAGCTCTTCCCTAAATTTTTAGGTGAACTCTCAATACAGTCATTATCATTAACAATCAATTCTCTCACTCTTCCTAAGGCCACTTTCTATCAGTCATTAATCCCCCCCTTTTTCTCCTCCCTCCCCTGTTTCCCTGCCCCTTCTCCTCATTCCCCCCCTTTCCTCTCCCCTCCCTCCCCTTCCCTTCCCATCCCCCCACTCCCCATCCCCTTCCCTCACTTGTTTTTTATCTCACAATCGCTATCTCTATTAGTCCATGTATGTGCTTAACATGTACGTTTTTCCCTTTGCTGAATGTCTTACACATGAGGAGTTTAGATGTTGACATCTAGTGGATAGAAACAGGAAGTCTCTCACCACAGACCCCTCCTAGCTCTGAGGAAACCAGCGTCCATTGGCTGGTGAAACGCGTCAGCTGTGTGACGTCAGCACGTCACCGGGAGCCGCGCGGAAATCGATCTGACAATTCGATCTGGCCTGTGTTCACAACAACTCAAACAGCTGATACCGTTCTCCCCTACCAACATCTTACCATACTGAGACATCCGCTCTACAGCGGTCTCACAACAAGGGACAGCTCCTTACTTTGGATTTCATCTGTACCATCACAACGGCACCTACTCATGTAGAGACCCAGGAACTAAGCACCTAATGCAATCTGACGACGGTGATACTGCGGCTGGTGAGATTCTATCACTTCATTCAGCACCTCCAAAAACGTATGTCAGTTTTCTTTGCATCTCTTTAATTGCTGTCTCCATGGACAAACAACTTGCTGCTTGTGTAGTTTAACCTACATCCTCCCTTGTTGGAACCTGGACATAGTTTGATTTGCATCCTGCCTAACAGCTGTTATGTATACTACGTCTGTGTAGAGTTAATCTTTCACAAGATCGATCCATTTGTGTAGAACAATACTACACCTAACCTCTATCCAGATCGCCCATCCACCCACATCCCAGATATATCGGTATAAGAACCGCCCTTACCATATTGGACAATCCATTTATGCTGATTGTTACTTACCATTGATACTCCAATTGGACTGGACTTCCTTTACCCTTTATTGTTTAGTATACCTTATCAGTATATAAGAGGTGTGTATGAGTGGATGTGTAACCGCGGCTCCCATATGTTTTTAAATCACCCCCTGTGACAACGTTGTCCAATTTTAATTGGTTTGTGGTAACCGTCAGTCTCCATTGCTGATTTTTCACCTTTTTGTATCTCTATTTGGTTTATAATTTAGGTAATTAATAAAGCTGGTTTTGTATTAACATCAGTGTTCTTTGTTGACCCTCTTTAAGAGAATCCTTTCTCTTCCTTTTTTGCTGTTTGTTAATTAGGGCAACTGGAACTGCATGCAGACTTACGCCTGCATGATTGTTTGATACTCACCCGCAAAAACGACCATTTAAAAAAAAAATTAATTTATAGGTTGATCCAGGCAATACCTTTGTTCATTTGTAGGGTCGTGTGGACCTGTCACGGGCTGGATGGAGGAGAGATTTCAGCCTGTCTGCGTCCTCCTGGGAGAGTGCTGTCCTGTACTGAGGAGGATGGAGGGGGGTGAGTGGAGTGTGAAGATCTCCTGAGAGGACACTGAAGCGGAGCGTGTCCGCAGCTGTCTCTCCGCCCCAGACACAGGCACTCCTGGGACAGCACTCTCCCAGGAGGACGCAGACAGGCTGAAATCTCTCCTCCATCCAGCCTGTGACAGGTCCACACCACCCTACAATCCTATCTCCACAATTTAAAGGAGAACACATATACCATCAACTATCACATAGAACGCTTGAACGTGGACTGGTATGGAATACAGAAAAACGTATCTCCCATTTCAGGCCACACTTTCAAACTAGCCATCATGTTTATGTACATATGTTGGCCTACTGGCCCATAGAGACTGCACCCTGGTTCTCAAAGGCTCTGATGAAGAGGTTATCCTCGAAATGCGTCAGCCGACTCTAAACACCCGCCTCAACATGGGCTTATGCTACTTTTAACCCATTTTTAATTTCCATGTTTTCTACATTTTGTTACCTGTTTGCATGATACGTAGTATTGGTATTATTCATTTGTTTTTATTTGCTTTTATTCTCATATGAATACATTTTATACTTTTTGATGGGAGCAATTGATCACGCGCCCTTCATCCATCACTCTCCATTCAGTCCATTTTTATTGGGTCTATTCACTAATAAATAAAGAGAGGTGAATTGTCAAAAGAATTGCAAAATTTAAGCCAAAGTGTCTGAAGTAGGAAAAAAAAACAAAGCTCTCATTGAAATATTTTTAGTTCAGCTTTTTTGGCCTATATTATACCATTTCCCTAAAAAATGTATCTCAGTTCACTGAATAGTGCATTAAGACAAACAACATTTATTAAAATATTTGAATAAAATCAATACATTACACTGGATTGTTTTTAACAAAACATAAAAACATTTTATAATATGAAAAATAACATTCTTAAAAACAATAAAAATGATGCAATAATAAGAGCAAAAAAAACACAAAACAAAATTTGCAGCAATATGCGATACTATGTGAAACAGTGATGAAGTGATGATGTGCACTAATTCAAGAAGCTAAGCAGCAAAAATAGACAAATATGCATAAATGCCTATGCGTAATAAAATAAAAAATAAAAAAATACAATATTCCATAATATGTGAAACGGTGATAAAAGTGCTCGAATCAAAAGCAGGTATTCATCTGAATTTACATAAAAAAACAATAATAAAATCCCAAATAATAAGGTTCATGTGCATCAAAAAGTGATGAAATGTGAAGATCACGTTCTCAAAGTTCTTGAAAGTTGTGAACGCAATTGTTCCCACCATCCAGGCATCCACCAGGAGTGTGCCCTAGCAGCTCACCTTAAACAAAGACCACAACAGGTTTAGGGGCGCTTTGGTATACAAATCGTTAATGGCAGTTCACGTTCCACTCTCCTCTCCTGCATCGAAATCCACAGCTGGTCTGACAAGGCTTTAATATATGGATCCTTTATGGAAAATCACATTCTACTCCACTCTCCTCTCTTAAAAGCACCACTAGACCTGTTGTGGTCTTTCGTTAAGGTGAGCTGCTAGCATATAAACAAGAATACAAAGAAACAAGAAACAAAAATAAAACATTCCAAATTGTGTTCCACCAATGGAATTTTAGAGCTAGTCACTCCTTGATTTCTACCTCTCTAAACTCCATATCAGATCTCGCGGATACCACTCACCTCTCTGCACATCATGCCCCAGCACCAATTAAAGAAAAACCTTACACACAGCAAAGAAAGTTGATCTGGAATCATGCAATGTGGACTTGCTGCAATTGTGCAACAAACTTGTGAAGCTTAGCAAGTCTAATAAGAGCTTAGCAAGTCATTTTCAAACTTGCAGCACAATTACTTGCTACCTGGGATATTGTAGCGTTGGTTTTGGATTTGTATTTGGACTTGCCTGCTTAGGGGGATATTGAAAAAATGTTTTCTGTATGCTGATATATACATCATCATATACATTAAGTAAGCATATTTGTTCTGCATGCACAGTATGTTTCTGACATCTTTTTTGATGTAATAACAGAAATATTGTCTGGATGGTGGACGTGATAACACCAGGTGTTCCCCTTAGAGAACATTTGGATAGGACCAAGGATTCAGGAACCTGGTTGCTATGGGGTTCCCTTTAGTGTGCCCATGAAGCTAGGATAAGGTCATGTATATTTTCATTAAAGGTAAACTATAATTTTTTTTCCTGGGGGGGGGGGGGGGGCTTTAGCGCTGACATCATCATGCATGCGTGCCAGGACAAGCAGCATGTCATATTGCTATATGTGATTTCTATTATCTCCCATTGTGAGTATATATTTATTTGATAAACAACAGTTTGGTGATAATGCACTATGGATCCTCTTTCTTTTGTGCTATTTTGGGACATGTTTTGAGGATATGACCTGGCATTGGATCATTCCAAAACCCACAGCAGTTAACTATCACACTCCTGGAGACTGGAGAGGAATAGAAAGTTGTCTGTTTTTGTGGTGATGTGACTGGGTGATTGCTGGGCTGAGTTTACCTTTTTAAGTACTTTAGACCTCTTAAATTTTTGGGTGTCCAATGTTCCAGTAAGCAGATAGTTTATGTTGGTGAAAGAGCACGTCCACTATTAGGATTGCTGCCACATATAGTCCACGCATCACAAGATTTTATATATCTTCACATTTGAAGATATAGTGGACTTTTTGCATGTTTTGAGTTGACACATCAACCACTGTATTGTTGCACTAAATGTATTGTATAATTTATGCTCATTTTAACTTGCTCATTTAAACAGCGCACTCATGCATTTATGCAATTATTTAATGTCACATATCCTGTGGATGCAGTGTCTCTGATTTAAGTTTGTGCGTTTCATTCCTTGTTGATCTTTTGCACTACTTTTTCACAATTGTAAAATAATTTCTACACTGAGCACAAAGGTGGTAATTTTTATATATAGATTTTATGTGTAAATAGTATTTTTTAAACTGATATGTTAGATCAGTTTTTACTATAAATTTACATGGTTCAATTTACAAAAAAAGCTTTTAATGCAGAGTACACACATGTCACTGGTAGGGATGAGCCGAACACCCCCCCCTGTTCGGTTCGCACCAGAACATGCGAACAGGAAAAAAGTTCGCTCGAACACACGAACACCGTTAAAGTCTATGGGACACGAACATGAATAATCAAAAGTGCTAATTTTAAAGGCTTATATGCAAGTTATTGTCATAAAAAGTGTTTGGGGACCTGGGTCCTGCCCCAGGGGACATGGATCAATGCAAAAAAAAGTTTTAAAAACGGACGTTTTTTCAGGAGCAGTGATTTTAATATTGCTTAAAGTCAAACAATAAAGGTGTAATATCCCTTTAAATTTCGTACCAGGGGGGTGTCTATAATATGCCTGTAAAGGGGCGCATGTTTCCCGTGTTTAGAACAGTCTGACAGCAAAATTACATTTCGAAGGAAAAATTTCATTTAAAACTACCCGCGGCTATTGCCGACAATACACATAGAAGTTCATTGATAAAAACGGCATGGGAATTCAACACAGGGGAACCCCGAACCAAAATTAAAAAAAAAAAAAATGACGTGGGAGTCCCCCTAAATTCCTTACCAGGCCCTTATCCGAGCACGCAACCTGGCAGGCCGCAGGAAAGGAGGGGGGGACGAGAGTGTGGCCCCCCTCCTGAACCATACCAGGCCACATGCCCTCAACATTGCGAGGGTGCTTTGGGGTAGCCCCCCAAAACACCTTGTCCCCATGTTGATGAGGACAAGGGCCTCATCCCCACAACCCTGGCCGGTGGTTGTGGGGGTCTGCGGGCGGGGGGCTTATCGGAATCTGGAAGCCCCCTTTAACAAGGGGACCCCCAGATCCCGCCCCCCCCTGTGTGAATTGGTAAGGGGGTACTTACCCCTACCATTTCACTAAAAAAACTGTGAAAAATGTTAAAAATGACAAGAGACAGTTTTTGACAATTCCTTTATTTAAATGCTTCTTCTTTCTTCTATCTTTCTTCATCTTCTTCTTCTTCTGGTTCTTCCTCCGGCGTTCTCGTCCAGCATCTCCTCCGCGGCGTCTTCTATCTTCTTCTCCTCTGGCCGCTCCGCACCCATGGCACGGGGGGAGGCTCCCGCTCTTCTCTATATCTTCTTCTTCATCCTCTTCTCTTCTTCCTTCTTCATTTTTTTCTCTGGGCCGCTCCGCACCCATGCTGGCATGGAGGGAGGCTCCCGCTGTGTGACGGAGTCTCCTCGTCTGACGGTTCTTAAATAACGGGGGGGCGGGGCCACCCGGTGACCCCGCCCCCCTCTGACGCACGGTGACTTGACGGGACTTCCCTGTGACGTCACGGGGAATGCCACAGGGAAGTCCTGTCATGTCCCATGCATCAGAGGGGGCGGGATCACCGGGTGGCCCCGCCCCCCATTATTTAAGAACCGTCAGCCGAGGAGACGCTGTCACACAGCGGGAGCCTCCCTCCATGCCAGCATGGATGGGGAGCAGCCCGGAGAAGAAAATGAAGAAGAGAAGAAGGAAGAAGACAAGAGGATGAAGAAGAAGATGAAGAGAAGAGCGGGAGCCTCCCCCCATGCCAGATAGAAGACGCCGCGGAGGAGATGCTGGACGAGAACGCCGGAGGAAGAACCAGAAGAGCCAGAAGAAGATGAAGGAAGAAAGAAGAAGCATTTAAATAAAGGAATTGTCAAAAACTGTCTCTTGTCATTTTTAACATTTTTGACAGTTTTTTAGTGAAATGGTAGGGGTAAGTACCCCCTTACCATTTCACACAGGGGGGGGGCCGGGATCTGGGGGTTCCCTTGTTAAAGGGGGCTTCCAGATTCCGATAAGCCCCCCGCCCGCAGACCCCCACAACCACCGGCCAGGGTTGTGGGGATGAGGCCCTTGTCCTCATCAACATGGGGACAAGGTGTTTTGGGGGGCTACCCCAAAGCACCCTCCCAATGTTGAGGGCATGTGGCCTGGTACGGTTCAGGAGGAGGGGGGCCGTACTCTCGTCCCCCCTCTTTTCCTGTGGCCTGCCAGGTTGCGTGCTCGGATAAGGGTCTGGTATGGATTTTTGGGGGGACCCCACGCCGTTTTTTTTTTTTTTGGCACGGGGTTCCCCTTAAAATCCATACCAGACCTGAAGGGCCTGGTATGGAATTTAGGGGGACTCCCACGTCATTTTTTTTTTTAAATTTTGGTTCGGGGTTTCCCTGTGTTGAATTCCCATGCCGTTTTTATCAATGAACTTCTATGAGTATTGTCGGCAATGCAATAGCCGCGGGTAGTTTTAAATGAAATTTTTCCTTCTAAATATCATTTTGCTGTCAGACTGTTCTAAACACGGGAAACATGCGCCCCTTTACAGGCATACTATATACACCCCCCAGGTACGAAATTTAAAGGGATATTACACTTTTATTGTTTGACTTTAAGCATTATTAAAATCACTGCTCCTGAAAAAACTTCCATTTTTAAAACTTTTTTTCCATTGATCTATGTCCCCTGGGGCAGGACCCAGGTCCCCAAACACTTTTTATGACAATAACTTGCATATAAGCCTTTAAAATTAGCACTTTTGATTTCTCCCATAGACTTTTAAAGGGTGTTCTGCAGCATTCGAATTTGCCGCGAACACCCCAAATTGTTCGCTGTTCGGCGAACTTGCGAACAGCCAATGTTCGAGTCGAACATGAGTTCGACTCGAACTTGAAGCTCATCCCTAGTCACTGGATTCATAGAGAACTAATGGGTTTTCCAAGGAGAAAACACAACAAAAGCTGATCCCTTTCAGAGACTCTGACTAAAAAGGGATAAAAGATCTTACAGAACCGTCTGAAGACAGGGGGGAAGAGAAGAAAGCTTAAAGGGGTTGTAAACCCCTTATTTTATACATAAAATATGTACAAAGCATCTCTAGTGTGTACCTGTTTCAATTAAGAGCACTAATGGGGCGTACACACAGTCTGACTTTTCGGCTACAAAAGTCCGACAGCCCGTCCGACAAACTTTCGACGGACTTTTGGCAGACTTGCGGCGGACTTTCTAACGAACGGACTTGCCTACATACGATAACACAAAAGTCTGACGGATTCGTACTGGATGACGTATACCGGACTAAAATAAGGAAGTTGATAGCCAGTAGCCAATAGCTGCCCTAGCGTGGGTTTTTGTCCGTCGGACTAGCATACAGACGAGCAGATTTCTGGGTCCGGCGGAGTTACGACGTAAAGATTTGAAGCAAGTTCCAAATCTAAAGTCCGTCAGATTTGCGAGTGGAAAAGTCCGCTGAAAGTCGGGGGAAGCCCACACATGATCGGATTGTCCGCCGGATTTGGTCCGTCGGCATCTGTCGGACTTTTGTAGCCGAAAAGTCCGACCGTGTGTACGGCCCATAAGTGTCCCAGCCTTAGCTATATTCCTTTGTTGTATGAAGGGTGGTGTGTCCCTTCCCTCCAATCAACTCTGAGCTCTCCTCAGTGAGCTCTACAGAGTTTAATTTCTCCTCTCCACCCCCTGTTTTCTGACTGTTCAGACAAGCTTTATAAATTTTGCACTTTGAAAGGATGTAAAAGAGAATATTGCAGATAAGTACAACTTATGTAGGAGGATTAAATTTATCTGTGTATCACCTGAGGTCAGTCACTTCACTGGTTATATGTAGGGCAATGCCTCATGGGACTTGTAGTTTTGCAACAGCTGGAGGGCCCCCAGTTTGAGACCCCTGATGTAAGGGTCCACAACCATTTTAAGGGCGGCTTCATGTGGGCTAGCTGCACTTTCCCAAAGACTTGATATCTAATGGTTTTGTTGCAGTTTTAAAAAGCGCATCGAGGATTCAGCATGCAGGAGTTTGGTGCGCTTTCTGAAACTGTGCCAAAACAGCAGGATCTCATACAAGGGTATGGGAAAGCTAGCAAAAGTGCAGTGGGGCAGTGTGAAGCCCCCCCTAGCATATAGTCCATAAAATGTGCAAAGGAGCCAATAGCTTCTATAGTTACATTTTTTTATTTTTTTTTATGTCTGGCCATAATAAAGTTTCCATATACCTATATTCCTTTTTATTGAACAAACAATACATTAATTTAATTGGGCAATCATGCCCCTAGCTAAGTGAGTAGTATGAGTTAAAGCGGAACTACGCTGCATCTAAGAACCACAACTCAAAAATTATTTTTAATTCATTTTTATTATTAAAACTCACCCATCCATCCATGTATGCGCTTATTTTGCTGAGAAAATAACTTTTAAAAAACACCTCCCTAGCATTTCTAGCCTTGGTCATCTTGAGTAAGGGCAGACGATTCATGTAGTATTTACTTCCTGGAATCCATCTTAGCTCAGGGATGCAGACAGGAGAATGTGTTTAGCTGAGAAAATCCCATCCTCCCCTCCTCAAGACTTCTGGGATGTAACTGAAGAAATGAGGATTACCACTTAAGGACAGCCCACTGCATAAATACTGCGGCAGTGCGGCCCTATTGTGCGAAACAACGTACCTGTACATCACTTCGTGCACGAGACACTGTCAATGTAAACAAAGCCCGTTCTGACAGGAAAGTACAGTGAGATCATCTGTTCTAGTGCTCAGAAACAGCAATCTCTCTGCACTCCCAGTCAGTCCACTCCCTCCCACAGTTAGAAACGCCTCCCTCCCTAGGACACACTTTTTTTTTTTTTCTGCCACATCAGCGAAATATTTCTACGGGAATTATGTTTCATTTTTAGATTTCAAACATTGTCCCTTCACTTCTTCACATCATGGTGGCAACTTTTATCCTTACTTTGCAAAAGCAAAAACACAGGAAGTACCCTTTAGTGAGGTCTTCCCTACCGATAACACACCCCCCCTCCCACCCTGTCCCAACCCAACCTTCCTAGGACACACTTAACCCCTTGATCGCCCCCTAGTGTTAACCCCTTCCCTGCCAGTGTCATTTATACAGTGATCAGTGGATATTTTTAGCTCTGATCATTGCAATAATGTCACTGGTCCCAAAATAGTGTCAAAAGTGTCCGATCTATCCGCCGCAATGTCAGTCCCCCTAAAAATCGCTGATCACCATAATTACTAGTGAAAAAAATAATAATAATAATAATAAAAGCCATAAATATATCTATAGCTATACCTATTTTTGTAGACGCGGTAACTTTTGCGCAAACCAATCAATATATGCCTATTGCTATTTTTTTTACCAAAAATATGTAAAAAATACATATTGGCCTGAACTGATGAATACATTTTGTTTTTTTACATTTTTTTAATTGGATATGTTTACACCGTTAATATATGGGACACTAACATGAAAAACCAAAAGTGCTCATTTTAAAGGCTTATATGCAAGTTATTGCCATAAAAAGTGTATGGGGACCCGGGTCCTGCCCCATTGGACATGTCTTAATGAATTAAAAAAAGTTTTTAAAACTGACGTTTTTTTTTTTAGGAGCAGTGATTTTAACAATTCTTAAAGTGAATCAATAAAAATGAAATATTCCTTTAAACATCCTGCCTGGGGGGTGTCCTTAGTATGCCTGTAAAGTAGCGCATCGTTCCCATGTTTATAATAATACCACAGCAAAATTACATTTATAAAGGAAAAAATGTAATTTAAAACTGCTCGCAGTTGTAATGAATGGTCGGAACCCGGCAATATAGATAAAAATCATTGAAAAAAATGCATCAAAATGTAAAAAAAAAAAAAAAAAAATGCGTGGGGCTCCCCCCAAAATCCATACCAGGCACTTAAGGTCTGGTATGGATATTAAGGGGAACCTTGTGCCAAAATTTTTAAAATCTAAAAAAAAATGGCGTGGGCATTTGGTATGGATTTTGGGGTCCCCCCAAAATCCATACCAAACCCTTAACTGACGACGCAACCTGGCAGGCCACAGGAAAGGGAGGGGGGGCGAGAGAGTGCTCCCCTCCTGAACCGTACTAGGCCACATGCTCTTAACATGGGGAGGGTGCTTTGGGGTCCCCCCAAAGCACCTTGTCCCCATGTTGATGGGGACAAGGGCCTTATCCCCACAACCCTTGCCCGATGGTTGTGGGGGTCTGAGGGGGGCTTATCAAAATCTGGAAGCCCCCTTTAACAAGGGGACTCCCAGATCCCAGCCCCCCATGTGAATGGGTATCTGGTACATTGTATCCCTACACATTCACTAAAAAAGTGTCAAAATGGTAAAAATGACAGGAGACAGTTTGGTACAAGTCCTTTATTTAAAAAAAAAAAAAAAAAAAAACTGTCCCGCGATGTCCATTCATCTTTGATCACAGCGTCCAACAACCCCACTGACTGAAGCCTGTTCACGATGACAGCTGTTATATAGCTGAGGGCGGGGCCATCCTGTGATGAAAACGGGTGACCCGCCCCCTCTGATCTCAGAGGAGGCGGGGTCATCAGTTTACGTCACCGTGTATTTGAATAGGTGGATAGAATCAAGGAGATAGCCAAGAGTGGCTCCCCCTGGTTCTTCCCCCTAAATCGATATAAATTAGTTCTCTTGCTTTATGGGGTGTGAGTTTTTTTTCTTTTTTGTGTAAGGTCAATTGATGGGAGATTTATTATTTTTAAAAAGGATAAGGGGCTGAAGAAAAGTCAAAAGAGTAGGGGGGAAATGAAGATTTTTTTTTTTCTTTTTTGTAATCACAGTAAATTGGATTAACGAAAATACTTACCGCTATAGAATGCCCACATTGGACTCAAATGGGTAAATAATTGGGAGGGAGGGTGGGTAGGAGGGTGGATATGGGAGCATGGTAAGGGAAGGGTAGAATCAGGGAGATACCTATGAGTCGCTCCCCCTGGTTCTTCCCCTAAAATGAGTATAAATAGTTTATATATTTTTTTGGTTTCCCTTTGGTTTTGTTGTCTCTTTTCAGGGCTTTTGGGGTTTGGGTGGGGTTTTTTCTTTTTCTTCCACCAACATGGGAAGCAGCAAGTGGGTTCGGGGGGAGGTGGGGTGGGGACCTGGGGAGCGGGGTTTAGGCAGCGTGGTCAGGTAGATTCGAGACTAGAGGGTTTCCCCCATTTCTCGCTTGTTTCTTGCCTCCTTTTTTGATGAAGAAACTTGATACTGTATATATGGATGTAAGGATATGCTTCCAGGAGATACACCTTGTATTTTTTATATTTATTATATGTTTGTAAATATACTGTATATTGTAGCACATGTGAAACCTTCCTGGTTTCTTATGGTTGTTGTTTTCTTTTTATTAATTTCAGGAATATTATATGGGTATTTAATTGTCTTGTATTGTTATATCCTTTTTTACGAAATAAAAAGAATTGAAAACGAAACTGTTATAGAAGCTGATGAAAATATATTTGTATTTGGAATAGGGTTAAAAAATACTCCAGGATTCAAATGTTATTAAGTGATTAGCTAGAGCTGTACAATTTTTTTTTCTGCTTTGAGAGGAAAGATGAAGCCATGATTGACTCTTCCATTAGAGTTATGTGAAATGTTTTACATGTTGTCCCGGCAGTAGGTGGACAAAAAAGATTTATTGGCTTTAATTAACCGGATTAATTATTATTATTATTATTATTATTATTAAGGATTTATATAGCACCAACAGTTCGCATAGCACTTTAAATCATGAGGGAAAACAGTACAGTTACAATTCAATTCAATACGGGAGGAGTCAGAGGGCCCTGCTCGTTAGAGCTTATAATCTAAAAGGGAAGGTTAAGAGATACAAATGATAATGACTGTGGGGGATGAGCCGATGGAGAAAGTGAAAGTACAGTTGTTAGGGGGAGGCGGTATAGGCTTCTCTGAAGATAAGGGTTTTAAGGGATCACCTAAAAGTGGACATAGTAGGAGATAGTCGGGTAGACTGATGTAGGGAGTTCCATAGAATGTGAGAGGCTCAGGAGAAGTCCTGGAATTGACCATAGGAGGAGGTGACAAGGGGGGTACAGAGCAGGAGGTCTTGGGAAGAATGAAGAGAATAATTTTAGTTGGTATTTTGAGACTAGGTTAGTGATGTAGCTGGGGACAAAGTTGTGGATGGCTTTGTAAATTGTTAGTATTTTTTAATTTAATTTGTGAGCAAAAGCCAGTGGAGGGATTAGCAGAGAGGGGTAGCAGAAACTGAATGGTTAGATGAATGAGTCTGGCAGCGGCAATCATGATGGATGAAGGGGGAGATATATATACCTATATAAAGGTAATCCAGTGATGAGAGAGTTGCAGTAGTTGAAGTAAGAGATAACCAGGGAGTGAATTAGAAGCTTTGTAGTGTCACTGGTTAGGAAGGGGGGAGGAAATATAACGAGCACAGTTTTGGATAGATTGGCTTTGAGGAAATGGTGGGACATCCAGGCTGATGTGTCTGTTAGTAAATTAGTAAAGTATGAGGATACTGATGGAGTGAGCTGAGGGGTAGAAAGATCGATTTGGGTGTCACCATAGAAGTGGTATTGAAAGCCATGGAAGGCTATCAGCTGACCCAGTTAGGTGGGGTAGATCGAGAATAGAAGAGGTCCAAGAACAGAACCTTGTGGGACCCTGACAGTTAAAGGAAGAGAAGAGGAGGAAGTGTAATTGTATGTGACACTGAAGGTGCAGTGGGATAGTTATGATGAAACCCAACGAAGAGTAAAGCCATGGAGACCAAAGGAGTAAAGTTTTATTAAGGAGGAGGTGGTGGACAGAATAGTGTCCATTGGTTTTAGCTGTTGGTAAATTGTTTGAGTTTTATCGAGTGTTGAGGGCAAAATCCAGACTGAAGGGGTTCAAGGTTATTCTCAGTGAGGTGATCACTGAGTCAGTTGTAGACCAGACGTTCAAGGAGTTTGCAGGAAAAGGGGAGCAAGGAGATTGGGCATAGGTTGTTAAGATTGTCGGGGCCCAGTGAGGGCTTTTTAAGTATGGGGGTGACTATTGCATGTTTTTGTAATTCCTTTATTTTTCAAAGAGGATACAGTATAAATCTCAAGGAACTGACATAAACATGTAACATATAATATCATTATGAAATAAAACAATAGGGTCACAGCAGCCAATATACAAATCGGTTGTCCCAGCAATACCCTACTCAGCTGAGCACATAAGATATACTGGTTTCAAAAGATGATAGACAACAGGTATAGCTGAGGGAATGCACAAATGACAATAGTGACCCTAGCAGAGAAACATAAATGTCAATCTATGCTAGAAAATAAGGTTCAAACAGCATTGGGATGCAATGCATCCCAATGGCCGAGTGGAAATAAAATATACCATAAAAGGGAAAGAAAAGGGACAGAAAAGAGAATTTGAAAAAGTGATGCCTATAACTAAAGCAATATTTGAGCAAGGAGGGGCGGAGGGGGGAAGGTTTCATTAAGGGGGAGAGGAAAAAGTATAGCGGTTGTTCCTAATAGGGAAGGAGAACTGGGTGAAGTAGAAAGTTAGAGAGAAATTGAGTGGATATTAGGTAATAGGTGCCTCTCGCCCCGATGATCAGAGCTAAATCCAGGAGATCTGCCGAACTTACGAAACCTCCTGGAGATATGTGTCAGTATACTTAGTCCTTATTAGTCCAGCGCTACACTGTTTTATATATTATACTTAGTGGTGCCAGGGTCTCCAGGTTTCACGAAAGGTCTCCTCCCGGTTGTGCAGGGTGGTGGTGAGATCTTCCATATCTCTTAGTTTGTTAACTTTGGAAAACCACAGGGCTTTGGATGGGGGTGTCTCTGATCTCCAACATAGGGGGATGCACGCCTTAGCTGCATTCAGTAGTTGGATTGTGAGAGAGGCCTTGTATTTCTTAATCGGTCGCGGTGAAAGATGAAGCAAACAGGCTGCAGGGTTCCCCTCCAACTACTATTGCATGTTTTGAAGCGTTGGGGAAGATGCCAGAAAAGAGGTAGAGATTGAAGATGTGAGTTAAAGCGTGTAGGATAGAGTCAGAGGGTGATCGTAGTATTTGAGAGGGAACAGGGTCCAGAGGACAGTTGGTTAGGTGGGGTGGTAGAAAAATGTTTAGCAACCTCACCTATAGTAAAGGGTTTGAAGTACTGAGTGTACCTGTGGGCATGGGGTGTTAGGTGGGAGAGGTATGTGATGGAGATCTCATCACAAATTGTATTACTCTTATTTTTTAAGTGATTGGCGATCTCCTGGGCAGTGTGAGTAAGTGGGTGGAGGATGAAGTAGAGAGTTAAAGGTAGAGAAGAGTTGACATGGACTGGATGAGAGGGTGTTAACCGCTTCCCAAACGCCTCACGCAGATATACTGCGGCAGAAGGGCACGTACTGGCAGATTAACGTACCCGTATGTTGCCCTTTAAGAGGCGTCTCGCAGGCGTGTGCCTGCCGGGAGCTCCGTGACCGTGATTGTCTCACGGTGAGGAAGATGCTAATGTAAACAAGCATCTCCCCGTTCTGCCTAATGACACTGACACTGATCACGCTCCCTGTTATCGAGAGCGGTGATCAGTGATTTGTCACACACAGCCCCTCCCCCCCACAGTTAGAATCACTCCCTAGGACACACTTAACCCCTACAGAGCCACCTAGTGACATTTTTACAGTAATCAATGCAATTTTTTAGCATTGATCGCTGTATTAATGCCAATGGTCCCAAAAATGTGTCAAAATTGTCCGATGTGTAGGCCATAATGTCACAGTCACGATAAAAATCGCTGATCATCGTCATTACTAGTAAAAAAAAAAAATTATCAATAAAAATGCCAAAAAACTATCCCCTATTTTGTAGACGCTATAACTTTTGCGCAAACCAATAAATAAACGCATATTGCGTTTTTTTTTTGTTTTTTTTTACCAAAAATATGTAGAAGAATACGTATCGGCCTAAGCTGAGGAAAAAGTTTTTTTTTATATATTCTTGGGGGATATTAAAGCAAAAAGTAAAAAATAATGCGCTTTTTTTCAAAATTGTCGCAATTTTTTTGTTTACAGCGCAAAAAAAGAAAAACCGCTGAGGTGATCAAATACCACCAAAAGAAAGCTCTATTTGTGGGAAAAAAGGACATCAATTTTGTTTGGGAGCCACGTCGCACGACCGTGCAATTGTCAGTGAAAGCGGCGCAGTGCCGAAATGCTAAAAGTGCTCTGGTCAGGAAGAAGGTCAATTCTTCCGGGGCTGAAGTGGTTAATGAGAGTGATAAAATAGGTTTGTTTGGCAGTGAAGAGGCAATAATTGTATTTTTGCAGGGCAGATTTATATTGGTTGAAGTATTTTCCTGAGATTTATTCTTATGCCACAGACATTGAAGAGTGAAGTTACATTTTTTGAGACTTCTGGTGTCATCTGTTTGCCAAGGTTGTAGAGGTCTGGGCTTGATTCTATGTGTAGTGAGAAGGGCAAGCATGTCCAGGGAGGATGATAGTGAACTATTGTAGACAGAAGTGGTTAGTCTGGAACAGGGCAGGGGTGAGATTGTAAGAGGTGGCCTGTAGCAGAGTAGCGAAGAGAAGGGTTAAAGTGGCAAAGGTTTCTATGGGTAATTGTTAGGCTGTTTGGATGAAGGGGTGGTGTAGGACAGCAAGAGAGTGAAACTAATAAGGTGGTGATCGGAGAGAGGAAAGGGATTGTTGAATAGGTTGCACAGAGGTAGGAGAATACAAGGTCAAGGGTGCTGCCATCAGATTAAGTAGAAGCATGTATCTGTTGCATCAAGAAAGGTTAATACCAGTCCACGGGGCTGGTGGATCACAGCAATTCCTATAGAAATTTGAGAAAAAAGACGTATACAGTGAACTTCAAATGATGAGACTGACAGAGAGGAAGGGGAGTAAAGAACATAAAAGGTGCCTTGTTCAAACATACTTGGCTTCCCAACTATAGACTGAGGAGAGGTCTCCTTACCAACCCCTGGAGATAATTTACTTCTCCGGGACTCGGGACAGGAGGGCGGGTGGGTCTAAATAAGATACAGGTTGCTTCCCTGTCCAAGGGAGGCCTGTGAGCGGTGCGATAGCAGCCTCCTGTTCCAATATGACCCACAGTTTTCAGAGGTTGTTTTGCACCAATCTACAACCCTAGTCATGTGGGCCACCATTTAATGCAAAGCTGGATCAAGGAAAGCTAATTTTTAATAACACAATCAAACTGCAAAAGAACCAAGAGGTCAGCGTTGTAAAGATTAAAATCAGCCCATAATTTAGATAAGACACTAAAGAACAAAAAAAACATCACAATAATGTGAACAGGGCTATAGATTGTGGAAAACTCTGTATCTACTTTGCTACTTTCACTAAGACACTAAGAGCAGTCAGTCAGTATTCAGTTTTAGTTGGATGTGAAGAAGCAGCAACATAGATGCAGAGTTTACCTGTGATTAAAGAACCCAATTTTTTTGAAAGACGCCCAGCATATTCCACCCCAGCCTAGGGTGACCATGTGTCCCGGATTGCCCTGGACAGTCCTGCATTTTTGCAAGTCTGTCCAGGGCACCCTGATTCTGGGACAATATAGTGTCCCGGAATTAAACTAACACAGCCACCCTGCACAGTGCATTCTACGCTTTGCCCAATCAGGGCGCAGTAAAAGCTGGTTGTTAAGGAGCGGGGCTGGGAAGATGGCCACAGCGTCCTTAACAACCGATGAGTTATCTGTCAATGGGCTTCCCGGCTGAAGTTAAATAATTCAAAAAAAAATTGCAGGTAAAAAAATCCCCTGTGTTTTATTACTTTTTGACACTTTTTTGGTGAATGGGTAGGGGTACTATGTACCCCATACTCATTCACATGGGGGGCAGGATCTGGGGGGACCCCTTGTTAAAGGGGGCTTCCAGATACTGATAAGCCCCCTGCTCGCATACCCCCACAACCACAGCCCAGGGTTTTGGGGAAGAGACTCTTGTCCCCATCAACATAAAATCCATGCCAGCAATTCCCCTCCCAATATAGTCCAAATTGGGCAGCACCCTGGATGACAACCATGATCCCCCCCCCCCCACAGATACAATCAGTCAGCAAAGCCCCCCCTAGGGACAGGAAGTGTGTTATTAGCAGGATTGAATAGAAAAAGGAGCTGCGCTTCTAAATGACATGTTAATCCAAATATGATAACAAGCAAATATAAATGAAAAAAATGAAGTAAGTCCCAAAAAACAATAAATCCTGTGCCGTATACAAAGTCCTTCAGTGTCGGACAAATGTCTGTGAACAATTGACTCAATTAATTTTATATATATAATATAATAATATATAATAATATAATAAAGAATACATATATATTATGATGAATATGCAAAAAATAAAAAAATATATATAAACAAAAATCAAATCCTAGAGTCCTCAATGAAGGAATAAGTGATTGTAGCAACCCAATAAAGTGAAGTCCTCTGTGACTTTTGAGAAACAACGTGAATCCACCACCACATAGAGTGCAAGCTTACCAGCTGCACAAGCTGTTCAAGCTTGTGGCTAATACCCAGCCAGGGCCTTTAACCCTCCCAGCACCTCCAATAGCCGATGAGGCGGGCGATCCTGGATAATGTGGATGTGTTCAGCGGTCAGCGGCCAACCACTAGAGTCAAGTGTTCATAACTATCCAGAAAAAAAATAGAAAGGAATCGCCATCGGTAAAACCGGGTGGTATTTTATTTGGATAAAAAAATTATGCTTACAAGCATAGAATGGAAAAGCTTAAAAGCAATAAGAGTGCTGGCCGGCAAGCAATAGTACAAAAACGCCCCAGCATGACGTCAGATAAGTGATGAATTGCATCGGGAGGAGCGACGTGCTGATGTCATTACGTTGTTTTCACGTCCCGTTTGCACGGACGTTTTTGTACTAGTTGTACTAGATGCTTTTACATTCTTGATAGGATCTATGTTACACTTAATTTGTCTACTAAAATTCTACACTGTGATGATGTGTTCACTGTTACAAGCAGAGGTATACCCTAAAAGTGTGAGATGTACCATTTGGAGCACTTGTATTACTTGGAAAGCCTTGGTTCACTTGTAACAAATGCATATAAAGCACTGAATACTTAAGCTACTATTATATGATTTAAAGAGACAGCTTGTCTATTCTCTGTTTATACAGAATACTAAAGACCAAAGTAATTTCTCTTTAGCGGCCACACTCACTATTTGACATTTATAATCTGTGTTGCTCATTTCTGGTTTTGTGAATTCCATTGTATGGTTGTTGGATTAGTGCATAGGTTGACACGCAAGGCTTTTTGAAAGGTGGAGGGAGTGAGTGGGAAGAAGGGGGTCATTTGTTAACGTGACCTGCTGCTACTCCAGAATGTTGAGGATCAAATACACATTGGCTTGTGATAATATACTATATGTTTCACTTATTTAAAATTTGCTATGCCAATTAATTATTTCTCTTTTACCTTTACATTATATACTTGTACATATTTTTTTCTTTTCAGATTGGACAATGGCATGTCACTAATGGTCTATCTATGGACAGAAGACACTTCTTCCAAAACATTTCTGACAGTTTGGCTAACAAGACATTAATCATCACTACTATCCTAGTAAGTCTGCACATTTGCAGTTATTGAAGTGCTTTGGGAAACGGTCGATTAAATCATTCTTTATATATTTTTGTGGTGAAATATAATAGTGTAATAAAAATAACTGAAGTTTAACACAGGAATATGAAATATGGTGGAAATAGTTCACGACAAAAACACAAGCTTTCTTTTCACTATCTTTTTTATAGAAAACCCCTTTAAGTAGGTTCACAATTCATGTGCCCTTTTTTTTTTAATTTTTAAACATTCGTATAACTAATCTTTGTCATATGGCCCAAGGTAATAGCATGTATTTTCAAATTATATGTAAAAACAAATATCTAAATGATTTATACTTGCATATAATTACTAGAATAGCATTCAGATAATCGCCTAAGCTGATGGCAATAACCAAAACTATTTTCTTTTTAAAGGAAAACCCATACGTGATGCTTAAACCAAATCATCATGATCTGCAGGGTAATGAACGCTACGAGGGGTTCTGTGTGGACATGCTCAAGGAGCTATCCAAGATCTTGCATTTTAACTATAAAATTCGCCTGGTTGCTGATGGTCTTTATGGCGTTTCAGAGGTGAATGGAACTTGGACTGGAATGGTGGGAGAACTGATATCCAGGGTAAGGCGTATATAGAATGAAAATGCTACAACCTGGTTGTGAATAATACCTTAGTTTGTAAACAAATGGGATGCAAACTGAATTTAGGGAAATAATTTACCACTGTCAAAAAAAGAACTAAACTGGAAGATGTGGCCATAAATAAACAGGTAACACACTGGTCAACCAATATTGCATGTGGTCTCCCTGCAGCTGATCTTTTCCCCATTACTGACTTATTTTGCCTTGATCTGCAAGGTTTTTCTGTGTGGAGTTGGCCATCTTGGTAGAGGCAGGGCTTCACTTCCACATGTCAGAGCTCCACAAAGGAGAACAGTGAACAGCACAAATAAGTCAACAAATCTTACTCCAAATTTCTTGAGACTGGAATTCAGAGGCAGGATTGCCTTAGATCTCAGTGCAGGTATACAGCTATGAGGCTACAGAGTGCCTAGGATGAGAGTGCCTAGGCACAGTTACATACCAGGAAGGGCATTGCTATTTTCAAGAAGGAATTCAAGTCAAATAGTAGATTTTTCAGGTTACTGCTTAGACCAATTGAATAAATCTAGATGTTCCCTATCTGTCCAGAGCCACTTTAACGTAAGCCTGTATTCAGTCCCTCTCTCCAATTTTGCCATATATCTACACTGAATCTGCAGGGCCCGAATTATCAGCCTGCTACTGAGCTCTGTGCGTACATGGCAGCAGTCAATGCCAATCAACTAACATGGATTAAAGCATTTTTTCAGTCAGTTCTGCAAAAATTAAAAGTCAGCAGCTGCAAAAACTGTAGCTGCTGAATCTTAATAAACACTCACCTGTCCACGCATCCTCACCTGGTCCGGTTCTTCACTTGTCTTCGGGTCCCCAGCGCCAGCATGTTAACTGTTGGCAGCCAGCTGTGACTCCTTATGGCTTCACAGTTGGCTGGCCACCATGTATGCACAATTCAGGCTGCGCTTTGTGAATGGTCTTGCTGCCATCTTGGACCTGTGACATGTTTCAGAAGGCGGGCAGTGAAGGGGGGAGGAGAACTTCTGCTCCAATCCCCTAGGCGATTGGATCAGTGCGAAAGTGGAAGCTGGTACCTGCCAAAGCTAGGTACCCGCTCTCTCCCAAAACAATATAAACTATGCCAAAAGTTGAAGAGGAGGGGGGGGGGAGGAAGATCAGCACTGTTAGGACCTGGTTCATTTGCTGGTGGCACTGTGGTTCTCAGGGCTAATAGCTGCAGTTCCGGTGTCTACCAGCAGGTGTCTCCCAGAAGCCAGCTGGTTTCAGTGATCAGCTCCACCTGGTTTCCACTGCTATTTGGCTATATAAGGTTGCTCCCACTAGCACACTGCGACTCAGTGTTTTTGGCTGCTCCTGCTTTGTACCCTGTTTGTTGTGCTGCAGTCTGACTCTGTTGACATTTACTCTTAAACTTGCCCTTGCCCTGTATTCAGTATTCAGCTTCCTTGTTCTCCTTCTGTTTTGTTTTTTCACCCTCCCATCTGCTCCCTGCTCTATCATGCCTTGTGTGTATCTAATTTGTACATTTGTGTGTATACAGTATTGTTAGGTTGCTGTTTAGGCATTTTGTCATTTTAGTTTTGATTTACCTGCATTCTCATGTTTATTGCTGTTTGTGTGGTTATTGTTCACTGTAAATAAATCTCACTTCATAGATATATATACATGGTCTGGTCCCAGTTTCTGTGTGTAGCTACATGTACAGTATCTGGTCATCTCCTGTGCTGACTCCTGATAGGAACTTTCCCTTTTGGGTGAAGTTTCACCCAAAGAAAGACCATCTTGCCCTCCCATATGGCCTTAATGGAGAGTGCAGTAAGGTGTCTGTAAGTGAGAAAAAACTCAGTGTGTACCAGACTTAAGTTTCAGCTTAGAAGAGACTTGAACATTTCATCATACTTGTAAGACCTGCTGTGGAGGGCAGAGGCAAATGATTTTGAAAAGAAGCACATCTGTGTTAACTTCTCCACCCACTTCCATTCCCACTCTATAAGCTCATGAGTTAACAAGTAGAGGTATGTCTGTGGAAATATCTGATCTGCACCTGTAAGATGAGCTGCACCAGGGTGTGCAAAATGCTTGGATTGACGGCTTATGCCAACAGCTACCTGCTTAATCTCATAGGGGCTTCTTTATACAGCAGATATTTCTTTTCACTCTGTTATATTCTAAAAGGTTATGCACATCACAACCTACATTTTGAAGCCCATTCATAAAATGCAGTCCATAGTGTGAAAGCTTACAGAGTTGTATTTGCTTAAAGCAACAGAAAGAACTCCATAATAGGAAGTCACATGACTGGGCTTTTCTCCTCCTGCCTTTTCTTCTTTGGATCCTCCATTATAAATAGCTCTTAGTTTATATTACCTTAGACCTAAATCTAAGGCTCAGACATTAAATACAATAAATTAGGAAGAAAGATTCCAGCCCCATGGTGCTTTGTCAACTGATGCAGCAAACAAAAGCAACAGGTGATATAATCAGTTTGTGTGCTCCAGATTGTCTTTCTATGCAGTGAGCCTTCCTTATGGATCTCAATCTTGCTGGCTTATCAGGTTAATGGGGTACCACCATCTCAGCAACTGCTGGATATCAGCAAAGTTCCTGAAGAGTAATTTTTCATCACACAAATGTTATGTGTCAGAGGATTTAAGCAAGTCATACATTATACAATTTTCTTTCCTTCAATCACCGGTTGAGGGAAAGAATATTGCTAGATTCTGTGTTGATGGGGGAATCCCTCCCACTGCGCTAGTGTATTCTGACAGCAGGAGGTTTCCCAGCTGTTAGAATAAAAATTATAACCGACGGCAGTTATAGCAGTTGGCTGTGATCGCACAAAAAAAACGACAGGCTGGTTGTGCTGAAGTTTATTGATGGATCGACTTCAGTACAACCAGGTTGCCTATAGATGGATTGAATTTTGGCCGGTTCCTGCTGAACCGTACAATTTTTGATCTGTGTATAGCCAGCCTTACACTCCTTAATTGATATGTAATTAAACTAAGGATAACTAAATCATGCATAAAATAAAATCTTGTATAATCTTGTGCTTTTGCCCGTTCTGCTTTAAGCATAGAGGATTCAAAGTGCTAAACAATTACATAGTTGGAGGAAAGTTTAAAGCTATAACAGTTGGTTATATAAGCACGGCAGCCTTAGTTTCATTGTGCATGTCTTCCCTATTACAGCACTGCCTGTCACCACTTCTCCCTGCCACTCTGTGCCTACTGTATATACTCCTCATACTCCTCTCCTATGGTGCCAGATCTGCCTTATCTTCCAGTCAATGATTTGGAACTGCCCAAGGAATGCCTGCCAACATGCCCACTATGTTAATCCCTTTTCATGTGCTCATGGAAAATTATTTTCCACAAAGTGCTGTCTTTTTGAGATTTATTGCTTGCAGAACTTTAACAGAAGAGGGATAAGGTGCATGGGGTACTCCAAAACACTTAAGAACAGCTGGCAGGCTACCGCACGATGTAGAGGAGGGCTCCCACAGAATCTTGCCTCACAAGCCGACACAGGACCTCACACGCCACCGTCACTCATACAGTGGGTACCGGTCTATCAAATGGATCGATTTGTGGAGTGATCCCTCTCCTGCACACAGCTCAGCCAGAATATCAATGCGGAGTCGCCAGCCAACATCAACATGGCAGGACCTGCGGTCATGTTAAATACTCTAGAGTGGACCTCCACCCTTCCTTTCTGCCCTGACTCATCTCCCCCGGCAGTTCCCTCTGCCCCTGCAGCGGTGGATCCATCATATGCCTGCATCGCAGAGACTGTAGCAGCCCTTCTCACCCCCACCATCTCCGCTGCTGTGGAAGCGGCTGTGACACAGAGCATAGCTCAGCTTCAAATGGAGCTGGGGCTACAGCTACAATGAATACAGACCACAGAGAATCAGCTGTTTCTTAGCAGAAGACATGCATCAGGAATCTAATTTTATCCAGGGTCATGATGAGGCTTTGCTAGCTTTCCAGGAAAAATTGGAAGAACTGGAAAACCGCTCCAGGCAAAATAATCTGTGCATCATTGGAATCAGTCAAGGCTGCTGACCTGGCTATGCTATGCTCCTCCACCTTCCTCAAGGCATTGGGGGTCGATAAAGAGTGCATAGGCTGGGTCAGCTTATGGAAAACAGGCAGTCTCCAAGGCCAGTCATTGTACGCTTTTTAAACTACACAGAAAAACAGCTTTTACAAAGATTCAGGAACCAGTGCACCCTGCAAGTTGAAGGCCATACTCTCCTATTCGCAGATTACTCAGCAGAGGTATTGTGCAAACGTAAAGCCTTCTCGCAGATCTTTTCTGTTTCACCATCACTTTAAATTTACCTTGGCTTACCCCACCATCCTGCATCTCATGACATCAGAAGGCAAGCGCCTCACGTTCCTTTTCCCTTTGGAGGCGGAGCAGTTTCTGCAATCTATAAATCTGCAATCCTCAGAGGAAATGCCGCCAGCCACAAAAGCACTCCTTTCCCGCAAGGATCAACGGAGCCTGTGTAAAGAAGGCCCTAAAAATATCTCTCTCCGCGGAGGAATCTCCTGAACCATGGAGAGGGTACCTTCTGTTTGACCCTCCATATGTTTTGAATTTGTCTAAGGCTTACTGATGGTCCTGGAAATTTTACCTAACTCCATGATTGCATGATATTTTATACTTGTTTTACTAATCCAATTAGAACCCGGTCCTTTGTTTCATAGTTAATCCGTTTGCTGTTATGCTTATAATCTCTTGTTTATGGCACTGAAGAGCATGTTTTAATCAAGGGTGCAGCTCATGTGCATCTCTATGCTATTCACCACTCCTGTTGGGTGTCTCCCTCAATTGCCAATGGACAAGGGCTTTAGGGATCTAGATCCTAGTAACGCATTGCGTGGAAAAAAGAGAAACCAGTGCTCTTAAGTTTTATGGTTTGTTGCTTATTTTCTTTTTTCTTCCATTCTTCCCATAACTCTTAACTCTTCCCATAACTCTCAACAGGCAGTATCCTATATCTTTCTCACTCATTAGGACCCCATTCTCCCTTTCAATGGCCGTTATAAAAGTAATTTCCTGGAATGTCAAAGATCTCCACTCCCCCATAAAATGCATGAAAGTGTTGCGCCACCTTAAACGCCTATGGGCAGACATTGCTCTACTTCAGGAAACCCATTTAGTGGAAGCCAACTTCTACTGCCTGAAAAAACTCTGGGTAGGGGAGGTGGTGGGATCCCCAGCTGTAGGCCGTCATGCAGGAATGATTATATTGCTGCACAAAAACCATCCCCTGTACCATCAAGCCAGTAGCCAGGGATAACCTCAGCCATAAAGTATCCTTAAGTCTCCATTTTTCATCTCACACTATTCAAATGTCTATGCCCCTAATTCCCCTGGCTCATCCTTCTTTCGAGACACACCTGCATGGATCATGCAACACCCACAACCCTTCCACATTTTATGGGGTGATTTCAATACGGGAATGCATCCAGTGGAAGACCGCAAATCGCGCAAGCCCCACAGAGCTAAGTTGGGTCTCACATCTACACATAGACTCTCCATTCTTACACATGTTGTCAGCTTTGAACATGCTAGACCAATGGCGTCTAAGTAGTCCTATAGATAGTTTACTTTTTATTCCCCTTCCTAAGATTCCTTGGCCAGACTAGATTATCTGTTTTGTTCCCCTCTCCTCTCATCCATCAGCGATTCTTCTATACGCGAGATGGCCATTTCCGATCACTCTTCCATATCTCTATCTCTAAACATCCTCCAGTCACCTGCAACTCCTAAACTTTGGAAATTACCCACCTATTTGGCACAAAATGAGGACTTTTTATGTACCATCCGCAAGGCCTGGTCGGAGTATCAGTCTTTTAACCAAGAGCACGAAAGTGACCCTATCTCCTCTGTTATTTATTTTAGTCCTAGGGCCTCTTTTGAGATACCTGCTTATCTCTGCCCCCTTCTATGGTATCCATATCGAATCAAGGGAGCTGCGTACAGCACTGTTTGCCGACGACATGTTAATCTTTACGTCAGATCCCTTCTCCGATCTAGATATCTCACTATCTATTTTGAACCTGTTTCGCACCTGTTCTGATCTATGGGTAAATTACGATAAAAGTCATCTCCAAGATGGAACGCATCCTACCCCTTCTCTCTTGCCCAACAATTTATTACATATCTAGGTGCTAAAATAGGGAAGGAGCCATCTTCTCTTTACAACCTCAATTACCCCCCCCCCCCCCCTTTTGCCAAAATTACGAAAGAGTTAGAGGCTTGGATGACTCTACCCCTATCACTCTTTGGAAGATGCCACCTGATTAAAATGGTGAGTTTCCCTCACCTCCTTTATCCTCTACAAACTATTCCCATCCTCTTAAAACACCAAGTTGTACAGAAATTTAATAAAGCTATTGTTCCCTTTTAATGGTGCAAGAGGAGACTCTGTATTGCTTTGCACAAATTGCATCTTCCCAAAAGTGAAGAAGGTGCTGGTATCCCAAATATTAGGATGTACAATCTAGCTTGTTTGCTTAGGTATGGGTTAGACTGGTTGTCCCAATCCTCTGTTTATGTGAACTACACTCTTGAATCTAATCTGGCCTCTCCTTATCATCTCTCCGGCATCCTGCATAGTAAGATTCAATCGCTCCAAAAACCCTTACAAAATAATATCTTAATCTGAGACACTATTACTGCCTGGCAGGAGATTATAAAAAAACGTCACCTTCCTTCCTCGGTTTCCCAACACCTTTGGCTTCACTGCAACCCTTTTGTTTCCACAAGCAATGAAATACAAGGCATATGACTTTTGGCACACTAAGGGCCTGGTAAAGGCAAGCTCTCTGTTCCATATGGACACAATGAAGCCGAAACCCTTTCCAGAGTTAATGACTGAATATAGACTACCAGTAACGCATCTCTTCTACTACAACCAGGCGCTTGCCTACATATCTTCCTGCTGTCCTGATGTCCAAATCACTACACTCAGATATCAATACCATAATAACCACATCACTTTTCAAGAACTGGTGCAAAGACCTTCCAGTAGTTGAATTAGGGTGATTAAAATTCAGGAAGGCTATTTAAAAACCTGAGAGTGCATCACCAATGAAATTTGGAGAGAAACACAATTCAAATTAATCCACAGGGCTTTCATCCCATTTCAATCTTTAGATACACCTTCACAACCTGCAGTATGCCCAAAATGTGGGTCCATCAAACCTTTCACTGTTCCACCGCTTTTGGCTCTGTTCCCTGATCTCTATCTTCTGTGACCAGATGATTACCTTTATACACAGCATTACAAACTCACTAATCTCAAAGAAACCTCTGCTACTGCTATTTGGTTACAGCAGGCTTAAACCACCATGCCTGGGGAACACCCAGAGTAAATATCTCTCAATGGACACACCTCTGTCTCCTGGCGGTCCATAGGAGCAATTTAAAAGTGTGGACTACCCCTTGACAACCCACTATCCTGGCAGTAAAGACTGACCTCACAACAATACTTTATCGAGAGAAACTGGACACTGAACTGCAAAATTTCGCCCCTACAAAACGATTCTTTATGAGATGGTGTCCATATATCGAGCATACTCTATCATCACTCAAAATTCAGGCCTTGATGACTTCATTCCAGTATACCAAGTGGTATCTCAAGGCTGACCTGACGACTCCCTGGGCAAACTGAAACTTATAAGGCAACAACTACTGGGTAGTACCTCATCTGATTTAATCCCCCCTCCCTTTCTATGCATGACTGTCTTGCCTTGTGCATGTTCAGAGATGATCTATATTATATTCTATATCTCTTATGTTTAACACACAGATCTTGTTCAGCTGCAAGTCATCCAACTCTGTTATTAGCTTTCTCCCCACGTTCCATGCGAGAAAGTTATATATATTAAGGTTAAATATGTTCCATTAACTCCTCATATTACTACAGGTACTGCTGAACAAAACAAAACTGGATATTTTATTTTATCTACACCTCGGTTTTATTGTCTTATAACAGTGTACATTTATCCACTTTATATATCCCTGTATTTGTGTATTAAATTTCAATAAAATATATATAGGGGGGGAAAAAAAGTAAAGAACAGCTAAAGTCTCACAACTGTGGGCTATGAGGTATTTCTCTTAATTACTTTACTGCAGGGAGTCAGTCAGGGTCGCTACTCAAATTTCCTGGAGCAGCCATCTCCCCAGACTTGATCTTTTGATAGAGAAGGCCAACATTCAGTCCAGAGGTGCTTAGGGGACGAGCAGCCCCTTGAAGCTCACATATCTATCCCTGACAGAGAAAAAAGTCTGCCCAGGACTCCGACCTATTTACCACCACCTTCTGGGCCCACCTTCCCAGAGATTGGCTGGAGGCAGGGGGAAACAATCAAACTCCTAGCCTGTGAAACCATAATCAGACCAAGGCAAATTATCATTGCTCCTCCTGATTACAGAGCAAGCCAAAAACTAAAAACTAAATATACCTGGCATCCTATAATAGGATGCTGCTGCACTATGTTCTGTTATAAAACGACTCAAAAATGTCACCAAAAAACTTGTCAAAACTTGCCCAAAAAATGTGCACACACATAAAGAGTGAAACACAAAAGTGTGCAACAGGTGTACACAAGCCCTCTAAAATCAGAGGGCCTTGCCCTAATCCCCTGGGGTATTAGGCTCCAGACGGGGACTGGGGTACTTACACTTGGTCCATCTGGCCGAAACCAGACTGACCCCATTCTCTGGAGGGTCTGCCAGAACAGACCCATCCAAGTACAGTGACCGTGGTGCCATAAATCAAAGTGACCTTCACTCAATGATATTACGGCACCCCTGGACTGCCACTCCAGGGGCACATACACCATGGGTTTCTTTACGGGCCCGACCCTCAGCCGGACCAGTGCAGCCCTCCGTCCCTGCTAGATAGAGAGCCCTTCCAGCTTTTCTCGGGGAGAGCCATCGACAGCAAGGTAGCCTCCACTGGTGCTAACCCTCCAGGCCCTCATCATTCAAGCGGATTTGCATACCATCACCCCTAACCCCCGTTCAGGGTGATGACAGCTCCTCCACCAGACGCTGACAGGGACAGCGACCACACCAATTCTAGCCAGAAGGCCGGGATGACCCAGCCCTTTGGCCAGACCCAGTGCAGCACCCATCCTCGCCAGTAGCACTCTTCAGGCCTGCTCAGATTCGACCATGCATTAGCCTCTCTGACCTAAGAGCGCCAATGTGGCCCCTGCTGAAACAGACCATCCAGGTATAATTACATCGGAGGATTTGCATAGCCCTCCCAATTAATTTGGGAGCAGCACAGCGCCTCCTCTGGCAACTGATAAGAACATATACTATACTTGATCTTAGCCAAAAGGCCGAGAAGCACATTCAGTTATTGAGAACTGCTTGTGAATCTGATGTTGGAATTATTAGTAAAGTATTTCATGATCAAACTACACCAACTGGCCTGGTCAATCTGAAGAGGAGAGTGAAGTTAATGTGAACATGCTTTGGTGAACAGTGTGAGTTCTACAGGTTAAAGTGGAGCTCCGCCCAAAAGGGTATTTCTGCTTTAAAGGTATAGTTCACCATTACCATAAAACTGCCTATGCAGATAAGGGGTATCTGTAGATAAAAACAAACTGATAAACTCTGACTAAGGTTGAATAAAGCCTTGCTATAGGTGTAGGCCATTTACATATCATATGAAGCCTGAGTGGAATACTCCCAGGACATTGCTAAGTTCTCCCAGGATGTTGCTAAGTGAGGCCTAGTCATCACTGCTCACCTCCACCATCACAGGAGTGAGTTCTCAAACGCTGAGTTCAGAGTTACTGCATCAGGGGAGAGAGAGCATATGAGGAGGGCTTGAATCAGAGAAAGAGCTCACTCCTGTGATGGTGGAGGTGAGCAATGATGACTAGGCCTCACTTAGCAATGTCCTGGGAGTATTCCAGTTAGGATTCATAAGGTATGTAAACGGCCTACACCTATAGCAAGAGTATTATTCATCTTTAGTCAGAGCTGCAGGTTTTTTGTAAAGGTGAACTATCCTTTTAAGGACTCATCCCCCACTCCTCTTGAAGAATCAAAGAATTGGCACTTTTGAGGAGTGGGGGGCAGGTACCCGGCCGCCTAGGCACCCAGTTCTCCCTCCCCCCCGCCTGCAGTCTTTGGGACGTGTGACAGGTCCCAGAAGACTGTGGGACCATTCACAATGCGCAGCGCTTCTCATGCATGCACAGTGGACACCCGGTTGTGAAGCCACAAGATGTCACAGGAGGGTGCCCACAATTAAGATGCCAGTGCCAGGAAAGGAAGACAGCAGACAAACAGGCTGAGGTGAGCACACCGCTGGATCGTGGGACAGGTGGCTGCTTTTTAAAGGTCAGCAGCTACAGTTTTTATCACAGGAGATTGGGTAACCGATTTAACTCTTCAGGGAATAGAATGTATATCCGGGTAAACCCTTTGAGTTACGAAGGAGTGAAATTACACAAAGGAGGAGCAGCCAACTTGGGAGTGGAAGTGGTGGTGGCAGAGACAGAGGTCCTAAAGGAAGGGTAGACTGGTAGCTGTGATTGGTTCTTCCGAGCAGTTGGGTCTATATCCTAGGGCCCCACTGTGGAATGGAACCAGCCCTAGGGACCTCAGCCTGGAAACACGGTGTTCAAAGCTTTGTGATGTGTACAGCTGCTTCCTCCTAGCCTATGGGCTGGTTAAGAAGGTAAAAAGTTATGTGGTACAAGAGCTGGTGGGGAAAGATGGCACTCTAAGTTGTCACTGTAGAAATTACTCTGTAGTCAGTGTCACGATCACTGGCAGGTCAAAAATGTTGTCATCCTGATTCTTCTAATATGGGACATGGTATAGAAATATGACCTCGTGTCATGAGGGATGGGGACTACATGCTAACACCCAGATATAGGGGGGGGGATAAGGTTGGAGAAGCTTATAAGCTAATGAAATCCAGGGTGATAAAAAGAGTTATAGAAGTAATAAGCAATGTATAATGTAAGAGTGTGTGCCTTGTTATATAGTGCAAGTAACTGTAGTAGTGGATCAGTGTCTAAATAAATATTTTAAGTTAATGTACATATTTATGGTTTGGCCATATTTCAAAAACATGTTTGCTTACATGCTGTATGATATATTGTGAATTCACCACTGCACAAAATATTCCATTTTAACTGAGGTTCAACTTTGTTGGTGATCAAGACTTAAATTACTTGATAAATACCTAATCTGGGGCGGCCCGCCCAGTAAGGGCGCACGGGCGCCGCCCCCCTCTGTCATGCCACCCTCTATATGCATAATGAATAGATTCATGCATAGCATGAATTGATCCATGGCCACCCCCTATTCAGGCATCCGGCCCCTTTTCAGATGCCAGGCGCCTGAATTACAGCGGCGGGGGTGTTTTTTTGAAGCACCTGATTAGAGCCATAGGCTCTTAGGTTTCAATAAAGGTGGACTCTGAGTGCAGAGTCTTGCGCTCGGAGCCCAACCAATTGTGTTAGAAAAGAAAATTAATATTTGCTTTTCTAACACTGAACCGCCTCTCCGCCAATCAGGAAGCGCAGGTCTAATCCCCGGCGCCTGATTGGCTGAAGGCACAGGCAATCCTATTGGATGCCTTAGCAGAAGGGAAGAAGAGAATCATGGAGGACACAGGAACCGTCGCCTGACCCATTACCCATCTCGCAGTTTACCGCCATCACGCGCTGCCTGACCCACCACCAAGATGGGGTAAGTGCTGGTCAGACAGCAAACGGGCGGGGGGGCGGGGGGGGGCATTTGATGGGGTATAGTGGCTGCATTTGATAGGGCACAGTGGCTGCATTTGATGGGGCACAGTGTCTCCATTAGACAGGCACAGTGAGGCTGCAATTGATGGGTTTTTTTTCTGAATTTTTCAGTTTGTTTGCGCCCCCCAAAAAAATTTGAGCACCAGCCGCCACTGTACCTTATTGAATGCTTAGAACCTCTACCATTTTTTAATCGCTGTCTGGGAGATTTGATGAATGTAGGATGAGCAGGAAAAGAGAGAAAATCTCCCATAAAGCAAATAATACAACACCCAACATTAGTTATAAACAAAGTAGCTCCGACTGCAGTACATAACTCCCCTTCACTGCTGTCTTTTGTAGGCACCCACTAATCCAATGACACTCTTCTTCTTGGTTGACTGATACCCATTGTCATTCAACCCACTTCCTCTAAGCCTAGAGCATTAAAGAATTTGTTAACCCCCCAAAAAATAAAAAAAATGGATTCTGTCCCTTTTAAAGCATTTTATATAGCACAGTGCTTGTGCTGTGTAATTTGCCCCCCTGTAACACTTGTAATACCTGGCTGATCCTGCCAGTTTCTGCTCTCCCCTATGTAAACTGACCATGGTTCATCATGGCTGCTGAGCCCTGACACCATGGTCAGTTTACGTGCCTCCTTCACCTGCAACCCTTCTGTCCTCCTCTGTGTTCCTGAGTCCTCCCCCCCCCCCCTCCTCTCCTTGCCTGTTTGCCCCTGTGTCAGTGCCCTGCCCCCTTTGCTCCTGCTGCTTTCATAACTGTTAAAACTTTATATAAGCCCCTCTGTGTCCTAATAACAAGTGCTCCTGTCTGTGTGCTTTATTCAAAAAATGCCTCCTTTATCGTATTTCACAGCGGTTCCCTGCGATCACATGACCAGCCTGCTCTCTCTCCTCTCCTCCTCGTGTCCTAGCTGACGTCGGGGGGGGGGGATCTCAGCCCCGCCCACTGCATCTGTCAGCCAGAGGAGAAAGTCGGCCGGTGATGTGATTGCAAAGAACCTCTGTGAAATACGACAAAGGAGGCATTTTTTTAATAAAGCATACATACAGGAGCACTTGTTATTAGGACACAGAGGGGCTTATATAACGTTATATAAGTGGATTAACCGCTTGCCGACCAGCACACGCCGTTATACGTCAGCAGAATGGCGCTGGTAGGCAAAAGGGCATACAGGTACGCCCCCTTTAAGAAGCAGTGTCGCGGGCGCGCCCTGTTCTGCCTAGTGACAGGACAGAGATCACATATGTCATCGAGAGCAGTGATCACTGTCCTGTGTATTAAAGCCCAGCCCCCTAACAGAATCACTCCCTAGGACACACTTAACCCCTTCACTGCCCCCTAGTGGTTAACCCCTTCACTGCCAGTGTCATTTACACAGTAATCAATGCATTTTTATAGCATTGATCGCTGTATAAATGACAATGGTCCCAAAGTAGTGTCAAAAATGTCCGATGTGTCTGCCATAATGTCGCAGTCCTGATAAAAATCACAGATCTCCGCCATTACTAATAAAAAAAAATTAAAATAAAAATGCCGTAAAACTATTCCCTATTTTGTAGACACTATAATTTTTGCGCAAACCAATCAATATACGCTTATTGCGATTTTATGTATTTATTTTTTACCAAAAATATGTAGAAGAATACAAATTGGCCTAAACTATGGGAAAAAATATTTTTTTTATATATTTTTGGGCGATATTTATTATAGCAAAAAGTAAAAAATATTGCGTTTTTTTTTTCAAAATTTACGCTCTTTTTTTTTTTTTGTTTTATAGCTCAAAAAATAAAAACCGCAGAGGCGATCTAATACCACCAAAAGAAAGCTCTATTTGTGGGAAAAAAAGGACGTAAATTTTGTTTGGGTACAAGTCGCACGATTGTGCAATTGTCAGTTAAAGCGACGCAGTGCCGAATCGCAAAAAGTGCTCTGGTCAGGAAGGGGGTAAAATCCTCTGGGGCTGTAGTGGTTAACAACCACTTTAAGGTCCAGCTTACCCTGGATGTACAGGAAAATGCTTCATTGCCCACCACTGGAGAAAGAACAGAATAAGAGGACCTATGACCTCAGCTCAAATCAAAGAGACCTGCGAAAAAAAAATTAAAAAATTATAATATATATATATATATATATATATATATATATATATAATATTATAGATTTTTTTTTTCTTTTTTATGGATCCTGAGCTTGAACATTAGGCAGCATTTTTCACTTTTCTGGCTCTATGGTCCTTTAAAATGGCCTGTATCAGATTCAAATATCCCTGCCGCCCGTTTTGGTAATTTTACCAACACATGCAGAAGATCCAGGTAGTTCTTAATAGTGACATTTTTACAACAAGTACATGAATCTGTCACCCGCACCAACATTTATTGTGTGGAGGCACAAAGAAATTCTAAAGCGTGTCATAAAAACTCTTTATAAATTCTCCAAGGTATGTCAAAGATCAGTTACCACCAATATAATTTAGTAGTGGATTGAACAATAGAAATCCATGCATTCAGGATATATCATAGAGTGTATCAGTGGCAGTTTCAACATATTAGTGTTCTGATTCTTATAGTTCAGATATACAGTACTGTATTTTCTATTCTTATGAAACTTTTGTTGAGCACCTGAGATAAATATATTTTTCATACTTTTAAAAAAAGAAGTGCATTTTCATATCAATTTAAGGTTCGCAGAGTTAATGCCATCACATTGGCTGCCTAAATTACATTTTTGAACAATAAAATCCACATAAAAGAGCCAAGAGCTTTCAGTGTAATAACACAATAACATAGGTAATTTGTGCAGTGTGAATAATATCTGCTGTTTATATCTCCAAAGGAATATTACTTTCTTATATTGTAAGTGCAATATGAAAAGTTTTTTTTTTTTTTTTTCTTAAGCAGAGTATAATTTCTTCACTTATACTGCTGTGCAACAATACTAGTAAGGATTACCTGTTTCTGTTATATGTACCTCTACAGAAAGCAGATTTAGCCGTTGCTGGTCTCACAATAACAGCAGAAAGAGAAAAGGTTATTGATTTCTCCAAGCCATATATGACCTTAGGAATCAGCATCCTGTACCGTGTTCACATGGTAAGTTCAATGGTCTTGTCACCTACGATATTCAGAATGTCATTGAGCTTCTCTTGTGTTTTTTCTTCTGTAAATCTGAAAACATAGCTCCAAAACTGTTTTTTAAATTGTATAATATTTGATGTGTCTTGTTGAGTCATGATTATTTTGGTGTGGTTCTGATGCAAATTTTTTGACTTTTGCTCATGTGATAAAGAAATGAATGCGATGCATTATGGCAACATACTCATTCAAAAAATAAGAAAATTGTTATGTGTTATAGCCCATACCTTACCTAATCGTCAAATCTTTCCTTGTTCTGTCTGGTTTAAACTAGTTGCAATGGATCATCATTTTTTTTTTAAAAGCCCCTTCCTATGTTAGCAAATATATATTAACATCACTGTTTATTAAGCTAGCAAGAGAGGAAACATTTGTACATAGAAAGGTATTCTGTAATGTTATCTTTTAGTAAAGGGCTGCAATTGGTCCCTTTTATCGAAGGCCCCCTATTTTCAGTATAATTATTGCCCCATTTTACTTGCGAACCACCAGTAAAATATCATGTGTGGGGAATCTACAGAAATTGTATACAAGCTTGCTGGAACATGGCAAAAGCCATTTTTCTGATTAGGCTATCAGCCAGTGCTCCCATCCCAACATTATCACCTTGTTTTTAAGTATGGATACAGTGAACCATGCTTTGCACATTGTGCAGAAGTTGAGTCAGCAATAGCCCCCTTCATGGACCCTAACCTAAATCTCCTAGAACTGTAGCACCTGCCTTTAGGAAATTGGACACCAACAAAAGAAAGCTGTAAGCTCATTATGACCTCTCCCACTCCCAATGTGTCTGAGGTGTTCTCTACTCTTTGAGAAGAAAAAAGTTATTTTTCATTTTCCCTAAGTGTGCGTGGACCTATGTTGTCTTCCTGCTATGCCCTCTGGACCTGCATTGGGTTAAATTAATATAATGTTTTTGAATTTTAATCATAGATAATCATTTGGACATAAGTGTCTCATTTGGTTGACATTGCCTCATGGATTATATAATCTATATCTCATAAGATCATACAGTTCAAAAAGTATCATGTAATTATCAAACTTAATATATGAGTAAAAATTTGTAAGAATTTAATTTACCAAAGGTGGGTGCACAAAGAAATAGAGAAAAATCACAAGACACCTTGAAGCAAAAGCTTGAAGGGGCTTGATTTACTAAAGATCACTAATGCATGTATTTAATATGTCTGGTATAAACTACCTAGAAGTAGCATTTCAGCTACATTCACACTTGCATATTTCCAATCTAAAGTCTGGACACTTTCTCCTCCTTCCCAGCCATGTATCACACTTTGAATGACAATTACTACTCAGTCATGCAACATTGTACCCAAATGAAAATTTTTATCAATTTTCTGCATAGATAGAGCTTTCTTTTGGTGGTATTTAGTCACCACTGGGGTATTTATTTTTTGCTATATAAAGAAAAAAAAACATTTTCTCAGCTTTTGTTCTAAAATGTTGCAACTAAATCTTCTTTTTTTTCCATAAATCTAGGCTAAATGTATTCTGCTACATTTCTTTGGTAGACAATTAACCACTTAAGCCCCGGACCATTTGGCTGCCCAAAGACCAGAGCACTTTTTGCAATTCGGCACTGCGTCGCTTTAACTGACAATTGCCTGGACGTGCGACGTGGCTCCCAAGCAAAATTGACATCTTTTTTTCCCCACAAATAGAGCTTTCTTTTAGTGGTATTTGATCACCTCTGCATTTTTATTTTTTGCGCTATAAACAAAAAAAGCGACAATTTTGAAAAAAACGCATTATTTTTTACTTTTTGCTATAATAAATATCCCCCAAAAAAATACAAAAAACTTTTTTTCCTCAGTTTAGGTCGATACGTATTCTACATATTTTTGGTATTATTTGGTATGGCGGACAGATCGGACACTTTTGGCACAATTTTGGGACCATTCAGATTAATACAGCGATCAGTGCAATTAAAAATGTATTGATTACTGTGTAAATGTGACTGGCAATGAAGGAGTTAACCACTAGGTGGCGCTGTAGGGGTTAAGTGTGTCCTAGGGAGTGATTCTAACTGGGGGGGAGAGGGGATATGTGTGACACGACACTGATCACTGCTCCTGATGACAGGGAGCTGTGATCAAAGTCCTGTCACTAGGCAGAATGGGGAATTGGTTGTGTTCATCAGCATTTCCCCATTCTTCCTCTCCGTGAGAGGATCGCGGGTATTCTCGCAGACATCGAGTCCGCGGGACCCGCGATCACACTCACGGAGGACACAGCGGGCGCACGCCAGCAAACCGCTTTGCAAAGGGCCACGTACAGGTACGTTAATCTGCCTGTACGTGCCCTTCTGCCGACGTATATCGGCGTGAGCTGGTCGGCAAGCGGTTAAAGAGTTCACAAACTATGGTATGAAAATCAATAAAGCCTGATGTAATGAGTGCCTGTCAGTGTCTAATTTCTTGAGGCCCTAAAATGACCCCTTTTAGAGCAGACAGAGCTCGTCCCTGCTCTAGATATCGAATGGAAAAGAAAAAAGTCTTGGAAGTCTCACATCTCTGCAAAACCCCAAGGGAAAATGTATGACAGCTTCAGCCTGGGCTCCAACCAGGCCACACGCCCAACACATTTCACGCTGGCCCCAGAGCTCTGTGGGTGGAGTGAAACATGTTGGGGCGTAGCCTGGTTGGAGCCTGGGCTGATGCTCCCATATACTTTGCTCCGGGGTTTTGCAGAGATGTGTGACTTCCAGGACTTTTCCCTTTTCCTTTGCTTTTTAATTTGTTTTATTTCAATTCATGGTTCTTGTATATATTAATTTGCTGTTATTGGTGACTTATATTTTGTTTGTTATTGTGATTTTGCTTTGTGTTTGTTGAGTATACCTGTATCTCAATAGATTCACTTTGGGATTAAACCACTTAAGGCGCGCCCATGGCATATATACTGCAGCAGGGCGGCTCTATTGTGTGAAACAACGTACCTGTATGTTGTTTTGTGCATAAGACGCCGTGGGCGCGCGCATGCCCACTGCATAGCGGGGAGCCGGTGTGTGGGTCTGGCGGCCGCGATGTCCGCCGGGTCACTCCTAAGAGGCAGAATGGGGATCTGCCAATGTAAACAAAGCAGATCCCCATTCTGACAGGAGAGTACAGTGAGATTGTCTGTTCCTAGTGATCAGGAACAGCAATCTCTCTGTACTCCCAGTCAACCCACTCCCCCCACAGTTAGAAACACCTCCTTAGGACACACCCCTTGATCACCCCCTAGTGTTAACCCCTTCCTTGCCAGTGTCATTTATACAGTGTTCAGTGGATATTTTTAGCTCTGATCATTGTAATAATGTCGCTGGTCCAAAAAAAGTGTCAAAAGTGTTCGATCTGTCCCCTGCAATGTGGCAGTCCTGCTAAAAATTGCTGATCACTGCCATTGCTAGTAGAAAAATAAAGTAATAATAAAAATGCCATAAATGTATCCCCTATTTTGTAGACGCTATAACTTTTGCGCAAACCAATCAATATACGCTTATTGCAATTTTTTTTACCAAAAAATTATATATATATATATATATATATATATATATATATATATTGGATATGTATTATAACAGAAAGTAAAAAATATTGTTGTTTTTTTTTTTTTTTTTCCAAAATTGACAGTCTTTTTTTGTTTATAGCGGAAAAAATAAAAAAACCGCAGAGGTGATCAAATACCACCAAAAGAAAGCTCTGTTTGTGAGAAAAAAAGGACATCAATTTTATTTGGTACAGCGTTCCTCGCTCGCGCAAATGTCTGTTAAAGTAATGCAATTCAGTGCCCTACCGCAAAAAAATGGCCTGGTCATTAAGGGGTTAAAACCTTCTGATCCTTAAGTGGTTAGGAAAGTAATCTGAATGAAGGAACTGTTAGCCATGAAATGGTTTCTCTTGAACTCCAATTTGAGGCTGACCATTGTGAGACTTTCAGCTAATTACATCACCCAAATTTCCTGTCATCCTAGACATTCCTTGGTTTTCTACCCTTAAGGTCCGACAGTCTTTCCTACGGACTTCCGACGGACTTTCGAACGAACGGGCTTGCCTACACACGATCACACCAAAGTCCGCCAGATTTGTACGTGATGACGTACGACCGGACTAAAATAAGGAAGTTAATAGCCAGTAGCCAATAGCTGCCCTAGCGTCAGTTTTCGTCCATCGGACTAGCATACAGACGAGCAGATTTTTTGGCCGGACTCGAGTCCGTCGGAAAGATTTGAAACATGTTTCAAATCTAAAGTCCGTCTTATTTTCGTCCGACAAAGTCTGCTGCAGGTCCGATGAAGCCCACACATGGTCGGATTGTCCGACGGATTTGTCCCGTCAGACCAGTCCGGTTGAAAAGTCCATCCATGTGTACACGGCATTACCCTTCCATTAACTGGGGAGAAGGGCTGTACATTTTATGTCCCCACCCATTGCAAGAATCATTGTAGAGAATGTTGTCAAACAAGTTCTCCACCAATAAAGTAATCACAAGTTGATGTGGTAACTACCGTCGTATGACAGCTTACCTATAAAGCACCACAAGTTCCAGGATGTCTGTGATATAAAAAATGCCGATCAATTACCTCCTCATCACCCAATACGATTGTCAAATACTTTTTGGTTGCATTCTTTGTCTGAACTTGAATTAAAGTTGCTCAGGAAGTGGTTTCATGAGCATTTAAAAAAGGGCTTTATTAGACACTCAAAATCACCTGCAGGGATAGCCTTGTACTTTGTTGAAAAAAAAAAAAAAGGCTTCCACCTGTATCTTTTCATTGATTACAGAGATTTGAATAAAATCACTATGAAAAACTGTTATCCACTTACCTTAATCTCTGAAATGTTGGAAAGACTCCACTCTGCCAAGGTCTTTACCAAGCTAGACTTACGGGGGGCATAGAGCCTTGTCTGCATTCGCCAAGGAGAGGAATGAAAGAAAGCGTTTAGAACTAGATATGGACATTTTGAATTTTTGGTCATGCCTTTTGGGCTTTGCAGTGCACCTGCAACTTTTCAACATTTCATCAACAATGTCTTGTGGGATTTGTTGGACCAGTTTGTTATTGCATTGCTTCTAGAAGAGCATCACAAACATGTTTCCAATGTCTTCAAAAGATTGAGGGAGAATCAACTTTACATCAAATTGGAAAAATGTGAATTTGAACAAACCCAGATCCAGTTCTTGGGATATGTCATTTCCCCAGAAGGAGCGAAGATGGATCCTGATAAGATCAAAGCAGAGGTGGATCAGAGCTCCAAATGATGTCCCATTGATGAAACGTGTAGGGCGGGACTATACAGCATCATTGCATCACTTCCGGTTTCGAACCGTGAAGCACAGATCGCTCCGGATTCCTGTTTTTAAACACTGTATTCACTATTAATGATTTTTAATAAATGTGAGTACCCATCAGTATTAATACATTTTTTGGATATTTGTACGGTATCACACTAAGGAGTCTCTTTCCTCTCTACATGTGGGCAACATCTAAGAGGTTAACAGTGAGGAGACCACTTACATCACAGACAAGGAGGCACTTGGAGAACACAGGACAGGAAGTTTCCTCCCACTCCACAGGCTGCACAGTGGCTCATACTGTGAAGGTGAAATACCTCCTTGTGGGGTGAATAATAGCGGTGAGTGCATTTCTTATGGGGCACTGGTTTCCAAGAAGCACAGAACAATTTAAAGGAGCACATTGTCACTTTATTGGATTTTTTTTTTTTATACACCAGGGTTTAAGGATGGTATATGCATATTTCTGAACCCAGTTTCAGAGCAACAATATACACCAGTCATATATGTTGGATTTTTTTGCACAGAAATGGCACTTTGAATTGCAGGTTTTGCACAGGATTGTGTTTATTTTATTTTCGTTTGAACATAACAATATGTATTATGTATAAGCGGTTTAGGATTTTTTTGTGGATTTTTGTGAATATACAAATATTTATTTTCTGCTCTTTTATTGTCACTTTTTGCACTAAATGCACCCGTGACACACACCCCTCAAGTATTTAGAGGTTGTAGGTCACCTCTTAATAAGAGCAGCGCCATACCTATCCCCTCTTTTTCACATTTCTTCTAGATTCATCTTACGGTGAATTTATTGATAGAGGCTGCAGCTCCTCATTTTTCATTTTTACCATAAGCGCGGGGGTCTAATAATTTTTTCACTGATAACTGGCTTGTGTTTACTTTCGTGATCAGCTGTCACTGGACACACCTGATCTCGTGGTAAAGGGCCACTGTGATTGGCCCTTTACCCCGATCTGTGATCAGCTGAGTCCCGTGATCATGGAAGGACTTCCATGTACGCCCTCCTGGGAAATTAAGCCTGCACTTTAACCGTCTTTCGGCTATAGCGCGGGCAGGAGGGGGTTATAGATTTTTTTTTTTTTTTTTAAATAACAAACATGTCATACTTACCTGCTCTGTGCAGTGGCTTTTCACAGAGCTGTCTTGATCCTCCCCTTCTCGGGTACCCTACCGGAACTCCTGGCCCCTCCCTCCTGCCGAGTGTCCCCATAGCAAGCAGCTTGCTATGGGGCACCCGATGAGCCGCTGCTTTGTGGTTCCATGCACACAGGGAGCGCCACTTGGCCTTGCACCTGCTCTCTACTCATTGGCTTACATGCTGTGATTGACAGTAGCAGTTGCCAATGGCTCTCTCTGCTGTCTCAGCCAATAAGGGGGAAGAGACCAGGGTGAGCGACTGCTATCATGCACATCACTTGATAGAAATGGGGCTCAGGTAATTATTGGGGGGGCTGGGGGAGCTGCTGCACACAGAGGCTTTTTTGCCTTGATGCATAGAATACATAAAGGTAAAAAAAAATGGGCCTTTACAAGCACTTTAATGTCTTCAGCTGAAAGGAATAATGACATTGGGAATAAAGAGTTGCTGACAATTAGGGAAGCCTTTTTCTGAATGGTGGCATCTGCTGGAAGGGGCTAATCATCCTGTAACGGTTCTCACTGACTTTAAGAATTCAATTATTCGGGGGGGCGTGGCCAACACCGGCATGTGAGAGGACGTGAGTCTCACAGCCCTGCAGCAGCACCGCCATTTGATCCTCTCCCAGCAGCGATCCGTGGCCACAAAACGGCTTCCCAGATAGCCCCAGACCCCCTCACCCTCCTGGATCAACCGCCAGCTCTCTGCACCCGGGGGAAGGCAAGGAAAGGAGAGGAAAGCATGCCCCCCGAATTCCAAGATGGCGCTGCCGCAGCCCTGGCACAACGCACACCACGAGGCAGTGACAAATTCAAGGGAGGCCTCGGAAAGGGGACACAGAAGCATCAGGGTAAGGACCCACCGAAAGACATGCTGTACTATGCTCAAAGGATGGAGGGTCTCCAGGACCGAAAAACGGGGGGGGGGGCGCTGATCGGGCACATGTGGTAGCTCATGAGACTTTACAACAGGATACATTGCAAACTGCTGGGGGTGAAGACATAGCCCTTCAGATAGATCAACCCCCCCTCCTCCCTGCTGACACTGACGCTGAGGACTCAGTACAACCTACTTTGGCTGACATACTTAAGGCTGTGCATGTGTGCACAGCCTCTGTGAATACCCTTAAAGAGCAATTTGGAGGGTTGAGAGAGGATGTCTCCTTGCTAAGACGGGATTTGCAAAAAATCAGAGAACGCAGGACCGCTGTGGAGAGCAGGGTCAGTGAAGTAGAAGACAGACTCCAGCCAGTTGCTCGTGAGTGTCAGGGAATCTAATTGACCAGACTGTGTGGACTGCACAGAGATAACCCAAACACATGTAAATGAATAAATAATATTTATTAAAAGTAAGTGATAACTCAGAAAATACAAACAGTGCAAAACCAACACAACAAACCCACAGCAAACAATAGTATATACAGCAAGGGGCAATAACGGAATCACAGATGTCAGCCAGGCCAGGGTCATACACAGCAGGTAAGCAGGAACAAGGGATAAACCAGAAACATAAACGTTAGCCAAGCCAGGGTCATACACAGGAGGTCAGCAGATGGGTAAGGAAGGGAAACCAGCAGGAAGGGGAGAGGATGGATGGTAAAGCTGCAGGGTAGGGATCCAAGGGAATCAGGAGGGACAAGAACAGGATGGGCCTGGGATAGGGATCGGATCGGATCAGAGCAGAGCGGGACAGAACAGGTTCACAATCAGGATACAGGCAGCAAGGTCAAGGCACAGGGAGAAAGATACCAAGGCGAGCATGTGAGGGCTTGCCGGGTATTTATAGGGCTGACTATAATTGGCTTCAAGTCACACCTGAGCGCAGGGAGTGTTGTCTGCTCCATACTGCCAGGATCCATCCGCTGGTGGACATCAGTACTGCGGCCAAAAGATGAAATGACACCAGCAGGGAAATATTCTCCTGACAGTTCAACACTGCCAGGAGACACCTGCTGGTGGACCCCAGTACTGCATGCCAAACGATATATCTTACCAGCGGATGGACCCTTTCCTGACAGTGAGGCACATGCTGCTTATCAACTTGCCAAAGACATTAACAATAGAGCTGATGATATGGAAAATCGCCTGCGCCGCAATAATATCCGCATTGTAGGACTGCCCGAGAAAAGGGGAGAGATACCACTGCCTTTGTAGAAACATGGCTGACTGAGATATTTGGGAAGGAAGCTTTTTCCCCCTTTCTTCACAGTTGAGCGGGCGCATTGCACACCGGGCCATCCGCTGCAACCAGGAGCTCCCCCCAGACCTATCCTGGCCCGGCTCCTGCATTATCGAGATAGAGAAGCGGTGCTGAGAAATGCACGGGAAAAAGCCAAAATACATGTAAATGGGGTTAGTGTCGTTTTACCCTGACTTCTCGGCAGAGGTACAGAAATCCAGAGCCAAATTCTCCGATGTTGAGAGATGCCTGCGAGCTTTGCAGCTGCCATATGCTATGTTGTACCCAGCCAAACTCAGAGTTACAGTGAATAGACAGTCCCATTTCTTTGAGCAGGCCCAGGAGGCGGCCTCGTGGCTGGATCGCAATGAACTAGCCCTACGCCACCGAGCTAGAGATGAAGATGGAGACAGACCTGCCTGACTCATTCATACTTGAACCCCTCTGGAGACCTACATAGGAGTATTACAAGAAAGCAGTTGGAAGCTCACTTACTGCCCTCTGGGTGCTGTTGGGGTTCCCCCCCCCTTTTTGTGTTTCTGTGAATACATGTTCCTATTTCCCACGGTACATCTTTCTCTGCGGATGGGCGAATTTTGCACTTCAGGGGAAATCCCCAGTATTATGCTGCTGGGAGACGTTATATTACCATGTGTCTTGTGAACAATCTTGTGGAGTAGGCAAGAACAAATGCGTTTCCCTTATATAAGGGATAAATCAAGATTACTATGTTGGTTCCTGTTTCTAGAATTTAATCATAGGGTTGTCCCGTTGACAGCCTGCTGTGGTCGCATGACTCTGCATTTCCTGACATTTGTGAGATGGCTTTCAGCTTCTCTGACATCATGCTTAGTGCTTGGACACTATACCTGAGGCCTGTACCTACTTTATGTCTGTGCCTGGAAAGACTCCTAAATCTACCTGAGTGGGGTGACCTACATCTCTCATATTACTCTCTGTGCCCTGAGTTACTATTGTGTTTCTCCTTAAAAATATATCTGTTTTTTCAAGATGGCTGAAATACCAATAGTGTCTTGGAATGTTAGAGGTTTGGGCTCCCCACTTAAGCTCATGATGGTATCTTCATGCATGAAGAAATATCACCCTATGATTTTATGTATGCAAGAAATGCATTTAACTAATGAAACAAAATGTTACCTTAGATACGCATGGGTGGGCAGGGCATATCATTCCACTCACACCTATTCTAGGGGTGTGAGTGTAATGATCCACAATTCCATAGATTTTCAGGAAATTCATGCTTGTGTTGATACTGAGGGCTGATTCATTTTTTTGCATTGCCGAGTGGGAAAAGTATATTGTATTCTGGCCTGTGTGTATATACCCCCTCCGTTTTCGGTGACGGTACTCCGAGTACTGCTAACATATTTGGATGGCAAGCCGGATTTACCGCTACTGATAGTGGGTGATTTTAACTGCTGGTTGAGACCCTCCTTGGACAGACACCCGTATTCTGAGGCTTCTGCCACATTGAGGGAATCTCCATTGCTGAGATTACTGAACGAAGTGGGTTGGATTGATATATGGAGGTTTAAACATCCTGCTGATAAACAATTTTCTTGCTTTTCCAAGACCCATGGGACATTGTCCAGAATTGACCTTGCTGTAGGTAACCTGGTCATGCTCCCATCCGTATCAGAAGTGCTGTATAAGCCCCGGAGTGTCTCGGATCACTTGTATGTAGTGATATCTTTGATTATATCCCCACCATCCACACTCCCTAGATCCCAGTAGAAATTTAATGCTTACTGGCTAAAACTATTTTTGACACACGATGAGATGGAGCGGAGCATGGGGGAATTTCTGGACGGGAGGAACTTTACAGAATCCCCGGTGACAATGTGGGGTGCTTTTAAGGTTTATGTTAGGGGGCTACTTATCTCTGAAATTAATAAGGTAAAGAGGAACTCCTCAGGGCACAGAGAGGACCTTGAAAAACAGGTAGCGGCTCTGGAGGAGGCATATGTACAAGCCCCGACAGACTCTGCCAGGGAGGCGTGGCAGTCGGCTCAATTAGTTTATGAGCGGCTGCTGACCTCCATGGCTGAGAAAAAGCTTTTTTTCTCCAAGGTTGCTTTCTATGAGGAAGGGGAAAGCACAGGGCGCATGTTGGCCAGGATAGCCAACTCCCAACAACGTGCCCCGACTATCGGGGCTATTAAGACCGCCCAGGGCAGTATAGTGAACTCCCACGACTTGATACTGGAAGAGCTGACTAGATTCTATGAGACTCTCTATCTCCCGACTGGACAATATACCCAAACGGAACTTACCGACTACCTACAAAGCACTGATTTTCCACAACTTACGGCGGAACAAAGAAGGGGTCTAGATGCCCCCATTACCTTAGAAGAACTACAGGTAGCACTAGCAGCGTTTCCCAAATGTAAGGCCCCCGGGGAAGATGGGATACCCATGGAAGTGTATAAGCAATATGCAGATATACTCCTGCCCAGGCTTTTAGCGGTGTTTAACGCGGCTAGGGAGCGAAGGGCTTTGCCCTCTTCTATGGCCGTAGCTAACATTGTCCTTATATTAAAGCCTGGAAAGGACCCCTTGGACCCAGGATCATACAGACCCATCTCGTTGCTCCAGAGTGATATTAAGCTTCTGGCCAAAATTCTGGCACTCAGGCTGAACGGGGCCATAACGGGCATCGTTCACCCTGATCAGGCCGGGTTTATGCCTAACAAGTCGATGGCTGTTAATCTAAGGAGGCTTTACCTTAATATGCAATCTCCCGTAGATAATGTAGGACAGAGGGCCTTGCTCTCATTGGACGCTATGAAAGCTTTCAATAGCGTTGGATGGGACTACCTTAGGGAGATTCTTCACCGGTTTGGATTTGGAGAGGTTTATATTTCTTGGGTGCGTCTGCTGTACCACAGCCTACAAGCAACTATCCGGGCGGCTGGATCTATGTCCCGCACTTTTAAGTTGGGACGGGGCACACGCCAGGGGTATCCCTTGTCACCCCTGCTGTTTGCTTTAGCCAATGAGCCCCTGGCGATCAAAGTAAAAGCGCACCCAGGGATTGTGGGATTTAAATATGGGAACAAACAAGAGAAAATGATGCTTTATGCAGACGACACTATAATCTTACTAGGCGATGTGGAGGGTTCTCTCAGGGAGACAATGGCTACTGTGGGAGAGTTTGGTAGATACTCTGGCCTTCAGATAAACTTGACTAAATCCTCTCTGATGCTGATTGACAAGGGTGGGACCCCACAACTTCTATTACAGTGTAACTGGCTACGTCATTTAAATACTTGGGTATTCAGGTGACACCCAACATTTGTGACTATGGTCGACTGAATGTCTCTCCGCTGCTACAAAGATTTAGAGACCGGATCAAAACATGGAATTCGCTCTGCCTATCAGTGACAGGCAGAGTGAATCTCATTAAAATGATCCTCATGCCACAACTGTTATATGTGCTCCACAATGCCCCGCCAGTAGTTACTCTAAAGGTGTTTAGAATTGTCAACTCCCTGTTCCGTACACTTATTTGGAAAAACTGCACATCTAGAATTAAACTTGAGCATCTTCAAAGACCAAAGGATGAAGGAGGGCTTGCCCTCCCGAATCCTTGGTTATATTATATTGCGGCGCAGCTGCAACAATTGATAGGTATGATTCACACAAGAACGGACAGGGAGGGAGAGATCGGCGACTCTTCTGAATCATTAATGCTACATACAGTGGGGAGGGACTCGGTGTCAAATGCCCTGGAGTCGACAGCATTTGGGAAACCAAACAAATTATTCCCGACATATAACCTTATCCAAAAAATCTGGAATAAGACTAGATATTTGCAAGGGGTGACGGGATACACAGAATATAGCCCTATCTGGGATAATGACTCATACCCAGAACTAGCGAAACTTCAGCACGGCAAGTTGTGGAAATTATATGGGGTGGTATATCTTGCAAGACGACTTCTGTATAGAAGTCTATGCAAGTCGCCCCCAAAGTAGTACAGGAACCTTTCTTCTAAGTCGGAGCGACTTGCGTCGCTCCGATTAGAACGGTTCCATTGTACAGAACGGGAGGCGACTTGTCAGGCGGCTAGGTCGCCTGACAAGTCGCCCCCGTGTGAACCGGCTCTTCTTGTAACCCAAAAGGAAAACAATAGTTCTTCTGTTTTTGAAATCCTAAAATGCCAATGGAAAATTGCTCACGTTTGAATCATTGCAAGGTCTATTCGGGTTGCCGCAGTCTATGAGATTTTATTATATGCAATTAAAACATGCTATAAAGGCACAGGACAGATCTTCGGACTGGATCCCTTCTCCGACTCCATTGTTTAACTTAATAGCAAGAGCGCCTAATACAAAGGGCTTTATATCACAATGCTATAATGTGCTATTACAAAACTTCCTGAACAAATACCCACTGCGTATGTTGGAAAAGTGGGAGGGGGAAGTGGGCCCGATTGATGGATACCAGTGGGAGGAGGTCCTGCAGGCGGTGCCCACTTGCTCCTTAAATATATCGCATAGATTATCTCAGCTGTATTTACTGTTCAGAGTGTATTATACACAGCATAGACTGTTTCTTATGGGTTTACGACCTACCCCGATTTGTACCAGATGTAAGAGGGATCACGGAGACCTGATCCACCTACTGTGGAGGTGGCCAAAGCTTCACCCCTATTGCAGAGGGGTGGTGGATGCCATAAACAGGGTGTTTCGGGTTTTGGTGTCTACAAGCCCAAGACATTGCCTTTTATATATACTAGACGAGTTGGGCTGGGAAGAATGTACTAGGGTAGCAGTCATCAGATCCTTGTTCCAGGCACGCAAGATAATTATGGCTTATTGGATATCAGAGGATCCCCCTACACTTAAGGAGTGGATTAATACAATGGGAGATATGCTCCAGAAGGAGAAGGTAATTTATCAACACAGGGGTGCCGCTCAGAAATTTGAAAAGTTATGGGGGCCATGGCTGAATGTAACGGGAATGGCCCCGGTGGATCTAGTCATGGGCAGATTGTTGGGTATTGGTACTTAAACAAGGCTAACCTTGGATTTTTGACTCAAGTACGTGGGCGCTGGTGGTATTGTCTAGAACAGGGCATGTGAAGTAGCCAGACTGTCAGGAAATGTTACAATAAATATAGGTAACGTGCATACTTTCTTTATGTAATGATCCTTCATGTAATGGAAAATGCCTTTTGCTTCGGTATATGTTTGTATATTGCTGCTCTTTAATAAACTTTTTCTTTAGATAAAAAAAAAAAAAGAATTCAATTATTCTGGCAAGAGATTGTCTTTTAGACATGCACATTGGTCTCTTTTCTTTTCAAGTTCAATTTCTATATCACTTATTGACCTAGGTCAAGGAATGTTAAAGCTAAAGCCTTATTGCAGATGTTGCCTTGTCTCAAAAGAATTTCCTAGGGTCCATAAGACATTTTTGAGTCTGCACAAGCAGGGGTATATTGAGGACCCACTTCTCAACCATCCTCTAAAAAGGACATTAACCTCGATTATAAGGACAGCTTTTGGATTCAAGCGCATTGTCTGTATGTACCTGAACCTGCTCAGGTAGAAATCCTCAGGTTGGTTCATGACTCTAAACTTGCTGGGCATTTTAGGATTTCAAAAACAGAAGAACTATCGTTTTCCTTTTGGGTTACAAGAAGAGCCGGTTCACACGGGGGCGACTTGTCAGGCGACCTAGCCGCCTGACAAGTCGCCTCCCGTTCTGTACAATGGAACCGTTCTAATCGGAGCGACGCAAGTCGCTCCGACTTAGAAGAAAGGTTCCTGTACTACTTTGGGGGCGACTTGCATAGACTTCTATACAGAAGTCGTCTTGCAAGTTGCCCCGGCAGTCGTGTGCAGGTCGCCTCGGTGAGGCGACCTGCAAGTCGTGCCGCGTCTAGTGTGAATCGGCACGAAAGATGTCAAAAGTTATGTGACCTCGTTTCGTTACATTTCTAAGGACTTTTTGGGTCGGTCTACCTCCCTCTAAATTACCACTATCTTGGTAGTTGTTGGTTATCTAATTTTATACTAGGGGCTTTTTTTATGTACCAGTTAGGGGGTACCATCTGCTGAAAAAACTGCGGAACTGGTGGTTCAGGAACTCGTTAAACTCCATGGAATTCCTGGTGATGGCGTATCTAATAGAGGAGTACAATTTACTTCAAAATTCTGGAAAAGCCTTTGCTCAGCTTTAGGTGTTACAATCAGTCTGTCCTCTGCTTTTCATCCTTAATGGTAAGACCGAGGAGATCAAACTCTGGAGCGGTACCTTTAATGTTTTGTCAGTTATCTTCAGAATGAATGAGTGGACTGAAGATAGTCCACTCAGTCATTCTGAAGTGGACTATCTTCAATTGTATGAAAGGTAGGTTTCTTTAAAAGGCAAGAACACCAACAGGGCAAATGCAAGCCCTAATAGTAAGTAAAGCACATAAAACAATATACAGATAATAACAACAACAATGTACACTGTTCAAAGATCATCATATGATCTATACCCAATACTATCAAGTATTCCCAGGTTCTACCAGAGATATACTGTGGTCAGTCTGCATAGGTTTTTTTGATGCGTCCCAACATGTGCTCTGGAGTCCTGCTGCCATAGGGATGCATCTATACTGGTGACTACTTCAAGAGATTACCACATGTGTTGCTGGTGCAGTTTGTTGTCTGTGGAGGATTCTTGTGGATGCATGGTGGCCCATCCAGGGTGCCCATCTGCCCACCCAGTAAGGGGGTTTATGCACTCCAGCCCAATTGAATTTTGTGATTTTTCCACCAACCCATGTCCTTGTCTGTTTATGTATTGTACATTGTTAAGGAAAAATTACCCAGCACTTTCCCTGAAGAAGGAAGAATAATTCTGAAACATGTTAGGACGTATCAAAGAAACCTATGGGGACTGACCACAGTATATCCCTGACAGTACCTGGGTATACTTGATAGTATTGGTAGGTCATATGATGATCTTTCAACAGTGTACTTTGTTGTTATTTTTGGATTGAGAGTAACTTGGTTTGAGAGCGTTTTGCAAGACAAGCACATTTTTTTTAAAATAAACTTTGAATTGATATACTATTGATATATTGATATTGAAGTAGCGTCATGTCACAACTGGGTATAAAAAAGAGAAGCGCCGCTAAGTGTAGCAATATGGTTTAGCAACTCACATGGTTGATGATTAAAAGAGGCACAAGTATGCAGGCATCCGGGGTAAAGTTGTCCACATACACCGTCCTTTGCACCTCCACCAATGTCATACCTTCCACGCTGCACTCCATGAGCGCCTCAAGCCTCACTTTCAGATCGCTCTACTGCAGGATAGTAGTTTGTATTCCCAGTCGAGTTTGCAGACTGACAGCGGTGGTAGCCGGCGGTGCGGAAGGACGGTCTATGTGGACAGCTTTACCACGGTTGCCTGCATACTTAGATGTGCCTGTTTTAATCGTCAACCATATGAGTTGGTAAATGTTGTACCTTCATTAAATGTAACCATATTGCTACACTTAGAGGCGCCTCTCTTCTCTTTTATACACTGTAGTTCCTGCTGGATTTTGCTTCTAATCCCCTTGTGGAGGCTGCCATTTGTGGATGGACATTTTATGGTTACACAATCTATCACATTGCTATAATCTTTTTATGCAGACTATGAACTTATATAATGAATAAATGGTTGTGGAATGAATCATTTGAGATTCCATTATTTCTTATGGGGAAATTTGCTTTGATATAAGAGTGCTTTGAATTACAAGCATGTTTCCGGAACAAATTATGCTCGCAATTCAAGGTTTTACTGTAACTTGTTTTATGTGCTTTTCTTACTATTAGGGCTTGCATTTGCCCTGTTTTTTTATGATTTTAGTAATAAAAGTGGCGTTATTGCCTTTTAACCACTTCAGCCCTGGACCATTTGGCTGCCAAATGACCAGGTCACTTTTTGCGATTCGGCACTGCGTCTCTTTAACTGACAAATGTGCGGTCATGCGACGTTGCTCCCAAACAAAATTAATGACCAGGCCATTTTTTTGCGGTAGGGCATTGCATTGCATTACTTTAACAGACATTTGCGCGAGCGAGCAACCCTGTACCCAAATAAAATTGATGTCCTTTTTTTCCCACAAATAGAGCATTCTTTTGGTGGTATTTGATCACCTCTGCGGTTTTTATTTTTTGCGCTATAAACAAAAATAGAGCAACAATTTTGAAAAAAGCTATTTTTTTTACTTTTTGCTGTAATAAATATCCCCCAAAAATATATAAAAAAACAATTTTTTCCTTAGTTTAGGCTGATCCGTATTCTTCTACATATTTTTGGTAAAAAAAAAATCGCAATAAGCGTTTATTGATTGTTTGCGCAAAAGTTATAGCGTCTACAAAATAGGGAATAGTTTGATGCCATTTTTATTAATTTTTTTATTTTTTTTACTAGTAATGGCAGCAATCAGTGATTTTTATCGTGACTGAGACATGGCGGACACATCGGACAATTTTGACACATTTTTGGGACCATTGGCATTAATAGAGCGATCAGTGCTATAAAATTGCATTGATTACTGTAAAAATGTTACTGGCAGTGAAGGGGTTCAACCACTAGGGGGCAGGGAAGGGGTTAAGTGTGTCCTAGAGAGTGATTCTAACTGTCTGGGGAATGGGCTAGCAGTGACACGACACTGATCGCTGCTCCCGATGAGAGGGAGCAGACGATCAGTGTCCTGACACTGGGCAGAACAGGGAGATGCTGTGTTTACACTGGCATCTCCCCATTCTTCAGCTCCGTGACACAAGCGCGGGCACCCAGGGGACATCGAGTCCGCGGGTCCCGCAGGCACGGTCATGGAGCTCGCGGCAGGCGCGCGCGGCGGGAAATTCAAAGTAACATACGGGTACGTTACTTTGCCCAGCCGTGCCATTCTGCCGACGTATATCGGTGTGAGCCGGTCTTTAAGTGGTTAAAGAAACCTACTTTTCATACAGTTGTCTGCTTTAAAATTCCATGGGGGTTACCTTACATTGCACTTGGTGCATATTTTTTATGTTTACTTTGGATGTTGGCAGCCCACTACACTTCATTCCTAAACATTATTATTAATTCTAAACATAGCTCTACTTTTACACGACCTTTTTAAAAAGAAAAAAAAAAAACACCGGGCATCATCCAGTTTTTATTCCTGATCTCCCTATCTCAACTCCAGTTCCTGGTGTTACCAACAGATTAAAATGGAATTTCACTCTCTCAATAAAGATTGATTATTTTTAATCCTCATGCTGCTAGCATTATTAACCATTTCAATACCAGGCCCTTAGACACCTTCCCGCCCAGGCCAATTTTCAGCTTTCAACGCTGTTGCAATTTGAATGATAATTGCGCGGTCATACAACACTGTACCCAAACAAATTTTTTTTGATGGACACTGATAGGCGGCACTGATGGGCACTGATAGGTGGCACCGATGGGCACTGATGGGCACTCGTAGGCGGCACTGATGGGCACTCGTAGGTGGCATTGATTGGTACATATGGGTGGCACTGATGGGTTCTTATGGGTGGCACTGATGGGCACTGATAGGTGGGCACTGATGGGCACCGATGGGCAATGACAGGTGGCACCGATGGGCAATGACAGGTGGCACCGATGGGCAATGACAGGTGGTACTGATAAAATATTGGGGGCATTGCTGGGCAGATCTTGGACATAATGGTGCCAATCAGTGCCCATTTGTGGGCACTGATTGGCACAGATTGGGCACATGTGGATGGCCATGGGGTACATACCTGGCCATCCACATGTTGCCCCTTCCCTGGTGGTCCTAGTGGTGATCCCTGGTGGTCCAGTGTGGTGATCTGAGGGGGGGCTGCACTGATAAACAATCAGCGCAGACCCCCCCTGCCAGGAGAGCCGCCGATCGGCTCTCCTCTACTCGCGTCTCTCAGATGCGAGTGAGAAAGAGCTGATCAACGGCTCTTCCCATTGACAGTGTGATCAGCCGTGATTGGACACAACTGATCACGTGGTAAAGAGCCTCCGCCGGAGGCTCTTTACCAAGATCGGTGGAGCGGTGTGTCAGGCTGAGACACCGCTCCACCGATCGCCGCGATGCGCGCCCCCGGGGGCGCGCGGCGGCATGTTATCTTGCTGGACGTCAAATGACGCCCAGTCAGGATAACAGAACCACTTCCCGGACGTCAATCCGCTATAGGGCGGGCGGGAAGTGGTTAAATAGATAGGAAAGTATATCATATTTACTTGTGTTAAACTTTTTTTTTTTTTTTTTTATATATTTCTTCAGTTATTTCCCGGTTTCTTGCTTAGGCAAATTATGTCATACATCCCAGGTGTCTTTAGGAGGGTCAACAACTGGGTTACTTTTTAAATAACCCAGGAGTCTCCAGGAGGGGAGGAGAGGAGGAGGGTTTTCTTAGCTAAGCACACTCTCCTGCATGCATTCTTGAGCTAATGGCAGATGGATTCTAGAAAGTAAATGCTGCATGAATCATTTGCCCTTACTACAGATGGCCAGGGCCAGAAATTCTAGGGGGTTGTTTTTCAAAGTGATTTCTCAACAAAATAAAGCAAAAAAGACCTGGATGGATGGGGGAGTTTGTTTTGAAAATGAAGAAATTGTGTTTTTGGTTTGTGGTGCTCAGATACAATGAAGATCCGCTTTAACTACATTAGAATAGATTCAGGAGAAATTGATCGAGACTTTAAAGTAGGCTCAGGAGTATTATAAGGAGGCAGCTGACAGACATCACAGATTACTTCCTGCTTTCCATGCTGTTGTTAAATATTGGTTATCTACCAAAAATGTGAAGGTTCATGTTCCATCTGTTAAGTTGGCTCAAAAGTTTGGGTGACCTTTTCACATTTCTGCTCAAATTAATCAGGTCACTTTTCATTTAAAACGTCCTCACAGTATGAAGATTCACCCTGTTTTTTTACATCTCATTACTTAAACCATTTCATGAAAATCCTTTTTCTGGGAGAATTCTCCCACCCCCTCCACCTGTTGAGGTACAAGGTGCAGAACAACTTATGGTTGAAGGAATTCTCTGTTCTAGGAGCTTTAGGAACAACTTGCAGTATCCGGTTCAGTGGGAAGGATATGGACCAGAAGAAAATTCTTGGGAACCTGAGGAGAACGTTCATGCCCCCAGATTGGCAAGAAAATTGCTTCAGTGGTTTCCTCACAAATCTGACCCTAAGATGTCCAGAGGCTGTCTTGGAACGAGGGGGGTACATCTGCCACTGCACTCCACCTCCTGGTGGGGCGATCCTGTGGACCACAACCTGGCACTAGCATGCAGCATAACCCATCTCCACCATCAGGAGCTCTAGTGAAGCCTGAATAGTGCTTGGGTGAGACTGCATCATCCACCAGGGTGACCTGCTTGTGTGCTTATCCTGCTGGTTGATGTGAACTTCTCTACTGCTAAAGCTACTGGTCTCAATGCCTGACCTCTGACCATGACACCCTCCTGCCTGCATGTATGAGCTAAAGGCAGATGAAATCCAGAAAGTAAATGCTACATGAGTCATCTGCCCTTACTCAAGATGGGCTTGGCTAGAAATGCTAGGCAGCTGTTTTCAAAGTGATTTCCCAACAAAATAATGCAGGGAGACCTAGATGAATGGGTTGGTTTGCTTTGAATATTAGAAAACAAAGGAAATGGTGTTTTCCGTTTGTGGTTGTCAGATAAACTTTAGGACTCTTTTTTTGTTTCAGAACTTCACCCAATGAGTACTTAACTATACATGCTGCCAGATGCTCTGTTTCAGAAAAATGAAGACATTTTCCCAAATGGATCTGATCAAGCAGAAACTGCAATTTATTAAAACCATGGACAGACTTGAATTGCTATTTCACAAGCCTGCAATTATTTAAGAGAACTTGACCTCATTACAACCCAATATGACCTCTCTTGTTGTCTCTTGATAGTCAGTCAGTCTAGAATAGATAGTTTTAAACTCAACTACAACTTGGTATGCTTCAAGGATAACACATTATGATAAAAGATTAGCTTAGCCTCTCTACCCTCTCCCCTTCTCTAACTCCTCTCTTCAAAATTTCTTTCAACTGCACAACTCCATAAGGAGGCCTTTTTGAAAACCAAATCACTTTGCTCTAAATGAGGGTTTATCACTCCATACTAGTAATGAAATATATTTAAAAGAGGATTGAGTGGGACTTTAAATGAGGTAATGATACATTCATTTACCTCCATCCCGGTTTGTATATAAAAAAGAGAGAACAGAAAGGGGTGGGACTTTAAATGAAGCATGTGCGGGATGAGGGTATGATTATTTTGATGGTGGCCATATCAATAGTACATTTTATATATTATATACGCATAATTGCTTCATAAATAAGTATTTTTATATTCTTCAGAAACATTCATAACTATACACATACATAAATACCAGCTTGGTTAAGGTTATTCCAATTAATAACAGGGAAAGACGGGGGAAAATGTACAAAATTAAAAATTGACATCTTTATTGTATAGAATAAAAATAATGTATAGTTCAAAGCAATCCATACAATGAATAAACGAAAGCAATAAATAACAAAAATTACAGTACAAAGGCAGAAAACAGTAGGTGCAATATGGTACATGCTGTTAGGACACATAATTGTAATATGTTATCTGTTGGCTCTACGCGTTTCGCGACTTATCTCATCAGGAGCATACGTGTATTGTGTCTCTGCAAAGCCATAAGTAAATTTCAAATTGATCCAATGCATCCACACGCATAAAAAATTGTGAACAGGAATCAGAATCCCAGATGGTACTTACGGGATGTCCACGTACTGTCGGCCTGGAAGCCAGGCCACACACAGCCCCCAATCATGGGAAATGCTCCCCCCACGGGGACTGAGATGGGGTACTTCACGGCGGTAGCCAAAACAGGATGTGCCCAGGGTGGACAGGCATCAAGCAGGAATTGATGTGTAGACGTAAGGTCAATGGCCGGTAGTGGCTGTAAAATAGCCAACAGATAATGTGTCTCAATTATGTGTTAACGACTGTAATATGTCTGAAAACAACTTTGAACCTCTGTACATTTACAGTGTATTTTTTTTTTTTTTTTTTTTAGAATTCTCAATTAATCAATTGTGTTTTATTGCAGGGAAGAAAACCAGGCTACTTTTCCTTCCTTGATCCTTTCTCACCTGGAGTATGGCTTTTTATGCTTCTTGGCTACTTGGCTGTAAGCTGTGTTTTATTCTTAGTAGCCAGGTAATGTTTAAATTTATTACGTTTCCACTGGCATTTAGGCTGCTTTCACACTGAGTCAGTTTACAGGCACTACAGCGCTAAAAATAGCGCCTGTAAAGAGCCTCTCCTGTCTCTCCAGTGTGAAAGCCCGAGGGCTTTCACACTGGAGCGGTGCGCTTGCAGGATGATAAAAGAAAATCCTGCAAGCAGCATCTTTGCAGCGGTGTATACACCGCTCCTAAAGCTCCCCTGCCCATTGTAATCAATGGGTAGCTTCGGCAAAGCGCAACTGCAGCGGTGCTTTGCGGGCGGTTTTAACCTTTTTCCGGCCACTAGTGGGGGTTAAAATCACCCCACTAGCGGGCGAATAGCGCCGCTAAAAGGGCGGTAAAGCCGACGCCCCTAATGCCTCAGTGTGAAAGCACACTTAGTGAGGTATATGTCACAGCTGTCTATAACTAGGTGGTTAAAGCCCAAACCAAGTTGCTAACTACCTTGTCTGCTCCCCTCTACATGCAGTAGGCTTTCCCTACTTTTCTGCAGCTGTTTTTCAGACCGCAATTAATTATTGATGAGCACAAAGACCGTAGTCAGTCTTTTTGCAGTCTAAATATGAATATAGGAATATATAGGAAGCAAGAAAAGGAGTGGAATCTAACAAGGAAAAGGGCCCATATCAAAAGAACAACTTTATTGTAATCTTTATATTTTATTTCTGTTTTCTTTCTTTTTCTATATTTCATAGTAGATCTTTTATACAGATAAATTGGTTAAATTATCAGTCAAATGCAAATTACACATACATGCTTCCACTATAAATGAATCATTTTGGTAATAGTTACCTATTTACATGTACAGTGCCTTGAAAAAGTATTCATACCCCTTGGAATTTTTCACATTTTGTCATGTTGCAACCACATAAACTTTTATTATGTGATAGACAAAACACAAAGTGGCACATAATTGTGAAATGTAAGTAAAATGATAAATGGTTTTCAAAATGTTTTACAAATATGTGAAAAGTGTGGTGTGCATTTGTATCCAGCCCCCTTTACTCTGATGCCCCTAACTAAAATATAGTGGAATAAATTGCCTTCAGGAGTCACCAAACTAGTAAATCGAGTCAGTGTGTAATTTATTCTCAGTATAAATACAGCTGTTCTGTGAAGCCCTCAGAGGTTTGTTAACAGTGAACAGACAGCATCATGAAGGCCAAGAAACACACCAGACAGGTCAGGGATAAAGTTGTGGAGAAGTTTAAAGCAGGGTTAGGTTATAAAAATATATTCCAATCTTTGAACATCCCATGGAGCAATGTTCAATCCATCATCTGAAAACGGAAAGAGTATGGCACAACTGCAAACCTACCAAGACATGACTGTCCACCTAAACTGACAGGCTGGGCAAGGAGAGCATTAATCAGAGAAGCAGCCAAGAGGCCCATGGTAACTCTGGAGGAGCTGCAGAGATCCACAGCTCAGGTGGTAAAATCTGTCCACAGGACAACTATTAGTTGTGCACTCCACAAATCTGGGCTTTATGAAACAGTTTCGTTTGCAGTTTGAGAGAAGCCATGTGGGGGACACAGCAAACATGTGTAAGAAGGTGCTCTGGTCAGATGAGACCAAAATTGAACATTTTGGCCTAAAAGCAAAATGCTATGTGTGGCGTAAAACTAACACTGCACATCACCCGGAACTGACCATCCCCATCTTGAAACGTGGTGGCAGCATAATGTTGTGGGGATGCTTTTCTTCAGCAGGGACAGGGAAGCTGGTCAGACCTGATGGGAAGATGGATGGAGCCAAATACAGGGCAAGAAAACCTGGTAGAGTCTGCAAAAGACTTGAGACTGGGGCAGAGGTTCACCTTCCAGCAGGAAAATGGCCCTAAACATACAGTCCGTGCTACAATGGAATGGTTTAGATCAAAGCATATTCATGTGTTAGAATGGCTCAGTTAAAGCCCAGACTTAAATCCAATTGAGAATCCGTGGCAAGACTTGAAAATTGTTGTTCACAGACGCTCTCCATCCAATCTGACAGAGCTTGAGCTATTTTGCATAAAAGAATGGACACAAATGTCACTCTCTAGATGTGCAAAACTGGTAGAGACATCCCCAAAAAGACCTGCAGCTGTAATTGCAGCGAAAAGTGGTTCTACAAAGTATTGACTCAGGGAGGCTGAATACAAATGCATGCCACACTTTTCACATATTTATTTGTAAAACATTTTGAAACTATTTATCATTTTTCTTCCACTTTAAAATTATGTGCCACTTTGTGTTGGTCTATCACATAAAATCCCCAAAAAATACATTTACATTTTTGGTTGCAACATGACAAAATGTGGAAAATGTTGAGGGGTATGAATACTTTTTCAAGGCACTGTACGTTAATATGATTAAAACTGTATAGTATTAGGTACAAATTCATAATATCAATGCAGTAAAAGGAAACATTGGTAGTGAGTTTGATACAAGCTTTGTAAACCTACCTCTTTGTTTTTGTTTGAGGCTTGTAAACTGCAAATTTTCAATAAAAATAAAAAAAAAACAACTCCATCTTCTGACATAGCCATTGGAAATTTGTCACAGCATTCTTGTAATGACAGTGTTCAGATAAAGAAGTGTTTATGGCTAAATCTGTCCCCCATCATCTTTCTGATATTAGTTTGCATGTTTGAACTTAAGGAAATAGCCAGAGGCATAAACATTTCTGGAGTCATAAAGCAAATAAACAAAGTGTTCCCATGTTTCCCCAACCTCTATCTGAAAGGCAAACCTATTACTATGTGTTGTGCCAACCTACTGTTTTGGTATTAGTCTAATATACAGTGTACTGAAAACACATTATGCATTCTAAGTTATCTGCAAACAGTATCGTTGTACTAAGAAATTATCATGCACTGAAACAGTACTGACAACTGCATTTCTAGGCATGTTCACTTGGCCTGCTATGGCAGTAGTTAAAACTGTGGCCACCACTCAGAACTCTCAACAAGGGATGAGGGAGAGCATTTATGCAAGCACAAAGGGTGGAATTCTTAAAGATCCTTTACAATTATTTTGGGCTGTTGCATGGAAATTCATTGTCCTTGAGCCTAATTCATCTACTTGTCAGAGATAAGTACGTGATCCTGTCGGTGCCAGAGTGTCCATATTGGACATTCCCTTCCTCCTTGTCAGGTGCATGACCAGGGAATTTTGTAGTAAGGGTAACCGGAATCTTAAAGGGGTTGTTAAGGCAGTGCACACAGCCACTGCCAGCCCCTCTGCCAGAATTACATGCTGTATATCCTTTATGCAATTTTCTAAAATTCTTCTTCTAAATTCCGTTTCTCTTTTCCCCAATCAGTGTTCACGTGACTGATGTCTTTCTCCGATGTTTGTACTACAGAGAGAGGGGCTGAGATCTCCCTCTGACGTCTGCCAGACGGTCATGTGATCTCCCTCTGTAATACAAACATTGGAGGAAGATAGGGGGGGGGAGGTGCTGCGCTAACCAGAAGAAAGCTGTAAATCTCTGTCTGTGGTCAATTAATAAAATGACTTAAAATCGCATAATAACATAAATCGCATAAATAAGTGTTGACACCAAAACTTATTTATGCGATTTATGTTATTATGCGATTTTAAGTCATTTTATTAATTGACCACAGACAGAGATTTACAGCTTTCTTCTGGTTAGCGCAGCACCACCCCCCCATACCTCAGTTTGATTTTGGGCTTATGTCTGACCCTTGCTTCGGTGCATGCAGCTGTCCAGTCGCATACGTGCGTTTTTACAATTTTTTCTGAGTTTTTGTTTTCTTCTCTTTTTCCAATTGGGTAGCGCAGGAATATTCTTATTACATTGGAGGAAGACAGCACAGGACAGTCACATGACCGCTGATTAGGGATAAGAAAAACTATTTAGAAGAAGAATTTTAGAAAATGGCATATAGCATATACAACATGTAATCCTAGCAGAGGAGCTGGCAGTGATTGGGAGCAGTAATGTGTGCACAGCTCGGAACTGTGATAGAAGGGGAGGGGTGGCTCACACAGAGACTAGCTGACAGGCAGAGAGGGGAGGGGGGAGGAGCAGAGCAGAGCGCAGGCTGCGCATAATGGAGGCACGTAAACTGACCATGGTGTCAGGGCTCAGCAGCCATGATAAACTGTGGTCAGTTTACAAAGAGGAGGGCAGAATCTGGCAGTATCGTTCAGGTATTACAGGTGTTACAGGGAGCCAAATGACAGAACACAAGCACTGTGCTGTATAACATAATAATTTTTTGGGGGGGTTAACAAACACTTAAACACTTTAAGGGGAACAGAGAGACCAGTTCCCCATCAGATCTGCTTGGCTATAGAACTGGTCTTAAAGGATTTGTGAACATACAATTTTATTCACACTTTCTAAGAGAGTTATAACTTTTTACGGCACCATAACTGTATTGCTTAGTTTCAAAATGATCTTTTTTATCTTTTTGCCAAAGTTAAAAAGGTCTATCACATGACAATGCATCCCATCTTTCTGATAGCAGGGGTGGGTCTCCTAATACTTATCCTACAGGTGATACTCGAAAAATTAGAATATCGTGCAAAAGTTCATTTCACTAATGCAACTTAAAAGGTGAAACTAATATATGAGATACACTCATTATCTCATATATTCTAATAATCTCATATATAATCTCATATATAATATTCTAATTTTCTGAGATTGTGGATTTGGGGTTTTCATGAGCTGTAAGCCATAATCATCACAATTATGACAAATTGCGGCTTGAACTATCTTGCTTTGCATGTAATGAGTCTATCTCATATATTAGTGTAGCAATAACTCTCGGTGGAGCTGCTGGTTTAAAGCGGGCTGTTACCATCACCTTTGTAACCTCCATTTCACCAGAACCGGGTCTAGGGTCCCATTGAGTTTAATACCAGACAATGTAGGCACCGGACACTTGAGTATCTTTTCCAATGCTTTAATAAACGTAAATTGAAGGAAGTAGCAGGAAAGAGGTAGAAGAAGAGTTGCAGGGAAGTTCAAATACCTTTTCTTAGTGTAGTATTAGGAATTGGCATCTTGTAGATGAATGTACTCTCTTTTTAGAGTTGAATCTTTGCCCGCCTGGATAGGTTGCTCTCACTAACCTAGCAGCCAGTACGCAGTACGAACAAAAGTCTCTGCCACAGACTTGATTGGAATAGAAACCTGTACGATCCTCTGCCACAGGATGTAATGGTTTACGATGAATAGCCAACACCGCACTAGAACCTTTAAGCTGACCCGGCAGTACTATGCGGTAGGATTACTTTAGGATGCGTCCTCACCAGGCCCCTCTCCAGACCAGCACTCTGCATGATCCTTCCTTGACGGGTCCTTCCCTGGGATCTTCTCAGTTGTCCAGCTTATTCCCGTAGGACAGACAGCCCAGGACCATTCCCTTGCCGCTGTGGTAGGCCCCAGACAGGCTTCTGGGCCCACCCACACGCTGCAGGAACGTGGGCCTCCCAGTCGGAGGCCCACGAGGTAGTACTCCTAGCACATACCTGTCGGCCAGGAGGGCCAGCAGGTGGAACAAAAGACGAACCCTAAAACATGGGGTCTGTCCCATAAATACCCTCTCCCAGAATGCAACTCGGAGGACCACCTCCACCGAATTATCTCCGGGACAGAGGAGCACTCATACCCTTCAACGTGTTGCCTTTTAAACACTGACCCATGGTGACAACGACACCCACAGGCACAGCGTGAAACTACATGCAACTCAGCCAAGCTAGAACAGAGGCAAATCTGACTATGTATGAACAGATAACCCACTAAATTTACCTATAAGCAGTAGATTGAAAATCTACCAGCGCTACATACTCCCCCCACTACTAAAGACGTTGTCCTCAACGTCTGTCAAAATAACTCCCAAGCCTGAGAGTAGGTATTTGAACTTAAAAACTTGGATGAAGGGGAAGAAAAGACAGTATAGAAATATTACAGTTTTAACATTTCTAAAACAACACCTTTACATCCGTAAAAGAAAACACATTTAGAACTGTTACAAGTCCCACTATCTATCTAGCTGAAAAGCCTAACAGCTTGATGGGAGATCCAATTGTTCCTGAAAAAAACCCAAAGTTAGACACACACTAAATATGTACGGTATCATCACTAAACAGTCTAGGAGCAAAGCCTCATACCAAAAGAAGAATGACACTCTCTTCCCGTATATTTTTCCTTTTAATGAAACGAACTGAAGTAACTTGAAAAGTCCATCCCTATCTTTAAGTGAATCACATACTTTCAATAAAGAAAATCCAGCTAGCAAAGAGTCTTTTGGATTTGAAAACGCTGGGATGAATATCACTTCTTGACCATGGAGATCTCTATATACTGACACTCTTTAAGTATATACCCCAAAGTTCTTGTTCATAATCGCCAATAAAACCGAGGATCTGGCAATGTCCGTTTCTTTCCCAGTTTATCCACTGTAGTGATAAAGTACACAATATCATCTTTTCCAGGTCTGCAAATGACCACTTTGTCAGCATAGATGTGCCGACCATAGTTCCAGTGTAGGAAACATCCACTGAAGCGTTCATCCATGGCAACAGAATATCCAGTTTTCCAGAAAGGTTTTGGCACAGACAAATAGTCCCAAACAGCTTCACTGTACCACAGTTCCTGGCCTCAATTTCCTGCATAATTTCCTGAGTAACATAGGGAAATTCCAGACCATATTCTGTGGTAACACGTTTGGTAAGCACTCTCTGTAAATGTGCACGTTTAGGCAAAGATCTATTTTTTCCCAAACCAGGGGGCACACAAGAGTTCGGTGATTTACTCACCATAGACCCGACGGGTGTCTGAAGCAAACTAGCAACTTTAGACAATGTCTCTTTGGTAGTACTGTGTGGTTCCACACAAGGTGATGCCTTTCCAGAATCCAGGGCTGTCCACTCTGAGAAAGTTAAGGCAGAAGCAACATCTTCACCCTGGGCCCACAATAGTTCCTGTGACATTGTCTCAAACAAATCATCATCACCGGAGAGATCTGACATGAAATCTCCGAGTCTCTCAACTCTTCTGCTGGCAAATATTTACAAAGATTCCCAGATATGTTCCCCTTTGATCTCTCACCTGTTCCTGACATGGACTTCTCCAAAACCATATATTTCTCCTGGCTCCGGTTCGGGTAGTCTCTGGGGTAGACCTCGACCACGGCCGCGGGAAGCCTTCACATATCCCACCTTCCCATGGACAGGTGCAACTGGGATAAGTGTAGTAGACGTAGAAACAAAGGTGATATCCGCTGAGGAAGCAGTAACAGCTGCATCGTCCTCTGAAGCACTCACAGTAACAAGTGAAATCGCGGCCTGTTGCTCTCCAGCAGCAAGGGCAGTAGTTTCCACTGTGGCAATTCCTGTAGCTCAATCCACATGATAAGCACGGGGCGACATGGTAGGTTGCTCCACTGTGAACAAATATTCTCCGCACTGCAAACAACGGACAAATGGACGGAGATGTATGGCCAGTCCTTCACACTTGTGGCAAAGCATGCCCAGCCCTTCAATATCTTCAACTGTGTATAGCACAAACCGCCCCTGCGGCTTCAAACGAATGCCGTTATCTGTCAGCAAGGTTCCGGTCAGCATAGCACCCGCAGCGGTACTCGTAGGGAACATCTTAGGTCCCATAGTTGGCGGTACCAACGGAAAAGAAGACATGGCTGCACTCTGATCTTCTCAGCACGATCACGAGGCCTCTCTTCTCCTCTGGCGCCAAACACACACACGCGTCCCACATGGTAACGAGTAGATTAGGCTCCTCCCACTTGTTCCTCTGATCACGTAGCTCCCGGGCTTTTACTTCTCACCTGCAGCCTACGCAGTCAGAAATAAAGTCCTGCACTTTAACCCCTTCTTCTCCCCCCAAAAAATTGACAAAGTCCAGAAAGTTATTCCAACGTAAACTCCCAGTGAAATACTTCTCAGGGTTGCGGGAAGTTGATGGTTAACAATCCCGGATGACGCCCCCACATGTAGCAATAACTCTCGGTGGAGCTGCTGGTTTAAAACGGGCTGTTACTGTCACCTTCATTACCTCCATTTCACCAGAACTGGGTCTAGGGTCCCGTTGAGTTTAATACCAGACAATGTAGGCACTGGATACTTGAGTATCTTTTCCAATGCTTTAATAAACGTAAATTAAAGGAAATAGCAGGAAAAAGGTCGAAGAAGAGTTGCAAGAATCTTGTAGATGAATGTACTCTCTTTTTAAAGTTGAATCTTTGCCCGCCTGGATAGGTTTCTCTCACTAACCTAGCAGCCAGTACGCAGCACGAACAAAAGTCTCTGCCACAGACTTGATTGGAATAGAAACCTGTACGATCCTCTGCCACAGGATGTAATGGTTTACGATGAATAGCCAACACAGCACTAGAATCTTTAATCTGACCTGGCAGTACTATGCGGTAGGATTACTTTAGGATGCGTCCTCCAACTGAGTCACCAGGTCCCTCTCCAGACCAGCACTCTGCATGATCCTTCCTTGACGGGTCCTCCCCTGGGATCTTCTCAGTTGTCCAGCTTCTTCCCGTAGGACAGACAGCCCAGGACCATTCCCTTGCCGCTGTGGTAGGCCCCAGACAGGCTTCTGGGCCCACCCACACACTGCAGCAATGTGGGCCTCCCGGTCGGAGGACCACGAGGTAGTACTCCTAGCACATACCTGTCGACCAGGAGGGCCAGCAGGTGGAACGAAAGACGAACCCTAAAACATGGCGTCTGTCCCATAAATACCCTCTCCCAGGATGCAACTCGGAGGACCACCTCCACCGAGTTATCTCCGGGACAGAGGAGCACTCATACGCTTCCACGTGTTGCCCATGGTGACAATGACACCCACAGGCACAGCGTGAAACTACATGCAACTCAGCCAAGCTGGAACAGAGGCAAATCTGACTATGTATGAACAGATAACCCACTAAATTTACCTATAAGCAGTAGATTGAAAATCTACCAGCGCTACATTAGTTTCACCTTTTAAGTTGTATTAGTGAAATAAATTAACTTTTGCACGATATTCTAATTTTTCGAGTATCACCTGTACATAGGCTTATGGACTGTCCCAATTTGACAGTATTGGTGATTGGCTGAATCACTGTAATTGGACGTGAGTCACATGCTTCTCTATCCCTCGAATGTACCAGGTAATTTCTTCACTCCCAACAGTGAAACAATGTAGCAGGGGAGAGGACAGTTGAAGATGAAAGGAATAAAGCAATCCTGTGCTTGACCCTGCATAGGGTAAAGCACAAGTTTGCTTTAAAGAATGTTTTTGCCCAAGCTGTATAATAAATATAAATGCTTAAGGTCTTGGCCTAATATTGGCAACATTCAGTTTTCAGATTATTCGCAAATGGAAGAAACACAAAATAACTGTCAGTCTCCCTTGGTCTGGGGCTCCATGCAGGAATTTGCCTCGTGGAGTTTCAGTGATCGTGAGAACGGTAAGGAATCAGCCCAGAACTACACGGGAGAATCTTGTCAATGATCTCAAGTCAGCTGGGACCATAGTCACCAAGATAATAATTGGTAACACACTGCAGCATGAAGGACTGAAATCCTGCAGTGCCCGTAAGGTCCCCTTGCTTAAGAAAGCACACGTACAGGCCCATCTGAAGTTTGCTAATGAACATTTGAATGATTTAGAGGAGAACTGGAACCTTTTGTACCACCACCCCCTCCCTTTAGAATGTAAGCTCTATGAGCAGGGCCCTCCTGTCCCTTCTGTATTGTACTGTAATTGTGCTGTCCCCCCTCTACATTGTAAAGTGCTGCGTAAACTGTTGGCGCTATATAAATCATTAATAATAATAATAATAACTGGGTGAAAGTGTTGTGTTTAGATGAGACCAAAATCAAGCTCTTTGGAGGAGGAATGCTGCCTATGACCCCAAGAACACCATCCCCACTGTCAAACAGGGAGGTGAAAACATTATGCTTGGGGGTGTTTTTCTGCTAATGGAATAGGGTGTACCGTCAAATCTTGGGTGAGAACCTACTTCACTCCTAGGCATTAAAAATGGGTTGTGGATGGGTATTTCAGCAAGACAATGACCAAACAAAAACGGCCAAGGCAACAAAGGAGTGGCTCAAGAAGAAGCACATTAAGGTCCTGGAGTGGCCTAGCCAGTCTCCAGACCTTAATCCCTTAGAAAATATGTGGAGGGAGCTAAAGGTTCGAGTTACCAAACATCAGTCTCAAAACCCTAATGGCTTGGAGACGATCTGCAAAGAGGAGTGGGACAAAATCCCTATTGAGATGTGTGCAAACCTGGTGGTCAACTACAAGAAACGTCTGACTTCTGTGATTGCCAACAAGGGTTTTGCCACCGAGTACTAAGTCATGTTTTGCAAAGGGGTCAGTTATTTATTTCACTCATTAAAATGCAAATCAATTTAAAGCTTTTTTGAAATGTGTTTTTCTGAATATTTTTGTTGTTCTGTCTCTCACTGTTAAAATAAACCTACCATTAAAATTATAGACTGATCATTTCTTTGTCAGTTGGCAAACGTACAAAATCAGCAGGGGATTAAATTTATTTTTCCCCTCACGTTAAGTTAAAAAAAAATACATGTTGCAGTTGGTATAGAATGCACTAAGGCAAAAAAAACCTTAGGGGTTGATTTACTTATCCCAAAACCATAGAGCTTAGTAAATGAAGTAAAGTTTCACTTTATAATGAATACCCAAACACATGCAAGGAAAATTATTTTCAAAAAAACAGCATTTTTGCTTGCACATAATTGGATGATAGAAGTCAGCAGAGCTCCCCCTCATTTACTAAGCTCTGGAGCAACTGCACTTGCAAAAGTGCACAGTCTATTTGCTTATAGTAAATCAATGTCTAAGGGCCCTTTCACACGAGCGGACAGATCGGGTCTGCCTGTCAGTTTTTCAGGCGGACCCAATCTGACCCTCCAGTCTCCTCTATTGAGCAGCAAGCGTCAACAGACGTGTTCATTGACACCCGCAGACGGATAGGTATCCATTCCCCATCATCTGGCAGATTGGATTGCAATCAGGTGCAAACAGACAAGTGGTCCATTTACATCCAACCGCCCATAGAGAAGAGTGGGCTGTGTCTGTGGCTGCTCTTCATAAGAAGAGCTGACATGGACCAGCCATCCACCTGCTCAGTGGGGATAAGCAGACAGATTCCTCAATGAGCAGGTGGACTCCAACGGAGCCAGTCCCTGTGTAGGGGGCCTTAGTGTTTACAACCACTTTAAGTCTTGATGCTTCACATAATAATAACACATAAGTTATACAACAGTCAAAATACTGTAAGCCAATAATTTTTATTTTATTTGCTTGATTTAGGTTAACTCCATATGAATGGTACAGTCCCCACCCTTGTGTTCAAGGAAGATGCAATCTTCTAATTAATCAGTACTCTCTTGGTAACAGTCTGTGGTTTCCAGTTGGTGGTTTTATGCAGCAGGGATCTACCATTGCACCAAGAGCTTTGTCTACAAGATGTGTCAGTGGAGTTTGGTAAGAAAATAAACAATCTCCAGCTATTGTTTCAATAATAAATGTCTCTGTGTACTTTTCCAATGATGGCTGTTACACGCTAAAGTACGCTGTATTATCAAAAGTATTGGGACACCTGCCTTTACATGCACATGATATCCCAGTCTTATGCCCCGTACACACGGCCGGACATTGATCGGACATTCCGACAAAAAAATCCTAGGATTTTTTCCGACGGATGTTGGCTCAAACTTGTCTTGCATACACACGGTCACACAAAGTTGTCGGAAAATCCGATCATTCTTAAGGCGGTGGCGTAAAACACGTACGTCGGAACTATAAACAGGGCAGTAGCCAATAGCTTTCATCTCTTTATTTATTCTGAGCATGCGTGGCACTTTGTACGTCGGATTTGTGTACACACGATCGGAAATTCCGACAACGGAATTTGTTGTCGGAAAATTTTATAGCCTGCTCTCAAACTTTGTGTGTCGGAAAATCCGATGGAAAATGTGTGATGGAGCCTACACACGGTCGGAATTTCTGACAACAAGGTGCTATCACACATTTTCCGTTGTGTACAGGGCATAAGTCCGTAGGGTTCAGTATGGAGTTAGCCCCCCCTTTGCAGCTATAACAGCTTCAACTCTTCTGGGAAGACTGTCCACAAGGTTTAGGAGTATGTCTATGGGAATGTTTGACCATTCTTCCAGAAGCGCATTTGTGAGGTCAGGCGCTGATGTTGGACGAGAAAGCCTGGTTTGCAGTCTCCGCTCTAATTCATCCCAAAGATGTTCTATTGGGTTGAGGTCAGGACTCTGGCCAATTAAGTTCCTCGCTCTCATCTCTCTGCACTGGTGCGCAGTCATGTTGGAGCAGGAAGGGGCTATCCCCAAACTGTTCCCACAAAGTTGGGTGGATGAAATTGGTATGCTGACTCCTTAAGAGTTCTCTTCACTGGAACTAAGGGGTCAGGCCCAACCCCTGAAAAACAACACCATACCATAATCCCCCATCCACCAAATTATTTGGACCAGTGCACAAAGCAAGGTCCATAAAGACATGGATGAGTGAGTTTGGGGTGGAGGAACTTGACTGGCCTGCACAGAGTCCTGACGTCAACCCGATAGAACACCTTTGGGATGAATTAGAGCAGAGACTATGAGCAGAGACTATGAGCCAGGCCTTCTCGTCCACATCAGTGCCTGACCTCACAAATGCACTTCTGAAAGAATGGTCAAACATTCCCATAGACACACTCCTAAACCTTGTGGACAGCCCTCCCAGATAAGATTAAAGCTGTTATAGCTGCAAAGGGTGGGCCAACTCAATATTGAACTCTACGGACTAAGACTGGGATGCAATTAAAGTTCATGTAAAGGCATATGTCCCAATACTTTTGACAATACAGTGTAACATCTTATCAGTTGCAATGTAAATACTTGCCAGCACACCAAGGATCAGCACAGGGTGGCGTCCAAACGGTTTATTGCATGATCACAACACAAAGAGGTGCAACGTTTTGGAGTCACGCAGGACCCCTTCGTCAGGCATGTGATGACGAAGGGGTCCTGCGTGACTCCGAAACGTTGCACCTCTTTGTGTTGTGATCATGCAATAAACTAAACCGTTTGGATGCCACCCTGTGCTGATCCTTGGTGTGCTGGCAAGTATCTACATTGTGACTTGAACCAGTATTCAGCTGGTTGTTGCTGCAGCAACCAACCTTTAGAGCTTATACCAGGAACGTGTGCGATGGGAATATGAAACATTACATTTTGTCAGTTGCAACACAGCTCCATACTAGCGAACACAGCTGCTAAAAGTGTGGGATTACCTCCTGCCCCCATACTGCAACATAGCTATCCTGCAGTCCTATTTAAGCAATGACAATAAACCGCATGCTAAAAGTTATGCTCTAAATTATTTGTGTTTAGCTGTAACTGACCTATTTACAGTATATAGATTTACAATAAACCGCACAAATGCAACTCTGATTTGGGACCACAGAGTATGATTTTTCCATATTCCACCAACCTATCATAAAAGAAGCTGGTAAACGTTTTCTATCATGCACAGTAGCTGTTCAAAATTCGGAATCGTAGGTATTTGCATTTTCTTGATGCCCTTAATATTTCAGATGTCTCTGTTTCTAGGTTTAGACTGTTGCCTAAAATCTTAATGTTACCAATAGAAAACTGAATTCTGTGTTTGAATGGTTAGCACAGTCATGTCATTGAAAATAGGATGCATAATGCTCACTGACAACAAATTAGAACAAATGTAACAGGAAAAATCTTAAAAAATCTTGTTCAAATTATCGGTTTGTTCATTTGTTGGCATAAAATATAGTGCACAATGACTTGTTTTCTTTCTCGAACATCACGGGACACAGAGCCACAATAATTACTGATGGGTTATATAGGTATCACTGGTGATTGGACACTGGCACACCCTAACCAGGAAGTTCAACCCCCTACATAATCCCTCCCCTTGCAGGGATACCCCAGTGTCTTAGGTGATGTAAAGATGTCCTGTGCTGAGCTCCAAAGGGAATATCCTGATATCTTATACTGGGGCAGGCCAGGCGAACTGGATCCATTCCAAAGTGTCTTTTCATGGCCGAATTGGATGGTACCCGGGCCTCATGTCCAAAGAAACGAGGTCTTACCTGTAACGCTTCTCTTTTTAGAGAGCTGGACCCCGCAGATTAGAAAATGTTTTTTCTAGCCTAATTTCTAGCCGGGTGCTTTACAGGGCCAGAACTGTGGATCCCCCTATTCGTAGGGGACCCCAGTCTCTGCCGGTTTTTTCAAACGGAGCCCACCGTGAGAGGCGAAGATTGGGTCTGTACAACAGAACCCTGCGGCTGGATAAGGTAAGGGAGATTCCACAGAATTTTTTAATTCTAGTAGGTTTCTCCTTTAAGGTAAATGCATGCTATGCCTATTGAGACCACCGGGGGCTGCCAAGAGCACATACCTTTTCATGCTGATGTCTGTCTCAAGTGTTCAACGCTGTACAAGCTCCTCCGGCCGGCTCCAGGTAAGATGGGATGGGGGGCTCTCCTCAGTGATATCTCCCCCCAGACTAGGGGGAGGCCGCAGGTGATCTGTAAGGTGGTTAGACACCGCATTTTCACTGCCGTCGCGGCGGTGGCCGCCGCCATTACACAGGCAGGCCCATCATTACCAGCCTCTATCCCTCCTGCCCCTCCCCCAGCCTCCTCCATGTTTGATTTAGAAAGGTCGGCTAGCGCGGGAATCGCTAGTTTTTTCAAAAAACGAAGGGGGGGGGGCGCGGTTGAGGGGGGGGGGGGGGCATCAGCACAGTGTGCTCAGATGTCCACAGGACCAGCTGCAGGCTATTAACCGGTTCAATACAGGGCATTTTCACCCCCTTCCTTCCCAGACCAATTTTTAGTTTTCGCACTTTAAATGACAATTGCGCGGTCGTGCAACGTTGTATCAAAACAAAATTGACGTCCTTTTTTCCCCACAAATAGAGCTTTCTTTTGGTGGTATTTGATCACCTCTGTGGTTTTTATTTTTTGCGCTAAAAACAAAAGAAGAGCGACAATTTTGAAAAAAAACACAATATTTTTTACTTTTTGCTATAATAAATATCCCAATTTAAAAAAAAAAAAACATTTTTCCTCAGTTTCGACTGATACGTATTCTTCTACATATTTTTGGTAAAAAAAAATCGCAATAAGAGTATATTGATTGGTTTGCGCAAAAGTTATAGCGTCTACAAAATACGGGATAGATTTATGGCATTTTTTTACAAAAATAATAATTTTTTTTTTTTTTTACTAGTAATAGCGGCGATCGCGATTTTTTTTTTCATGACTGCGACATTATGGCGGACACATCGGACACTTTTGACACATTTTTGGGACCATTCACATTTATACAGCGATCCGTGCTATAAAATTGCATTGATTCATGTATAAATGTGACAGGCAGTGAAGGGGTTAACCACTAGAGGGACACAAAGGGTTAAATGTGTTTCCTAGGGAATGTTTCTAACTGTAGGGGGCGGGGACGTACAAGGGGAGGAGACCGATTAGTGTTCCTCTGTACTGGGAACACAGATCGGTCTCCTCTCAACTGACAGGACGTGGATCTGTGTGTTTACACACACACATCCACGGTCCGGCCCGGTTAACGGGCAATCAGGGGTGCGGGCACACGCACCGGGTCCCGGGCAACGTGGCGGCGCGCACGCGCCCCCTAGACGGCCGGGAAGCCCAGGCCGTCATATGGCGTCCACCCAGGATGGGAGATCCCATTTGTGGACGTCATATTACAATACGCGGGCAGTGAAGTGGTTAAAGGCACTAATTACAGGTGCACTAAGCCTTCTGGAGAGACACAGAGCTGACGGTCGCATGTAAGGTGGGACACAGGCATTCTCCTAGGCAGCATTTACTAAAGTAACACCAGACTGAGCATTGGGTAGCAAGGCTTTTAGCCAGACTACATCGCTCAGCAGTCAGTGTTCATTTTTTGATACCTCCACCTTGTTGCTTTGCACTAGGGGTTGAAGAGGTTCAAACACCCCAAGAACCAGACACACTAGGGGATCTCGTTCAGGTTCTGAGGGCCCCCTGTCTGCAGCATCCTCCCCCCCTGAGGGGCCAGGGACGGCTAGCCAGGGAGAGCCGTCGAGGTCAGGGGCTATACCTGCTTCTGGCACTTCAGCCCCTGTATATATTACACAGGAGGATTTTTCCCTCAACCAATAATGGTTTAGAGGAAAGATTAATGGCCGTGATTACGTCTTCACTTGGTGGAAGAAAACGCACTAGACCTTCCTCTGTTCCCCAAGACCCTCAGGAAGAGGAGCCCTGGGATAAAGGAGAGGAATCCCTTTCAGAGGATCGGGATGGGACAGATAATTCCTCTTCGGAGGAATCAGGTGGAGAGGGACCCTCTGCGACTTCCCAAGAGGAGAAAGTCTTAGTGCAGATCCGTACTGGATTGGTCCGCTCCACATTTAAGTTGCCCATATTTGAATTAGTTAAAGAACCCTCTTCTTCTTTAGGGTCACTGAAACCTCCTCAAACAGCACAGGCTTTTCCTGTTCATAATTTACTTGAAAAGCTCCTTTATGCTGAGTGGGATCACCCAGATAAACGTTTTTTTCCGGCTAAAAAGTTTTCTACACTTTATCCTATGGAAGAAAAGTTTATTAAAATGTGGGGAATACCGGCCATTGATGCCGCCATTTCCTCTGTAAATAATAGTCTGACTTGTCCTGTAGACAATGCTCAGATGCTCAGGGATCCTGTAGATAAAAAGATGGAATCCCTATTGAAGGATGTTTTCTCCTTAGCAGGTTCAGTGGCTCAACCTGCAGTAGCAGCGATTGGAGTCTGTCAATACTTAAGAGACCATGTTAAACAGGTCATCCAAGTTTTACCTGAACAGCAGGCCCAGGGGTTGGCTAACCTTCCAGCGGCCTTATGCTTTGTTGTTGACACTATTAGAGATTCTATCGTGCAAACCTCCCGTCTTTCACTGGGGTTGGTGCATATACGTAGAATCCTATGATTGAAGAATTGGTCAGCCGAAGCACCATGTAAGAAGCTCCAGGCTGGGTTTCCATTTCATGGTGAAAGGTTGTTTGGAGAAGACTTGGTTAACTACCGTATTTATCGGCGTATAACACGCACTTTTTTCCCCTTAAAACCAGGGGAAAATCGCAGGTGCGTGTTATACGCCGATCCCCTGCGATCCCGACCTATCAGATTTGCAAAATCGCCGACCGCGATTTGAAAATGTCGGCGCCGAAATACACAGAGCCGGTCCTCGGCTCTTTCCGGCGGCTCTCGTTCATTTTCGGCTCCACTCGTAGTCCCGAGCGGAGCTATCCGAACCTACTCGGCACTGACAAGCTGCACTGGGGAAGTCTGCACTGACAAGCTGCACTGGGGAAGTCTGCACTGACAAGCTGCACTGGGGAAGTCTGCACTGACAAGCTGCACTGGGGAAGTCTGCACTGACAAGCTGCACTGGGGAAGTCTGCACTGACAAGCTGCACTGGGGAAGTCTGCACTGACAAGCTGCACTGGGGAAGTCTGCACTGACAAGCTGCACTGGGGAAGTCTGCACTGACAAGCTGCACTGGGGAAGTCTGCACTGACAAGCTGCACTGGGGAAGGCTGCACTGACAAGCTGCACTGACATGGCTGCACTGACATGGCTGCACTGACATGGCTGCACTGACATGGCTGCACTGAGAAGGCTGCAATGATGGGCATTTAAATGTAATTTTTTTTTCCCTTCAACTTCCCTCCTAAAAGTTTGTTTTCCTTAAAATTCCCTCCTAAATTGGGGTGCGTGTTATACGCCTGTGCGTGTTATACGCCGATAAATACGGTATATCAAGAGAATCTCTTGTGGGAAAAGCACTCTCTTACCTGTTAAGAAGAAGAGTAAGCGTCCCTCTTTCAAACGGACTCTTTCCCCAGCGCCGGGGGCTTCAGCCTCCAGGCAGTCTCGACGGCCTCCTCCATCTTGGTCCAGAGACAAGAGTCAACCCCAGGGACAAAATAAGTCCTGGGGGAAGAAGCCTACTAGGCAAAACACTAAGACCTCTGCATGAGGGGGCGCCCCCGCTCACTCGAGTGGGGGGAAGACTGCGACAGTTCTCAGGGCTCTGGCGGGAGGATTTCCAGGACAGATGGGTAATCTCCACGGTAACCTTAGGGTACAAGCTGGAGTTTCAGGAGTTCCCTTCTCCCCGTTTCCTCAGGTCAAGTGTCCCCAGAGATCCAGAGAAGAAGCAGTCGCTCCTTCTAGCGTTGAATGAATGAATGATTTGTATAGCGCTGCAGTTGCGAACTGAATCGCCTCAAGGCGCTGGATCCGTCCTGTGTTGTCAAGCTTCTTAGAAGAGGTAGGTCTTGAGTTTCTTTCTGAAGGCCTGATGGTTTTCTTCCATGCGAATGTGAGTAGGTAGAGTGTTCCATAGCTGAGGTCCTTGGACTGCGAATCTTCCTTCTCCCTTTGTTTTGTAGAGGGTTTTTGGAATAAGGAGGAGGTTATGGTTAGAAGATCGAAGACTGCGATTGGGTGTGTAGCGTTTTATTTTCTCGCATAGGTATTGAGGAGCGTTTCCTTGTATACATTTGTGGGTGAGGCAGAGGGTCTTGAAAGTGATCCGATTCTTTACGGTTAGCCAATGTAGGCTCCTCAGGGAAAGGGAGATGGATTCCCAGGGTTTTTTTCCTGTTAACAGTCTTGCAGCCGTGTTTTGGATGAGTTGTAAACGCGCAAGCTGATATTGGGGTAGTCCTATGTAGAGGGAGTTTGCCTAGTCGAGTCTGGAATTGATGATTGTTCCAACTACTGCTGCTTTGTCCTCTTCTGGCATGAATGGGATGAGTCTACGTAGTAGGCGGAGGAGATGGCTGACTACTGATCCTATTTGTGTAGTCATTGACATTTCTGAGTCAAAAATGACTCCGAGACTCTTGGCTTTGGTGTTTGGAGAGATGGTCTGTCCAAAGATGGTGGGAGGTGTCCATGGGGTCTTAGTTTTGGAATTTTGGTTTCCGTGTAGGAGAAGAAGCTCTGTTTTTGATCCGTTGAGTTTGAGAGAGCTAGTAGTCATCCAGTCGTCTATCAAAGTGAGGCATTCCTAGTTGCTGAAGGTGGTCTTTTTCTCCGGCGATGCGGAGGTAGAGTTGGGTATCATCAGCGTATGAGTGGAAGCAGAGGTCCGATTTTCTGATGATTTTGAGGAGTGGGCGGATGTAGATGTTGAAGAGCACTGGTGACAAGGGTGAACCTTGAGGGACTCCACAAGAGATTGCGTGGGTTTCAGAGTAGAATGCTCCTAATTTCACTGTCTGAGAGCGATTCCCTAAGAAGGATGCGAACCATTGTAGATCTGAACCTGTGACTCCTGCTACTTCTGTGAGGCGGATGAGTAGAGTATTGTGGTCCACTGTATCGAACGCTGCACTGAGGTCCAACAGTACCAGGAGACATGATTCTCCATCATCAGCTGCTTCGAGGGCGTCGTCTCATATTTTGAGGAGTGCCGTTTCTGTGCCATGGCCTGGGCGGAAGCCTAATTGCAGAGGATCCAGGAGATTGTGTGTGTCCAGGTGGTGTTGTAGCTGTTGTACTACTGCTTTCTCCATAATCTTGGAGATGGTGTTGAGGCTTGTTATTGTTATAATTATATGTAATAATGCTATTGTATTATGAATTTTATTGTGCTATGACTGTATCATGCCTTTTAATTTTGCTTATTACATATTTATCTACTATTAATGTTATCCACTTTACTACCTCCTCCCATGTTGCCAATAAATTATTTTTATTATATTGATTGATTTAATCCACCCAAGTGTCTTGTTTCATATAAAGTCCCAATTTTCCCCTCCTCTTTCAAATATTAATTAGGGATGGAGACCGGTGTACTGGATGGTCACGGCTCATATAAAGTCCCACCTATTTTTATTCTCTTCTCAAGTTTATTAGGGATGGAAACAACCCACTGGTCTATCTTATTTTATTACTTGGTTATTTGCTGCCATATCATCCAATGCAGCCAGTATAGGTATATGCTATATTGGTACCATTCCTGGGTTGGTGTACTCCTTTTTTTAGTAAGGCAACTACCTCTAAGAGGGGGGTATTCCCATTCACTTCCGGGAGCTGCGACGCACACCGCGGCTATCCTCCAATCCCCTGGCTGGCTGGTCAGGGGGTTGCTGGCTCGCTCCCGCTGTGCGTTGACGCCACGCCCACACGCCTGACGTCCGGCGTCATTAGTGACGCCATACGCTGACGTGCTTGTTTTTTTCATCGGCGCACAGCACGTGGGATGCCGGGCGCCTACTTATGAGCGCTAGTCGCTCGGACGGGGTTGCCCTCTTCCCCTGAGCTGTGCAATTTTTAGCGTGACGTTGGTTTACACACGCGCCAGTGCTGCGGGCTGCCCTCACTACTACACCCCTTTCCAGAGATTGTTCTCTGCTTCATTTTCACCAAGACTCACTTCACATGGTAATCCTTCACTACACATCTTACTGTGTAACTTCAGGTAAATCTCCTCCTAAAGAGGAATTCCACCCAGGGGGTCCATTAAAAAAAACAAAAAATTAAAAGTCAGCAGCTACAAATACTGCAGCTGCTGACTTTTAATTGGACACTTACCTGTCCCTGGGTTCAGCGATGCGGAGGATCGAAGCCCCGCTCGTCCCCCCCCTCCGCTCGTCGGCATTTCAACTGTGGGCGCCGGCTGTGGCTTCACAGCCTGGCACCCACTGCGCATGCACGAGCGGCGCCGCGCGCCGTGATTGGCCGCTCAATCACCTGGGACCTGTAATGGGTCCCAGATGATTTACAGGAGGGAGGGAGCAGAGCCGAGCCCTTCCTGTGCTGAGGGGGGAAGTGATGTCACCAGCCCAGGCAAAGGAAGAGGCAGACTACGAGGGACCACCTAGCAACAGGCATTTAGAGGTAAGTAAAAAAAAAAATATCCAAATGTTTTTTTGTTTTTGTTTTTTAGAATTTTTCAGGTATTTTTGTTTTTTTGGGTGGAACCCCACTTAAGGTTCTTTTTCCCACCGCAGGGTGGTTTGTTATCTCCTATGTGTCACATTGGTAGTCATTTCCACTCTGACTTTACTACCTCCTCCAACATGGGAGGAGGTAGTAAAGTGGATAACATTAATAGTAGATAAATATGTAATAAGCAAAATTAAAAGGCATGATACAGTCATAGCACAATAAAATTCATAATACAATAGCATTATTACATATAATTATAACAATAACAAGCCTCAACACCATCTCCAAGATTATGGAGAAAGCAGTAGTACAACAGCTACAACACCACCTGGACACACACACAATCTCCTGGATCCTCTGCAATTAGGCTTCCGCCCAGGCCATGGCACAGAATCAAAATATGAGACGACGCCCTCGAAGCAGCTGATGATGGAGAATCATGTCTCCTGGTACTGTTGGAACTCAGTGCAGCGTTCGATACAGTGGAACACAATACTCTACTCATCCGCCTCACAGAAGTAGCAAGAGTCACAGGTTCTACCTTGGTTCATATCCTATTTTTCACATATCCTTTTCCTTTTCCCCTACCTTCACCATCTAGCTCTGTTCCACGTTATACCCTAATAACACCACCTTTTTATTTATTTTCTTTATTTGTTTTTTTCACCAGTTTTCCGGGTTCACCCCCATTACCTCAGTTTTGGTAAGGTGACCCCCTTCCAACATGGTTATTTACCTTTTCACCTGGCCTGCATACCGGTCTTGTTTGTTACCTCAGCTCCTGGGGGGCTGAATTTTCACCTCCGAATACCTACGGTTTATATCAACATTATCATTATCTATCCTCATGTATACTATAGGTAAGAGTTGCTAGGACTACTGGCTTATGCTCCCTCTCTTTCTACTATAATCAATTACCATTGATTATTGATTTATTATTTATCATAGGTACCCCCAATATATAGCTGCTCCTGATGAGTGGAAACGATCCACGAAACGCGTCGAGCTTTTTAACGATTGGATGCTATGCCACAATAACCATGACTCTATCATGGGTTTGATTTGTTTAAATCATCAAAAATATATTGGTTAATATTATATAGTTACTTTGGAGTGTACTGTTGGTTCATTATCAATTATATGTAATAATGCTATTGTATTATGAATTTTATTGTGCTATGACTGTATCATGCCTTTTAATTCTGCTTATTACATATTTATATTTATCTACTATTAATGTTATCCACTTTACTACCTCCTCCCATGTTGCCAATAAATTCTTTTTATTATATTGATTGATTTAATCCACCCAAGTGTCTTGTTTCATATAAAGTCCCAATTTTCCCCTCCTCTTTCAAAAAAAAAGAGGCTTGTTATCGGTCTGCGATGGTTAGGGTCCTTAGGGTCGAGGTTGGGTTTCTTTAGGAGGGGTTTGACGATGCCATGTTTGAGGGCAATTGGGACAGTCCTTTCTTTGAATGACTGGTTTATGAGGTGTGTTATAGTAGGAGCCAGTAGGAGTAGCGTTAGAGCGACTTTTGTCGCAGGAGGTCATTGTGGTAGTTCCCGCGAAGGATCAAGGATTGGGCCTCACAGAAGTAGCAGGAGTCACAGGTTCAGATCTACAATGGTTCGCATCCTTCTTAGGGAATCGCTCTCAGACAGTGAAATTAGGAGCATTCTACTCTGAAACCCGCGCAATCTCTTGTGGAGTCCCTCAAGGTTCACCCTTGTCACCAGTGCTCTTCAACATCTACATCCGCCCACTCCTCAAAATCATCAGAAAATCGGACCTCTGCTTCCACTCATACGCTGATGATACCCAACTCTACCTCCGCATCGCCGGAGAAAAAGACCACCTTCAGCAACTAGGAATGCCTCACTTTGATAGACGACTGGATGACTACTAGCTCTCTCAAACTCAACGGATCAAAAACAGAGCTTCTTCTCCTACACGGAAACCAAAATTCCAAAACTAAGACCCCATGGACACCTCCCACCATCTTTGGACAGACCATCTCTCCAAACACCAAAGCCAAGAGTCTCGGAGTCATTTTTGACTCAGAAATGTCAATGACTACACAAATAGGATCAGTAGTCAGCCATCTCCTCCGCCTACTACGTAGACTCATCCCATTCATGCCAGAAGAGGACAAAGCAGCAGTAGTTGGAACAATCATCAATTCCAGACTCGACTAGGCAAACTCCCTCTACATAGGACTACCCCAATATCAGCTTGCGCGTTTACAACTCATCCAAAACACGGCTGCAAGACTGTTAACAGGAAAAAAACCCTGGGAATCCATCTCCCTTTCCCTGAGGAGCCTACATTGGCTAACCGTAAAGAATCGGATCACTTTCATTAAAAAAAACAAATAATTAAAAGTCAGCAGCTACAAATACTGCAGCTGCTGACTTTTAATTGGACACTTACCTGTCCCTGGGTTCAGCGATGCGGAGGATCGAAGCCCCGCTCGTCCCCCCCCTCCGCTCGTCGGCATTTCAACTGTGGGCGCCGGCTGTGGCTTCACAGCCTGGCACCCACTGCGCATGCACGAGCGGCGCCGCGCGCCGTGATTGGCCGCTCAATCACCTGGGACCTGTAATGGGTCCCAGATGATTTACAGGAGGGAGGGAGCAGAGCCGAGCCCTTCCTGTGCTGAGGGGGGAAGTGATGTCACCAGCCCAGGCAAAGGAAGAGGCAGACTACGAGGGACCACCTAGCAACAGGCATTTAGAGGTAAGTAAAAAAAAAAATATCCAAATGTTTTTTTGTTTTTGTTTTTTAGAATTTTTCAGGTATTTTTGTTTTTTTGGGTGGAACCCCACTTAAGGTTCTTTTTCCCACCGCAGGGTGGTTTGTTATCTCCTATGTGTCACATTGGTAGTCATTTCCACTCTGACTTTACTACCTCCTCCAACATGGGAGGAGGTAGTAAAGTGGATAACATTAATAGTAGATAAATATGTAATAAGCAAAATTAAAAGGCATGATACAGTCATAGCACAATAAAATTCATAATACAATAGCATTATTACATATAATTATAACAATAACAAGCCTCAACACCATCTCCAAGATTATGGAGAAAGCAGTAGTACAACAGCTACAACACCACCTGGACACACACACAATCTCCTGGATCCTCTGCAATTAGGCTTCCGCCCAGGCCATGGCACAGAATCAAAATATGAGACGACGCCCTCGAAGCAGCTGATGATGGAGAATCATGTCTCCTGGTACTGTTGGAACTCAGTGCAGCGTTCGATACAGTGGAACACAATACTCTACTCATCCGCCTCACAGAAGTAGCAAGAGTCACAGGTTCTACCTTGGTTCATATCCTATTTTTCACATATCCTTTTCCTTTTCCCCTACCTTCACCATCTAGCTCTGTTCCACGTTATACCCTAATAACACCACCTTTTTATTTATTTTCTTTATTTGTTTTTTTCACCAGTTTTCCGGGTTCACCCCCATTACCTCAGTTTTGGTAAGGTGACCCCCTTCCAACATGGTTATTTACCTTTTCACCTGGCCTGCATACCGGTCTTGTTTGTTACCTCAGCTCCTGGGGGGCTGAATTTTCACCTCCGAATACCTACGGTTTATATCAACATTATCATTATCTATCCTCATGTATACTATAGGTAAGAGTTGCTAGGACTACTGGCTTATGCTCCCTCTCTTTCTACTATAATCAATTACCATTGATTATTGATTTATTATTTATCATAGGTACCCCCAATATATAGCTGCTCCTGATGAGTGGAAACGATCCACGAAACGCGTCGAGATTTTTAACGATTGGATGCTATGCCACAATAACCATGACTCTATCATGGGTTTGATTTGTTTAAATCATCAAAAATATATTGGTTAATATTATATAATTACTTTGGAGTGTACTGTTGGTTCATTATCAATTATATGTAATAATGCTATTGTATTATGAATTTTATTGTGCTATGACTGTATCATGCCTTTTAATTCTGCTTATTACATATTTATATTTATCTACTATTAATGTTATCCACTTTACTACCTCCTCCCATGTTGCCAATAAATTCTTTTTATTATATTGATTGATTTAATCCACCCAAGTGTCTTGTTTCATATAAAGTCCCAATTTTCCCCTCCTCTTTCAAAAAAAAAGAGGCTTGTTATCGGTCTGCGATGGTTAGGGTCCTTAGGGTCGAGGTTGGGTTTCTTTAGGAGGGGTTTGACGATGCCATGTTTGAGGGCAATTGGGACAGTCCTTTCTTTGAATGACTGGTTTATGAGGTGTGTTATAGTAGGAGCCAGTAGGAGTAGCGTTAGAGCGACTTTTGTCGCAGGAGGTCATTGTGGTAGTTCCCGCGAAGGATCAAGGATTGGGCTTCTATTCCAACCTTTTTACGGTCCAAAAACCAAATGGGGGTGTCGGCCCATTCTGGATTTAAGGGATCTGAACCGATTTCTAAGGATTCAATCCTTCCGCATGGAATCAATTCGGACAGTAGTCTCCACCCTGCAGGGAGGAGAATTTCTGGCATCAATAGACATCAGAGATGCATATCTGCATGTGCCCATTTTTCCTGCTCATCAGAAGTTTCTGCGCTTCGAGATAGGAGGGCACCATTTCCAGTTTGTTGCTCTGCCTTTTGGGATAGCCACTGCACCTCGAGTGTTCACAAAGGTCTTGGCTCCTCCTCTGGCTAGATTAAGGGCTCAGGGTATAGCTGTCATAGCATACCTAGACGACCTGCTCCTGATAGACCGGTCGGTAGCCTCCTTGAACGGAAATTTGAGGACCACAGTCAGGTATCTGGAACACCTGGGTTGGATCCTCAACCTAGAAAAATCTTTCCTAAAACCAGTAAGAAGACTGGAGTATTTAGGTCTGATCATAGATACAAGCCAAGAGAAAATATTTCTACCTCAGGCAAAGATCACTGCTTTAAGAGAGCTGATTCTGGCAGTCAGGACCAAGAAGGGTCCTTCTGTCCATCTTTGTATGAGACTACTAGGGAAGATGGTGTCTTCATTCGAAGCAGTTCCCTATGCTCAGTTTCATTCAAGAATGCTGCAACACAGTATTCTGTCGGCCTGGAACATGCGGTGCGTCAGAGCCTCAATTGGTGTCTCATACCCGAAAACCTGCAGAAAGGGAAATCCTTTCTACCAGTCACCTGGATGGTGGTAACAACAGATGCCAGTCTGTCAGGTTGGGGAGCAGTTCTGGAACAGTCTGCGATCCAGGGGCTATGGTCCAAGACCGAGAGGACCTTACCCATCAACATTCTGAAGATCCGGGCGGTATACCTAGCCCTAAAAGCCTGGACTATCAGGCTACAGGGTTGCCCGGTCAGGATCCAGTCCGAAAATGCCACAGCAGTGGCTTATGTCAATCACCAGGGAGGCACCCTGAGCCGAGCTGCTCAAAAGGAGGTGAACCAGATCTTAGTCTGGGCAGAGATGCATGTGCCATGTATATCAGCAGTTTTCATTCCAGGGATAGAGAACTGGCAGGCGGACTATCTAAGTCGCCAGCAGTTACTTCCAGGGGAATGGTCTCTGCATCCCGATGGTCTTTTGGGCCATATGCCAGATATGGGGGGTTCCAGATGTAGATCTCTTTGCATCCCGATTCAACAAAAAGATAGACAGATTTGTGGCAAGGACAAAAGATCCTCTTGCATGCTGGATGGATGCGTTGGTGATTCCGTGGCATCGGTTCTCACTGATTTATGCATTCCCACCTATTCTTCTACTGCCACGACTCCTTCGCAGGATCCGGCTGGAAAGGAAGTCGGTACTTCTGGTGCCCCCCGCTTGACCCAGAAGAACATGGTATGCGGAAATAGTAAGGATGACGGTGGGTTCCCCGTGGACACTACCAGTATGACCAGACCTGTTATCTCAGGGTCCAGTGGTCCATCCTGCTTTACAAACGCTAAATTTGACGGTTTGGCTATTGAAACCCACGTTCTGAAGAGTCGTGGGCTTTTAGGTCCTGTCATAGCTACCTTGATCAATGCAAGGAAGCCAGCTTCAGAATGATTTATCATAGAGTCTGGAGATCTTATATATCCTGGTGTGAATCCAGGGGTTGGCATCCCAGAAACTATGTGATCGGTAGAATTCTTGATTTTCTACAATTGGGGTTAGAGATGAAGCTGGCCTTGAGTACCATCAAGGGTCAGGTCTCGGCCTTATCAGTATTTTTTCAACGGCCATTTGCTTTGCATTCTTTGGTCCGAAACTTTATGCAGGGGGTGACGCGCCTTAATCCTCCGGTTAAAGCGCCCCTAAACCCCTGGGACTTGAACTTGGTTCTGTCTGTGTTACAGAAACAGCCTTTTGAACCAATAGGTCAGATTCCTTTGGTCTTGCTGACAAGGGAGTTAATTTTTCTGGTAGCCATCTCTTCTGCTAGAAGAGTATCAGAATTAGCAGCTCTTTCCTGTAAATAGCCTTATTTGATTGTACACAAGGATAGAGTGGTACTGCGCCCTCATCCTAGTTTTTCACCGAAGGTGGTTTCAGATTTTCATCTAAACCAAGACATTGTTCTACCTTTTTTCCAGATTCTTGTTCTCCGGGAAGAAAGATCACTACATTCTTTGGATGTAGTAAGAGCAGTTAAGGCCTATCTGGAAGCGACTGCTTAGATTTGCAAAACGGATGTTTTGTTTGTGCTGCCAGAGGGTCCCAGTAGAGGACAGGCAGCATCAAAAGCTACCATTTCTAAATGGATTCGACAATTGATCATTCAAGCTTACGGATTCCTCCGTTTCCTCCGTTTCAGGTCAGGGCACATTCCACAAGGGCTATTGGTGCTTCTTGGGCAGTGCATCACTGGGCCTCGATGGCTCAGATCTGCAAGGTCGCAACTTGGTCTTCAGTTCATACATTCACCAGATTCTATCAGGTGGATGTGAGAAGGCATGAGGATATCGCCTTTGGGCTTAGTGTGCTGCAGGCAGCGGTACATGGTCCTCAGGTCTGATTGCACCCTACTTGGTTGTGGTTCCCCCCCCCTCAGATAGCATTGCTCTGGGACATCCCATCAGTAATTACTGTGGCTCTGTGTCCCGTGATGTTCGAGAAAGAAAATAGGATTTTTTAAAAACAGCTTACCTGTAAAATCCTTTTCTTTCGATGGACATCATGGGACACAGAGGTCCTGCCCCTCTTCTAATACACTATATTGCTTGGCTACAAAACTGAGGTATCCCTGCAAGGGGAGGGATTATATAGGGGGTTGAACTTCCTGGTTAGGACGTGCCAGTGTCCAATCACCAGTGATACCTATATAACCCATCAGTAATTACTGTGCCTCTGTGTCCCGTGATGTCCATCGAAAGAAAAGGATTTTATAGGTAAGCTGTTTTTAAAAATCCTATTTTTACCTGCTTGTCCTGAGTGCATCAGGACTGAAGAATGACAGTTACTACACTCAAAGCAATCCACTTGTAAGCAGGTAGTGGTTACTGCTGCCCCAGTGCCCCAGCAGGAAGTTAACTGTAATTTCCGTGTTTTGTTTGGTGGGTTTTGCTGAGTCTGACCCCGGTCCTGTGTGATATAAAAGGGACAGAGGTCCAAATCCAGAGAAAGGGTGATAGGGAGATGGTGGGGAGCTTAGCACAATGAAAGAGAAGGAGATCAGTTTAGGCTTAGTCCACCTTTCCAGGTCTGCCTGATGCCGTTACCAGGGTCTGGATGGCCAGTATCATGCCGAAGTCAGAGCTAGATTACAGATATGGACACAACCAGTAATGGACTTTTGCTTGAACATGTATATCGGGGCAGCCACAAGCCTGAAGTTAGGGACTTGGGATGTTAGGAAATGTCACTTTATCTTAAACTGTCGATTGTGTCTGTCATTATGTTAACTTATTCTTCAAGTAAAATGTTTGAAACTTTGCTTTTGCCTGGTCTGAAGGTACCTAAGGGATGCAAAGCAAGTAACCCGTACACATGGTCTACAGCTTGGGTTACTAGATACACTGAGATATGAAGACAGAGATACAAGGAGTTAATTCAGTGTGTAGTTCCAAGTGGTTACCAAGGGTAGCAAAGGTTTCTCTAGCAGCCTGTCGTTAAGTGTGTATATGTGGCAGGTGAGATAGCCTCTTGCAGTGAGGGAGATGTTGTTGTCATTCCTTTAGCCATGATCTATCTCCCATAGCAACGGGAGCAGATCTGCACTGCTGGGGACCTCATCCTGTAAACAGGTATGGAAGGGAAAGAGTTAAATCAAGTGCATGCATGAAGTCCATGCTAGGTGCATGATGGGACCCCATACTGTTACTAGGAGTGAGGTAGCAGTGAGAAGCTGACGACCACCACACAACCCCAACCACGCTTAGCAACTACCAATACATGCATCCTGCTTGCAAAATGGACCACTGTGGATTTATGTATAAATTGTTGCTCCTATGAACAGCCATTGTTAAAACTTAACTTTTATTTTTCCAGTAAAAGAGCCATAGGGCAAAAGACACCCGCAGCTGAGAGTTGTAATTTCTTGGTAAGAACAGTTCCATGTCAAAATCTAGTTAAAAAAAAACAAAGTATTGCATAAAATGATTCTTTCTGATGCTTAACCTCCCCTTTAGATTTTAACTGCCTGAATCCATGGGCTGTCCATTTACAGCTGAGCAAAACTCACCTGGTGCAGCTCCCACCTGGAAATGATGCTGATCGGCCAGCTCCTTCCTGTCTATGTTTACAGCACTTGCTGCACACTACCTTTTTTGCTCTTCCTTGACCCAGCTTGTATCTGCTCTGTGTATTACCATGTAGGACCCAGTTTGCTCTGACCCTACTCTCTCCACTGTGATTGTGTACCGTTTGGACTCTGATCTACTTGTGTGTAACCTGGTTCATCTATACTGCGCTTCTGTCTGACCCTCCTTGTGTTAGACCCTCTGTTACTACTTGGCCTTCTCTGGCCACATACTAATCTCAGTTCTGCTGTACTTACATCTGCAGCAGTGCACCACAAGCACCAGCAAGCATGCTCTGCCTACAGTCCCGCTCATGGCACATGCTACTTATCACTAAACTATCTGTATGTTACTTGCGAGCCTTACATTAAAGGAGAAGGCAACCTAATGGATTCTGCACAAACTCAGATATCTGCCCAAGAACTTTGCCGTTTATCCCATCAAGTCCTGGAACTGGCCACAGAGCTCACTAAGGTGCAATCTTCTCCTACTACCACCGCTACCAAAACTCTGCCACCTAAACCAAACATTCCTTTGCCTGATCGTTTTTCTGGGGACAGTAGTAGGTTCTGTAAATTTAAAAACAGCTGTAAATTAAAGTTAAAGCCATCTTTGTCTGGCTCTAAAACACAGAGGGTGCAAATCATCATTTTGTTACTGCCGGTTGACCCCTCCATTGGGCCCTGCTAATGGTAGATGCTTTCTTTGAAGCCCTGGGTTTGCTATATGGTAACCCAAATTGTGCTGCTGCTGAATCAGCCCTGTGCAACATACAGCAAGGGGCCACCTCCGCTGGGATGTATTGTTCAGAGTTTAGCAGGTGGACCCTAGAATATATATAGAATGACAAAGTGCCCCATAGCCAATTCTGAATTGGCCTATCTGAGGCAATTAAAGACACTTTGGTCAACTACACCTACCCAGCCTCACTGGAGAAGGCCATGAAATTGGCCATCAGAATTAACTGTTGTCAGTGGGAGAAAGAAGACTGGAAATTGGCACAGCTGAGGTGAAACCTGTGCCTTCTTGACAACCAATTCCTCCCCCTCCAGTGCCATCTGAGTAGGAAATTATACACTTAGGTTTCACCTGTTTATCTGCTCAGGAACGCACACACCATCTTGACATGGGACCTTGTATTGTGGTGTCAAGGGTCATATGCTTTTCTCTTGCTCCACAAGAAACTCCAGCACCCTAGGTGATTGCGAAAAAGGTCACCCTAGGTCTGCTTTACACTCCTCGAAAGGAAAATCACTTAACAAGTCCTGCTGTTATCCACTATGGATCCTTTGTGGATTACAGAGCAGCCGGAAATTGTATTGATCCAGCACTGGTCACAGGCTTGCCTCTGAAAACTCATGCTCTTATCCACCTAATTTCTGTGGATAATCACTCTCTCACAAAGTTAAGTGCTATGGGCCACTAACCTTTTCCAGCTACAAGTGGGACCTTTGCAATGCAAGAGGATTTCCAGCCAATGGGTATTCTTGATGACAGGTGCCATTTCATCTGCTATTGTGCGAGTTGCCACTTTTTATTCATTAAAGGTTATTAATATACTGCACCTAGTCTAGCACCATTTGGTATTCCCTTATGTTACGAAGATTTCTTCAGTCTTTGAGGAGCTGCAGCCAGTGTATAAAAGGGGATTTTAATTTTTTTTTGCTACTTCAGCGATAACGATGAGAGGATTTTAATCACCATTTGGCTCATTTTAATATCCCATCTCATTCTTGTCACATCATGGTAGCGTATCTCTAACTTTTTATATTTTGTCTGCTATAAAAAATCATGTTTATTTTTACAAAAAAATGTGATTCCCTTAATTAGCGCTGGCCCATGAAATCCTACATACACTTTGAAATTTGTTTCTATCATTCTCATATCTATTGCTGACTTATGTGTTGCGTTGAAGATGGCCTCCCAAGTCACTCCGCTAGGTGCAACTCTCAGTTCGGATTCCCACTTAATACAATAAGTTGGTTTCTCTACTTCACCCCCATCCAGCAATATTTTATATAGTTCTTTTATTTTCCTAAATACTCTGTTCTTTAGGAACAGCTTCTCCACTGGCCTAAGGTTCATCTGGTCTCTAATGGGACCGGGGATACTTTTAATAAAAAGCATCAACTCATTATATCGTGTCTATATCGTGTCGCCATGTGTCTATTTTCATTCGTTCCTGATGTAGGTCTAGCTCCTGTAAAGTGACTATTTTACCGTTGCTCGCAATATCTAATAATTGTGTGTCTATCTTTTTTATCCAATTCCCTCCCACTTCCCTCAACCCTGGCGGAAAAAAATCATTATCTTTTAAATAAATAAATGGTGAATTAAACTCCCATGCTTTTTGTTTGTATAACTGATCCCATATCTTTAAAGTATATTGTGTTATGCTATGTGCGTCAGGACCTAACTTCCTAAAATGTGGGGGATTCCAAATTAAGTGGTGTAGTTTTGCGTTGCTTAAATCTTTTTCTAGTTTTACCCATCTTTTATCAATCAAGTCCTTTCCCAATCTATCACCCGTGCTAATACTATCACTCTGTGGTATTTTTTAAAATCTGGAAGTGCCAAACCACCCTGGGCTTTAACCCTACTCAGGACCTTATAGGCGATCCGTGGCTTCTTATTTTTCCAAATGAATCTAGTAATAATATTATTCAATACCCTAAAAAAGGTGTGTGCTAGCGGGATCGGGAGTAACTGCATTATATACAGGATCTTCGGGGCTAAAGACATTTTAACCATATTTACTCGTCCGATCCATGAGATCGGAAGGTGCATAACTTTTTTTGTTTCCTGTTTGATCACGTCAAGGAGTGGGATATAGTTGAAAAAATACATTTTCCTTAAGGAGTTTGCAAAAGTAACTCCCAAATAACTTATTCTTTTACTCCATGGAAAATAGAATGTTTCCTTAAGTTTGGATACTTCTTGTCCATCTATGTTAATATTTAGAACTACTGATTTAGTAAGGTTAACCTTATAATTGGATAGCTCTCCGTATCTCCTCAAGATGGCCAGGAGATTGGGTAACAAAATCCTCGGTTTCACGATATAGAACAATATATCGTCTGCAAAAGCCGAGAGCTTATGTTCGTCTCTCTCCACTACACAACCGCTTATATCCGGGTTCTTATGGATCAAGGCTAGTAAAGGTTCTAGGGTCAAAACAAACAGAAGGGGGGGCAAGAGGCAACCCTGTCTAGTGCCATTTTCCATTTTGAACTCTGCCGACGGGGTGCCATTCACCCTGACAAATGCCGAGGGAGATTTATACAAGGCTTTGATCCAATTCACCATGGTGCCGCCCAAGCCGACTGCCCTCAGAGTTCTCACCATGAAACCCCAGTCTACTCTGTCGAAGGCTCTCTCTGTGTCTATCGACAGAAGTAGACCGGGGGTTCCCTTCACTTTCATTGCCTCCATAACCAGGAGCGTCCCAACGCCATTGTCCCTCCCCTCTCTCCCTGGTATGAAGCCTGTCTGGTCGGGGTGGATCCAATGTGGCATTTTATCCTTTAATCTGCTGGCCAAAACCTTGGTGTATACTTTGATATCTGTGTTCAGCAAGGCTATCGGCCTATAGCTCGAACACAGCGAGCAATCTTTCCCTTCCTTTGGTATTAATGTTACTGCCGCAGTCAGTGCCCTGTCACAGAGCTCCTCCTGACCCCCTATTCCATTCCAGATCCGACAAAGCTTGGGGATTAAGGACTTCCCAAATTTTTTATAAAAATAGACCGTGAAGCCATCTGGCCCCGGGCTCTTACCGGGGGGAGATGCCCTCACGGCCCTCTCAATCTCTTATACAGTAATTGGACCATCTAGTTCTTGTGCATCACTGTCCAAAAGGGTTGGTAAACCTGCCTTTCTAATAAACTCAGCCATCTTCTCCTCTCTTTCCAGGGTACCTATCCCGCCATACCTAACCTTATAAAGAGATGCGTAGTATCTCCGAAATTCTTCAGCTATATCTCTGGAGGTGTGTTTTAATATCCCCTTTTTATTTTGGATCTTATCTATAAAGTTGGTCCCTCCTTTCCTTTTCAAAGTTGTTGCCAGATGTTTCCCCACCTTATTACTCCATCTAAATCTCTCTCTAAGATTTTTGTTTAAGATATGCTTAGATTCGATCTCCATTAAGTCTTTTAGTTCTTCTCTTTTAATTATTAGTTGGTGTAGGAGCCGATTTTGATCGCCATTAGCGGCCTTATGCAAATATTCCAAATGGTGTATTTCGTCCAAGAGTTCTAGTTTTATTTTTGAGCTTGCTTTTTTCTCATTGGCCCCTATTGAGATCAAAATGCCCCTTAGATAAGCTTTGAACGCCTCCCACAAGACTGATCCTGAAGTCTCTCCATTATCATTTATGGAGAAAAACCCATCAATTTCCTCCTAAATTTTGCTACTTATGATAGGGCTATCGAGAAGCTTCTCATCCAACTGCCATGAATATGGGGGCCTCCTGATTCCCGGTAGCCCCACCCTCATTAGGACTGGGGCATGGTCGGAGAGCATGGTGATTCCGATCCTTGTCTCCTTAACAAAATCTAATAGTCTGTGATCCACCATGAAGTAATTGAGCCTTGAATAAGACCCATGAACTGGAGAAAAAAAAGTGTAGTCCCTGTCCTTAGCGTGCAGAACTCTCCAAGCATCAATCATTTGGCAGCTATGCAGTTTCTGTCCTATTTTTTTTTAGGAGATTCCCACTTACTCCCTGTAATCCAGAAGTACTGTCCACTGCTGGATCTAGGCAGAAGTTGAGATCTCCCGCTAGTATCACCTCTCCTGCCCTAAAATTCATTAGCCTGGTCAGAACCTGAGACAAGTATTTGACTGGATTTTTATTAGGGCAATAAATATTTGCTAAAGTAAAAATCCCATCGCCCACTTTCACTTTCAAAAAGAGATAACGGCCCTCCTGGTCTGTACTTCTCTCCAGGATTGTGAACTTGATCCTTTTTGAGAACCCAATTGCCACCCCCTTGGCCCTCTTAATGGGGAGTCACCATAGAACCAACAGGGGAAGCAACTGGAGAACAGCCTAACGTGGGTGTCCTACAAAAGGTGGGTCTCTTGGAGAATCACAACATCGGCCTCAAGATGCTCTAATTCTTTCAACACTTTATGTCTCTTGAGAGGGGAGTTCAGCCCTTTTACGTTGTATGTCAAGCAAGTGAATTCTGTCATTTATTCTTTGGGTAGACCTATTTTGCAATGGCATATGTTTTCCTTTAAACTCTTATTCGTTACGTCTGCAGATCCAGCTCCCACCCCACTCCCCCCCGAACCGCCCCTCCCTCCCCCAAGTACCCCCACCCCCTCCAACCCCCTCCCCCTGCCAGCAAAAACCTGGCTACAGGTCCGCGGTAGAGAAAGAACATTAATCTCCACCTAAGACCGGCCAAAACAGTGGAGTGTGACTCTGACAGCGGATCACCACAGTCGCCCTGCCCCCCCCCCCCACACTAAGGGGGGGGACAGGGCAAGTGGGCGGCCGACGGACTACCCCCCCACACACACCCCCGCCCCCCCCAAAATCGCCAACCCAGCAACAGCGAGCAAGGTCTCTAGAGTCCCAGTAACAATCAGGAACCTCAACCTTCTACTTGGGCATAACTGGAACAGAAATTTAGAGTTCTCTACAGAAGTCCTGTAAGTTCTCTATATATTTCAATCTAACTGTTCTGCCCTCTTTCACTATATTCAGTGAGAAAGGGAAACCCCAGCTGTATTTCATATTTGCCTTCCTCAATTCTTCCAGTAGAGGTCTAAGCTGATGTCTCCTGGCTAGGGTCCCCGCCGAAATATCGGGAAATATCTGTATCTCTACCCCTTCAATTTTACAGGCTGAACTTTCCTCAGATTGCTCCATATTCTTGCTTTCTCTTCAAAAAGGTGGAACCTGATAATGACGTCTCTTGGTGTATCTTCACTGACGCTCGGAGGTTTCCTTAACCTATGGACCCGGTCAATCTTCAGTTCTTCATTTAAGCCTCTAGAATTGGGTTGAAAATAGCTTTCATTTTGGAGGATAGATCTTCACCGTGTTGTTCTGGTAGGGCACGCAGCCTCAGGTTTTGTCTGCGACTTTGATTTTCGTATTCTTCTGTTTTATAAAGAATGTCTCGTTGAGCCAACTGCAGATTCCTTACTTGAAGTTTTAATTCAACTATTTTCCGATTCTGGCTCTCTGAGGCCTCCTCCACTGTTTCCACTCGCTTCAGCAAATGGCCCAGATCCGACCTAACGTTAAGTATTTCTGTTTTGATTACATTTTCCAGTTTGGCGAACATTTCCAAAAATTCAGTTTTTGTTGGCAGTGGTTCCATGGTACTATCTTCCGCCGTGTCTTTCCTTTCCTCCTCGGATGTTTCACCGTGAGCGCCTTGGTTCTTCCCTGATTCTTTCTTTTTATCCTTCCCACTCTGCTGTTTGCTTTCTTGGGCTGGGTTCTTGGGGCTTCCTAAATTTGGTTCCTTTAGGTACTTTTGAATAGAACTTGAATTTAGACTTTCTCTCGGCTGCTTCACTTCTGCTCCTCTTTGAGAGCGCCCTCTCATTTTCTCCTCTCCCCTCAGGCCTCCTCTCCCTCTCACAGCCTGAAAAATTGTTCGCTTCTCTCCTTCTCACTTATTTGTCTGCTCCCCGCTCCTAGCCTCCTCACTGTTCCTTTAAGTAGATGTATCGCCAAGCCCTGGGTTGCCCAACAGTCTGTGGTTCTCTCCCAGACCTTAAGCGTGTAGTTGGTCAAGCTCTGATAGATTCGCGGCTGTCTGCACGTATACCTCTCTTTATCGGTAATGCTCAAGCAGTGGACACGTCATTCAGCCTGCAGTGGTGTGTTTATTAAAGTTGATAGTATACTTATTTTCCTCTTTTTTTTTTTTTTTCCTATAGTTTTTCCCATTTACCACCGGATCCATGTTCGCAGGGGCTTCATCCAGGTTCCCACTGTCTGGCACGCTTTCCGTCTGCCACGCTGGTTGGGGTCCCAAGCGCAGCCCTTCCGCTCTCCTCCGAATCGGACCGTGCCCAAGACCAGCCAGGGAATTACAAAATTTGACCTCCTGCAATCCACCACTGCTCACTATATTTGCAACATACCGAGCGTGTAGGCATTCTGGGCATGGAACCAAGTTAACAGGGAGGCTTACGGGGCTGGGGGGGACGACCGGAGGAGGCTATGGAAAGTGCCTCACATCCAGCGGCAGACCGGGGTGGTCGGTGGGAGACAGAGAGGAGAGCCCACCCGAGGCGCGCAATATCCCATGCAGCTCGGGATCTGAGCCAGCCGATCCGCTCACGGCTCCAGCGGGGTCGGTGGCTTCTCGTCTCGAGCGCAGCTGGCATTCGGAACGCGCGCTGCTCCACCGCCCGCTTCCACGGCGCCGCTGCCAGGCCACTCCCCCATACGTGTGTGTCACATCACGCACGGCTCCCCCATAAAAGGGGATTTAACCCCAATGCACTTTTATGGGCTCATGTAATTTTCATGTGCATCCTCTTCTTCATTACTTAAGCACTTTACCTGTGAGCCATTTGTTTGCTTTTTCATGTAGGCCAGTCTGCTTCTGACTCATGATCTTCACAATGTTCAACTCAAGAAGTTTCATCTTCATCATCCAAGTAAGCCTGGGGGTGCAGGAGCTACCCTCCAAAGATGGGTCTAATGTCAGTACCAGGATTCAAGCTGTTCCTTTTAAGGCTGAGCAAAACTCACCTGAGACAGCTTTTACCTGGAAATGGCGGTGATTGGTTAGCTCCTTACTGTCCATCTTTTAAGCACCACCAGTGCTTGTGACAGTGAACGCTACCTTGTGTGCTCTTGCTTAACCCAGCTTTTATCTGCTTTGTGTATTACCATGGATGTCCTGGCTCTGACCTTGCTCTCTCCATTGTGGTTGTGTACTATTGCACTCTATGTGTGTGTGTGTGTGACCTGGTTCATCTAGACTTTGCTTCTTGACCCTCTTATGTTATCAGATTCTCTGTTACTACTTGACCTGCTCTTACCCACACCTTCTACAGTCCTGCTCATGTTCTGTGCTATTTATCACTGAACTATCTGCAAATTTAGCACATTTGAAGTGCTTCACTGTTACCTATACTCTTGTCCTGACATAAACTGAATTAAAAAAGAATACTATATAGGCTATAACTTATTTATGCACTTCAAGGGTTATTTTCAGTATATTTATTTCTGTAGCTTTCAATAAGTTGATCCTTTAGCAAAAAAATAATTTCCACCCATCTTCTTCCTCCCCCCTCTATTTTAAGCAGTCGCAGATAATTTCCATATTTTTTTTTTACTATGATAATAGTGCAGACCCCTGGAATATCAACATCACACACCTCAAAAGGCTGTGCCTTAGTATGAGCTGAAGTATTAAGGCCGTCCAGATGTACTCTATTGCCAGCAATGGGTGCCTGCAGAAGGAAATTGGGGTGCTGACACACCAGGGAGGTACAGAGCCCTCCAGCAATGATCTCCGACTTCTACACAGGATATGTGGTGCATCTTGGTGTACGAACCTCTCCTGTACATGACTAATGGTTGAGAAGAACAAGATCAGACTACCTACCTTGCTTTAGGAAGGATTCTCACTCCTTCCTGGTGGCAAAGGCATGATACCTCGACCTGAAAGACACTATCTGCTTTGAAGAACCAGGTGGTAGGCCCAGGGATTGAGACCCCACCACTGACAAGGTGAGAAGAAAATATTCCACCCACCTGAAGTGGCTGAAGGTTTACAACAAGGGACAACTTGATCCATAGAGACAGACCTAGTGACCTGCTCAGAGCCCAGACTCATGACAACGGAGAAGAGGGGAGGCAACTTTGAAGAGAAAGTCCCACAATGCTTAACACACATTCAAGGTAGAAGTGGTTAACTCCCTGTTTAATGACAGGGAGATCTGAGGGTATACAGGCTTTGGACCTTTTTGGTAAGGGCTTAAGCTAGAAAACCTTGCCTACAGGTGACTGATAGTTACCAACCCAGCAAAGCCTGATCTTGCCAGATCTTGAAGGTGTTGGGCTCTTCGGGGGAAAATTCTTACTATAAGGATTTATAAAGCTGATTCTCCTCACAGGAGGTTGTCTGAGCATCTCTCAATGGGAATGGCAGGAAAAGGCACTGGGCTAAACACAAGAGCCAGTGCTCTAAGAAAACGCAGATGTGTTCTGCACCTGAATGCTGGAGGGGCAAACTACCCAAAGACCCACCAGGAGCCACAATCGGCCCCCTCACACTTGTAGAAGTGGGGGTACAATGTCATTTAGAAGGCTTTTTAGAGGACTTAGCTGGTCTTTGACTTTGAGCCCTATGGGCTGTCTGGGAGACAGGTATGAGAGCCTTTGGGCACTTACTACAGAAGTAGAAGGAGAAGGGTGGAATTCATTTGACCTCTCTCCAGACCACTTTGAGGCAGGGGTTCACTCTGACCTCCCCTGGCATCCCTAATCACAGTATCAAGTGTAGGGCGAAAGGGATAATGCCCATCAAAATCCAAGTGAGTAATTTGGTTTTAGGGTTTGGAATCAGCACCCCAGCATTGTACCTAGAATGGTCTGCGCATCTGTATGGGCTTAAAAAAAAAACCCACGTGAGACATATGTTTAGATGCTTGTAACAAGCTATCACAGCTGAACCGTAAGGCTCCAGACATTTGCTTCACACATTAAGTTAGGCAGGGTTCTACCGCAGCAGTGGAGAAATCCTGTTTGAGGGATGTAACCCATTTTGACACAGGATATAGGGAAGAACCTACCCGAATAAACTGGGATTAATGTAGGGATATCAGCTGTTGGTCAGCAGAATCCTTACGCACACCTTCTCTCTGTCTAGTAGTTCATTATAGCTTAACATAGTTCAACACATGACACCATTGGTTGTTAGGACAGCGGTGGTCTTGGCAACAAATCAATGCAAAATACAGATGGAGGAGGACCTGTCCTGGGGATCGGGGTCTTGATCATAGCTCAGTAGATGCACTGTTCTCAGAGACCTGGGGAAGCAGGGCTATAATCTGGGGGGGGGGGGATTGCTGGCCACCCCAGCCCCCCCTAGTTCTGGGCCTGTCAACACAGCTGGTACTGATAATGGTCGGACAGCGGGTGATGATCTGGTCACTGTAAGCCACAGTAGATGCACAGGAGCTGGATGGTGGTCAAGAGAGCTGATTGCAAGTATTTCCAATCATCCTGTAGGTGACGGTATAACCCCATTTGTATGTGAGTTCCTCTGTCCCTCACTGAAAGAAAGAGAAACTTTTTTAAAAAAAATTACAAAGATTCCAAGATAAAATATCATGCACTAGAGCAGGAATATGCAATTCAATTAGCGTACCTCCAGCTGTTGCAAAACTAAAAGTCCTATCATGCCTCTGCCTCTGGGTGTTATGCTTGTGGCTGTCAGAGTCTTGCTATGTCTCATAGGACTTGTAGTTCTGCAACAGTTGGAGTTCTGCTAATTGCATATCCCTGCACTAGAGGGTCAAAGTTTATTCATCTTTGTTGTCAGATCCAAATGGCCATTATAGCCATGTATTGTGTGTAAAGCTGCATGCACCTAACATAAGGGCCCCAACAGACATTCCACCAAAGTTATGTAGTGCTCTTTTTCCAAGATCCTTTACACTGTCTAAGGCAGGGGTCTCAAACTGGCGGCCCTCCAGCTGTTGCGAAACTACAAGTCCCATCATGCCTCTGCCTGTGGGAGACATGCTTATAACTGTCAGCCTTGCAATGCCCCATGGGACTTGTAGTTTTGCAACAGCTGAAGGGCCATCAGTTTGAGACCCCTGGTCTAAGGCATGGCTATCCAAAGCAGTCTACTGTGAAACTCCAGCATTGAACATTTAAAAAAAAATGTTGCTATGAAACATTTATGTAACTATCACTTGCGTTGCATAACAGGTTTCCCCAGAGACCACGCTACACTACTGGCCCATCATTGTAATGAGTGGCCTCTCTGAACCAAAAGTGGCCCGTAGCAGGGGGTGAACTAGAACACTCAAAGTTTTGGAGCTTCCTCTGTGCTCTACAGACATGCAGAAATAATATGCAGCTACCTGGGGGTGTCTCCTGTGGCATACTTATGGTGGTTTCATAAATTTATTTGACCCATGGGTCACTTTAATGTAACCATACACAAAGGAACATTCTACCACCCTAGTGTACCTTCTGGACAATTATTTTGCCAGGAAATACACAGTTGTACCTCAAAGAAATAAAGTTGGTATACAAAGATAAGCTGGGAGTCATGAGTTTACAGATTACAGATTGACTGGTCATATATACATGAGATACACACAGTGGGGACGGAAAGTATTCAGACCCCCTTAAATTTTTCACTCTTTGTTATATTGCAACCATTTGCTAGAATCATTTATGTTCATTTTTTTCCTCATTAATGTACACACAGCACATCATATAGACAGAAAAACACAGAATTGTTGACATTTTTGCAGATTTATTAAAAAAGAAAAACTGAAATATATCACATGGTCCTAAGTATTCAGACCCTTTACTCAGTATTTAGTAGAAGCACCCTTTTGATCTAATACAGTCATGAGTCTTTTTGGGAAAGATACAACAAGTTTTTCACACGTGGATTTGGGGATCCTCTGCCATTCCTCCTTTCAGATCCTCTCCAGTTCTGTCAGATTGGATGGTAAACGTTTATGGACAGCCATTTTTGGGTCTCTCCAAAGATGCTCAATTGGGTTTAAGTCAGGGCTCTGGCTCGGCCATTCAAGAACAGTCACGGAGTTGTTGTGAAGCCACTCCTTCATTATTTTAGCTGTGTGCTTAGGGTTATTGTCTTGTTGGAAGGTAAACCTTCGGCCCGGTCTGAGGTCCTGAGCACTCTGGAGAAGGTTTTCGTCCAGGATATCCCTGTACTTGGCCGCATTCATCTTTCCCTTGATTGCAACCAGTCGTCCTGGCCCTGCAGCTGAAAAACACCCCCACAGCATGATGCTGCCACCACCATGCTTCACTGTTGGACTTGTATTGGACAGGTGATGAGCAGTGCCTGGTTTTCTCCACACATACCACTTAGAATTAAGGCCAAAAAGTTCCATCTTGGTCTCATCAGACCAGAGAATTTTATTTCTCACCATCTTGGAGTCCTTCAGGTGTTTTCCAGCAAACTCCATGCGGGTTTTCATGTGTCTTGCACTGAGCAGAGGCTTCCGTCGGGCCACTCTGCCATAAAGCCCCGACTGGTGGAGGGCTGCAGTGATGGTTGACTTTCTACAACTTTCTCCCATCTCCCGACTGCATCTCTGGAGCTCAGCCAGAGTGATCTTTGGGCTCTTCTTTACCTCTGTCAGACTTCCACGTAGCAGACAGGCAAGCCCGATGTAGCAGGGGAAGGCCTCCCTTACGTATCTGGTTCCCGGCCCCTGGTAGTATGGACAGGAGGCACGGGAGCACAGAATGGTATGAGAGCCTGGCGGTTAGCTGCAGAAGGATCTCGGTAAAGGTGGTTATGGAGATCCCCAGTAACTGAAGCACAGGCAGCAGATGCAGAGCAGGAGTGGAGCAGGCAGGTCGGGTCACAGGCAGAGGTCGGCAACAGGCAGGCAGCGTAGTACAAAGGAGCAGGCAGATTCGTAGTCAGGACAGTCCGGGATCAGTGGCAGGCAGCAAGCAAGGAGGAATCAAAGACAGGCCGGTGGTCAGGAGATCAGGTTCAACAGGAAACAGGAAACAGGTGCAGGGATACAGGGAGCTGAAGATCGGACAGCACAGAGCCCCCTGTGCAGACAGCCTAAATAGGCAGGTTGGCGCCAAACACCGGACGCGCGTGCACGCCGACACGCGCCAATGCACCGCGATGCCCACCAACAGCGCGTCTGCCCAAGGGAGCTCTCTAACAGTGCCCCCCCCCCCTCAAGGGCAGCCTCCGGATGTCCAACTGTGCCAATCTGGCGGCATGAGTACTCCTGAAAGTCCTCAGAAGCTTTTCGGCATGTAAGTTGCTCTCTGGCTCCCAGGAGTTATCCTCCGGTCCGTACCCCCTCCATTTGATCAGATACTGCAACCTGTTGCGTCTCCTCCTACAATCCAATATAGCCTCCACTTCAAATTCTTCTTTATTATCAACAATTATGGGCTCCGGTGGGTCAGTACTTCGGCCAGCAAAGGTGTTGGGTATAACAGGCTTCAACAATGAGATGTGAAAGACCGGATGAATCTTCAGAGTACTGGGTAAGTTGAGTTCATAGGCCACATTGTTAATTCTCTTCTTGACTGAGAACGGGCCCATGAATTTGGGACCCAATTTCCTTGAGGTACAGGCCATTCTTACATTGGTTGTGGACAACCAAACCTGGTTGCCAGGTTCCAGGATGAGCTCTCCCCGCCTCTTCCTGTCAAACATCCTCTTATTATACTCTTGGGTCTTGGCCATGGTTTCCTGCAAGAGTTTGTTGTTAGAAAGAAAAAAGTCCATAGTGTCAGAAACTGCAGGGATCGTACATTCAGGTAAAGACCTGGGCAGGAAGGACGGGTGGAAGCCGTAGTTGGCAAAAAAGGGTGTTTGCTTAATGGCCGAATGTAGAGAGTTATTATAAGAGAACTCCGCAATTGGCAGAAGAGAGACCCAGTCGTCCTGTGAGAAAGATGAAAAACAGCGGAGGTATTGCTCCAGAGTTTGATTAGTCCTCTCCGTCCGCCCATTAGTCTGGGGATGGTAAGCAGAGGAGAGTGCCAGCTCGATTTCCAGGGAATCACAGAGAGCCTTCCAGAACCGAGAGGTGAACTGAACACCACGATCCGATATAATATTTGCTGGGACTCCGTGTAACCTGACGATTTCTTTAATGAAGACCCTTGCTGTCTCCATGGCCGAAAGCGTGCCCTTCATAGGCAGAAAGTGAGCCATCTTGGTTAACCTGTCTACAATGACAAAAATGGTAGAGAAGCCTTCTGCCTGAGGAAGCTCTACAATAAAATCCATTGATATCATCTTCCACGGTCTTTCCGGGACGGGTAACGGTTTTAGCAGACCCCAGGCTCTAGTTCGGCTATTTTTGCTTCGAGCACAGGTAGTACAAGATTCGACATAGTTCTTGCAATCGTTTGCCAACAGAGGCCACCAAAAAGTGCGCTGCACTAATTCGGTTGTCTTTAGCACACCGAAATGTCCAGCCATCTTGTGATCATGGCAGAGCTCTAGCACTGCCACCCTCAAATCTTCAGGGACCACGATTTTACCCTTGTGCCAAAAAAGACCATCCTGGGTCCTCACTTCCTCTCCGGAACTTGGGGTCCAATTTGCAGAGGCTTGTTTTATGCGGGATAGCAGATCTTCTTGAAGTAACAGAAAATTTCCGGATGGAAGGATGGTGTCCGGATGCACAGGTCTGCCGGAATCAGGGAACATACGGGACAGAGCATCCGGCTTGGTATTTTTGGAACCAGGTCTGTATGTTATATGGAACTGAAATCTGGAGAAAAATAGGGCCCACCTCGCTTGCCGAGGTTTCAGTCTCTTAGCTGTTCGGAGATACTCCAGATTTTTATGGTCCGTATAGACCAGGATAGGATATGCTGCACCCTCCAGTAAATAACGCCACTCCTCCAAGGCGGATTTGATGGCCAGAAGCTCCCGATCACCCACATCGTAATTTCTCTCCGCAGAAGAGAGCTTGCGGGAGAAAAAGGCCACTGGGTAGAGAAAGGTCTTTGGGCCTTGCCGTTGGGACAGAACAGCTCCAACTGCAACCTCTGAAGCGTCCACTTCCAGGACGAATGGTAGGGCAGGATCTGGGTGTTTCAAGATTGAAGCATAAGTGAACAGATCCTTGAGTTTTTCAAAGGCGGATTGTGCCTTTTTTCAAAAGACCGAAACGCGCCAACGCCCCGCGATGCCCACGAACAGCGCGTCTGCCCAAGGGAGCTCTCTGACAACCTCTCTCACCAAGGCTCTTCTCCTCCGATAGCTCAGTTTGGCCAGATAGCGAGCTCTGGTCGTCCCAAATGTCTTCCATTTAAGGATTATGGAGGCCTCTTAGGAACCTTAAGTGCAGCAGATATGTTTTTGTAACCTTGGCCAGATCTGTGCCTTGCCACAATTCTGTCTCTGAGCTCTTCAGGCAGTTCCTTTGACCTCATGATTCTCATTTGCTCTGACATGCACTGTGAGCTGTAAGGTCTTATATAGACAGGTGTGTGGCTTACCTAATCAAGTCAAATCAGTATAATCAAACAGCTGGACTCAAATGAAGGTGTAGAACCATCTCAAGGATTATCTGAAGAAATGGACAGCACCTGAGTTAAATATATGAGTGTCACAGCAATGGGTCTGAATACTTAGGACCATGTGATATTTCAGTTTTTCTTTTTTAATAAATCTGCAAAAATGTCAACAATTCTGTGTTTTTCTGTCAATATGGGGTGCTGTGTGTACATTAATGAGGAAAAAAATGAACCTAAATGATTTTAGCAAATGGCTGCAATATAACAGAGTGAAAAATTTAAGGGGGTCTGAACACTTTCCGTCCCCACTGTATATATATATAAATGCCTAACCATTAAATAATTAAAGATTGTGATATTTTTTTTTTTGTTACAGGTGGACATTCACCTTGATAATTATTTCTTCATATACAGCAAATCTTGCTGCCTTTCTTACTGTGCAGAGAATGGATGTACCCATTGAGTCAGTGGATGACTTGGCAGATCAGACTACTATTGAGTATGGTACCATACATGGAGGATCTAGCATGACTTTCTTCCAGGTAATTATCCCCATCATGCCAACAGCTTTACATTATATACTACCGGTAATAGGTCAGCTACATATAGGATTGTTAATTGCTTTCTTGACCATGGCTTCTTTACACTACTTTATTACATGCTGATTTAAATGTATTGCAAAATTCATTTTCCAGATCTCCTAAGATAGATCTGGTCTCTGCTGCCCTCACTGTGTAGTTTCACCACTTCTGTTTCATTCTATCCAGTACAAAATACATTTAAAAAAATTATCTAAAAGAATGACACTTTCTTGGAAAGGTAGCAGAGTTTAGTCGGAGCTTTAAAGCGGGGTTCTTATTTCAACAAAAAATTAAATTAAAAGTCAGCAGCTACAAATACTGCAGCTGCTGACTTTTAATTGGACACTTACCTGTCCCAGGGTCCAGCGATGCGGGGGATCGAAGCCCTGCTCGTCCCCCTCTCTGCTCATCGGCGCCGGTATTTCAACTGTGGGCGCCCGGCTGTGGCTTCACAGCCGGGCACCCACTGCGCATGCACGAGCCGCGCCGCGCCGTCACTGGCCCCGCATTCATCTGGGACCGGTCACGTGTCCCAGATGATTGACAAGAGGGAGTGTGGAGAGGCGATCTCCCTTCCTGCGCCGTGGGAAGTAACAACAGGCACCGAAGGAGGCAGACTACGAGGGACCCCCTAGCAACAGCCAAATGTTTTTTTCTTAATTTTTTTTAAGAACATTACTAATTTTTTTTTGGGGGGGGGGGTGGAACTCCACTTTAAGTCCAGACATAGAGATGTTACCACTTGAAGCTGTAGTTTAGCTAAAATACATTTTTTATTTGTTACAGTTTTAGCTACACCACTTGCCTGCAATAAAGTATGTCCCATGATGTGGAGGCTGATGGAATCTGTAGAAATCTTCACTGCAGGGCTGCTCTATACACTTTGGGTCTTTGGGCTTAGCTGCATTAAGGATGATCCGACAGGGACAAGCCTGCTGATGTATTGCTCTATCCTGCATTGAGAAAATTTATTTCCCTGATTATACTGCTTGTAACACAATCTGTGATAGAGAGAGAGTCTGATCAGTCCTAGGATTCCCCCCTCCCCTTACCCATATACAGATCATGTCAGGCTAGGTCCATGCGTGTGTGGATCCTATGCGCTGCGTTTTGCGTACCTGTGAGAAATTTGGGGAAAAAGTCCCTGACCTTTTTTTCTAAATGCGCCTACATGGAACCACATGGTGTGGCTGCACCATATAGTTTTATGAACCTGAACACACGTTGAATTTTCTGGCACATGGGGTGTTATTAAGGAATAACGGCACCCCTACACATAGGGCATTGCGTTTTTCCTGTGGGCCGAGAAATGCACACGATTAGCATGTGTTTCCCAACCCTCATATGTGTGAACCAAATCTCACAGGCAGTGTGATCAGAGAAGGAACATTTCTAAGTAGAAGAGAAGGCAGGAGGTGCCATTAGATCATCTTTAGTGCAGCTAAGCCCAGGGACCTGGAGCTCTTAACCTCACAGTGCTGGTAGTTCAGCAGCAGCAAGAGGACAGGGCAGCTGTACAATCAAGATTTTTACAGAATCCAGCAGCCTGCACATGCAGGGAATACTTCAATATGGGGAAATAAAGTTACTACAACTGTAGAAAAAAAGGTTTTTTTAACTAAACGTCAGCTTTAAGTTACCTGCATCTATAACATTGCCACCATAGTGTACCTAAAGGGAAATACTAAATAGTACCCCTAATGCCATATAGGTAACCTAGCATTACTGACAATACACTGCCGTTGCTGGTCATCTTTTATTTATTTATTACTAGGAAAAATATTACAGTTTATTAATGTCAGACTGAATTTTCATGCAAAGTGACATTTTCCCCAGTGTGTTAATTTCAGCAAATATATAAGTGTGCATGCCATTTGCAGAATTATGCCATGTTTAACTTTGTTTTCTGCAGAGACTATGCCAGCCTTTCTCTTTTAGAAAAATATTTTACCAGGACTGGCCAATTGTATATAGCCAATAAATCATACTCTGCATGAAGTATCTTTTCAGAGCATTTCTCACACCAGTGCTTTGTAAATTGCATTAGCAATCTCAGTGGTTGTATTACTTGGGCTAGAAAAAAGCCCATTCATTGATATTCAAGGACCACTGACCTTAAAGTGAACTTTACCCATAAACACTTGATAAAAAAAATGTTCCTTAGCAATGAACATACATTCCACATTAACCTCCCTGGCGGTATGATCATGCCAGATTTTTTATGCTGAAAGCAGTACATTGTTTTGCATAGAAATTTGGCATTTTATATTGTAGGCCTGTAATTCCTAGGAGTAACTCAATTAAATCTGTCCAAACAAGAGTCTAGTAGACATCCCGGGTATGATAAAGTTTGAAACAGGAAATCATAAATTATAAAATAATAAATAACTATAAATAATTCTAACAAATATTAATACAATAATAATAAAATATATTCAATAATGTATTCAAATCAAAAACACAGAAATTTGCGCAGTTGCAGAATTGTCGCTGTCATTACTTTCAATGTTTGATGACGACTTTCCCCACGAATCACTATCGCTCAATTCTGCAAGTGATTCTAATGTATTATTGCTGTTGGTCTAAAACCACTTTTGACGTAAAGGGACACTTTTTGGTTGTTATGGACAATCTCCACTTTCCAGGCAGAAAGAACAGTATATATAATATAAAACTGCATGCACTTCAGCCCCGGAAGGTTTTACCCTCTTAATGAGCAGGGCACTTTTTAGCGATACGGCACTGCGTTACTTTAACTGACAATTGCGTGGTCGTGCGACACTGTACCCAAATAAAATTCATGTCCTTTTTGCTCCACAAATAGAGCTTTTTTTTGGTAGTATTTGATCACCTCTGCGGTTTTTATTTTTTGTGCTATAAACAAAAAAAACCAACAATTTTGAAATTGTTTACTTTTTTACTTTCTATTATAATACATATCCAAAAGAAAATTGTAAAAAATTAAATTTTTTCATCAGTTTAGGCCAATATATATTCTTCTACATATTTTTGGTAAAAAAAAAATCCCAATTGGCATATATTGATTGATTTGTGCAAACATATTTTTTTTTTTTTTGCAGGACTGCGACATTGTGGCGGACAAATCTGACACTAAGTGAAACTTTTTGGGGACCAGTGACACCAATACAGTGATCAGTGCTAAAAAAAATGCACTGACACTGTATAAATGACACTGACAGGGAAGGGGTTAACATCAGGGGCAATCAAAGGGTTAACTTTTCAATGGGAGTGTTTTCTAACTGTGTGGGGGCTGGACTGATGGGAAGAACACAGAGATCCCTGTTCCTGCTGACAAAGAACAGAAGATCTCTATCTGTTTACAGATCCCCATTCTGCCTCTCTGTGGAGCGATCGCGAGTGGCTGGCAGACATGGGGTCCGCCGGACCCGCTAATTGGCTCCCGCTCAGTGCAGCAGGCATGTGCCCCACAGTATCTATTGCACGAAATGATGTACAGGTATGTTTCGCGCAATAGAGCCGCTCTGCCGCAGTATATAAAGCCATAGTAAACTGCCACAAAAACACAAACAAATGCAGGTTTAAGTCATAATGTACTATGCACCGCATACTAGCACATTATGAGAGACTCATCTACACATGGAACCCTCCAGCACAACTCTGTCACGGCTCCCCGGCGCTTCCATCTTCACCTGGTCTTCTTTCTGGGTTTGTGTGCCCTGGCTGTATAAATGTTAGGGCCGCGATAACATCACTCCAGCACATGCATGTGTAAGCCCAGGCACGGAGCTCTGAAGGTGCCAGTGGCGGCTGGTGCTCAAAATTTTTGGGGTTGCGCAAACAAACTGAAAAATTCTGGAAAAAAAAAACAATCAATTGCAGCCTCACTGTGCCCATCAAATGCCACCGCTGTGCCCATCGAACGCTCCCACTGTGCCCATCGAATGCTGCCACTGGGCCCCCACCGCCTGCCCGCCACTTACCCTGTCTCGGTGGGGCAGTGGGTGATGGCGGCGGGCGGTGTCCTCCATGCTCCTTCATGTCCTGGATGTCTTCTCCCGTCCTCTCCTCCCGTCCTCTCCTATGATTGAACACCTGATAGGTGTCCAATCACGGTGCCTGTCGTTTCAGCCAATCAGGTGACAGGTAACAGACTCGAGCACCTGATTGGCGGAGAGGCGGTTCAGTGTTAGGAAAGCGAATATTCATTCGCTTTTCTAACACAGCTGGGTGAACTGCGAGCGCTAAGCATTACGCTTGCTGTTTACCTTTTTTGATGCCTATTAGAGCTCTAATCAGGTGCTTCAAAAACACCCCCTGCCACTGTAATTCTGGCACCCGAAAAGGGGCTGGGCGCTTGAACAGGGGGTGGCAGTGGCAGCCAGGGATAGAGTCATGCAATGCATGACTCTATCTATTGGTGATAAAGGGGGTGGCTGGAGAGAGGGGGTGGCGCCCGTGCGCTCTTATGAACGCACTGCCACTGGAAGGTACTGCACAGGTATGCTGTCCCTTCAGAGCGCATGCACTGGTGATGTCACCGGCTGCATCCCATGTGAATGTATCCTAAACGGTGCAAGTTTAGGAGATATTCACTGTACCTACAGGCAAGCCTTATTATAATATATTATTATTATTCTATACAGTGGGGACGGAAAGTATTCAGAACCCCTTAAATTTTTCACTCTTTGTTATATTGCAGCCATTTGCTAAAATCATTTAAGTTCATTTTTTTCCTCATTAATGTACACACAGCACCCCATATTGACAGAAAAACACAGAATTGTTGACATTTTTGCAGATTTATTAAAAAAGAAAAACTGAAATATCACATGGTCCTAAGTATTCAGACCTTTTGCTGTGACACTCATATATTTAACTCAGGTGCTGTCCATTTCTTCTGATCATCCTTGAGATGGTTCTACACCTTCATTTGAGTTCAGCTGTGTTTGATTATACTGATTGGACTCGATTAGGAAAGCCACACACCTGTCTACATAAGACTTTACAGCTCACAGTGCATGTCAGAGCAAATGAGAATCATGAGGTTAAAGGAACTGCCTGAAAAGCTCAGAGACAGAATTGTGGCAAGGCACAGATCTGGCCAAGGTTACAAAAAAATTTCTGCTGCACTTAAGGTTCCTAAGAGCACAGTGGCCTCCATAATCCTTAAATGGAAGACGTTTGGGACGACCAGAATCCTTCCTAGAGCTGGCCGTCTGGCCAAACTGAGCTATCGGGGGACAAGAGCCTTGGTGAGAGAGGTAAAGAAGAACCCAAAGATCACTGTGGCTGAGCTCCAGAGATGCAGTCGGGAGATGGGAGAAAGTTGTAGAAAGTCAACCATCACTTCAGCCCTCCACCAGTTGGGGCTTTATGGCAGAGTGGCCCGGCGGAAGCCTCTGCTTAGTGCAAGACACATGAAAGCCTGCATGGAGTTTGCTGAAAAACACCTGAAGGACTCCAAGATGGTGATAAGATTCTCTGGTCTGATGAGACCAAGATAGAACTCTTTGGCCTTAATTCTAAGTGGTATGTGTGGAGAAAACCAGGCACTGCTCATGACCTGTCCAATACAGTCTCAACAGTGAAGCATGGTGGTGGCAGCATCATGCTGTGGGGGTGTTTTTCAGCTGCAGGGACAGGACGACTGGTTGCAATCGAGGGAAAGATGAATGCGACCAAGTACAGGGATATCCTGGATGAAAACCTTCTCCAGAGTGCTCAGGACCTCAGACTGGGCCAAAGTTTTACCTTGCAACAAGACAATGACCCTAAGCACACAGCTAAAATAACAAAGGAGTGGCTTCACAACAACTCTGTGACTGTTCTTGAATGGCCCAGCCAGAGCCCTGACTTAAACCCAATTGAGCATCTCTGGAGAGACCTAAAAATGTGTCACGTGCCTGGTAGGTTTTGAGCCAGAAGTGCAGAGAGAGACCTCCCCTACAGCTCCCACTCTTGTTCCTCTGGAATGGAGACAGAGGACACAGGAGTGAGGAGTGGTATGGGTGCCTGGCAGGATCAACAGTCACCAGAAGTTCAGGAGTGGTGGAAACCTCTGGAACCAGGAACTGAAGAGGAGACTGGAGACTGGAATGCAGACTAAACCAGGGACCACGACAGGTAAGTAGACAGGAACTGGAGTGCAGGGCTGGAACCAGGAACAAGCAGCAGGTAACAGACTGGATACTGGAGCGCTGGACTGGGACCAGGAACAAGCAGCAGGTAACAGACTGGACACTGGAGCGCTGGACTGGAACCAGGAACAAGCAGCAGGTAACAGACTGGACTCTGGAGCTCTGGACTGGAACCAGGAACAAGCAGCAGGTAACAGACTGGATACTGGTATCAAGCAAAGGAATTGTCAAACAGGCCAGTGGTCGGTATTGGGCGGACAGCAGAGGTACCAGGGATAACACAGGAGAATGGTCAAGCAAGCCAAGGAGGTCAGGTGTAGGCAGATAGCTGGATAGTCACAATAGAAAGCCGGGTCAGATAACAGAAGGATTCAGATCAGATCAGGTTTGGCACACAGAACGCTGTAGAGCAGACAGCGGGGATTGAGTGTGACAGGCAGGTTTAAATAGCCCGCTTGACGCCAGCGGGAGTGCGCGCGCGTGTGCCCGTGCGTGACAGCACCCGTGAACGCGCGCGCATGCGCGGTAGTGCCTGTGGCCGTGTTCCAGTGCGCCTGGAGCGCCGATTACTGGCAGGATCTTCATGACAAAATGGTTGTCCACCAACGTTTACCATCCAACCTGACAGAACTAGAGAGGATCTGCAAGGAGGAATGGCAGAGGATCCCCAAATCCAGGTGTGAAAAACTTGTTGCATATTTCCCAAAAAGACTCATGACTGTATTAGATCAAAAGGGTGCTTCTACTAAATACTGAGCAAAGGGTCTGAATACTTAGGACCATGTGATATTTCAGTTTTTCTTTTTTAATAAATCTGCAAAAATGTCAACAATTCTGTGTTTTTCTGTCTATATGATGTGCTGTGTGTACATTAATGAGGAAAAAAAATGAACATAAATGATTCTAGCAAATGGTTGCAATATAACAAAGAGTGAAAAATTTAAGGGGGTCTGAATACTTTCCGTCCCCACTGTAGGTTTACCTATAGGTAGAAGTTAAAAAGTGGACTTCCACTTTAAGCCAGTAGTGTGTACATGTACCATATAAAATAAACATGAACACAACTTGGCTCTTCTATCACCTTGAATTCTGCTACATACAGTGTAGTACTTCCACAGCATATTAAATCAATTGAACACAGGTAAGCACATTTTGCAATGATTTTTCAGAGATTCAAGGCAAATGGTTATTCACCCTATGATATATGCATGTGCTTATTTGCCTGATCAGGTTAAATCCAGCTGATTTGCAGTGAACTGTAAATTGGTTCTTTTATCTGTACACAATATTGTAATATTTTACTATCATTTATATACAAAACAGAAAAGATCCAAGAATTCAGTTAAAAATATATACAAATAAATTTTCAAAGCACAAGCATATATTGTTATAGTTGTTCAATCACTAATAATAACATAATATGTGATAATGTTGTGTTGTTAATTATTAGAATTCTAGATACCAGACCTATCAACGAATGTGGAATTACATGCATTCAAAACAGCCCAGCGTGTTTGTCAAGAGTACTGAAGAAGGGATTGCCAGAGTGCTGAACTCAAACTATGCCTTCCTTCTGGAATCTACTATGAATGAGTACTATCGTCAACGCAACTGTAACCTCACTCAGGTTGGAGGTCTGCTTGACACAAAGGGCTATGGCATTGGAATGCCTTTAGGTATGGGCAGCAGTGAGTTTATATATATTTCCCAGTTTTTTGAGATGGTAAAGAAAGACCTTTTGGCACAAGACGTTGATGCAAGTTACAATTGAAATGGTTATATGGAATAGTGTAGTTTGTACATGAGTTTAAGCTGGTTCAGCAGGGACCGCCGGAATTTCGATCCATGTGCGGCTACTGCTGCCCACCAGAGGTTGATTTAACCATATTTCTAGATCAGCAACTGATCATTGTATTTTGATCAGTGTATTCGAGAGGATTCCTCCATCCACCTTGCATGTGTGGATGGGGCAATCTATTTGTCTTTTTTTCAATCAGACCAGTAGCTGATCGAAAAAAAGTGGGTCATTTATGACCAGCCTTCGATGTTTAATGTTTAATAAGCCAAATATACAGCATCTCTACTTTTATGTTCCGTTTGCAACTTTTTTTCCTTATCTCAGAAAAAGATCCCAATAAGTGTATTTTGATTGGTTTGTGGAAAAGTTATGCAGTGATCAGTGATAATACTATACACTGTCACTGTCCTAATTACACTGGCTGGGTAGAGGTTAACATCTCGGGGTAATCAAGGGGTTAGGTGGGTGCTTAACAAGTGTTAATGTGTGTATTATGTGCTGCTTTTTACTCTGTGCTGTTTGTCAATACAGGGCTCTGGGCTGTGATCAGACACAGCCAATCAGCAGGTCCTTGACATGAATCATTGGCGGGGATCTGCTGAAAAAATCCCGCTGTGTCTAATCACAGTGAGTTGGCGCGCAGTGTGGGGGTGATTGCGAGAATGCACCCTGAACCCGAAAGAAGGCAGCAACCTAGATGTACAGGTAGGTCGCTGTGCCTATAGGAACTGTCCATCCACAGTACAATGGAAGGGCGACCAGTCCTAAAGTGGCTAAACTAAAAGCGTAACTAAACCCATCAATTTAACGGTTTCAAAAAACAGTTAAATTCCCAACATACCTGGAAATGCTAAGGCCGCTTGCACACTGCAGCTTGAAAAAGCTCAGTACAGCTCTTTTTTTCTTTTTTTTCTGAGCCAAAATACAGCCCAATAATTGTAATGTCCCTTTGCACACAGGTGTGTAAACAAGCGCCGTGAGTTCTTCAGTAAAAAAAAAATATGCTTTTTTGGTCAGTAGTGTATACCTCATACACGCAAATGCGTGCAAATGTCCTTTTACATATTGTGCAGAATGAGAAAGCAAGAATAAGTTTTTCGTTTATGCGCAAGAGTGCGGGAAAACGTATACACGTAAATATGCGCATATACATACAAAAAAGAAGGTCTGAAAAAGTAGATACTCAAACAGGAGTATCATGTGCAAGAGGCCTAACTGTCACATTTGCTTGTGCTGTCAACCAACTTGTCAAACAATAAAATGGCTGGTGTCATAACTGATCACAATTGCAGCATCATGGCAGTTACAGATCAAACCGAGGCTAAGATGGCAGCTTCCTTGGCTGAAAAGGATAGGAGGGTTTAGTTCCACTTTAAAAAGTAAACTCCATACAAAAAAACTGCGAAAACATGTACCATTTCTGATTTTAAATTATTCATTTTGTAATACTATCAATAAAAGAAATGATTTTAAATAAAAAAAAAAAAAAACAGGTTTTGGCAACTATACAGGTTATTTTGTGAGTTTTAAACATATAACAAAGAAGAAAGCACACTGTTGTGGTGCAGCATAACCAAACTGTATTTTGTATAATATGTATTGCACTCTCATTTAAAATGTAGATTGGATGAGGGAGGGGAGGAGCTGATACCCAAGATGGCCGCTCAGTAAACCAGAGTGGCAGACACGCTGACATGCTGCTGAGGCCGGAGACGCTGTAATGCGGCAAGCTGCGGGGAGCTGACATACATCTGCAGTTTGTTCCACAAAATACGGGCATAGTAACAAAAAAGGGGAAGACCGGAGAAAAGTTCTACCTGTGGAGTGCCGGGTGAGGGACCGGAGACCGAACCACGACGGTGCGCATAGCCATACGGGTGCCTGGCGGGTCTGCACACGCAGACGGCAGATTCGACAGTGACGGCTCGTTGGCGGGAGCGCGCGGCGCGGGAAGGTCCTAAGGCTCAAGCCGGCAGTGATCAGGAGGACTAGGAGATCCCCACACCCTGCTATGTAATACCAGGAAAACCTTACCAGGCAAGATTACTATTACACGGAGCTGGTAAGATAAATAAATGTGCCAGAAACTGGAGCTGTGTGGATATATAAGATAGCTGCAAGGTGATACATAGGAAGATACTGGTAACCCCTATATTTAAAAGACTGATACTAACAAGCGTATACTCTGCCTGAAATTATATGCTAGCTGATTTTTTTGGACTTGTTTGTTTGGCTTGCGAGAGGAGGGCTCACTTAAAGGTCAAAGGAGGATAAGGAATACATACAACTATAAGGAGCATTGTAAGCCTGAAGTTGACCCAGGGGAGTAGTGGGAGAGAAAGGGATAGGAGAAGGAGAAGGAGAAGAAAAATTCCTAAGATAGAGGATACATACGGTATCACTCCCTCATAATATATATCAAAGATCAGACGAGGGTTTTCAACCTCTGGACTATATATAAGTTTCTACAGTGAAAGAGGCTGGAGAGAGTAACGCAAAGGGAGGGGGTTTGTAGAAATCGGTAAAATATCCATAACTATGGGGCCTAAAAAGGGAAATAAAACACCACAACCCCAGAAAAATAAGAAAGATAAAGAGGAAAGTAAAAGCAAAAACCCCACTGGGACACAAACTACACAAACGGCAGATATCAAGGAGATATTCCAACAATTACAGCTACAATCTCCCCGTGCAATACAAGCCGTACAAACGCCACAGGATATTTCAAATATAGCGGAAATCTGGGGGGTATCTAGATCATCAGGGGAAATACAACCCCAACACCCCAGAAGTAGCTCACTATACGATACCACAGGCTCGGGTAGTGATCCAAAAGAATTGGAAAAAGAGAACTGGGATATGAGAAAATATATCCAATCCCTGCCAACCAGGGAAGATATGGACCAATATGTGTTTAGATTGGAGAATTCATACAAAATGGAGGTACTGGAGCTTAAGAAGTCTATTAAAAACACACAAGAAAAAACAGTCACTCTAGACACTAAAGTCTCGAAAATTGAGCAGGAATCAAGGATGTTAACCACTTCAGCCCCGGAAGGATTTACCCCCTTCCTGACCAGAGCACTTTTTACAATTCGGCACTGCGTCGCTTTAACTGCTAATTGCGCGGTCATGCAATGCTCTACCCAAACAAAATTTGCGTCCTTTTCTTCCCACAAATAGAGCTTTCTTTTGATGGTATTTGATCACCTCTGCCGTTTTTATTTTTTGCGCTATAAACGGAAAAAGACTGAAAATTTTGAAAAAAAATGATATTTTCTAATTTTTGTTATAAAAAAAATCCAATAAACTAAATTTTAGTCATACATTTAGGCCAAAATGTATTCGGCCACATGTCTTTGGTAAAAAAAATGTCAATAAGCGTATATTTATTGGTTTGCGCAAAAGTTATAGCGTCTACAAACTAGGGTACATTTTCTGGAATTTACACAGCTTTTAGTTTAGTTCATTTCTTGAGGTGCTAAAATGGCAGGGCAGTACAAAACCCCCCCAAATGACCCCATTTTGGAAAGTAGACACCCCAAGGAAATTGCTGAGAGGCATGTTGAGCCCATTGAATATTTTTTTTTTTTGTCCCAAGTGATTGAATAATGACAAAAAAAAGAAAAAAAAAATTACAAAAAGTTGTCACTAAATGATATATTGCTCACACAGGCCATGGGCATATGTGGAATTGCACCCCAAAATACATTCAGCTGCTTCTCCTGAGTACGGGGATACCACATGTGTGGCACTTTTTGGGAGCCTAGCCGCGTACGGGGCCCCGAAAACCCAGCACCACCTTCAGGATTTCTAAGGGCATACATTTTTGATTTTACTCCTCACTACCTATCACAGTTTTGAAGGCCATAAAATGCCAAGATGGCACAACCCCCCCCCCAAATGACCCCATTTTGGAAAGTAGACACCCCAAGCTATTTGCTGAGAGGCATGGTGAGTATTTTGCAGCTCTCATTTGTTTTTAAAAATGAAGAAAGACCAGAAAAAAAATTATTTTTTTTTCAATTTTCAAAACTTTGTGACAAAAAGTGAGGTCTGCAAAATACTCACTATACCTCTCAGCAAATAGCTTGGGGTGTCTACTTTCCAAAATGGGGTAATTTGGGGGGGGGTTTGTGCCACCTGGGCATTCCATGGCCTCCGAAACTGTGATAGGTAGTGAGGAGTGAAATCAAAAATTTACGGCCTTAGAAAGCCTGAAGGCGGCGCTTGGTTTTCGGGGTCCCGTGCGCGGCTAGGCTCCCAAAAAGTCCCACACATGTGGTATCCCCGTACTCAGGAGAAGCAACAGAATGTATTTTGGGGTGTAATTTCACATATTCCCATGGCATGTTTGAGCAATATATCATTTAGTGACAACTTTGTGCAAAAAAAAAAAAAAAAAAAATTGTCTCTTTCCCGCAACTTGTGTCACAATATAAAATATTCCATGGACTCGACATGCCTCTCAGCAAATAGCTTGGGGTGTCTACTTTCCAAAATGGGGTCATTTGGGGGGGGTTTGAACTGTCCTGGCATTTTATGCACAACATTTAGAAGCTTATGTCACACATCACCCACTCTTCTAACCACTTGAAGACAAAGCCCTTTCTGACACTTATTGTTTACATGAAAAAGTTATTTTTTTTTGCAAGAAAATTACTTTGAACCCCCAAACATTATATATTATTTTAAAGCAATTGCCCTACAGATTAAAATGGTGGGTGTTTCATTTTTTTTTTTTCACACAGTATTTGCGCAGCGATTTTCAAACGCATTTTTTGGGGAAAAAACACACTTTTTAAAATTTTAATGCACTAAAACACACTATATTGCCCAAATGTTTGATGGAATAAAAAAGATGATCTTAGGCCGAGTACATGGATACCAAACATGACATGCTTTAAAATTGCGCACAAACGTGCAGTGGCAACAAAATTACTACATTTTTAAAAGCCTTTAAAAGCCTTTACAGGTTACCACTTTAGATTTACAGAGGAGGTCTACTGCTAAAATTACTGCCCTCGATCTGACCTTCGCGGTGATACCTCACATGCATGGTGCAATTGCTGTTTACGTTTGACGCCAGACCGCCGCTTGCATTCGCCTTAGCGCGAGAGCAGGGGGCGACAGGGGTGCTTTTTTTTTTATTTATTTTTTTTATTTATTTTTTTTTGCTTTTTTATCTTATTTTTAAACTGTTCCTTTCATTTTTTTTTTTTTTTAAACATTTTTATTGTTATCTCAGGGAATGTAAATATCCCCTATGATAGCAATAGGTAGTGAGAGGTACTCTTTTTTGAAAAAATTGGGGTCTATTAGACCCTAGATCTCTCCTCTGCCCTCAAAGCATCTGACCACACCAAGATCGGTGTGATAAAATGCTTCCCCAATTTCCCAATGGCGCTATTTACATCCGGCGAAATCTAAGTCATAAAATGCTCGTAGCTTCCGGTTTCTTAGGCCATAGAGATGTTTGGAGCCACTCTGGTCTCTGATCAGCTCTATGGTCAGCTGGCTGAATCACCGGCTGCATTCTCAGGTTCCCTGTTGAGACAGGAGAGCCAGAGAAAAACACGGAAGACGGTGGGGGGGGGGGCATTCCCTCCCACTGCTTGTAAAAGCAGTCTAGAGGCTAATTAGCCGCTAGGATTGCTTTTACATGAAAGCCGACCGCTGGCTAAAAAGAATGATACCAAGATGATACCTAAACCTGCAGGCATCATTCTGGTATAACCACTCAAAGTCGTGAATGGCGTGCCTGAAGACAAAAAAATGGTTAACAATAAAGCACAGTAAACGGTAAAGTATAAATAATTACATACCTGAAAAGCAAACATGATAAAACATAATAACAATAAAACATTGCAGAATAGAATACAGTAAAAAAGAGCAGAACAATAGAGAGAGAATAGAGAGAGAGAGAGAACAATAAAACGACAACTATTTTTTTTTATTTTTGTTTGTTTTTTTTTTTTTTTACACTTTTTTTTTTGTAACTGTAACTTTTATAACTGTAACCGGTTCCAGGTTCGGGTCTCTCAAAATGCGATGGCATCTTGGGAGACCCTGTGAAAGTGTGCCTAGTCTGTGCAATGCTGTACGCTACGCTAATACTCAACTAGTGCATGGTAGCGTTCAAAACATTCACCAAGTGTTACTGCAGTGCTGTTTTGACTACGACCGGGGTGTACTACGCCGCTGGTGCTTGCCAGTTCACCAAAACGCTACAAAGAAAAGTGTCAGTGATCGATCGATACTGCACTTGGGTGGGCTGGACTGGGCTGGGCCGGGCGGAGGGGCAAAACGCAGGTGCTAGCAGGTATCTGGGCTGATCCCGCTAACACTGCGTTTTTGGGAACCCTAAACTGCTGGGGACGCTAGTATAGATCTGATCGGATCAGATATTGATGCGTTCAGATACTATACCACTAAGGGAGGTGTACGGTGCGTGTACGGTGCGTGCGTGGGTGTTCGCGGTACTGGCGCTAATCTGACGCTGCCTAGGGCGACGCATATCACCGCCGGGCGATCAGGGGGCTAAACCTTTATTCGGTAATAAACGGCGGGTGCCCTGACACTATAAAAAATAAACGAACTAACCAGCGTCACCCGTAACGGTTATACGGTGATCAGTGGTGAAAGGGTTAACTAGGGGGCCATCAAGGGGTTAAAACATTTATTAGATAGTATATGGGGGTCCCTGTCGCTATAAAACACTGACGGCGAACCTAAATATTTACGTCCCTAACTAGCGTCACCAGCGACACTAATACAGCGATCAGAAAAATGATCGCTTAGCGACACTGGCGACAGGGGGTGATCAAGGGGTTAAAACTTTATTAGGGGGGTAAGGGGGGTACCCTAGACCTACAGGGGGCTAAACCTTTATTCGGTAATAAACGGCGGGTGCCCTGACACTATAAAAAATAAACGAACTAACCAGCGTCACCCGTAACGGTTATACGGTGATCAGTGGTGAAAGGGTTAACTAGGGGGCAATCAAGGGGTTAAAACATTTATTAGATAGTATATGGGGGTCCCTGTCGCTATAAAACACTGACGGCGAACCTAAATATTTACGTCCCTAACTACCGTCACCAGCGACACTAATACAGCGATCAGAAAAATGATCGCTTAGCGACACTGGTGAGGGGGGGTGATCAAGGGGTTAAAACTTTATTAGGGGGGGTAAGGGGGGTACCCTAGACCTACAGGGGGGTAATACTAACTGTCCCAACACTGCTAACTGTCACAAACTGACACTATGCAGTAATCAGGAAAAAAAACAAAAAAAAAAAAAAAAACCTGCTTGGTGTCAGTTTGTGACAGGGGGGGGTGATTGGGGGGGGATCGGGGGGCGATCGGGGGTGTAATATATGCCTGGCATGTTCTACTGTGTTGTGTGTGAGTGTTGGTGCACTTACATGTCATCTCTCCTCGGCGCTGGAACGGAAACTGCCAGACCGAGGAGAGATGACATCACATCCTCTGCCTCTGTGTACTATACAGAGGCAGGGGATGTTTCTCATTGGCTGGGAGCGATCGCGAGGGGGGGGCCACGATCGGATGGCCTCCCCCTCGTCTGTCATCGCTCCCAACCAAATGCTGACCGCAGCTGGCACCGGGGGGGGGGTCCGATCGGACCCCCCACCCGCAGGAAGGCAATCACGTTTCAGGTACGTGATTTTGCCTGCCCGTGCCGCTCTGCTCACGTATATAGGCGTGAGGCGGTCGGCAAGTGGTTAAAGGAAAATATGCATAAACAAGGAAAGCAAATTCATCAGCTAATTAACAGTATCGATGAGCAAGAAAATAGAAGTAGGAGATCCAATATCAGAATCAGAGGATTAAAAGAGGAGGTTGGGGCCAAAGAGTTAATAACTATTCTACAAAAGATCTTCCAAGAGTTAATTCTGGGGATAGAAGTAAAGGAATTGATAATCGATCGGGCCTATAGAACAGCAGGAATAAGAAGATTGGATCCTAGCAAGCCACGAGATGTTATCTGCAAGATGCATTATGCGCATATAAAAGATAGGATTATGCATGCTGCACGTTTGAAGAATGTTATCCTATACGAGGGGGCCCCAATACAATTTTTTCAGGATCTTTCCAAATTTACACTAGACCGTAGAAGGGTGTTAAAACCCCTAGTGGAGCAGTTAAGGAAGAGTAATCTCCAGTATAGATGGAAATTCCCATTCCAATTACAGGCACAGAAAGAAGGACATATTGCAGTATTTAGAGATCTAGAGGAACTACCACAGTTTGTGTCAACCCTCAATTTACCAGAAATAGAATTACCGGACTGGCCTATCTCATATATAAAAAATGTTTAGATAATCCTGCTGGGATATTGTGGTTAGGGGGGGGGGGGTAGAGAGTCTCTAATATCATGTGCTGTGTGGTGGGTTTTTTTTTTTTTTTCTCTTTTCTCGCATAATAGTATTAAGCGGGGTAGAAATATGGAGTTTAGCACAAATTTTTGTACACTATATATTATATTGATATTTGATATCAACACATGGGGAGTTGATGTTGGTATTTGGTTATGCATTGGCACACTCTTTAATACATAAGTTGCAGTTACTATACGTATAGTGATAAATACTGTAGCAATCACTGTTTGTAGGTACATAGGGGGGTCGGTGGGGTGTTTTTTTTTTTTTTTTTTTTTTTGTATATCAACACAAGAATTTATATTAGGATCCCGATTTTTAGGTCCTACACAGTTGTTTGTCACAACTCCTATTGGTATCACCGGTTTTGATCATATATACATTACGCATATTGTTAAGCATTATATTAAATGATGTATGTATGTGACAGGGAGACTGTTGGAGTAGGTAGGGTTTTTTTTTTTTTTTTTTTTTTTGTAGGACTAATGTACATGAGCACACAGGCAGGATCTCAATTTTGGATCCTGCAGAGTTTTGGTCATAATCTTTATTGCCACCACTGGTCCAGATTTAATATTTTATTGGTAGTCTATGTATATTGATAAGCACAATATTAAATGATGCAGGTATGTGTTAGGGCGGTTGGGGGTTGTGGGGTTTTTTTTTGTTTTTTTTGTAGGTATTTCAACACAAGAATATATATTAGGATCCCGATTTTAGGTCCTACACAGTTGTTTGTCACAATGGTAGTACAGGTTTTGATCATATATTTTATCGATACACTGCGCACATTGTCAAGCATTATATTAAATGATGTATGTATGTGACAGGGGGACGGTTGGGTTAGGTGGGGTGTTTTTTTTTTTTTTTAGGTTTTGGGTATATTAACACATTAGGATCCCAATTTTGGGTCCTGCATTGTTTTTGTCATAATCCTTCTAGCTCTTACAGGTTCTGAGCATGTATTTTATTGTTATTCTACGCAGATTGTTAAATATGGTATTAATCGATGTGGGTATGTGTTAATGTGATAGGGGGAAGGGGGTGTTTTTTTTTTTTTATAGGGTTGGCCTATTTAGGTTATCGATATTTTACGCACATTCTCAGGCATGGTATTGAGTGACGTAGATATGATATTGGGGGAGGTTACTCCCCCTATGAAAGTATGTTCTCCCCCTTGATCCCAAGGACCGGCGGGCTATTGGGTAATGTAATGAAATAAAAATGTTCACAATATTTAAAAAATCAGCGTGTAGCCACCGACTGGGGGGCGGTAATTGGAGGTTAAGCTCCGTTCTCCCTAGATTAGGGAACTTACGTTATAGTAAGGTAGACTGTTTATAGTCAATTAGGTACGTATTGGTGTGTGAGTGGGTTGTATAGAGTTTTTTTTGTCCTTTTTTTTTTTTTTTTTCCCTTTCTCTCTCTCTGTCCCTTTTTCCCTAAGTTTTGAACAGCAATGAATATATGTTCCTACAATATTAGGAGTCTTAACTCGGCATCAAAAAGATCACAGGTTTTATACTCTCTTCACAAGCAGAAGGTGGGGGTTATCTTTTTTCAGGAGACGCATTTCCGGATGGACCATATTCCTAACCTACGAAATAAATATTATACCACATGGTTCCATGATTCCTATGGGTGGAATGGCGCAATAGGGATGGAAGAGCAATACTACTTAAGCTTATTATATATGGTAAAAAATACACCCTGATAAACCTATATTTACCTAACCAAAACCAGATTAAAGTGGGCTTACAACTGATAAGTCAACTTTTGGAAAAAGCAGAAGGTATAATAATAGTCGGGGGTGATTTCAATTTCGTTATGGATAGCGGGATTGACACCACAGCACTGACGATAGCTCAGAGTAGTAAAGATAAGAGGAAATGTAAAGAATTATTGATTATATATCAACTGGTGGATATATGGCGGCTATTACATCCAGCAGAGAAGAACTTTACATTCTATTCTAATGTTCATGGATCATATCATCGTATAGATTTTTTCTTAATAAATCAGAGAGGGATAAACAATCTTAGCTGCAGAGATAGGCAACTCAATATGGTCCGATCATGCACCCGTATTTCTAAAAATAGATCTACATATGGGGGAGAACAGTAGGGGTAATTGGCGTCTTAATGACAATTTACTTTATGATGAGGTGTGTGTAATAGAAATAAGAAAAGCAATAACGGATTTTGCTAATGATCATATCGGAGATACTACATCTTTGCCTATACAATGGGAAGCATTGAAATGTGTGTTACGAGGTTTATTTATAAAACATGGGGCTAGATTGAAAAAACAGAAAAACTGTAGAATAACTCGATTATTTAAAGAAATAGCGACTGCGGAAACACAACATAAACAAAACCTAACACGGGAAACATTAATGATAGTAACGGAGTTAAAGGCAGAATTGCAAACACTACTGAATGAAAAGACGCTATATGTTAGGGATAAAAACCGGGCCCTATTTTATCAACAGGGCAATAAGCCAGGTAAGCTACTGGCAAGGGCCCTAAAAAACAGAAGCAGCACATTACCCATTGCCAAGATAAAGACAGATGCTGGAGATATGAGTTATGATCCAAAAGGGATTTTAAAAGAGTTCCAAACATTTTATACGAAGCTATATAATATACCTAACTGTAAGACGAATAGTAATCCAGAACTGGTCCAGCAAAAAATACAACAGTATATAAAGGAAACCGCAATCCCGACCTTAACATCCATAGACTCAAGTCAGCTTGAGCGTGACTTTTCCATGGAAGAAATACAAATAGTAATTGACTCACTAATACCCGGGAAAAGTCCAGGACCGGATGGTTTCACCCCTCGGTTTTATAAGATATTTAAAGTGGAACTCATGCCCATAATGAAACAGACTTTCAATGCGGTATCTACAACAGTACCTTTTGGTTCTCAAAGTATGCAGGCTTATATCACCCTCGTACCAAAAATGGATAAGGATCATACCCTGTGCGGGAATTATAGACCGATATCTTTGACAAATCTTGATCTTAGAATATACTCGAAAATCATTGCTAACAGACTCACCCCCATAATATCTGGCTATATACATCTGGACCAGGTGGGATTCGTTAAGGGAAGAGAGGCTAGGGACAATACCCTGAAAACGCTCACACTAATGGAATATGTACAGAGGGGCTCCATCCCATCCTGCTTGTTAGCAATAGACACTAAAAAAGCGTTTGACAGGGTGGGATGGAGCTTCCTCAAAGAGACACTTATACAGTGGGGGGCTCGGGTCTGTAATGATAGATAAGATAATGACCTTGTACCAATATCCAACGGCCAAGATCCGGGCGAATAGTAGCTTGTCCGGAGAAATAGCTATAGCAAATGGAACTAGACAGGGCTGCCCATTGTCTCCAATATTATATATATTAATTATGGAACACTTATTAAATGCAATTAGGGTGAATAAGGATATACAAGGTGTAAGAGTGGGGGATATAGAATACAAGCTGTCTGTCTATGCAGACGACATCTTGCTGTATGTTACAAACCCGCTAATAACACTACCAAACCTGATAAGGGAATTTAATCGTTTTGGCACCCTGAGTAATTTTAAAGTCAACTATAATAAATCCGAGGCAATGAACATTAACATGTCTAGAAATATGGTAGAATTGCTTAAGAAGGACTTTTCTTTCAGATGGCAGGAAAATGCTATTAAATATCTGGGCACTTATATTCCTACGGATTTGAAGAAATTGGAAGAATATAATCATGTTCCGATGATGCAAAAAATAACGAAAACACTCCAGCTATATAATAGAGGTACCTTCTCATGATGGGTAGGGTAAATGTCATAAAAATGGACATACTTCCGAAAATATTGTATATTCTACAAACGATCCCCGTGTTCCCTGCAACGAGTATCTTGAAAAAGATATCCAGGGTTATTGGACAATTCGTCTGGGCAGGTAAGACGCCTAGAATTAGTAGAAAAGTGCTAAATAAGACCAAAGCGAATGGGGGTCTTTCCCTCCCAGATATAGCAATATATCTTTGGGCGGTAATGGTTACTAGAGTGGTAGATTGGTTTCATAATAGGAACAATAAACAGTGGGTGGGACTAGAGGAGGAGATTACAGGGTTGAAACTGAAATCTCTGCCATGGATCAAAAGGACGTATAGTTCACCGTATGGTTATATACCCTCCTTCATGGCCTCAACAATGAAAGCTTGGGATAGTATGATTAAAACAGGACATGTTTCCACTTTTAGAGGACCCATGACCCCTCTGTTTGACAACCCAGAATTTGGGGTAAAGTCATTCCTAAATGGTATAGTCATGATGATACGAGGATAATAGAAACACTGGTGGGAAATAAGGTGCTCCCGTTAGAGACCATGGGGGAGGAATATAGAAAAGAATGGATGCAGCATGGCTTACTCCAAAGATATGTTGCATCTCTGATAAAAGAAGCAGAAATAGTCAGACCTCTAATGGCGTTAGAAGAAATCTTTATTCAAGCTGATAGACCGTCGCATGTGCTATCGAAAGTTTATAAAATTTTAATTGAGGAGGGCCAGAAGTTGGAGTTACCATATATTAAGAAATGGGAAGAGGAACAGGGGATGGAGATCCCCAGGAAAGAGTGGGAAAAAGCTATAGCAGTTACACACAAACCCTCTGTGTCTACTAAGCACCAAGAAAGAAATTATAAGATTTTAGCTAGATGGTATAAGTGCCCCGTAGACCTTTATAAGATAAGTCCAATTAATAAAGAAGAATGTTGGAGGTTTCAGGAAATGCTGGGTACAATTTGCCATATATGGTACTATTGCTCTAAAATCCTTCCATTCTGGCAGAAAATTTTTGAGATCTTCAGGGCCATGACAGCGAAGGAACTATACCCAGACATACAAATGGCATTATTATCTATGATACCTGGAACAATGAAAAGTATAAAGAAAGGTCCACTAAAATATTTCCTAACGGCTGCACGTACGTGTATAGCCAGAAAATGGAAATGCACAGATGCACCCTCCATGATGGATTGGGAGTGTGAGATGACAGAGATGCGGACCCTGGAAGAAAGAAAGGTGAAAGAGGAAGGATCTAATAAACAGATTAAACGGACAATAGCTACATGGAATAGGTGGGTAGTATATAGTGCCTCGTCAGAAAAACTATGTGATCTATAGGAGACTAGGAATCCTTAAGGATATAGGAGTATATGTGGATCGGTAGGATAGTGGGTATATTTATTTCTCCCCGACCCCTCCCCCCCCTCCCTCCTTTTTTTTTTTTTTTTCTCTCTTTCTTATTTTTGTCTGTCGGATCGTTTGTGGGTTGGGCTATGCATGGATGTATGGTATGGTCGCATGGTTGATGCAGGGTTTGAAACAGGAAAATCTGGATGCCGCACACCGGATAAAGTTGAAAACATCTTCTTTATTGTAAAACTTGGATCATAAAAAACAGGACAATCAGGCGGGTGGTACAGACACAGCTGACGCGTTTCGCGCTCTAGTTCGAGCGCTTACTCATAGCTGACAAATATTGGGATGACTGTCTTGTATATCTTAATAAGAGATACCACATGACTTCATGGTCACTCATCTAATGGATATCAGCTGAAAGCTGATTGTGCAAAGTCTCGGCATCTGCTATCAAAGACATGTGCTACCCAATAAGTAAAAAACTCTTATGGATATGACTTTTTAAAACAACAACGAATACATAGGAAAATATATTTATATATATGTATGCATATAATGCATTATCATCTGGATCATGTATTAGTGTGCTCACAGTTTCTGTACATTTTAATGTGAATTACTAGATGGTTAGCTGTTTAGTGGTCCGGCATCTGCTGACATGTATTGCTAAATATAATCCTTTACATGAGACACAATTAACACAACATTCAGCATATTGTTATTTGTTGTGGCTCAATATTTACTCCCGTTTTTTTGCAACATCTTTACCCTCTATAGCCAGCTTACATACCACATACACAACTGCCGTTCCTATTGAAACTTTGTATCACACTGCTATACTCACTGATACATTTCTATTTAAACATCCATGCCCACTCTTTATTCTTAATTTTGTCCCTATTTGCTGAATAGCTTGATGCGCTCCCAGTCCACAGAGACATCGTTGCTCTATCACATGCAGTTTTACATCACATCGCAGGGTACTTCATATGTTTCTATTGCTCCAGCTATACCATACTTACATCTATGTTTATTCATTACTTTGACAACCCCTTTTTTACACACTTGGTCTGTGGTGGGACCGGTGAATGGCTTACAGGACTTTTTATAAGGATCAATGAACACTTAGAAGGGGCAACCTCGTTAACCTCTTGAGCACTGGGTGGGAGCACAATAGTAAGCTAAACACCAGAACAAGATAGTGGTACAATTATTCAGGTTTATTACTACATTACCATAAACATGTATACATGTAAAACACTGATGCCTCATACCGGTGATACTCAAAAAATTAGAATATTGTTCAAAAGTTCATTTATTTCACTAATGCAACCTAAAAGGTGAAAACTAATATATGAGATAGACTCATTACATGCAAAGCAAGATAGTTCAAGCCATGATTTGTCATAATTGTGATGATTATGGCTTACAACTAATGAAAACCCCAAATCCACAATCTCAGAAAATTAGAATATTACATGCAATCAATAAAACAAGGATTGTACATAGAACAATATCGGACCTCTGAAAAGTATAAGCATGCATATGTACTCAGTACTTGGTTTGGGCCCCTTTTGCAGCAATTACTGCCTCAATGCGGCGTGGCATGGAAGTTATGAAAATGTAAAAAAGCCTTCGCGCTACTAAAATGTGCTGTATGCGAACTATTATAAACCAAATAATAGAATAAAAAACGAATAACTAATACATAAAGTGCATGTAGTGCATAAAAGTGCAGTCTAATAAATCAACAACAGCTGTCTGCAGCAGTGGCATGGAAGTTATCAGCCTGTGGCACTGCTGAGGTGTTATGGAAGACCAGGATGCTTCAATAGCGGCCTTCAGCTATTCTGCATTGTTCGGTCTCAAGGCTCTCATCTTTCTCTTGGCAATGCCCCATAGATTCTCTATGGGGTTCAGGTCAGATGAGTTTGCTGGCCAATCAAGTACAGTAATCCCACGGTCACTGAACCAGGTTTTGCTGCTTTTGGCAGTGTGGGCTGTGCCAAGTCCTGCTGGAAAATGAAGTCAGCATCCCCATAGAGCTTGTCTGTGTTAGGAAGCATGAAGTGCTCCAAAATCTCCTGGTAGATGGCTGCGTTGACCCTGGACTTAATGAAGCACAGTGGACCAACACCAGCAGATGTCATGGCTCCCCAAATCAACACAGACTGTGGAAACTTCACACTGGACTTCAAGCATCTTGCAGTGTGTGCCTCTCCATTCTTCCTCCATACTCTGGGTCCTTGGTTTCCAAATGAGATGCAAAATTTGCACTCATCAGAAAAGAGAACTTTGGACCACTGAGCAACAGACCAGGTCTGTTTTTCTTTAGCCCAGGTAAGACGCTTCTGACGATGTTTGTTGTTCAGGAGTGGCTTGACGAGGAATACGACATTTTAAGCCCATGTCCAGGATCTGTCTGTGTGGTGGCTCTTGATGCACTGACTCCAGCCTCAGTCCACTCCTTGTGAAAATCCACAACACTTTTGAATGGCCTTTTCCTGACAATCCTCTCCAGGGTGCGGTCATCCCCTGCTGCTTGTGCACCTTTTTCTTCAACACTTTTCCCTTCCACATAATTTTCTATTAATGTGCTTTGATACAGCACTTTGGGAATATCCAACTTCTTTTGCAATTACCTTTTTGAGGCTTTCCCTCCTTATGGAGGATGTCAACGATGGTTTTCTGCACAACTGTCAGGTCAGCAGTCTTTCCCATGATTGTGATTCCTACTGAACCACACTGAGAGACCATTTAAAGGCTCAAGAACCCCTTGCAGGTGTTATGGCTTAATTAGCTGATTAGAGTGGTTAGAGTGGGACACTTTGAGCTTAGAATATTGCACCTTTTCACAATATTCAAATTTTCTGACATTGTGGATTTGGGGTTTTCATGAGCTGTAAGCCATAATTATCACAATTATGAGAAATCATCTTACTTTGCATGTAATGAGTCTACCTCATATATTAGTTTCACCTTTTAAGTTGCATTAGTGAAATAAATGAATTTTTGCACGATATTCTAATTTTTCGAGCATCACCTGTATAAGAAAGCGAAAGGGGGGGGGGGTGCGAAAAAGGGAGACCTAAGTGGACTTTTAAGGTACCCAAAGATTACAAAGTGTTGAATAAAAGTATGAAGGCCACTTGAACCTCCTTTAGGGAAAGGAAGCCTTGACTGCTGGAAACATGGCATCGCTATGGGCGTGAACCTAAAAGGGAAGCTAAGTAGCTCCCTTGGGATTGGCTACAAAAACCTGAGGTGACTGGGTGGAGCTTGAACGCTAGGAAAAGGCTATGCTGGGGCATGTCCTACTGCTCTGAGGAGATTCAGCTGTCACAAGAGTTGACCACCCCCGCCCGTAGTGGTGTTTTTTCACAGCTTTATTAGCAGTTTTGACCTTGCCAGCAATTGATGTCGCTTTATGGGCTATGTCCTCAAGTTAAATTTTGGAGTCAGTCTAATGCCTGTCTGGCACTGATGGTAAGGACAGGCCTCTTAGACTATGTGAGTTTATGTTTTATGGGTGCTTACAGTATAACTGTGACTGGCATTGTTGTTTGGTACGTTTGGAAAGTTGTTACTTTTGCAAGGTTCAGTAAAGCTGTGGTCTTGCCCTATTTCCAACTTAACCACTTCAGCCCCGCTCACTGTATATATACGTCATTTTTTTTAAAGATGGATATCTCGGTAACGGCAGCAGCTGCTGCCACAACCGAGATATCCATCTTTACAGTGAGCGGTTCTGTACACGATAATGGTGGTCTCAGCGGCGGGTTCGCCGCGAGATCACCGTTATCGGCGGCGGGAGAGGTGTCACCCCCCCTCCCGCCGCTCTCCCGCACCCTCCGCCGCTTACCGGAGCCGTCGGTAGCGGCGGAGGAGATCGGGACCTGTCACCGCTGAGGTACTGAGACGAGTGAGGCCAAGATGGCCCCCACCCGTCTCTATACCATGTGACGGCCGGAGCGACGTCATTACGACGGCTCCGCCCACCCTCTTAAAGGCACAAATTTTTTTTGTGTCATTTTTTTTTAAACGACTTTTTTTTTTTTTTTTTTTTTTTTGCATTTTTGTCTAAATATGAGATCTGAGGACTTTTTGACCGCAGATCTCATATTTAAGAGGACCTGTCATGCTTTTTTCTATTACAAGGGATGTTTACATTCCTTGTAATAGGAATAAAAGTGATCCAAATTTTTTTTTTTTAAAACAGTGAAAAAATAAATAAAATAAAGTAAAATAAATAATAATAAAAAAAAAAAAAAAATGAAAGCGCCCTGTCCCGACGAGCTCGCGCACAGAAGCGAACGCATACGTGAGTAGCGCCCGCATATGAAAACGGTGGTCAAACCACACATGTGAGGTATCGCCGCGACCGGTATTGCGAGAGCAATAATTCTAGCCCTAGACCTCCTCTGTAACTCCAAACATGCAACCTGTAGAATTTTTTTAAACGTCGCCTATGGAGATTTTTAAGGGTAAAAGTTTGACGCTATTCCACGAGCGGGCGCAATTTTGAAGCGTGACATGTTGGGTATCAATTTACTTGGCATAACATTATCTTTCACAATATAAAAAAAAATTGGGCTAACTTTACTGTTGTCTTATTTTTTTATTCAAAAAAGTGATTTTTTTCCAAAAAAAGTGCGCTTATAAGACCGCTGCGCAAATACGGTGCAAAAAAAAGTATTGCAATGACCGCCATTTTATTCTCTAGGGTGTTAGAAAAAAAACAATATATAATGTTTGGGGGTTCTAAGTAATTTTCTAGCAAAAAAACCTGTTTTAAACATGTAAACACCTAAAATCCAAAACGAGGCTGGTCTTTAAGTTCTTTAGCTTCCGTGTCTTTTTGAGGGGCAAGGTACTGGTTTATTAGTTGGTCATAAATGAGCCTATGCTTCAAAGCAGTCGAGTTTTTTATTGTTCACCATATCATAAAAATATCATTATAAAAAAAAATAAAGCCATGTAGGGCTCCTACTATGCATGTATACCCTAGATATGCATAGGACCGTGACATGCATATGAAGGAGGATCTTTATATGGATGTCATTTTTATAATTATATTTTTATAATATAGTGAACAATAAAAATCTTTGTACTTTTATTCAATACATTTGTAACCCTTGGGTACCTTAAGACTGCCTATTTCTCACTCCCTTTTTCCCACTCTCCCTTTCTTATATGAGCTAATTATATATTTATAGGATGCAGTACCAGCAATTAGGGCTCACACCATTTTCAGTTTGATCTGGTCTATAAAACATTGATGGACAAGACTATATTAAACAATAAAAATAATAGAACCCCATAATATAATGAACTAGATGTAGCCAGGAGTCGGTTATCTGTGCCTGCAATCAGGAGACATTGTGTAGCCATGCTGTTGTGGAGCTGTTTCCCTCTAGTGTTGAGCCTGGACTCTGTGCTGTCATATCTTGAATGTAGTGACTAAGCAAAGCTAAGCATCTTGGGACATGTAGTTCAGACTGCTGGGATTTCCCTTTTAGTTGAACTGTTTGTAACTACAACTACCAGACGGCTGGGAAAGAAGAACCGACTGCTGGGAGAGCATATTTAAGGGCTGGCCTAGGCCTGGATCGCTCTCTTGGGACCCTGGCCTGGATCTGCAAGCAGGGACTCTGTGTCTGCAAGTGCTGCGGCCGAGTCGCGGCCTGTTCAAGAAGAGTCATCACACGTATATACTTGGGGAATCTGTGGACAGCACTGTCCAGCGGCAGCCTGGAGGCCGTTTCTGCTCTAAATCATGTTGCAGCTGATCCGGGTGGGCCACGGCAAGATGCTCTACCATTCAGGATTTCTTCCAATACAACTCTCTTAAGTGCTAGCTGACGATCAAAGGATTTTGTCTCTTTAACACAGGACTACACCTAACTTTCCCCCCGTTATAAGGGATTTCTTTGGCTGCACTCAAAGAGCCTGCATTTGCCTATAAATTTTTGAGGGAGCAGGTTAAATTCCACAACTTAACACAGTTGGCTGAATGTTATGACACTTTGTGTATACTTGCCGACAGTCCCGATTTTCCCGGGACAATCCCGTTTTGGGACCCTCGTCCTGATGGGAGGCCATCCTGATTAAAATCCCAGGATTTTGCTTTTGTCCCAGGAAATCAGGACTGTTTTTGGCATCAGCGCTGCTTCTGGCTCCAAAAATATGTCCACCGCCGCAAGATCTTTCCTGTTTTCCCCTAGCTCTCAGCTCAGATCCGAACTCCGCCCCTCCCGTCCTCTACACTGCAGCTCCTTCCACTCTCCCTCGCAATGGTATTCGGCCATCTACCGCCCCTGTCCGCTCCCCCTGTTTTCATGGTGTTTTACTAAGACAGTTTTCCCCATGAAAACCGGGGTGCGCAAACGGGCGGAGGCGGTAGACGGCCGAATAACATTGTGATGGAGAGTGGGAGGAGCTGCAGTGCAGAGGGCTGGAGGGGCGGAGATTAGGAGGAGCTGGAGTGCAGTAGAAAGGAGGGGCGGAGTTCTGATCTCCACCGAGAGCCAGCCGAAACAGGTTTTCTGGGGGAAACCGATGTTGGCACAACACCGGTCTGTGAGAGGCAGAGCCAAGGGACTCTACTGCACTGGGGACACTTGATCTAAGGAGGCACTCCGCTGCCTTGGGATGCCTGATGTAAGGAGGCACTCTGCTGGGGATGCTTGATGTAAGGAGGCACTCTGCTGGGGAGGCCTGATGTAAGGAGGCACTCCGCTGGGGAGGCCTGATGTAAGGAGGCACTCCGCTGGGGAGGCCTGATGTAAGGAGGCACTCCGCTGGGGAGGCCTGATGTAAGGAGGCACTCCGCTGGGGAGGCCCGATGTAAGGAGGCACTCCGCTGGGGAGGCCCGATCTAAGGAGGGACTCCGCTGGGGACGCCTGATGGCATCTGGTGGCAGGCGACGTGACAAGTGACATACTCAGGGCTCCCACTGATTCTGCATTATGGTAAGTTGAACTATTTCATTTTATATTGCAATGTAATAATAGAAATAACTTTACTAAGTTATACTAAGAAGTATCTTTATCTGCTGATTGTTAAACTTTCTGACATACACATATTTCTATTGTGGTGTAGGATCTGGGCCTGCTGCCCATCCCTTTCTTTCTTTCTTTCTTTCTTTCTTTCTTTCTTTCTTTCTTTCTTTCTTTCTTTCTTTCTTTCTTTCTTTCTTTCTTTCTTTCTTTCTTTCTTTCTTTCTTTCTTTCTTTCTCCCTCCATCCCTCGTTTATCTCAGACTGGGACCACGCCCCCATTAAGCCACGCCTACTACTTAGTTTAAACCGCACCACTTTCCTTTTCCTTCTATGCCACGCCTTAAAATGAATACCTGCCCCCTAATTATAACAAGACTCAGCCTACAAAGTGTCCCTATAATTTTTACAATGTTGGCAACTATGTTTGTGCCTGTGGGTTGATGTACAGAAGGGAGTGGTCTGACATAGCTAAAAAGTCATTCCCCTGCCCTTCTTCTGCCTGTTCACGTAGGCCACATATGTTTACTTAAGGGCTGCCAATGTCTAATTGTTCTTTATTTTCGATTGTTTGACATTATTCACTGCTGTAGCTGTTTTGCCACTAGTGACATTTTACCCGAAGTATTTCTATAGAAAGTTTATGTTGTTCACCTTTTAAATACCTTTATCATATCAGTAAACAAAGATTATTGGTTCATCACCATGTAGTGTGTCTATTTCATCATTGTTACTGAAAATGTCTGAACCCAGGGTGTCAGAGGTGGCGGAGGACTTGCAGGGTCAGGGCAACCAGTGGGGCACTGATTCAACCAGCGGCAGTGCCAGGGCCGTCTTTAATATTGATTGGACCCTGGGCAAAACTTTTCTTGGGCCCCCCCCCATGCAGTTTCGCTCCCCACCTGCTCTGAGACATACAATAAATAGCAGATGGACTCAAAATCAATTTACTGAATCAGATCAGGCAGCAATTACGATTGGTTGCCAGAGGTTACAGTGTATCATTACCGCTCAGTGACTGGTTGCTAGAGGTTACAACACACATTACGGCTCACTGATTCATTGCTAGAGGTTATAGCACATGATTTCTGCTTGTTGATTGGCTGCTAGAGATTACTGTGGATATGACCTCAGAGGGGCATGATATACATATTAATGCCACCGCTGTTTACATATGAATTCCGCCGCTATTTACATATGAATGCCGGTAATTTACTTGTAAACACAGGGTCTGCAGGTGAGTCATCTGTACAAAACAATAGGGCAGAGCTGGGCAGAATTAGTAGCAGCACTTCACACTGAGATATTGGCACACAGCACGGGACTAAAACCTCAAGGGGGGGGCATGGCTTGGCCGAGCTGGGAGATGGCTGCCTGAGAGAACAGCTCCATTGCAGTCTTTTTATCGGTCCTACCAGAGGTAATTATCACTGTTCTCATCTGTGATACGATGGGAACGGCCTACCGACACACCTCTACCTCAGGGTCCTGCTCGCCCCGTGAAACGACGGGGAATCCGAGCCAAAACATCCCTGAAATGTTCAGGACGCAGAGGAGCAATATGGCGTCGTCCCGTCACGACTCCTCACAGGCCTCGGCAGCACAGATAGCGGGACAGTTCCCTACTTCCCAAATGTCACTCCCTCTGACCACGGGATTACAGGACAATCCACAACCGCCATCCCTCAACATTAATGATCTCAGGGCGATTGCTACCGACATCAAGGACACTCTATCAGCCGCCATTGCGGAATTAAGAGTAGACATCCACACCCTAAATGACCGTGTTCTTGAAGTGGAAAAAAGTACGGTGAAACATGACACGATCCTCCGCAAAGCGACACGATGTATAGACGCACATACTATGCAGCTAAGAGAGACACAACGCCGCATTGAAGACCTCGATAACCGCGGTTGCAGCCACAACCTCTGAATAAGGGGCTTGCCGGAGTCCATTGAGGCAGAACAATTGACCCCTGCTGTGACAGAATTGTTCAATAACCTACTAGAAAGACCACCTCAAACCCGCATAGAGATGGAAAGAATCCATAGAGCAGTACGCCCCAAAGGCAGAAAGAATGACCCACCCAGGGACATCATATGCTGTATTGTGGATTACAAGATAAAGGAAGATATCCTGAGGCAGGCAAGGGTTAAACAACTATTACAATACAACGGCGCCCATCTTCAGATTTTTCAAGACCTATAAGGTATCACACTGCAGCAGCGCAGGGATCTGAAACCGCTGCTGGATGTGCTACGTGCCCATAGGATTGTATACCGATTGAAATTCCCCTTCTGTCTGGCAGCTACCCATCTCGGCCGTACAGCATTTTTAAAAGTACCTGAAGACCTGCACCACTTTTGTGATAGCCTGGGCATACCTCTGGTTGATGTACCAAACTGGTATGCGGACTTCCGCCATCATGCTACAGGACGACACCCCATACAGGAAGAGCCGATGGAGGCACAGGATTCACGCCACCAAAGAAGAAGATCTCCATCCAGCATCAGATCGCACGCAGGACACCAAGGCTTTCAACAACGCCACAGCCCTTTGGATTCCCCATGCTCTCAGAGAGCCCGTAGAGATTACTGATATCTGTTCGCTTCAAGGCGGCTGCCAAGATTCCAGTTATCACACTCGGCGGTGACAGTCACCAACACAGGATCCTGCAGTTTGTCCGGTTAGGTGTTAATAACACTGTTGATGCCTTATTCAGTTTCAGAAGTTGGTTACCTCAGTATCTCCTGTATAAAGCTTCGGATATGTACTAACTCTCTACAGTGTAACTCAGACAATGCTTATTTAATCCTGCTTGTATTCTGTAATAGCCTACAGTGAAACACGGCTGAAAAATAATCTTGCTCAGACGTTAATCAGCCATGCGCGCTCTGACACTCTAATATATGCAGTTGTAATCGACACGACCTTTACCATTATCCAACAAACCCACAATATAGGACCGTCACTATGCATGAAGCTGCAGACTCAAGTGGGGCTCCTCCAGTTTTCAACCTATACTCGCTATTACAAACTATGTACAGCCTGAGTAATGATAACTGATTTATGTCTTAACAATAACGAGAAGAAAGCAGCTTTTTCGTATAACAGGTTGGTGTGTCAACTATGCATATGCAGCTGTATAAAAAGGTAACTAATATTGTAGGCTACGGTGTTCGGTTAGAATTTGACTCATTAGTTTCCCCAATGCCGCAAAGGACACACGTTTATGCACAGCCATGACATTAAGATATAAAACTTCTTAACGCTGCTTCTTTTCACCCCCACCTTTCTCAGCTCCTAACTGCCCCACCTCTCAAGTGTACCAGGCATTACCATCTCTTCATAAAGATAAACTATTTAGCATAGTACCCGCTCACTCTTTTGATTCCAGAATACTTGTGGCACCACAGTATCAGTTCACAGTGGGAATTAACCTTTTATTGCCTACTTCTACGTAGTTAGAACAATCCCTAGTGTAATATGACATGACTAAAGGTACTGACAGATGGCGTGTATCTCGTATCACTCCTCCTGCCAAGTCAGATGACACCTACAAAAAGTTCACCTTTTTATATACTTGCCTCATACTGCTTGTTCACTAATCTCTATATGGAGATTCTGGATGCTTAGAAACATAACATTTTAAATGAGAAGGAGACAGATGTTAGAAGAAAGACTGAGCCTAATTGTGGAGGGACGCAGTTTAGCTGCAGAGCATGAGCTAATATTTCAGGAGCTTATACCAATGTTTCTAATGTTTTTTTTTATTTTAAGTTTCACTTGTTTAAATGTTCATTTTTTCCACTGTTATCACCGATTAGTCTGTTTTCCATGTCTAGTGGCGATATGCTGTAAGTTTGAATATCACTGAACCCAGACTTTCGTACGGACTGTGACACTACAGGCTGCCCTCAAGACATAACAATCTGCATATTGACTATTGAAGCATTATGTCTAAATATGTCTAAATATGTATCCTGAACACAACGCTCATGATATATGCTCTATTCCTACAGCTGAGGGATCTCCTCCCTCCCCTACTTTATGCTGTAAAAGTTTTAGAGAATATTAGTACGACAGAGGTTGATATGCCCTAGAGCATAGTTTAAAACTCTTCATCAGACTCCCTCCTTGTATAAAAATAAGTAGAATGCAACGGCGGAGTACCACCTTTACTCGTAACCCACAGTCCATCCCAACCCCCGCACAGTGCAGTGAGAAGGCCCAGAGCGGTTTCTGGTCCGTTTCACACTGATAGCGCACTCTAATTATATGACCTTTCTTGTAGTAGATAAGGTTAGTTAAATACCCTTTTCCCCCTCCCGATACTCTCACCCTCTTTTATCTAGACAAACAGCTTCACCACAGGTTTTGCATTCCAACCGGAGGTATCACCGTATCCCTATCTCAACTTAAAATCAGACACCCTACACCAACTACTAACATGGCAGATACTGGTCATAATACACACAAGGCGACAGACTCTACTAAACCACAAAATAATCTCCACATAAAAATTGACTCAATAAATATCAGAGGTCTGAATACTCCCGAAAAACGGTCTCAACTGTTATATACACTGCACAAAAAAAAAAAACACAAATCGCATTTATCCAGGAAACTCATTTCCGTACTGACAACCTACCCAAACTGGGGAATTATCGATACCCTACAGTATACCATGCCTCCAATGCATCCTCTAAAACAAAGGTTGTTGCTATACTAATTTCAAAAAACTGCTCTTTGCAAATCACAGAAACCAAGCAAGATTCCAATGGTAGATACCTATTCCTTAAAGGAACATTACATAACAAGCCCATCACTCTTGTGAATATATATGCTCCTAACAAACGACAGGTCAAGTTCTTTAGAGAAACCTTACAATTGCTTACAGAATTCTTCTCTGGCATCCTTGTACTGGGTGGTGATTTCAATGCAGTGTTGAACCCCCAACAAGATTCCTCCACTGGAACAACGTCCCTGCTGTATATAGCTCTGAGAGCAATCAAAAAACAACTGCAGGAGTTGACCCTACATGATACGTGGCGCACACTTCACCCAAATGATAGGGATTTTACATTCTTTTCACCACCCCATAACAAGTATTCCAGAATTGATCACTTTTTTATTTCCCAGAATGATTTATCTCTCATCAAACAAGCGACCATAGACCCTATGATACTCTCTGACCACAATCCCATTTCACTAACGTTAAATATCCCGCTGTCACGTCCCTCAAACTCGATATGGTGTTTAGACAACTCTCTACTGACAGGCCTGGACTCTACAACCAAAATTTATACCCGACTCGTCCAATATTTTAAAGAAAACTCTATTGGCAAACCTAGCCCTTCCATCATATGGGCTGCTCACAAATGTGTAATAAGAGGGGAATTAATTTCAATAGCTGCCTCCAAAAATAAACAACGAAAAGCCCATATAACATCTTTAGCCTCCAAAATCCATGCACTAGATAGGATTCACAAAGCATCCCTAGCCACTAAATCGTTTACAGAACTCCTGCAGGCAAGAGAGGAACTTAGAGAAGAAATAAATAAATCATTACGGCGCAAATACATTTTTACTCAAAAACTATATTATGAATGTGGCAAAAAATCCGGAAAATTAATGGCTAAAGCACTACAACGTAGAAAAGCAGCTTTGACCATCCACAAGATTAAAGATCCCAGTGGGAAGTCTTTTACGTCCCCAGAGGACATTGCCACACAGTTCGTAAAGTATTTCACCAAACTTTACAACCTACCACCAACAGAAATGACAGACCCCTCGCCAAATAGACAGGAAGTGATATCTACCTTTTTGTCCCAACATGGAGTACCACACATCTCCCCTGAAGAATCCAGGACCCTTGGCTGCCCCATTAGCATCGAAGAAACCATAACAGCATTAAAACAACTCAAAACAGGGAAAAGTCCTGGCCCAGATGGGCTTACTGTCGGTTACTACAAAACATTCCAGGAGATACTTACCCCCCACTTTACTAAAGCATTCAACGCACTCTCTGCCTCCCCACAGAATAATAAAGATTTACTAGAAGCACATATCGCCCTAATTCCGAAACCCGGCAAAGTTGATACACTAGTGACCAACTACAGACCAATATCCCTCCTAAACGTAGATCTAAAACTTTATGCTAAAATTCTTGCAAATCGATTACTCCCTCTCATCCCTGACCTTATCTCCCTCGACCAAGTTGGTTTTGTCCCTGGCAGAGAAGCTAGGGATAACACCATAAAAGCCCTACATATTCATCATATCCCTTCATCCTCCCCTCACAAACACCAGGGATTTCTCTTATCGCTCGATGCAGAGAAGGCGTTCGACAGAGTGGCCTGGGACTACATGTCGGCGACGTTACAGGCACTGGGACTCCCTCCGCAATTCCTCCAAATGATATTGGTTTTATACTCATGCCCCACAGCCAGAATAAAGATTAATGGATGTCTGTCGGACGCCTTCTCCGTATCGAATGGTACACGCCAGGGGTGCCCGTTATCACCTCTTATTTTTATACTTACGCTGGAACCTATTTTACGCAAACTGCGGGCAAATCCTGACATTAAATGCATTGACATTCACAATAAACAGTATAAGATAGCTGCCTATGCGGACGACATCCTACTTTTTCTTTCAGAACCCCTGATTACTATACCCAATCTATTAAAAGATTTTGCCTCCTTCAACGAACTCTCAAACCTAAAAATGAATTTCGTAAAGTCTAAAGCCCTGAATATTTCCCTCCCGCAGACGTTAGTGACACAATGTAAAACAAATTTCCCTTTCCAATGGGAACCCCATGCCCTTACCTATTTAGGGATCCAAATACCAAGCACTTCGAGGAGCCATACGATAGAAATTATCTACCAATACTCAATAATATCCAAAAAGATCTCCTTACATGGTCATCTGGCCCTTTTTCTTTGGACGGATTGCCATCATAAAGATGAATATACTGTCTAGAATACTGTATATCCTTCAGACCATCCCAATCAAATTACCCCCATCATTTTTTACCGCATACAAGCAAATCTGTCGAAACTTCATATGGGCAGCAAAATCCCCCAGACTAAGCTGGAACAAAATGACTATCCCCAAACTAAAAGGAGGCCTCAGCCTCCCGGACATCCAGAAATACCATTGGGCTTGTCATCTTACGAGAATTATTGATTGGCATATACGCAAATCCACTAAAGAATGGGTCAACATTGAAGACTCCTCTGCCCAAGTGCCCCTTTCACACCTACCTTGGATTGATGCGAATGCAATGCCTAAAGACTACACTACCCATCCGCTGACAGGTCCCACTATCCAAGCTTTCACAACAATAGCCAAAACACTTGGATGGCGCTCTTCCCCAGGACCGATGACCCCCCTGACTAACAACCCAGACTTTGCACCTGGAGTGCTATTTCATGATCGACCTCAAACAAATGCCCACCATCCTCTTAGAGCATCACAATTCTTTCATAAGGGTGCACTTCTTCCTTACGATAAGATACCCTCACATTTCCATCAATATCATATACCATTTTATAAATTTCTACAAATCAGACATTTTCTGAATACCGCCAAACCTACTTCTCAATGGTTTAGAGACCTAACTCCCTTTGAAGCGCTTTGCACCTTTACACCTCCACAAAGACATCTTATCTCAGAGGTTTATTCCCTACTGTTTACCGACCAAGACCCCACAATCAAGGCAGCCAACCAAAAATGGGAAACAGAACTCGAGCTAAACTTATCTACAGAAGAATGGGAAAACATTTATGAACACATCCATAAATGTTCAGTGAATGTTTCAGCACAAGAAAATTATTACAAAATATATTCGAGATGGTACAAAACACCAGACAGAATTCACCTATACCACCCCTCTGTTTCTCCCATGTGCTGGAGATGCAACACTGAAGTGGGTTCCCTGCTTCATATTTGGTGGAACTGTCTACAGATACAACCATTTTGGACAAAAGTACATGAGGTGATACACCATGTCACTACTTACACCCTATCTTTTACACCGTTGCAATACCTATTACACCACTCTACGATTTCACACCATGCCTATAAGAAATTCCTCACACTCCATCTAGTGAATGCTGCTAAACAATACATACCAGTACACTGGAGGAGCAATACACCACCTACCTTAGCAGACTGGTTCAAGCGTATCGAGAAAATCTCTGAGATGGAAAACATAATCCACCAAGCCAAAGACACTCCTACGAAATACGGGAAAACTTGGGCTTGTTGGATTCACTTCAGGGAATCCCCAAAATACCAAGAGTTTCTTCAAAACCTGTAATCATGCCATGCAACAACAGGAGTATAACAGACCTTTATATATTTAGTTGCAAATATCCTAGTATGTAGACTTACAGGCTCATTGTTTCTGCCCAGGGTATATATATGTAAATTCTCACCCCCCCCCCCCTCCTTAGCTGACATGAAGCGACACACACCTCTATTGGTCCTTGATACACATCTTTCTGATTCCAAATCCAACACTGTCTTGCATTCAGTACCCAAATCCTTACTTAACAAAATAGTTAGGACAACATCTCAGATGTCCCACCTATCATTCCCTTTTTTGTAGAAAACTACATCGTAAATCTCCGCTACACCCCCCTGCTCTTCTCTAAATGAGAGACATGGTCAATCCCTATAATGCTACAGAGGAACAACATATCTAAATATATCAACATACATCAATGCCAGCATAAACGAAGTTCTGATAACCGTATATCCCGCACAGTATGCTCCCTTTAGGGGTGCGGGAATAAGGAACTGGCGTTTCTTGTCATAATTACTTAATGCAAATAAAATCCTAGGCCTCAGAGATCATATTGACATACAGGTCAGCATATGTTACATCTCATAGTTACTTCACATGTTATGTTTGTGTACCAATTACGGTTAAACCTACATTTAATAACCTAGTAGACACTATTATAGAGAACGATGTTCAGATAATTGTACTTAAGAATGTACCTAATATACAAGATGTAAGTTATAACATTCATTTGATGTTAATGTCACTAATATCTCAATAAAAGATTTGACTATGTATTGTTATATCACTTGTACAACATAACTTTCTTAAAATAAAATAAAAATCTTTTGAAAAAAAAAAAAAAACCTCAAGGGACGAGGGAATTTAAACCAGGATAGTTGGCAAGTTTGAGGCAGCTGCTTTGGGCCCCATAACAATGACAGGGCCCTGGGCAGCTGCCCCTTTTGCCCTGCCTTAAAAATGGCCCTGGCAGTGCTACATAATTAAGACAAAAAAAATGAAGAAGTCATAAAGACAAGATGTAGGAATTGGATGTGTTTTATGCTGCACCTGATCAGTGTGCTTTCTTCTTTGTTTGTTTCATTGCAAGCATTCCGTATGATAATGTAAGATGGCTTCAAGACTGTTTAATGGCTAAGGACACAATGTTGAACTTTGCTGATGTGCAAAAACAGAATAGACTGATTTAACGTGGACTTGATAAATGTTTTCCAATTTGTGAGTTTGCTCATTGTCAATATCCCGGTGTAGCAGTGTCAATGGGCTAATTATGACAGTTTATAAGTATGGATCAATAGCTAGCAATCTTTGATTTTCCAGGGTCATCTTAGCCCTCTCAGCAAATAATACATTTCTAATGCCAAAATAAGTAATTGGTCTTTCTCTATTTGCTTCTTCTTGTGTTTTGAAAGTAGATCTATTGCTCGCTGCAAGGATACATATCAGAAAACAAGTTAAATAACCTGTTGTATTTAATAATGATTACATTAATGTGTAAGTTAAAGGAAACATATTTTTTTTAGTTTTGGATAAAATGAGGCACCATTAAACCCCGTACCAATTTTGTATTGCTCTTTGTGTCCCCACTGGGGAGATTCAGCTCTCTGTTTGTTTGGGTGACCATTGCACTGAGAAAGAAAGTAAGGGGAAATCCTATATTTTACAGTTTTTTGAAAGCAAGAGGTGACAGGCAATCTTTCGGTTGGTGGCAGCTTTATAACATGAAAATTCTACTTTGAGGAGATTTTTTCTTTCTTTTGTGTTTTCAAAATAGGACCTAAAGGGAAGTCTCTTTTAACCCCCCCTACTCCTTTAAAAACGAAAAAAAAAGCTTTGACCTTGCATACACTTTAAGCCACATATCTGTGTTTACTACAGGCTCTGCTTTCCGTGATGAATTTGATCTAGCAATCTTGCAGCTACAAGAAAACAACTGTCTGGAAGACCTAAAGCGGAAATGGTGGGATGGAGGTAAATGTCCAAAAGAAGAAGACCACAGAGCAAAAGGTATCTGTTATTTCAATTTTTAAAATTTACATTCTCTTTATGTCTTGATAGTAAATTATCCCTTTCATTTTTGCATAGTAAAGCTTTGCACTTCTGTTAAGCAGTGAATGATAAAATGCTTTAACTGCTTCCCGTCCGCGCTATAGCCGAATGACTGCTACAGTGCGGACTTACATTGCCGGGAGGCCGTCAATAGACGTCCTCTCCTGCAGGGCTCATGCGGCATGCGCTGTGATCACAGAGTCAGTGAGACTCGATCGATCACGGTCCCTTACCATGTGATCAGCTGTTAGCCAATGACAGCTGATCACGTGATTTAAACAGAAGATCGGTAATCTTTTTTTCTCCTCATGCTGACAGTGTGAGGAGAAAAAAAAGCTGATGACCGGCTTCTGTGTAAGGGACATCGGTCCCGAAGAGGAAGAGGCACACCCACTTCATCTGTGCCCACCAGTGCCACCTGCCAGTGCCTCCTGCCATTGCCCACAGTGCATATCAGTGCCACCAATCTGTGCCCACCAGTGTATATCAATGCCACCTAATGCCCAACAGTGGTGCCAATCAATGCCTCATCAGTGCCACCTAGCAGTGCTGCCCATTACTGCCACCTACCAGTGCCCATCACTGCCACCTACCAGTGCCCATCAAATACCCCCAAAACATAGCTCTATTTGTGGGAAAAAAATGATAAAAATGTTCATTTGGGTACAGTGTTGTATGACCGCGCAATCGTCGTTCAAAAAGTAGAAAGTGACAGCGCTGAAAGCTGAAAATTGGTCTGGGCAGGAGGGGGGGGTTTAAGTGCCCAGTAAGCAAGTGGTTAATTTAATTGATTATTTTACTTTTAAACACACCAAGCAAACATATCCATTTGAAGCATCATTTGTCTTGCTTTGAAGGTACCAATTTTCTCCCCTTTTGCCCCCAGCAACCCCTACCCCCCCCCCCCTTACTAATAATCAGGTAAAAGCTAAGTGATGGTAATGCTGCATAGTCCTACCTTTGAAACAAGCTTGGGATAACTGTCCTCTTGACCCCCCTTCCTGTGCCATAGATTTGCTCCACTACTTACCTCAGATGAGTTGGCGACCTTTGCAGGAGTTGAAGCCAACGATTGGTGATAGTGCAACACGCATACTCAGGATTTTCTTTTTAGAAAGCCTGAAAGTGGATGGCTTCTCCACTAGATCCTATAGAGAAGACATGTATTCATGACTTTCTGCAGCCCATTGACTTGTTGAGAAGCCACCTGAGTGGGGTGTAGGCCTATTCTGCTGTAAAAGGTTGCCAGATCATTTGAAGTCATGAGAAATTTATTTCTATATAAAGATGGTTGTTCTCTTGCTATCTTGTATTGTCTGTATTAACATTAAAATCATAGAGCAGTTTTAAGCTACCGTTAAAGCTTCATGAGACCAGTGCAGTGCAGGCATCACAAAATGTTTATTATTACGTACATGACACATTCATGGCAGATCATACTGTTATATTTTGCATCTATCTTAATTCACAGAATATGCAGAAATATAATGTGCAAACCCAACAAAGCCCAGTACAGAATAAACATACAGTATATGATGGTTTGTGAAATGTACCGTAATGAAATATTGGCATACGTTTCTTGTTTTGTCAGGTTTGGGCATGGAAAATATCGGAGGCATATTTGTTGTGTTAATCTGTGGTTTAATAGTGGCTATCTTCATGGCCATGCTGGAGTTCCTGTGGACGATAAGAAAGTCTGAAGACACTCAAGTAAGATCATACCGTCTACTTACTTATCTGTTGCTCAGAATCCATTTTTATATGCTGTAGTTCATTGCATTGCTCTATGAGGCCACCCAGTTGTGTGACCATAGCGAATAAATTTTCACTATTTTCACACTAAAGTTCCTCCCCGCCAGTCAGGAGGCAGGTCTGTGAGACTTGTTTCCCGATTGGCCAAAGCATCAGGCGATCCTAATGAATGCCCAGTGCTTTGGCGGAAGAGGAGACACATAGCGGAAGAAGCCGCTGGAGGAGCAGACACCAGAGCCGCCGCGGCCGCTGTCCGCACTCCAGGAGAGGACACCACAGCCCCACTGGTGTGTGCCGGACCGCCTAGGAGGGGGTTTTGAGTGCCGTGCCATGCCGCCGGGGGGGGTGTTTCTTTGTTTGCTGCCCCCCCAAAGAAGAACCCACCAGCCGCCACTGCACTATACTGGAATTTACGCAGGTATAGACGCTATACTGTAATGGTGGTAATCAGCAACCACCTATGTGACTTTAATAGGGTGGCGGGAAATCTGGTGCTAACAGACACAGGCTGGGAGGATCACTAATTGACACTGACGTCGCTACTGACACTAATATAGTGATCAGTGATAATACTGTACACTGATACTGTACTAATGACACTGGCTGGGAAGGGGTTAACATCTAGAGGAAATCAAAGGGTTAACTGTGTGCCTAACAATTTGTAATGTGTGTAATATGTGCTGCTTTTACTTTCTGATCTGGCTGTTTTTTTGCCTAAAACAGCCAGATTGCTGGTCCTATGGAAACTGTCTATCTGTGATTGAATACAGCTGATCAGCTGATCAGCTGATTTCAGCCAAAATCATCAAACTTGTGCTGTGTCCAATCACATGTGTGCTGTTAAACTTGAAGACATACAGGTATGTTGTCTGGCCTGCATGTACCACTCGTCCACAGTAAAACTACTTTTGGCAGGCAACAAGTAGTTAGGTAATGAAGGCAACCTATGACAAAAAAAATAGGTACAATTGTTCCGTTATGTTTATAAAAGGCTGTATTCCCACCTGGGCATTTTGAATCAGAGGCAGAATCGCTGCGATTCTGCCCATGATTTCAAAACGCTGTGCTAAAATGACGAATCACACAGCACGAATTTCAGATGCCATTCATTTTAATGGCACCTAAACACGCAGTGCAGTTCTGCCTCAATTGTTGCCCAAAAGAAGCTCCTGATCCTTTTTTGGGTGACAAGCCTCACACGATGCGGTTTGCCATTGCAGCATAATTTTATTGTGCCACAACCACCGGATAGCCGCACTGCGTTTTTAGGTGCCATTAAAATGAATGGCATCTGAAATTCGTGTTGTGTGATTTGTCATTTTAGCACAGCGTTTTATATACATAACAGAACAATGGTACCTAATTTTTTTGTCATAGGGTGATCATTCTGCCCGCAATTTAAAATGCCCAGGTGTGAATGCAGCCTCATGCAGCGTACACACGGTCGGACTTTACTATCGGACTGGTCCGACGGACCGAGTCCGGCAGACAATCCGATCGTGTGTTGGCTTCATCGGACCTTCAGCTGACTTTTCCAGTCGAAAATCTGACGGACTTTAGATTTGGAACATGCTTCAAATCTTTACGTCGTAACTCCGCCGGACCCAAAAATCCGCTCGTCTGTATGCTAGTCCGACGGACAAAAACGATGCTAGGGCAGCTATTGGCTACTGGCTATCAACTTCCTTATTTTAGTCCGGTTTACGTCATCACGTACGAATTGGTCGAACTTTGGTGTGATCGTGTGTAGGCAAGTCCGTTCGTTAAAAAGTCCGTCGGAAGTCCGTCAGAAAGGCCGTCGGACCAGTCCGCTCAAAAAGTCCGCCCGTGTGTAAGACTTTTTGAGTTGATATTAGCTCTGTTAATGCTTAATAAAAAAAACTGCATAGACTTGTAATAAATTCCTTTTTTTATTTCTCCATAGTTAATGTGGTATTAAATTCCTCTTTGTGATTTTTACCTTTTGGTAAGACTATAATAAGGCTTTCGTGTAAGTAAATTGAATATCTCCTAAACGTGCACCGTTTAGGCAATATTCACCCTGGATGCAGCTGGTGACTTCACCGGCGCAAGTGCTTTGAGGGTCTGCCATATTGTGCCGGACCTTCAGAGCTTTGTGCCAGACCTGAGGGCTCCCGCTAGCTTGTGTGGGAGTGACATTATCGCGGCTCTGGCCACTCATACAGCCGGAGCCCGCGAACCAGAAAGAAAGACCGGAGGAAGATGGAAGCCCTCCAAGCTGTGACAACACCCCGCTTGAGGGCTTATTTCTAAGGTAAGTATTTCATAATGTGCTAGTATGCGATGCATACTAGAATCTTATGCAATTGTCTTACAGGTTTTTTTGTTGTTGTTGTTTGCTTCTTTTAAACTGCTGCAGCTTTCTACCACTTTAAAAAAGCAAAAGCTGTTAAATTTTCCCTTAGGTTTCAATATTTGTAATTCTTGTCACATGAAAATGTTCCTGTTAGATTTGGACTCTTTTCTGAACATGTGAAAAAGAACTATTCGTTTTTGTGCCTCTAACACAAGATATTGTGAATTAAAACTTTATTTCATACATTTTTTTTGGTTTTTGTGTTGTTGCAGGTTTCTGTTTGTCAAGAAATGATGTCAGAGTTAAGTAGCATTATACTTTGCAAAGACAGTTTTATGCCACGTCGAAGACGGGCGGGCATCATACGCTCCAGATCAGCTGTTCCGGAGGACAAAAGAGGACGCAATACTAGCATTCTAAGCAATGGTAAACTGTGTGGGGGCACTGGCCCCGACCCACTGGCACAGAGACTGGCACAAGAAGCGGCTCTAGTTGCCAGAGAATGTACACATATTCGAGTCTGCCCAGAGTGTCGCCGTTTTCAGGGTCTCAGAACACGCCCATCTGGTGGATCTCCAGCACAAAGTGAAGAGAGTTTGTGGGAAAAGACTACAAATAGCAGTGAGCCAGAGTAAAAGAGCCATGACAGATAATGTAAAACAAAAACATCCAGTGCGGTTTTATTTTTGTCTTTTTTTTTAAGACCATATTATTCAAAAACTATTTTTTTTTAAAGAAGAGTAAAATCCTGGTACTGGATTACCCACATTATAAAACAAAATCTCCCACAATGGGTCTGCGTATTTCAAGCTGACATTACAATCTTTGGCATCATAAAAACTGGTATGTTGTTACCCAATTTAGTAGTGGACTGTTGTATTGTTTCCTTGGATTATGAGGAACATTGTCTTCCTTCAAAGTCTTTCATGCTTATGAGCATTTATGATTTCAACATCTGCAATATTTGTAATAATAAAGAGAACATTTTGTCAAAAATCATAATATGGACCTGGTAAGATTTAGGTTGACCTCCATACATGAACTAGAGACAGTTTGATGTGTTTCTTGGTTGAGATTAAATGGTTTTCTGTGTGTCTTTGATGGCTGTGTTATGTCAGAATTCATGTTTTGTATGGAAAAATAAATTCCCAAAATTGAACAATAGATCCTGGCCACACAAACCGCTCCAAAAATGATGTTCTGACATAAATGCTGAAGATGGTTATGTAAATATAGCTTTGCCATAGTGTAACTGAGATGGATAGATTTACCACATCATCATTTATGAGAAGTGACAATTGTTCCAATGTGCTGCAAGGTCTCATTAACATGTGTCAACATTACAGCAATGGCTGGTGTGCAGTGCAATCCAGCTGAGATCACTGCAGTGATGATGCGCTGAGTTGAGCGGATCACACTGTTTTCTTTTAAACAAACTTTATTGAGATGTCACACAGACATCACATAAAGTTGAATTGCCAGCTACGCAGTGAGAGGCAGTGGATTGCATCTCACTGCACTGCACTCAAAAAAGTACTACTCGCAGTACTTTTGTTGAGCACATTTCTTCACATCAGGTGTGAACCAGCCCAGCAGCCCTAAATCGAGAGCACTAGAAATGTTTCCTTTGAAAAGATGGGCACTGTACTGATTGAGTGAGGTTATTCTTCGTGTTTGTTTGTTTGTTTGTTTTTTTTAGTTATACCATGAACTAAACTTAAAAGATTCATAAATCATGTTTTAGTAAATCTATCCCTTACTGTAAAAAATTTCTTTTTTTCGGGAGTCCATGTAACACTGTATATGAAAGAACTATAAGGATATTTTTGATGAAAACTACAGTTCTATGCAATTTCTGTAAAATAAAGAGAATTGTTCTTAATGGGCGTTTGTGCTTCTGTAATGTTTACATATTCTTCCTTAAAATGTTAAGGAGTTAACTGTGAAACTGTTGTCTAAAGTGTTATTGTTTTCAAACTGCAATATGAAAATTGAAGTAGCCTATAGCAGTCAATCAGAATTCATATTTTACTTACTGGGTTATACATTGTAGAAAACTAAAATCTTACTGGTCGCTATGGGTTTCTGTCCATCACACATTGTTACTGCTCTTTGTTAAATTAAAGAATCCTATTTATTTTCATATCTAAGGTATTGCAAATGTTTTCTGGTCCTTCTTCTATTTCTGTGTTTTAATAGATTGTGCACACTTGTAGTATGCCTTGCCCTCTGCCATATGTATGCAGTGGGGGGAACAAGTTTTGATCTGTTGTTTCTCCCCCAAGAGGATTTCTTAAATACCCCAAAACTGCTTTGATGCAAAGTATAGAATCTACTTGCATGCAGCATTGAACACATGTTGTGCTGCTATGTTCCTCCCCGCTAAACAACCATATACCACTCAAGGCACACACACGTATATAAACCTGCCTGCTATGATTATCTTTTATACGGTTGCTTTTTCTCCATGCTATAGTCAGCATAACTCCCAACTGTCCCTCATTTTGAGGGACTGTCCCTCATTTGGAACAAAGTCCCTCTGTTCCTCGTTCCTCCTCATTTTGTTCCTCATTTTGGTCGATCTATAAAGTTGTATATAAAATGTGCTACTTGTCTATCAAAGAGGGTTTTACAGTGCTAAACTTTTCATACGATTTCTAAATTGCTGCATTTGTAAATTCCAAAAGCCAATATAAAAGTAATAGTAGTGATAATATAGTACTTGTGGGTTTAACAAATCGTTATTTTTTTATACAATTCTCCTTTTAAGTGGGGCGGGACAGGGGGTGTGTCCCATGTTTACATATATTTGCTAATAGGTGTCCCTCATGCTCATCTCAGAAAGTTGGGAGGTATGCAGTTAGCTCCTGCTCTACCGCCTTTAACCACTTGCTTAGAGGGCACTTAAACCCCCCTCCTATCCAGACCAATTTTCAGCTTTCAGCGCTGACGCACTTTGAATGACAATTGCGCAGTCATACAACACTGTACCCAAATGAAATTTTTATCATTTTTTCACCACAAATAGAACTTTCTATTGGTGGTATTTGATCACCTCTGTGGTTTTTACTTTTTGTTAAAAAATTTTAAAAATCTGAACTTTAAAAAAAAAAAAAATTTTATTTTTTTATATTTTGTTATAAAAAATTTTAAACGGGTAATTTTTCTCCTTCATTTATGTACGCTGATGAGGCGGCAGTGATGGGCACTGATAGGCGGCAGTGATGGGCACTGATAGGCGGCAGTGATGGGCACTGATGGGCGGCAGTGATGGGCACTGATGGGTGGCAGTGATGGGCAGCACTGGCAGGTGGCACTGATTGGCACTACAGGTGGGCATTGATAAGTGGTACTTGTGGGCATTGATAGGTGGCACTTGTTTGCATTGATAGGTGGCACTTGTTTGCATTGATAGGTGGCACTTGTGGGCACTGTTAGGTGGCACTGTGGGCACTGTTAGGTGGCACTGTGGGCACTGTTAGGTGGCACTTTTAGTGGGCACTAATGAGACAGATGTGCCTCTTCCACTTCGGGACCGATGTCCCTCACATGTGAGCCGGTGATCGGCTTTTTTTTCTACTTGCGCTGTCAGCGTGAGTAAAAAAAAAAACGATTACCGATGTTTTGTTTACATCATGTGATCAGCTGTCATTGGCTGACAGCTGATCACATGGTAAGGGGCCGGGACCGGCCCCTTACACGGATCAGTGATCAGCCGAGTCTCATAGACTCGGTGATCACAGCGTGCCCGGCGCACGCCCTGCAGGGTGCGCGCAGGGAGCGTGCACAGGGGAGGCCGTCGTATGACGGCCTCCCGGGAATGCAGGTCCGCGCTGTGTCATTCGGCCATAGCATGGATGTCTAGTGGTTAAACCCTAAACATGATCACCACTGTGCTGCCACACCCACAATCAGTTACTGTAACAGCCCTTAGGCACTGATCGAGCGGTGAAAATCCAACAGGGATTGGATAGGTAGATCGACTTCTGTAAGACCCCCCTGCTCATATATGGATCAAAATTTAGCCCAGCCCTCCCTGCTGAACCAGCCATATTTCATTCCATGTATGGCTGGTTTTAGTCAAAATCGTATGTTTTCTCATTTTGCCTTTCTCCACAACCTCTGCAGCAAAACCCTCCAGAATTTGGACTTTTTAGGAATTTTTAATGACTATGTCCCACGTACACATGCCAGGATCATCATGGGTCCTCCCCAAATTCAAATTGAGATATAAGAGTAGGGCATGCCCTATGAAATTCACTAAAATATGGCAGCTATGGTTAGATGTCTTGGAGGATCTCTGGGGGGATGTCCTTTCTTCACAGCTCTCCCAGTGAATCCTCCACTAATGCAATCCAGTAACACTGTTCGGCAAGATGCCAAAATAAATAACCAGAGATCGCCTTATATGAAACTTCCAATGCCTGGGGGGATCCTGGATCCCTTTTTTTTTTTTTATCAAATAATTTTTTTCATTTATCAAATTAATTCATAAAGGTATTTTTGTTGTGATACATATAAAAAAAATGTCAAATTAATCCAAAAGGTATCGTGAAATAAGCACACAAAACAAACCTTGTACCTCTCGGACTAAAATAGCTTATCATATAATAAAGGAAACATAGTAGAAGTATAAATACATTCTGCATGACAACTTGGGCTACTCCAGTATCAATCATCACTCTATGGCAACTTCCTGCAAGCAGCTTCAAATTATCTTTCCCTAACGTTCTACTCCTCACCCTTCTACCTCAGCTCTTTGCTCCCGTCTATCTCCTCTACCTTCACTCCAGTCTACTAGGTAAACAATCATATAGTTCATTATTAGATTCTATCCAGCGTGACCATATTTTGCCAAACCTTTGGGGTGTACCTTTATGCTTATATGTTAATTTTTCTCTTTTAAGTATATTATTAAGTTTCTCAACCCATTGTTTATGGTTTGGAAGGGCAGCGGATGTCCATTTTTGTAGAATAACTTTACGTGCTAAATATAGGGATCTTATCCACATAGTATGCATATCTGCTGGTAGTGCTCCATCAGGTATTATACCCAATAGTTCAAGTTTATGTTTGTTTTTTTATGCTCTCCATCATTTTTAGATTCGAATAAAGATCTCCTATTAATCCTCGTTTCATGTGGGCAACCGAAGTTGCCATTGTTATGCCCTGTACACACGGTCGGACTTTCCGACGGAAAATGTGCGATCGGAGCTTGTTGTCGGAAATTCCGACCGTGTGTGGGCTCCATCGGATTTTCCGACACACAAAATTTGAGAGCAGGCTATAAAATTTTCCGACAACAAAATCCGATCGCGTAAATTCCGACCGTGTGTGGACAATTCCGACGCACAAAGTTCCACGCATGCTCAGAAGAAATTCTGAGACGAAACAGCTCGGTCTGGTAAAATTAGCGGTCGGAATGGATAGAGCACTTTCGTCAGGCTGCAATGTGTAAAATAGTTTAATACAGCGCACTCTCTTCTTCTTTATAATGCTAGAAGAATGAAGTAGTTTTGCTGCTCATATTCACACAGACTTCTCACAAACTTCTTTCTTTATTATTTATCGTGATTTCATCAATATATTTTGATTTGTCACATCTGACAAAAAATATATATATTATTATTTTTTTGGTTTGTATTTTTTTCAAGCCTGATTTTTTTTTTTTTGATTGGTATTGTTTTCAAGCCTGATCTTGTTGCTAATTATTTTTATTTTTTGATTTTACATCTTGAATATTTTTGTGTGTGTTTTGTGTGTCAAGTTACCACAACACCATTATTATCTTGTATTATTTAATCTCAAGGAGGTTGCTTGGTGTTGGTGTCTCTTGTTAATTTCACATTCTATTTTTGAAATGTACCTGCCTCCTCACAAACAAACTGTCCTTTTTGAAGGGAATCACACATAGGCGAGTCTAATTGAAACAAAAAATCCTTTATTAAGGGCTCATAACCAAACAAAGAGGGAGGCAACGCTGGAAAAACAGCAGAAATTGGCGAAGCCTTTGGCCCCCAGGGCACACATCAATTATTTTACTGCAAAATTGGTGGCCTGAGGAGTCCTTATCTAAGGGAGTGCAGTCTGGTCCAGAAGTCCAAGAGATCATGAAAGCAGCAGATGACATCTGTGTCCCCAGGCTGTGGTCATACAAGAGACTGCATCTTTTGCCAGACCAGACTGAACCCAGGTCATCACTCTCTGGTCTTCCTTCCACGCTTCCTTCCATGCTGTGTCTGTGGTGGTGGAGTGGTGGCAGGAGGAGGAGGAGGAGGAGGAGGAGGATGGCCCAACTCACACAGGTGGGTTTTGTGTGTGATTTCGCCCCTCACCCCCTTAGTTAGTGTTTTGTAAAGAAGGTCCTCACACAGCTGGCGTTGACCCTCTTGCATGCCCTGCAGTTTTGTGGCAGTCATGGAGGCAAAGGCCTCTTCAGGAGTGGGGGTGGCTCTGAGGGATGCAGAAGCCTCCTGAATCAGCCTGAGTGCTGAATCCTGCACGTGACTCCCCTTCCTGGGTCTTTTGGTTGGAAGGCGGAGGGGAGGAACCTGCGATTCTGTCAGGCTCCTACTGGGCCCGGCCTTCTCCTGGCTGCCACTTAGCCCCTCCTCCTCCTGGCTGCCACTAACCCCCACCTCCTCCTGGCTGCCACATTCCACAGCCTCCTCCTGTGTGCCACATTCCAGAGCCTCGTCCTGGCTGAGGTCTTCCTGTGTATGAAAAAGGGACATAGTTTGAGTTTTTTATTCATCAATCACACACAATTTTCACCTCATGATTGTTGCAAATTGAATGTTAACAAATATAACAGATTATCATTCTGAGCCCAGCATTTTTCATTCTTGTCCCAATTAGTTTTGCCCACTACTGTCTATTGATATGTAAAACACTTTATTAAATCAGCAATTAGTGATCAATAATAACATCTAGTAAACATCATTTATTTATTGACCAGAAATCTGTAGAAGAATGCTATACCTGCCTCCAGCTGGGCTCCTCCACTTCTTCCTGGCTGGAAGTCTCAGGTTGGACATCGGAAGCCTCAGCTGGGGTGGAAGGAAGAGTGGAGAGGGATTCCCTGACTTCAGTCTGGTCTGACAGAAATCGTAGTCTCTCATAGTACCACAGCCTGGGTACATAAATGTCATCTGCTGCAGCTCCAGATCTCTGGGAATCCTTGAGCTTCTTGTGCTCCCTAAGATAAGTGCTCCTCAGGCCACCGATTTTGGCTTTTAAATAGGGGATGATTGCCGTGGGGACCACCGGCTTCACCAACTCCAGCAGTTTCTCCAGCGGTGCCTGCCTCTTTTGTTTATTATTATATTGGGGGTGTTTGATCTGCCACAGACAGGGCAGCTCCCTGTATTTGTCTATGAACAGGGGGAGGAAGTTGTGGTCATTGAAGCCATCCATTTTATCTGCAAGACAGAACACAAGACAAACCCTATCATGCGAAACTCTCCTAATCTTGTTACAATATAGGCCTCAATCTAGAAGCAGTATAGGCCCAAGTTTAGATGTTACCTTCGTTATCACGATCGGCGCTTCCGATACTCCTTCTTCCGCTCACAGATCGTACATACTACACACGCTGTTACGTGTTACGCTTTATATACACTGCGCATGCGTGAAACTCCGCCCGCCCCTGACGTACTTTCTAGTCTAGTCTATTCCCCGCCCCTTCTCGTTCAGCGCAGTGGGGGAAGAGCACATGGTGGAGACACAGCAGGTGCGTGTTAATTACAGCAACGGGGAGGAGGAGGAAAGCCCGGAGCCTGAAACGTCCTGATACCGGAAGAGACGATTTAAGGCCTCAAATATGTCCTTTGGGGAGATGTTGGACATGGTCCACATACTGAAAAGGACCGACTATGAGGGAAAGTATGGACCTTACCCCAACCCCAATGTCAGAAAGGCCAAGATAATGGCGAAAGTGGTCAAAAGTCTGCAGAATAATTTTGGGGTATGACGATCGAAAGATCAGCTCAGGAAGCGGTGGTCGGACCTCAAATTAAGGGAGCACGAGCAGTACAGAAGGATCAGAAGAGTGCTGCAAAAAAGTAAGTAGTTGTCCTGTGTTCCTATTCTTTATTCTTATTACGTTCGTGCTGCTCCATGTGCTTTTCTTAACTGTTGTACAGTTTAAAATGGCAACTTTCATGTTCATGGACACATTATTCGTTCGTATGAAACATTGTTCGTTCGGCCTAGAAAACACCATTGTTTTGGCCATATGCATTTGAATACATTTTTTATGGCCTACTTCTCTTAAAATAATTTGGTTGTGTAGATGGATTTGTAACTAGAATGAAATGCAAACTAGATTCTGTGTAAGGAGAGGACACTCAGGAGCAGTTTTCACATCTGGACGCTGGAGCACTAGTGTGGGACACAAGAACACCCTTTTTATTAGGGGGCCCACACAGGTGCTCCAGTGGATACTATAGGGATGACTCCATCTGTGAAGCTTGTACAAAACAACAGGTAAGTATTCAAGCTTGATAAAGGAAAAAAATATTTCTTCATCTTGGAACTCTGACCAAACAGACAATTGTACCCCACTTCCAAACAATGTTTCATATTCCGATTTCTGCCATCAAATATCTGTGTGCTAAGTATACCTTTTTTTTTTTACATAGGGGATAAAAGACTCAGAGGAAACCCCTCATCCGAGGAGACCACAGACCCCCCACCTCAGGAAGAAGTGGAGACCCACCAAAGACAACAGGAGGAGGAGGAGGAAGGAGATGTGGTGGAAATTGTCACCACAACAGGTGAGTGTCTGCGACCACAGGCTCAGGTAAGAGATGGATGCCGGCATATTTATAATACATGGTGTGTTTTTGTTTCTATCTTTTTAGGTGATCGTGATGTAGATCCAGGTCATTTCATCTCTGAAAGTGCACAGATCCTGATCGGGGAGATCATGGGGTGTAAGGGAGCTGGAAAACATCCAGAAAAACATCAATGATGTTAAAAAAAAAATGAAGAACATCATTGATGTTTTAGGGAGAGTTTAAAACCCCTCCAAATCCCTTCCCTTTTTTCTGCTTTTTGGGAAAAAAATTTCTAACATTTTTTGACATAGTTGAGAAAAGCCAAATTTTGACGATGCACACAGTATGTCAACATGTGCTATCTTCCATCATGGGATATCAATGTATGCGTTTTGGGGGTGCAACCCCTTCCTCAATAATAAAGTAGATGGGAGGAAGGGATTGCACCCCCAAAACATGTCCCTTGATCCTCGTGATGGCAGGTAGCACATGTTGACATTTGGCAATTTGTGTGCATCTTCAAAATTTGGCTTTTCCAGGGGTGACATCTGAACGCAATATCAAACACAGTTTATAAATACTCATGTCTGATATTGCCTTCAATTTCTTTAAAAGTTGAACTTTGTAAGTTCCAGATTTGTGTCTTTCTTGCTGTTTTTAAACATGCCTGTTTTACCTTAAATGGACATTTCTACTTTAATAATGTGACCCAAAAAATTGTTATACAACAAACATGTTGGTTTGTTTTAAAAGCCTTTTCTAAATGCACGTGTGATTGTGCTTCTATTAAAAAGATTGATAATCAAGAATGTGTGGATTATTGTTTTAACGTTCCAAAACGTTTGTTGTGCTCAAATTGGTGTTTTCTATGACAATGGGGGTTATTTCCTAAGGGAAAATCCACTTTGCACTACAAGTGCAGTTTCAGTGCAGTTTCAAGTGCACTTGTAGTGCAAAGTGTCTTTGCCTTTAGTAAATAACACCCAACAGTGCTTTGTAATGTTACACAATCACGCCATTTTCAGGACTCACCACATTTCTGTCAGGGTCAGTTAAAAGAAACACAAGCAGTAAATGTCACCAAAGATTTTAGTAGTCAAAATGATTTTTTTATTTTAAAAATGTTTCAGACATTGTCTGGCATATTGATGGCCCCCCTACCCCCAAAGTAATCAAGGTATCTAAGACGGACCTCATGGGCACTCAGGGGGGGCAAGCCAGGACAGCCACTTTCAAGAGCCGTCAGGGTTGGTTCATTATGAATTCCTTCCTCAGGCCCAACTGAGGCAGCATAGTTGGCAGAATTTTGCCTTAAAAAGTTGTGTAGAACACAGCACGCCAGGATGATATGATTCAGTTTGTACTCAGCCATGTGTATGGGTGTAAGAAATAGGCTGAACCGGCTGGCCATGATTCAAAATGTGTTCTCCACCACTCTTCTGGCTCTGGCCAGCCAGTAATTAAAAACCCTCTGGTCCGGGGTGAGGGTCCTCATAGGGAATGGCTGCAAAGATGGTCCCCTAGCGCAAACGCTTCATCAGCAACGAAGACGAATGGGAATCCTTCCACATTGTCTTATGGAGGTGGCAAGTCCAAGCTGCCATTCTGGAGATGCCTGTAGAACTCCGTCTGGGTGATGACTCCACCATCGGACATCCGGCCATTCTTCCCCACGTCCACATACAGGAACTCATAAGTAGCCAACACCACCACCAACATCACAATACTATTGAACCCCTTACAGTTGTAATAGTATGACCCCGAGTTGGGTGGTGAGACGATGTGGACGTTTCCCATCAATTGCCCCTCCGCAGTTAGGAAAGTCCCACCGCTGGGCAAAGTGGGAGGCCACAGTCTGCCATTCCTGTGGGTTGGAAGGAAACTGTGGAGTCAAACAAGAAAAAAAATTAATCATTTTGCACCTGAACAGGGAAAGCAGATTAGACACAAATATTCTTGGCCAACATCAGTATAACATTTATTTTAGGGAGTTTTGAAAGACCAAGGTATAAGGTCCGCCTATCAAATCCCCCCCCCCATGGGCCATTTCTAACATTTTAGGGGGGATCTTTTGGACAGGTAACCCTCTCCACTTCATTGAGAGATAAATGCCTAAATAATGTGTATTACTTTGGCCAGCCCCTCCTTACTTACACTATTGACAGCCCACTGGACAGGTAAGAAGTGTCATAATACAAAGATATAAATACACATTGTACACATTTTAGCACATTTTAGCACATTTGGGCATTCTGCTATTACCTATCAAGATAATAATAGTATACAAAAACTTTAAACAGTACCATTTGAAAGTATACAGGCAGGCCCTTGCACTATATGCTTTGGGGAATTCATCCATATATCTGACCACAAAAGAGATGGGTATAGTGTGTATGGGTTTGGCAAAGTCAGCAGATAGATGATTGAGGATAGATAGAGAATTGGTATCAGCTGACTTAGCAATTGGGTCGAGGGAGGGTTCCAAATGATTTGGGGACCCCAAAAAAAAGCCTCTGGCACTCTGCCTGAATTTAAAGCACAAATCACATTTTTAAACATTTTAGGGGGTTTTTAGGGTAAAGCACTACTATGGAGCTGACAAAATACACTGTTAAGTGACTACATGAGGTGAATATAGGGCCAGGAGACCATGCTGGGGAGGTAAGTGAAGGCAAATATGCATGAAGGACAAAAAAAATAAGTACATAAAAATCCTGCATGCACAAGGACAAAGTAGACAATCACAGCATATTACAATCATGGTAATTAGGGAATGAGGAAAGAAATACAATATATTATCAAACATTAAATACAATAAAATGTGATATTAAAAGATAAAAATCCTACCTTAATATACTCCTTCTGCAGGACCTGGATGATGGCAGAACAGGTCTCTGGGATAATGGTCCCCAGAGCATGGGGGGAGATGCCTGTCGAGAACTTCAAGTCCTGCAGGCTTCTCCCTGTCGCCAAGGACCGCAGGGTGGTGACAAACCTCTGCTCCAGAGTGATGGCTTGCCTCATGCAGGTTTCCTGCCTGCTGATATAGGGGGTCAGCAAAGCCAACAAACGGTGAAATACGGGGTCCGTCATCCGGAGAAAGTTCCTGAAATCAGGATTATTCTCACGGATCTCACGGAGCAAAGGCATGTGACATAACTGGTCATGCTGGAGCAACCAATTCTTGGTCCATGAACTCCTCCCCACCCTGTTCATGGACTGGGCTTGTGTCAAGGTAAGGACCCCAACACCAAGCCCCCGCACAGCACGAACTCTATGAGGAGTACGTATATGCAACATGGCTAGAAAACGGTCGGCTGCTCAGAACGAAGTAACAGAACGCACTGAAGAACAGCAAGGCCTGTGAAGAGCGACCTGAAAAACAGCAACGAGTGGACAAGAACGCACTGAATAATCCAATACGAACTGACTGCATGCACTGAAGAGCAGATACAAACCCACAAGCACAAACTGAACAGCAGAAAACTATCTGAAAACCACGAGTCTGAAAAAGCACGAATCGTCTCTCACCAAACTTTTACTAACACGAGATTAGCAAAATGAGCCCAAAGGGTGCTGCGCTTGGTTCAGAACTGCCCTTTTTTAGTCTCGTCATACGTGGTGTATGTCACCGCGTTCTTAGCGATCGGAAATTCCGACAACTTTGTGCGACCGTGTGTATGCAAGACAAGTTTGAGCCAACATCCGTCGGAAAAAATCCATGGATTTTGTTGTCGGAATGTCCGATCAATGTCCGATCGTGTGTACAGGGCATCAGTATTTTAGAGGGTTCATATTGTAATTGAATTTTTGAGCTTTGAATTTGTAATGCATGACGTATTTGAAAGTATTGGTAAATGTTTTTGTTTGTTAACTGATAGCGGCATTTTAATATATTAAAAGGGAGTAAAACACCCCCTTCAACTGGTACAGAAATTTTATGCCCGCCTTTTTCCAGTCTGAAAATTCCGGAAGTTTATTTAATTCAAAAAGATAAAAATGATCCCATATGGGCATCTGCTACGTATTTCCCTTATGTTAAGTAATATTTCGTACTGCTTCCCATACTCTGTGAGTCAAGTGGAAGGTAGGGAACCTTTTTTTATTATAGAAATGGTGAGCTACTATTAGTTGGCCTTAAGGGTATGTTTTAAATTGATGTCATTATCTTTTGTGTAGGGTCCTCCACGTTCACTACCTCCCAACTGTGCCAATGTTGTAATTGTGATACAATAAATTATAATCTTGAATTAGGTATTGCGATTCCCCCCTTATCAATAGGCTGTTATAGTATTTCAAATATAATTCTAGGTTTTCCTCCCCTCCACACAAAATCCCTAAAAACTGAATCAATGGTTCTAAATAGTCGTAACGTCAGCAATATGGGGCAATTATGTCATACATATAACATCTGGGGCATCCACACCATCTTTACCAGATTTGCCCTCCCTACCATAGATAATGGAAATGTACCCCATGTTTTACTCAATTGTCTAAATTTAACAATAAGAGGAAGTATATTCCTATCTGTATATTCTAAAACATTCGGTAATTACCACTCCCAAGTATTTAAATGATGTAACCAGGGCCATCTGATGAGTCTGGCATGCAAGTCCCCCATGCTCTGGGTCCACAAGCAGCACTACAGATTTGTCGTAGTTAATATTAAATCCCAAAAAGGATCCATACAAGTCTATCAAGGACATAACTGCAGACATGGATGGACCCGTATCCCCCCAAAACACTAGAGCATCATCCGCATAGAGTGCTCTCTTATCTTCATCTGTATGTAGATCTACGAAATCCCACAATATTTGTAGATGAACGAATAGCCTCAGCCAATAGTTCGATGGCTGAAGCAAAAAGAAGCAGGGATAAAGGGCATCCCTGCCACCTCCCTCATCGTCATTGAAAAAGGGGCTGATACACATCCATTCACCTGTACCCTTGCACTTGGGGAGTCGTATAAAAGTTGTAGCCATCTAATAAATCTGGGTCCATATCCATGGACATGATAAAGACTGTAATAGGGAACTGTACAGTGTGTGGAGAAGTGCGACAATGGCCATTGCAAAAGTACTCCACCGGGTCGATTAAGAGGGGTGAGAGGCCTGCAGAGATCTAGCAGATTGACTTCATTGGTCCCCTGTCCCGGGGAAACAATGGACTGAGATATTGTTGCACTGCAGTGGACACCTATTCAGGACTTATGCTTGTTAATCCATACAAAGGTGCAGATCAAGCTGCAGTGCTTCAACTGCTCCAGAAACTTGTCATTGCTTTTGGTTGTCCCAAACAAGTCCAAAGTGATAACGGCTCACACTTCACCGGATCAACAATACAGCAGTGGGCCAAAGATTCTGGAGTGTACTGGTTGTGCCACATCCCATACCATCCACAGGCAGCTGGATTAAAAGATACAACGGGCTATTGAAGGACCATATACGCAAACTTAAACCCACACATACACTAAGGGGGTGGGATCGGGTCCTCACACAGGCAGTAATGTTGTTAAATTCTAGACCAATAGCCAAAAGCACACCATATGAGAGGATGGTAGGGGCTGGGGCACAGATTCCACAGCTGGAGTGCAGAGTTCAGTATTTATGTAAGGTTCCTGAAAGAACAGGGCTTAACAGATACCATGTTATTGCTTCCCATGACATAGAAACCAAGAGTGACATATCTGAAGCTGAAGCCTATCTAGGAACGAGAGGGAATCTGACAGGAAGGTTTGAAGTTATATTTGCATTGGCAGATGAGCTTCAAGGCAGTGGCTGGAACTCTGACTGGTTAGTGGATACTTCTCTGCAAGAGTGGAAAGTGAGGCTACATAACATCAAACCCTACAAAATAAACAGCAGTGATCTTCTGGGAAATATCAGTATATTTCCTCTCCTCCCTTTTGATGTTCTTTGGGAGGGTCAGAAGTGGGTACAGGCAGGGGGCAAAGTGTTAGTCAGATATCCAGGCATAAAGCCATTTAGAGGAGAGATTTTAGCTGAAGGGCCTGGATCTACTGTTTATGTATTATTAGAAGGAACAGATAATCCGCTTTGTTTTCCACTCCACAGGCTGTCTCCAATTTGATCCATAGGAAGACCAGAGAAAAGTGGTTACATGATGGAAAGAATGATGGAAGATCGCAAGAGCTGTGGAGAGCAAGGCCTTTGATGTATTACAAGCCTGGACTTGTTTCTAAAGAACTTTAAAATGGACTTTCTAATGAACTTTTTAGTTAAAGACTGAAACACCTTCTCCATGACAGAAATGGGAGGTGTTGCATTCAAGGAAAATTAATGTTTAGAATGAGTTTAGTAATGTAGAGATTTTCTGTGTGTAGTCTGAGAGAAAAATCAAGGGCGGAATGTGTTGCATTTGATATAAATTATAATTTCTCAATAAGACTCATAGCATTCTGGTGTCACAGAGACAGACTTTCTCAAACAAATGCTGGATACAATGGGAATGTAGATTTCATTGTTGTACAGTCTATTGTCTCTATAGCTACAGTAAACAGGTAAGAGAGTGCCTTTCAAACTGAAGCTACTGAGATGTAGGTTTGTTGGTTGCTAAGGTAACGGAGTTTGTAACAAGATGACATATAAAAGGACTTATGAAGCCGGACTCACACACACACACCATCATGCTGCTTTGAAGCTCAGAAGCCACTCGTGATACAAGAAAAGTGCCTGGTTCTCCAGTGGAATTGTTGCCAATGGAGATCACGAACATACAGTAACAGAGGATAAGTAACTTTTAAGTATATTTATACTGAACATAGGCTGTTCATTTGCCAGGCATTTTGCTTGTTATAGATATCTGTCAGTCTTGTTTTGTATTCCTAAGATTGTAATAGTTTTGTATGTATAGCATCTTTGTATAGTAAAAGCACATTTACACACTGCAGAAGTCTCAGCTTCCTTGCTTATATCACAGAGTAACCTTGCTAGATAGACGCAAACAAAGCATTTGGGGGTTCGTCCGGAATCTGTGCTATAATTCAATTGAAGCAAACCTGTTTTTCTGTAGTGTGTGGTGTAGCTTGTGCTAGGTAAAATGCTGCGTAAGCTGCTTAGGAAAAGCAAGGCTACAGAGGGTTCTGGTGGCCAGAAGGAAGTCTCAGCTTCCTTGCTTATACCACAGAGTAACCTTGCTAGATAGACGCAAGCAAAACAGATACAAATTGGGATAAAATCTTAGGAACAAAGAACACGGAGGAGAAATGGGTATGCTTTAAGAGCATATTAAATAAGTACATTAGCCAGTGCATCCCAATGGGAAATACATTTAAAAGAGCTAATAAAAGTCCTTGGTGGCTTAACTTCAACATAAAAATGCATATAAAAGCAAAGGAGAAGGCCTTCAAAAAAATACAAGGCTGAGGGATCATCATCAGCATTCCAACTTTACAAAGAATCCAACAAGAATTGAAAGGGTGCAATCAGGGCGGCTAAGATAGAGCACAAAAGGCACATAGCGGAAGAGAGTAAGAAAATTCCCAAGAAATTCTTTAAGTACATAAATAGTAAGAAAGGGAGGTCAGATCATATTGGTCCCATAAAGAATGATGAAGAGAATCTGGTTACTAAGGATGGAGAGATGGCGAAGGTATTGAATTTATTCTTCTCCTCAGTCTTCGGTTTTTAGAAAAAAAAAAAAGCTGAAAATTAGATTTAAAAGCTGACAATGACAATCAGCGTCGGCAAGTGAGGGAGCCTGTCTGTACAGACTGTCCCCTCACTATATGTATATATGTATATCGCTTCTCCCCCTCTCCTTGCAAACATTGCCCCCCCAAAATGACAGCTCCAAAACCTAAGGAAAGCAAAAGCTGACAGTGACAGTCAGCACCGGGAAGTGATGGAGCCTGTCTGTACAGACTGCCCCTCACTGTATATACTTGCCTTTCTCTGTCACAACCATGACCCCCCCCACCCCCCCACCCCCACCCCCACCCCCGCAGTAATTGGTGACTAACAACCAATGCAAAAATCTAATGAAAAACTGACCATTTGTCAGTTTACATCTTTTTCCGTCCGATCAGTCTTTTTGACGGATGAAAAATAGGGCTTTTTTCTATAATAAATAGGGCTTTTTTCTATAATAAATACACCCCCCCCCCCAAAAAAAATTCTTCCTCAGTTTAAGCCGATATGTATTCTACATTTTTTTTTAACAAAAATATTGCAATAAGTGTATATTTATTTAAAATAGGGGATATATTTATGGCATTTCTATTAGGTTTTTTTTTTACTAGTAATTGCAGCGATCTGTGATTTTTATTAGGATTGCAACATTGCAACGGACAGATCGGACACTTTTGACACTTCTTTAGGACCATTGACATTTATACAGCGATCAGAGCTAAAAATAGCTAAAAATAGCCACCGATTACTGTATAAATGTCATTGGTAGGGAAGGTTAACACTAGGGGCGTTCAAGGGGTTAAATGTGTTACCTAGGGAGTGTTTCTAACTTGGGGAGGAGACCGACTGTTCCTAAACATTAGGAACAACTGATCAGCCTCCTCACCCCTGACATAAAGGAGATCTGTCTATTTACATTCACAGACGTCCGTTCTATCTCTCTCAGGAGCAATAGCAGGTGCCCGGCGGACATTGCAACCCCCCGGGCATGTGCATCAGCTCCGTAACTGCGGCGGCTGGTCGGGAGCCAGTTAAAGTTTGTGTAGTTGGATGTGAAACAAGCAGATAGATCAAGTCTCAAAATATCCAGGACATGTACAGTAGGGAAGTAGCATTATGCCTATTGTAAATTATATATGAAATCAAATTTGTAATGCTTTTCCCCCAAAGGATACACAGCACCATGCAGAAATGGTAAAATCAGTGTAGTCATGTAAAATGCGAAAGGCAAATGATTTACCTAGGTTTGAACTAACAAGCAAGTTTGTTTTTGAGTACCGTATGTCCAAGGGCAGAGTCTCTGAATGAAGTAAACAGTGATTTCTACAACGTAGGAGAAGATTTGAGAGCTGTCCACTGCATATTATGATCACTTTGTCAGCGATATCTATCTATGCACACTGCCACGCCGCAACTGTGTGTAATGCACATGGTTGCAAGGAGGTGGTGGCAAAGCCCCATGAGGGAATCAGGGGGCTTCAGTAACCAAAACTGCAATGTTTATCCTCATGACACGTCACAGGAAGCACCCTCATGGCTAACAGAGGACAGAATCAGAAATAGACTTGAAAAACTTAACATTAATAAGTCACCGGGACCAGATGGCTTGCACTGGAGGGTCCTTAAGGAACTCAGTCAAGTAATTGCCAGACCATTATTCCTAATTATTACGAACAGTCTACTGACTGGAATGGTACCAGCTGATTGGAGAAAAGCCAATGTAGCACCAATATTTAAAAGAGGGCCAAGATACATCCCTCTGAATTACAGACCAGTTAGCCTAACATCAATTGTTTGCAAGCTCTTGGAGGGGATGATAAGGGACTATATACAAGATTTTAGCAATGACAACTGTATCATTTGCAGTAATCAGCATGGATTCATAAAGAATCGCTCTTGCCAAACCAATCTATTAACCTTCTACGAGGAGGTGAGCTGCCATCTAGATAAAGGAAGGCCCGTAGACATGGGGCATCTGGATTTTGCATTCGATACAGCCCCATAAATGTTTACTGTACAAAGTAAGGTCAGTTGGCATGGACCATAGGGTGAGTACATGGATTGAAAACTGGCTACAGGGGCGAGTTCAGAGGGTAGTGATAAATGGAGAGTACTCGGAATGGGCAGGGGTGGGAAGTGGGGTCCCCCAGGGTTCTGTCCTGGGACCAATCCTATTTAATTTGTTCATAAACGACCTGAAGGATGGGATAAACAGTTCAATCTCTGTATAAGCAGGGCAATAACTTCTCTTCAAGGTGTAAACCTTGCAAGAAGATCTGAACAAATTAATGGGGTGGGCAACTACATGGCAAATGAGGTTTAATGTGGAAAAATTTAAAATAAGGCATTTGGGTGGAAAATATAGGAATGCAATCTACTCACTGGGGGGAGGACTTCTGGGGGGAATCTAGGATTGAAAAGAACCTGGGGGTCCTAGCAGATGACAGGCTCAGCAATAGCATGCATTGCCAAGCTGCTGCAAGCAAAGCAAACAGGAAATTGGCATGCATTAAAAAGGGATTAACTCCAGAGATAAAACAATAATTCTCCCACTTTACAAGACTCTGGTCCAGCCGCACCTGGAGAATGCTGTCCAGTTCTGGGCACCAGTCCTCAGGAAGGATGTGCTGGAACTGGAGAGAGTCCAGAGAAGTGCAGCAAAATAAATAAAGGGTCTGGAGGACATTAGTTATGAGGAAAGGTTATGAGCACTGAACTTGTTCTCTCAGGAGAAGAGACGCTTGAGAGGGGATATGATTTCAATGTACAAATACCATACTGGTGACTCCACAAAAGGGATAAAACTTTTCCACATAAGGGAATTCAATTAAAAAGACACGCAGCCATTCACTAAAATTAGAAGAAAAGTAGTTTAACCCTAAACTGCGTAGAGGGTTCTTCACTGTAAGAGCGGTAAGGATGTGGAGTTCCCTTCCACAGGCAGTGGTTTCAGCAGGGAGCATCGATAATTTCAAAAAACTATTAGATAAGCACCTGAACGACCACAACATACAGGGACATACAATGTAACACTGACATATAATGACACACATATGTTGGACTTGATGGTCATTTTTCAACCTCACCTACTATGTAACTATGATAATTAACCACTTGCCACCCAGGCCAATTCTGACACTTCTCCTCTACATGTAAAAATCATCATTGTTTTGCTAGAAAACTACTCAGAATCCCCACACATTATATATATTGTTTTAGCAAACACCCTAGGGAATAAAATAGTGGTCATTGCAACTTTTTATGTCACACGGTATTTGCGCAGTGAGAATCGAATACGTAACTTGTGAATATGTAACTTGTGTGTATCTGGCTCTGATACTAGCCAGTGCCTCACCAGACACTGACCTCACTTCCCTGATGTCAGATGCTCTGTGATGGAACTTTTCTTTATCCACTGATGGGACTGTACAATGTACATCTGCTCCTTTAGTGATGTGTGATGTATAGACACATTTATACACTTTACATTGCTCTCTTTGCACTTCTAAGAGAGTGTGACTTCAGTCTCTTCTTTCACCCATTATATGTGATGAGATATAAGTGATGACATATTTCTACATTTTGCACAATTTGTTTTTGTAAATATTTTATTATATCTTTTCATCTGACAACACTGAAGAAATGACACTTTACTACAATGTAAGGTAGTGAGTGTACAGCTTTTATAAGAGTGTAAATTTGCTGTCCCCTCAAAATAACTCAACATGCAGCCATTAATGTCTAAACCGATGGCAACAAAAGTGAGTACACCCCTAAGTGTCCAAATTGGGCCCAATTAGCCATTTTCCCTCCCCGATGTCATGTGACTTGTTAGTGTTACAAGGTCTCAGGTGTGAATGGGGAGCAGGTGTGTTAAATTTGGTGTTATCGCTCTCACTCTCTCATACTGGTCACTGGAAGTTCAACATGGCACCTCATGGCAAAGAACTCTCTGAAGTCTGAAAACAAGAATTGTTGCTCTGCATAAAGATGGCCTAGGCTATAAAAAGATTGCCAAGACCCTGAAACTGAGCTGCAGCATGATGGCCAAGACCATACAGTGGTTTAACAGGACAGGTTACACCCAGAACAGGCCTTGCCATGGTGGACCAAAGAAGTTGAGTGCACGTGCTCAGTGTCATATCCAGAGGTTGTCTTTGGGAAATAGACATGCGAGTGCTGCCAGCATTGCTGCAGAGGTTGAAGTGGTGGGGTTCAACCTGTCAGTGCTCAAACCATACGCCTCACACTGCATCAAGTTGGTCTGCATGGCTGTCGTCCCAGAAGGAGGCCTTTTCTAAAGATGATGCACAAGAAAGCCCACAAACAGTTTGCTGAAGACAAGCAGACTAAGGACATGGATTACTGGAACCATGTCCTGTGGTCTGATGAGACCAAGATAAACTTATTTGCTTCAGATGGTGTCAAGCGTGTGTGGTGGCAACCAGGTGAGGAGTACAAAAACAAGTGTGTCCTGCCTACAGTCAAGTATGGTGGTGGGAGTGTCATGGTCTGGGGCTGCATGAGTGCTGCCGGAACTGGGAAGCTACAGTTCATTTAGAGAACCATGAATGTCAACATGTACTGTGACATACTGAAGCAGAGCATGATCCCCTCCCTTCGGAGACTGGGCCACAGGGCAGTATTCCAACATGATAATGACCCCAAAATACGCCTCCAAGACGACCACTGCCTTGCTAAAGAAGCTGAGGGTAAATGTGATGGACTGGCCAAGCATGTCTCCAGACCTAAACCCTATTGAGCATCTGTGGGGAATCCTCAAATGGAAGGTGGAGGAGCGCAAGGTCTCTAACATCCACCAGCTCTGTGATATCGTCATGGAGGAGTGGAAGAGGACTCCAGTGGCAACCTGTGAAGCTGTGGTGAACTCCATGCCCAAGAGGGTTAAGGTAGTGCTGGAAAATAATGGTGGTCACACAAAATATTGACACTTTGGGCCCAATTTGTACATTTTCTCTTAGGGGTGTACTCACTTTTGTTGCCAGCGGTTTAAACAATGATGGCTGTGTGTTGATTTATTTTGAGGGGACAGCAAATGTACACTGGTATGCAAGCTATACACTCACTACTTTACATTGTAGCAAAGTGTCATTTCTTCAGTGTTGTCACATGAAAAGATAGAATAAAATATTTACAAAAATGTGAGGGGTGTAATTACTTTTGTGAAATACTGTATACAGTATATACACACACCAGCACTTTCCATGGAAAAGTCAGCCTGATCTAACACATTGCTGCTGCCTCCCATCTCCTGGCATGCTGTGAACTGTTGTACCCCAGCAGCTCACAGACACATGAGGTGGTCATGCAGATGAGAATGAGTCTGTGCCTGTGTGTTAGTGAGCAGTTAATGAGCAGGGAGGTTTAGCAGAGATTGTGGGAGATCTCAGACTGTGTCCTTCCTCCAGGAGAGGCAGATAGTGCAGTCGCCTTCAGACAAAAAAAAATAAAAATCGATTGAACATCTTCTAAAACGCAGGAGCCCTGCTAGAGGGAGCACATCCTCTCCCCCCTCTTTTGTATATGGAGGACACTGGGCCTCTCCAACTAAGGTAAACCACTGACTACATTGTGCTCAGCCCAGCTTACCTACTCCTGGTAGGCTGAAGTCTCACACTGTAGGTTGTGTTTACTCCTCCTCCCCTTCACGCCTGCTCCAGCTGCCGGTACCTCCTGCTGTAAAGTCAAATAAGGTGGGCCGGGGAAGGGGGTGGGTACAGTGCCATCCCCATTCACTAAAGAGGCAGCAGAGAAGTGGAGCAACTGTAGCCTCCGAATTTTTACAGACACTGCATGGTTGGCCACCTTGGTGATTAAGGTGTGCCCAGGCAAACCCCTGCACATGCCTATGGCATTATCAAATAATGCAGTGCAAGATGAATCAAATAATGCCAAAATAAATCACAATCTCTTAAAATTAAATAATACAAAGCAAGCACAATGTGCTATAGTGATGTGCAATATCCAGATTTGAAGTGTAAATCCTTGAATGTGTGTCCAGGTGCCAATATGTTCACTATTCAAACAGTTCAAGTGTTTATTCTGTGACACCAATCATCCCAAATGTGTACTCAAAAACAATGTGCTCCAATCCACATTTAAGTGAAATGCCTGCTCACCTTGATAGTGGACCTAAACTCAATAGGTCCTCAGCACTTTTGAAAGTGGTCTGTGCGGTTCCACCTCCAAGTCTTAGCTCTTTCTTGTGTGTGATCTCTTTAAGAGACCTGTCTTCCCTTTCTTCAATGTAGTTGTTGCTCAAAAGGAATAGGGGATTTGTCATAGCGCACCCCGTAAAAAAATAAAATGTTTTATTGAATAAAATATGCACTCACATAGAGCAGTGTTCCAGCCAAACGCATGAAGTCTTTAGCCAATCTTCTGGTGACAGCGAAAATGACATTACCAGCTGTGCCCGATGTGTTGCCACACCTGAAGAAGTCCTGTGACGCAACGTTTAACTTCCCCGAATCCTTTTAAAAGGGGGCATGTGACCCAGATATGAGTCATATTGCCCTCTGAATTATGGCATCACCAGCATATGTTAGGCCTGGCCAGATTCATACAGTAAAGGATATCTTGGTATCTATACCTATGGGTAGGGATGAGCCGAACACCCCCCGATTCGGTTCGCACCAGAACCTGCGAACGGACCAAAAATTTGCACGAACGTTAGAACCCCATTGAAGTCTATAGAACTCGAACGTTCAAAATCAAAAGTGTTAATTTTAAAGGTTAATTTGCATTGTGTTGTCCTAAAAAGGGTTTGGGGACCTGGGTCTTGCCCCAGGGGACATGTATCAATGCAAAAAAAAGTTTTAAAAACGGCCGTTTTTTCGGGAGCAGTGATTTTAATGATGCTTAAAGTGAAAAAAAAAGTGAAATATTCCTTTAAATGTCGTACCTGGGGGTTGTCTATAGTATGCCTGTAAAGTGGTGCGTGTTTCCCGTGCTTAAACAGTCCCTGCACAAAATGACATTTTTAAAGGAATAAAAGTCATTTAAAACTGCTTACGGTTTTAATGTAATGTCCGGTCCCGGTAATATGGATGAAAATCAGTGAGACAAACGGCATGGGTACCCCCCCCAGTCCATTACCAGGCCCTTTGGGTCTTGTATGGATATTAAGGGGAACCCCGCACCCAAATTAAAAAAAGGAAAGGCGTGGGGCCCCAGGCCCTCTGAACAGCAGTATACAGGCGGTGCAAACAAGACAGGGACTGTAGGTTTGTTGTTAACTAGAATCTGTTTGTAATTTTGAACTGGTATATTTTTAAAGTGTAGCTCCAGCCAAAAAATCTATTTTTAAGCTTTTTGGAAAACAGGGAAGGGTTATTACCACTGTGACATTTGTTTTGCTGTCTGTGCACCTCTTCAGAAGATTTTACCTCACTTTCTGTCCCAATGACAAATGTTTTTTGACAATTTGGGATTTTTAGTGAAACAAGGATTGGTGATAAAGCATCAGTGGAAAGGAGACACGTTTTTCCCATATTAACTCTTACAGGAGAGAATTTCCCTTCCTAGGGGTAGATTTCATCTCACTTCCTGTTGTCTCCTTCCGTTTGCAAGTAGGAGTCGTTTGTAAGTTGGATGTTTGAAAGTAGGGGCCTGCCCTATATACTCTGCAGAAATTGGGGCCTTAGGTGTTGGTGTTGCCACAACACTGTAAGCCCTCACAGTTACTCTTGGTGGGCGCAGGAATAGGCTCTGCTGTGAAATATTAGATCAAGAATTGTAATTACATGCACCAGTTGAACAGGGGCATAAAAATTGGGCATTTGGTGGTGGTGGTGTTGCCACAACACTGTAAGTCCTCACAGTTACTCTTGGGAGCTGGAAAGGGCCCTTCTGTGAATTATTAGATCAAGAATTGTAATTACATGCACCTGTGGAACAGGGGCAGAAAAATTGGGCCTTTGGGGGTGGTGGTGCTGGTGCCACAACACTGTAAGTCCTCACAGTTACTCTTGGTGGGCGCAGAGACGGGCCCTGCTGTGAGATATTAGATCAAGAATTGTAATTACATGTCCCTGTTGAACAGGGGCAGAAAAATTGGGTCTTAGGCACTGATGCCACAACATGCAACCCCTCACAGATACTCTAGTTGGAGCGTAGGAATGAGCCCTCCTGTAATATATTGCATCAAAAATTGTAATTACACACCCCTGTTAAACAGGGGCTGAAAATTGGGCCTTAGGCACTGGTGCCATCTTTTGGCCTGCGTGCTTACGTAGCCCCTTGAACGCCTACGGAGCACCGCTGGTTCCAAAGTCAAATCAGCACAGGAAGAGGCCATGGAGGAAGAAGAAGAGGATGGGGTGAAGGAGAGAGGTGTGGCAGAATCACCTCTAGTAGTATTTTGGAGGCGTGGTGGCAGAACAACCTCCAACACTACTGCACCCTGTCCTGCATCCTTCCCAGCTGCCAGAAGAGTCACCCAGTGCGCGGTGAAAGATAGGTAACGTTCCTGTCCATGCCTGCTGGACCATGAGTCAGCGGTAATATGCATCTTACCGCTGACCGCCCTGTCCAGTGAGGCCAAGACATTGTCTTCCACATGCCGGTAGAGAGCCGGAATCGCCTTCCGTGAGAAAAAGTGGCATTTGGGAACCTGCCACTGAGGAACCGCACATTACACAAACTCACGGAAGGGGGCAGAGTCTACCAACTGAAAAGGCAGCAGTTGAAGGGCTAGCAATTTTGCCAAGCTAGCATTCAACCGCTGGGCATGTGGATGTCTGGGAGCGAACTTCTTTCGGCGGTGCAGCAGCTGGGGCAGGGAAATTTGCCTGGTACAATCTGACGTTGGTGTACCGATAGCAGATTGCCCCCAAGTACTTGGCTATGACACACCTAATTTTACACCTTCATTCCTCTCAGTGCAGGTCTCAGAGAGGACTGAAGGTATAGTGGGGTTGGAGATCCCAGCTGATGAGGAGCAAGGAGAGGTCCTCTTTGTTCTTTGGTGTGGGTCTTTTAGGTACACTTGCCAACGAACTGCATGGCAGGTCAACATATGTCTGGTCAAGCATGTGGTGCCGAAGCGGGAGATGTTTTGGCCACGAGAGATATGCTTGTGACATATGTTGCAAATAGCAGCGGTGGGATCTCATGCACTCATCTCAAAAAAGGCCCACACCAAAGAACTTTTGGAATAATGTGCAGAGACAGCAGCGCCCTGCACATGCGGAGCTCTGTGGTGTGATGCAGTCGGTGTGCTGCCCTTAACCACTTAAGGACCGCCTCACGCCGATTTACATCGGCAAGGCGGCACGGGCAGGCAAAATCACGTACATGTACGTGATTTGCCTCCCGCGGGTGGGGGGTCCGATCGGACCCCCCCCGCCGCCCGAGGTGGTCCCGTTTGGTTCCCCGGCGATCGGAGGTGAGGGGGAGGCCATCCGTTCGTGGCCCCCCCTCGCGATCGCCGCCGGCCAATCAGATCACTTCCTTTGCTGCTGTATGCTAAACAGCAGCAAAGGAAATGATGTCATCTCTCCTCGGCTCGGTATTCCGTTGCAGCGCCGAGGAGAGAAGACTGAACTGTGAGTGCACCAACACTACACAACACAGTAGAACATGCCAGGCACACAAAACACCCCGATCCCCCCCCCCGATCGCCCCCCGATCCCCCCCCAATCACCCCCCCCCCTCCCTGTCACAAACTGACACCAGCAGATTTTTTTTTGTTTTTTTTTTCTGATTACTGCATTGGTGTCAGTTTGTGACAGTTACAGTGTTGGGACAGTGAGTATTACCCCCCTTTAGGTCTAGGATACCCCCCTAACCCCCCCTAATAAAGTTTTAACCCCTTGATCACCCCCTGTCGCCAGTGTCACTAAGCGATCATTTTTCTGATCGCTGTATTAGTGTCGCTGGTGACGCTAGTTAGTGAGGTAAATATTTAGGTTCGCCGTCAGCGTTTTATAGCATCAGGGACCCCCATATACTACCTAATAAATGTTTTAACCCCTTGATTGCCCCCTAGTTAACCCTTTCACCACTGATCACCGTATAACCGTTACGGGTGACGCTGGTTAGTTCGTTTATTTTTTATAGTGTCAGGGAACCCGCCGTTTATTACCGAATAAAGGTTTAGCCCCCTGATCGCCCGGCGGTGATATGCGTCGCCCCAGGCAGCGTCAAATTAGCGCCAGTACCGCTAACACCCACGCACGCAGCATACGCCTCCCTTAGTGGTATAGTATCTGAACGGATCAATATCTGATCCGATCAGATCTATACTAGCGTCCCCAGCAGTTTAGGGTTCCCAAAAACGCAGCGTTAGCGGGATCAGCCCAGATACCTGCTAGCACCTGCGTTTTGTCCCTCCGCCCGGCCCAGCCCAAGTGCAGTATCGATCGATCACTGTCACTTACAAGGCACTAAATGCATAACTGCAGCGTTCGCAGAGTCAGGCCTGATCCCTGCGATCGCTAACAGTTTTTTTGGTAGCATTTTGGTGAACTGGCAAGCACCAGCCCCAGGCAGCGTCAGGTTAGCACCAGTAGCGCTAACACCCACGCACGCACCGTACATCTCCCTTAGTGGTATAGTATCTGATCGGATCAATATCTGATCCGATCAGATCTATACTAGTGTCCCCAGCAGTTTAGGGTTCCCAAAAAGCAGTGTTAGCGGGATCAGCCCAGATACCTGCTAGCACCTGCGTTTTGCCCCTCCGCCCAGCCCACCCAAGTGCAGTATCGATCGATCACTGTCACTTACAAAACACTAAACGCATAACTGCAGCGTTCGCAGAGTCAGGCCTGATCCCTGCGATCGCTAACAGTTTTTTTGGTAGTATTTTGGTGAACTGGCAAGCACCAGCCCCAGGCAGCGTCAGGTTAGCGCCAGTAGCACTAACACCCACGCACGCACCATACACCTCCCTTAGTGGTATAGTATCTGAACGGATCAACGTTTTGCCCCTCCGCCCGGCCCAGCCCACCCAAGTGCAGTATCGATCGATCACTGTCACTTACAAAAGACTAAACGCATAACTGCAGCGTTCGCAGAGTCAGGCCTGATCCCTGCGATCGCTAACAGTTTTTTTTGTAGCGTTTTGGTGAACTGGCAAGCACCAGCGGACTAGTACACCCCGGTCGTATTCAAACCAGCACTGCAGTAACACTTGGTGACGTGGCGAGTCCCATAAGTGCAGTTCAAGCTGGTGAGGTGGCAAGCACAAGTAGTGTCCCGCTGCCACCAAAAAGACAAACACAGGCCCGTCGTGCCCATAGTGCCCTTCCTGCTGCATTCGCCAATCCTAATTGGGAACCCACCGCTTCTGCAGCGCCCGTACTTCCCCCATTCACATCCCCAACCAAATGCAGTTGGCTGCATGAGAGGCATTTTCTTTATGTCCTCCCAAGTACCCCTACCCAGCGAACCCCCCCAAAAAAGATGTCGTGTCTGCAGCAAGCGCGGATATAGGCGTGACACCCACTATTATTGTCCCTCCTGTCCTGACAATCCTGGTCTTTGCATTGGTGAATGTTTTGAACGCTACCATACACTAGTTGAGTATTAGCGAAGCGTACAGTATTGTACAGACTAGGCACACTTTCACAGGGTCTCCCAAGATGCCATCGCATTTTGAGAGAACCGAACCTGGAACCGGTTACCATTATAAAAGTTCGTTACAAAAAAAGTGTAAAAAAAAAATATATAAAATAAAAAAAAATTGTTGTCGTTTTATTGTTCTCTCTCTCTATTCTCTCTCTCTATTGTTCTGCTCTTTTTTACTGTATTCTATTCTGCAATGTTTTATTGTTATTATGTTTTATCATGTTTGTTTTTCAGGTATGTAATTATTTATACTTTACCGTTTACTGTGCTTTATTGTTAACCATTTTTTTGTCTTCAGGTACGCCATTCACGACTTTGAGTGGTTATACCAGAATGATGCCTGCAGGTTTAGGTATCATCTTGGTATCATTATTTTCAGCCAGCGGTCGGCTTTCATGTAAAAGCAATCCTAGCGGCTAATTAGCCTCTAGACTGCCTTTACAAGCCGTGGGAGGGAATGCCCCCCCCCCACCGTCTTCCGTGTTTTTCTCTGGCTCTCCTGTCTCAACAGGGAACCTGAGAATGCAGCCGATGATTCAGCCAGCTGACCATAGAGCTGATTAGAGACCAGAGTGGCTCCAAACATCTCTATGGCCTAAGAAACCGGAAGCTACCAGCATTTTATGACTTAGATTTCGCCAGATGTAAATAGCGCCATTGGGAAATTGGGGAAGCATTTTATCACACCGATCTTGGTGTGGTCAGATGCTTTGAGGGCAGAGGAGAGATCTAGGGTCTAATAGACCCCAATTTTTTCAAAAAAGAGTACCTGTCACTACCTATTGCTATCATAGGGGATATTTACATTCCCCGAGATAACAATAAAAATGATAAAAAAAAAAAAAAAATGAAAGGAACAGTTTAAAAATAAGATAAGAAAGCAAAAAAATAATAAAGAAAAAAAAAAAAAAAGCACTATAGTGTGTTTTAGTGCATTAAAATTTAAAAAAGTGTGTTTTTTCCCCAAAAAATGCGTTTGAAAAATCGCTGCGCAAATACTGTGTGAAAAAAAAATGAAACACCCACCATTTTAATCTGTAGGGCATTTGCTTTAAAAAAATATATAATGTTTGGGGGTTCAAAGTAATTTTCTTGAAAAAAAAAATAACTTTTTCATGTAAACAATAAGTGTCAGAAAGGGCTTTGTCTTCAAGTGGTTAGAAGAGTGGGTGATGTGTGACATAAGCTTCTAAATGTTGTGCATAAAATGCCAGGACAGTTCAAACCCCCCCCAAATGACCCCATTTTGGAAAGTAGACACCCCAAGCTATTTGCTGAGAGGCATGTCGAGTCCATGGAATATTTTATATTGCGACACAAGTTGCGGGAAAGAGACAAATTTTATTTTTTTTTTACACAAAGTTGTCACTAAATGATATATTGCTCAAACATGCCATGGGAATATGTGAAATTACACCCCAAAATACATTCTGCTGCTTCTCCTGAGTACACGGATACCACATGTGTGAGACTTTTTGGGAGCCTAGCCGCGTACGGGACCCCGAAAACCAAGCACCGCCTTCAGGCTTTCTAAGGGCGTGAATTTTTGATTTCACTCTTCACTGCCTATCACAGTTTCGGAGGCCATGGAATGCCCAGGTGGCACAAACCCCCCCCCAAATGACCCCATTTTGGAAAGTAGACACCCCAAGCTATTTGCTGAGAGGTATAGTGAGTATTTTGCAGACCTCACTTTTTGTCACAAAGTTTTGAAATTTGAAAAAAGAAAAAAAAAATGTTTTTTCTTGTCTTTCTTTATTTTCAAAAACAAATGAGAGCTGCAAAATACTCACCATGCCTCTCAGCAAATAGCTTGGGGTGTCTACTTTCCAAAATGGGGTCATTTGGGGGGGGTTTGTGCCACCTGGGCATTCCATGGCCTCCGAAACGGTGATAGGCAGTGAAGAGTAAAATCAAAAATTCACGCCCTTAAAAACGCTGAAGGCGGTGATTGGTTTTCGGGGCCCCGTACGCGGCTAGGCTCCCAAAAAGTCCCACACATGTGGTATCCCCATACTCAGGAGAAGCAGCTAAATGTATTTTGGGGTGCAATTCCACATATGCCCATGGCCTGTGTGAGCAATATATCATTTAGTGACAACTTTGTGCAAAAAAAAAAAAAAGTGTCACATTCCCGCAACTTGTGTCAAAATATAAAATATTCCATGGACTCAATATGCCTCTCAGCAAATAGCTTGGGGTGTCTACTTTCCAAAATGGGGTCATTTGGGGGGGTTTTGAGAGGCATGTCGAGTCCATGGAATATTTTATATTGCGACACAAGTTGCGGGAAAGAGACAAATTTTTTTTTTTTTTTTACACAAAGTTGTCACTAAATGATATATTGCTCAAACATGCCATGGGAATATGTGAAATTACACCCCAAAATACATTCTGCTGCTTCTCCTGAGTACACGGATACCACATGTGTGAGACTTTTTGGGAGCCTAGCCGCGTACGGGACCCCGAAAACCAAGCACCGCCTTCAGGCTTTCTAAGGGCGTGAATTTTTGATTTCACTCTTCACTGCCTATCACAGTTTCGGAGGCCATGGAATGCCCAGGTGGCACAAACCCCCCCCCAAATGACCCCATTTTGGAAAGTAGACACCCCAAGCTATTTGCTGAGAGGTATAGTGAGTATTTTGCAGACCTCACTTTTTGTCACAAAGTTTTGAAATTTGAAAAAAGAAAAAAAAAATGTTTTTTCTTGTCTTTCTTTATTTTCAAAAACAAATGAGAGCTGCAAAATACTCACCATGCCTCTCAGCAAATAGCTTGGGGTGTCTACTTTCCAAAATGGGGTCATTTGGGGGGGGTTTGTGCCACCTGGGCATTCCATGGCCTCCGAAACGGTGATAGGCAGTGAAGAGTAAAATCAAAAATTCACGCCCTTAAAAACGCTGAAGGCGGTGATTGGTTTTCGGGGCCCCGTACGCGGCTAGGCTCCCAAAAAGTCCCACACATGTGGTATCCCCATACTCAGGAGAAGCAGCTAAATGTATTTTGGGGTGCAATTCCACATATGCCCAAGAAATGACATAGGCAGTCATAAACTAAAAGCTGTGTAAATTCCAGAAAATGTACCCTAGTTTGTAGACGCTATAACTTTTGCGCAAACCAATAAATATACGTTACTGCCTTCCTCTAGCTGGGTACCATCATCGGAGCCTTCAAAACGCTGGGCATCCTCCTGGAGCATGTACCCAACACTGTGGTCAAACAGTTCGGGGGACTCCTCAGGAGGGCATGGTGGGGCTAGGGAAGGAGTGACTGATGCCATTGAGCCAAGGGAAGAGGCCGCGTTGCAGCTGCTTCACCAGACAAAGTACCCTGAGCCTGGGTGAGAGAGGATGAGGAGGATGAGGACGGCTTGGCCATCCACTCTACCATGTCTTCCACATGTTGCGGCTCAACGGGGCCAGCTGCCGAAAAAAAAGACAATCGTGACCAACGGCCACGTGCTGATGAGGATGCACCGTCTCCACGACCAGCACTGTTGCCTCTAGACACAGAGCCTGCTTGCCCTCTTTTATTGGCTTGTGACTGTCTGCCTTTCCTTGTTGGCCTTCCAGACATACTAATGGCCTGCAGTGAGATGTAGCTGCACAAAGCTGGGATGTATATATATATACTGATACTGCAGCTAGCAGAATCAACTGCCTGCCTGTAATATTATTAGTATGAGAACACCAGTAATTGTCTTCAGGTAGCTTTAGATGCACACTGTGCAGAGGACGCAGTACACTAACTGTAAATACTGTAACTGCCTGCCTGTGGTATTAATAGGAGCAGAACAATAGCAATTGTCTTCAGGTAGCTTTAGGTGCACACTGTGCAGAGGATGCACTACACTAACTGTAAATACTGTAGCTGCCTACCTGTGGTATTAATAGGAGCAGAACAACAGCAATTGTCTCCAGGTAGCTTTAGGTGCACACTGTGCAGAGGACGCACTACACTAACTGTAAATACTGTAGCTGCCTGCCTGTGGTATTAATAGGATCAGCAGAACAACAGCAATTGTCTCCAGGTAGCTTTAGGTGCACACTGTGCAGAGGACGCACTACACTAACTGTAAATACTGTAGCTAATAGGACTAATAGGATCAGAAGAACACCAGCAATTTTCTTCAGGTAGCTGTAAATACTGTATAAACACCTGCCTGCCTGTCAGTAGTAGGAAGAGAATAACAGGAACGGATCTAGCTAAACTGAATACAGTATATATATATATATATATATATATATATATATATACACACAACATCTAGGATGTATATATATACATAATACACTGTAAGTGCAGCTAACTGACTCTCCCGCCTACTCTATCTAACTTAAATCAAATGACACTGTCCCTCTGTCTGACTATCTCTCACTCAACGCCGGAACACACTACACAGGGCCGCCGTGCAGGCGGCCTTATATAGTGTGGGGCGTGTACTAAACCCCCTGAGCCATAATTGGCCAAAGCCACCCTGGCTCACCCTGGCTCTCTGTACAGACGGCCCTGTGATTGGCCAAGCATGCGTGTCAGGAAAGGTCTCCTCCGCTGGTAATATCGATCATTTGAAGTGCAGTACTGAGGTCCACCAGCAGGTGTCTCCTGGCAGTTCAGAGCTGTCAGAAAAGCTCTTTCCTGCAAGTATTCTGTCACCTTTGGGCCACAGTACTGGCGTCCACCAGCGGAGGAATCATGGCTGTATGGAGCAGGTATTCCCCTCTTCAGACAGGTGTCATCTGACCTTAATTAGCAGAGCTGCAGTATAAATACGCGGCAATTGCACACTTATGTTGCCCTGGTATTGTCCTTGAGCACTGACCTGCATCCTGTTACTCTGATTCCTGTTACTCCGATTCCTGATTCCTGAACCTGAAGCCTGAATTTGAAGCCTGATTCCTGGAACCTGTTGATCCTGTTTCCTGTCTGTTACCTGAACCCTGGACCCTGAGCTTTGTACCTGACCCGTCCCTCCTGTGATCCATCCATCCTCTCTTGTCCTGTTTATCTCCCTTCCCAGCTACTGATTCCCTGTTTATGACCCCGGCCTGGCTTGACTACGATTCTGGTACTCCCTCTTGCTACTTATGCTGGTTCCTTTAATAACACTGTTTGTTTGGTTGTTCACTCTGTATTGGTGGTGTGTTCACATATGCATTTTCCTTAATAAACTTACTTTCACCTATTTATGTCTGGTTCACTCTGTCGCAGTCACACAGTTCTGGTCACATCTGGTTTATGACAGAATACCAGGGCCATCCCTGACCGAAAGTGGCTGCATAGGGGAACCATTTTTGACTCAGTTTGGTTGCAAACATGAATGCCGATGAGGTTATTTATTTTTCTCTGCTGGCATCTGAAAGTGGTGATTATTGCCACCAGGGTTTGAAAGGATGGTCTAGTGACCAGTTGTTTGCCACTATACGTTTGGCTTACTCCCTGGTCGATCAGGGTTATATATTGTTTGGGGAGGTGCAGCCTTTGATCAAGATATTTACTGAGCTGGCCCTGCCCTGTAATCCAGAGGGCCGTGATGATTTCACTCCTTCTTTTGATATGAATCAGGTTGTATCCCTAGTATGGCTTTTTGAAGATGATCCAGCCGATTTTTGTGAGCACTACTCAGCCTGTTCCCCATAGGTGATTGCTGAGTGCATTGTGTCTGCTCAGTCTTTTGTTAGACAGGGAGTTTAAAAGGACAGTTTGTACAACCTATACTTTCAGCATGGTCTGACATGATGCAATCAGCTCCAGCCAAACAAACCACTTCTGCCACCAAACACCAGCCTACCCCAATGTATGTTTCCCCATCACCCATGTCAACCTCAGTTGCAGCTCAGTATACACTGCTCCCAACCAAATACTCATATCCGGTCTCTGCTCCCTGTACCTACCCTACATTCAATCCACCTGCTGCTTCTCAGCTGCCTATAGACCCACAGGTACTTCCCCCAGGTACTGTTACCTCTTCTCTACCATATCCCAATCCTCCTCTCCAGTCTGCTGCACCCCTGACCTACAGAGCTTCAGTGGCTAAGCCAAAGAAAAAACGAAAGTTTTTTCCAACCAAGACGATCCTGCCAGTAACCCAACCTGCCTCCGCACCAGCTAATCCAATCCAGTCTGACGTCCCAGTGCCTGTTATTCAGTTTGATGTCCTGGTACCCACCTTCCAGCCTGAGGGGCCAGTGTTCCAGCCTGAGGGGCCAGTGTTCCAGCCTGAGGGGCCAGTGTTCCAGCCTGAGGTGCCAGTGTTGCAGCCGGAGGTGCCAGTGTTGCAGCTGGAGGTGCCAGTGTTGCAGCCAGTGCCTACTTTCCAGCTTGATGAGCCTGCTTTCCAGCCTGATGTGCCCGCTCTCCAGCCTGATGAGCCTGCTTTCCAGCCTGATGTGCCACTGTCTGCTGCCCAGCCTGATGACCCGAAGCTTGCTGCCCAGCCTGATGACCCAGAGCTTGCTGCCCAGCCTGATGACCCGGAACTTTCTGCCCAGCCTGTGCCTATGCCCGTTGCCCAGCTTGAAGTGCCTGCTGCCCAGCTTGAAGTGCCTGCTGCCCAGCTTGAAGTGCCTGTACCTGCTGCTCCGCTTGATGTGCCCGTGTCTGTTGCCCAGCTTGATGTGCCTGCTTCCCAGCTTGATCTGCATGTTCCTGCTGTCCCGCTTGATGGGCCTGCTACCCCACTTGATGTGCCTGCTGCCCAGCTTGAAGTGCCCGTGCCTGCTGCCCAGCTTGAAGTGTTCCTGTCTGCTGCCCAGCTTGAAGTGCCTGTGCCTGCTGCCCAGCTTGAAGTGCCTGTGCCTTCTGCCCAGCTTGAAGTGCCCATGCCTGCTGCCCAGCCTGATGTGCCTGCTGCCCAGCTTGAAGTGCCCGTGCCTGCTGCCCAGCTTGAAGTGCCTGCTGCCCAGCTTGAAGTGCCTGTACCTGCTGCTCCGCTTGATGTGCCCGTGTCTGTTGCCCAGCTTGATGTGCCTGCTGCCCAGCTTGATCTGCATGTTCCTGCTGTCCCGCTTGATGGGCCTGCTACCCCACTTGATGTGCCTGCTGCCCAGCTTGAAGTGCCCGTGCCTGCTGCCCAGCTTGAAGTGTTCCTGTCTGCTGCCCAGCTTGAAGTGCCTGTGCCTGCTGCCCAGCTTGAAGTGCCTGTGCCTTCTGCCCAGCTTGAAGTGCCCATGCCTGCTGCCCAGCCTGATGTGCCTGCTGCCCAGCTTGAAGTGCCCGTGCCTGCTGCCCAGCTTGAAGTGCCTGCTGCCCAGCTTGAAGTGCCCGTGCCTGCTGCCCAGCTTAAATTGTTCCTGTCTGCTGCCCAGCTTGAAGTGCCTGTGCCTGCTGCCCAGCTTGGAGTGCCTGTGCCTGCTGCCCAGCTTGGAGTGCCTGTGCCTGCTGCCCAGCTTGGAGTGCCTGTGCCTGCTGCTCAGCTTGGAGTGCCTGTGCCCACTGCCCAGCTTGAAGTGTTCCTGTCTGCTGCCCAGCTTGAAGTGTTCCTGTCCGCTGCCCAGCTTGAAGTGTTCCTGTCTGCTGCCCAGCTTGAAGTGTTCCTGTCTGCTGCAAAAGCTTGAAGTGTTCCTGTCCGCTGCCCAGCCTGAAGTGTTCCTGTCCGCTGCCCAGCTTGAAATGTTCCTGTCCGCTGCCCAGCCTGGTGTGTTCCTGTCCTCTGCCCAGCCTGGTGTGTTCCTGTCCACTGCCCAGCCTGGTGAGTTCCTGTCCGCTGCCCAGCCTGGTGAGTTCCTGTCCGCTGCCCATCCTGGTGAGTTCCTGTCCGCTGCCCAGCCTGGTGAGTTCCTGTCCGCTGCCCAGCCTGGTGTGTTCCTGTCTGCTACCCAGCCTGATGTGCCACTGCTTGCTGCCCAGCTTGAAGTGCCTGCTGCCCGGCTGGACACCATGGACTTTCCCCAGCAACGGCTAGTTGGAGCGTCCTGAGGTCGCTCCTTCGAGGGGGGGTACTGTCAGGAAGGGTCTCCGCTGGTAATATCGATCATTTGACGTGCAATACTGAGGTCCACCAGCAGGTGTCTCCTGGCAGTTCAGAGCTGTCAGAAGAGCTCTTTCCTGCAAGTATTCTTGTCACCTTTGCCAGGATTCCTCCGCTGGCGTCCACCAACGGAGGAATCCTGGCAGTATAGAGCAAGTATTCCCCTCAGCAGACAGGTGTCACCTGACCTTAATTAGCAAAGCTGCAGTATAAATACCCAGCAATTGCACACTTATGTTGCCCTGGTATTGTCCTTGAGCCCTGACCTGCATCCTGTTACTCTGATTCCTGATTCCTGAACCTGAAGCCTGAATCTGAAGCCTGATTCCTGGAACCTGTTGATTCTGTTAACTGAACCCTGGACCCTGAGCCTTGTACCTGACCCATCCCTCCTGTGATCCATCCATCCTCTCTTGTCCTGTTTATCTCCCTTCCCAGCTACTGATTCCCTGTTTATGACCCCGGCCTGGCTTGACTACGATTCTGGTACTCCCTCTTGCTACTTATGCTGGTTGGTTTAATATCACTGTTTGTTTGGTTGTTCACTCTGTATTGGTGGTGTGCTCACATATGCATTTTTCTTAATAAACTTACTTTCACCTATTTATGTCTGATTCACTCTGTCGCAGTCACACAGTTCTGGTCACATCTGGTTTATGATAATGCGGGTCATAGTGCATGCTTGGCCAATCATCAGCCAGCAATGCACTGTGCTGCCGCAGTGATTTATGGGCCGTGACGCGCCAATCGAATTTGGCATGAACAGCCCATATTGTTCGGAATTCGGTGAACGACCGAACAGGCAATGTTCGAGTCGAACATGCGTTCGATTCGAATACGAAGCTCATCCCTACTTATGGGTAATAATTTTAAAGTTCTTTTCCTTGGCTGCACTAGCAACATAAAGTTTATGAGAGAGAGAGAGAGCAAATTGCTTTCCCCCAATCCTCGCTGCTGAATGTTGTGAGTGCCTAATTCTCTTTTTCCATGTAGCTGTATAAGCTGGGGGAATGGTGTGAGTAAAGTGGACAATATGGAATAGATTTGGGAAACCAAGTAGTCACATAACAATAGCTTCTCAAAGGTAGTGGGATGAGAAATCAACCTGCGTTTGTCCAGTGAAGATTGGATGAAAGAGGTGAGTTGGTTCAAAAACCAAGATCATAATCCAGGTAAATTAGAAATAATATTGAGAGGGCCAGATGGAGAATGGACAGGGGGAAAATATTGACGCCACCAGGTGGGAAGCTTTGCTATGGGGACTAATTATTGATCTATCTATACCAATAGAAAAAAAAGGATTGTCAATTAGTGGTGTCATTGGGCCAACACATGCAGAAAAATATTAGGCGTAGTGATCCACCTGTCCCACAAAAAATTAAGATTTGGTCTGTAAGTGACAATACGGAACCCATAGACTTCCACTATTTTGTAATATGGGAGAGCCGGTAGATCAAGTGGGGGTAAAAACTGCTCGATCTGGACACACAACTTAAACGGAAAGTTATGGAATCATCAGGACTGACACTTGATAATAAAGTGAAATATCTGGGGCACCTGTGCCTCCTTTTTTTTTTTTTAGGGAGTAATAATGTTTTACTATTTAGTTAAGGTTGTCTCAAACCCCAGAAAAAAGTAGTAAATAGTTTCTGCATTTTTAAAAAAAAGGAAGATGGGACCCAATTCAGGGTAGTTTGAAAAGAGCATTAATCCTTTTGAACCAGGACAGCATCTTCTTTTCACAATTTTTGATCTTAGTCTTAAGAAAGAGGGTTTCAATATTCAGAGAAAAGAGGCAAGACAAATCAGATGGAATATGAATCCCCAGATGTTTCAAGGATGAAGGGAAAATCCAAAATAGAAAATTGGTCTTCGAAAGCTGTATAGATGACTTGGAAAGAGAAACCTTGAGTATTTTTGATGTAGAGAGATTAACTTTAAAATTACTCAGTACACCAAACTTTTCAAAATCTTGAAGAATAGAATAGGCATTACTACATGAGGGTGAGCAACATATAGAAGATCATCTGTGAATAGAGATAATTTACTTTGAGTCAACCTAACTGGTATTGCAGGGATATTGTTATCATTTCATGAAGCTACCACTAAATGCTCCATTATTAAAACATAAAGAGGGAATGGGCAGTTGGTTAGCACTTCCGCCTTCCAGCACTAGTGTCATCGGTTCAAATTCCAACCATGGCACTACCTGCACGGAGTTTGCATGTTCTCCCTGTGCCTGTGAGGGGGTACTCTGGTTTCCTATCACACTCCAAAGACATGCTGGTTGGTAAATTGGCTCCTGTCTAAATTGGCTCTAGTATGTGTATGTATAAATGTGAATTAGGGACCTTAGATTGTAAGCTCCTTGAAGGCAGGGAATGATGTGAATGTATAATATATGTGTAAAAGCGCTGCAAAAAATTGACGGCGCTATAGAAGTATCTTTAATAAATAATAAGAGACATTCCTTACGGGTACAATTATTCACAAAAAATCTGGGTGAGAGAGAGAGACATTTACCTGAATCCTGACCGATGCAGTGGAACAACAGCAAGAATACAAAATATCACTTTGAGGTCTAAACCAAGTTGTATTCAAGTATATAAGGTAGACATGTTTAATTTGTTTTGTTCTGAATTCGTTTTTCGACAGAATTCGACAAATTCGTTAGTTTGGAAATATTCGCTAATTCGTAAATTTGTACATTTGAAAATTCAAAATTCAAAAATTCAAAACTCCAAAAATAAAAATGAAACTTCGAAAATTCAAAAGAACAAAAATATGAAAATAGGAACAAAAAATAGGAAAAAAATAAATAATAATTTTTCCTCACAAACAGAGCTTTCTTTTGGTGGTATTTGATCACCTCTGCGGTTTTTATTTTTTATAAACAAAAAAATAGCGACAATTCTGAAAAAAACAAATTTTTTACATTTTTCTATAATAAATATCCCCAAAAAATATATAAAAACATTTTTTTTCCTTGGTTTAGGCCAATACATATTTCTGGTAAAAAAAAAATCGCAAGAAGCATTTATTGATTGGTTTGCGCAGAAGTTATAGCATCTACAAAATAAGGGATAGTTTTATGGCATTTTTATTAATAATTTTTTTTACTAGTAATGACGGCAATCAGCGATTTTTATCGTGACTGAGACATTATGGCGGACAGATCGGACACTTTTTTTTTTTTTTTTTTAAATATTTATTTATATACATTTTTCAATACAAAATTACAACAATATGCAGCTCTCCTCCAACAGAGAGACTACAACCTTAATATTAATATCAACATTCCATTACAAACCCGGCTTCTATTCCCCCCCACCCTCCATCCCCTCGAACCCCCCCCTTCCCTCCCCACTGCAGATTGGAGTACTCCTGTTCAACCTAGGCTGTCTGGGGTCCCTTCTCGATCAGTCCCACCTTATCACTTCCTCCAGGTAGCTCCAACTTCCGCCATCCTGCCCATTTATCCCCCCGATTTTCCCCCTCGTCCAGAAACAACCCCTCTCCGTCCACTCCCTCCATGTTATAAATCTCATTAATACAGAAGAGCCAATCTCGTATATTTGGACTATCTGGTTTGAGCCAATTCTTCGCAATCTGTCTCTTAGCCAGGTCCAACAGTATGGGGACTGTCGAATTCTGATATTGCTTGATGGGCTCCTCTGTACCATGGAACAGACATACCCATGGATCCTCTACAACAGTTTTGCCCGTAATAGTTTTGATCAATTCTATTATTTTTTTCCAATAGATTTTGATGGCAGCACACTCCCACCAGATGTGCACCATCGTCCCCACTGCCCCACACTTCCTCCAACATTCTTCTGATTTTGCCGGATCAAACTTATTCAATCGGTCTGGGGTGGTATACCACCTTGCTAGGCATTTGAAGCTTATTTGCTGTCAACTGCTGATTTGTGTGTCATCTTGAAAATTTTCGGTAATGTGGAATTCCTACACCGTGACCCTAATTCCCTTTCCCAAGCCTTAATATACTGAGGCACCTCCAGCTCCTCTCTCTCACTCAAAATTTTATAAATTTGTGAGACCAGGCCCCTCTGACGCTCCCCCTCACAGAGCTGCTCCAGAGGCCTGAATTCTTCCACCCCACTGAGCGGTTTCGGCAGTTTCCCAATAAATATAGACAGCTGGAGGTACCTCCATGGATCAATGGAAAGATTCTCAAGCTTCTCTTTTAATTCAGAATAAGTGCATATTTTCCCATCTCTAATTACATCTCTTATTTGTAAGATATCCCTTTTAATCCAATTCCCTCCCACCTCCCTCCTCCCTGGTGCAAAAAAATTGCTTTCTTTAAGAAATATCAATGGTGAGTTGTATGTCCACTTATTTTGCATGTGGACCTGATCCCACACCTTCAGAGCATTATGTGTTAGTGTCGACATCTCTGTGTTTAGTGCTCTATATTTGGGTGGATCCCAAATTATGTGGCTTAACTCCTTACTACTCATACAGTGTTCTATATCTACCCACCTCCTTTCTAAACCTCCCTTTGACCATTCTATAACTGGTGTCAATACCACCGCTTTATAATATCTATTAAAATCAGGCAGCGACAGCCCTCCTTTCTCTTTCCTCCTACTCAGGACAGATCTAGCAATTCGGAGCTTTTTGCCACCCCAAACAAACCTCAATATCAGACCCCTTAAAGCCCTGAAGTACACCTGGGGAAGGGGGATAGGGAGCATCTGGAACTTGTACAGAATTTTGGGCAATATAGACATTTTCACCGCATTGATGCGTCCGAACCATGAAAGGGGGCGGTAGGCCAGGGCTCCAACCTCTCGTCTAATTTTGTCTAACAAGGGGATATAATTATTCAGGTACATTTCCTTCAGGTTATTCGATAGCTTAACCCCCAAGTAGCTAATCTCCTTCCTCCAAGGGAAGGGGAAAGACCCTCCAAGGCTCACCTCCTCCTCTTTTCTCATATTCATATTTAGCACCTCTGACTTCCCGAGATTGATTTTAAAATTTGAGATCTCCCCATATCTTTTCAAGTTCTTCAAAATGTTCGGGATCGTAATCCTAGGGTTTGTAATAAAGAACATTACGTCATCTGCGAAAGCCGCTAGTTTGTGTTCCTCTGATCCTATCCTCACCCCTCTACAGTCTGGATCCCCACGTATGGCCGATAGTAATGGTTCCTAAGTTAGAACAAACAGCAAGGGGGACAATGGGCACCCCTGCCTAGTGCCGTTCTCCATCTGGAAGGTCTCTGAGGTCACTCTATTAATCTTCACATACGCCGTTGGGCTGGTGTATAGTGTTTTCACCCAGGAGATAAATCCCTGGCCCATCCCCATTCTTTCTAGGGTTTTGAACATCCACCCCCAGTCCACACTGTCAAATGCTTTTTCTGCCTCCAGTGACAGGAATAGAACTGGGGGCCCCCCTCGTTTGATGGACTCTACCAGGAGCACTGACCTCACTCCATTGTCCCTACTCTGTCTTCCTGGTACAAACCCCACCTGGTCTGGGTGAACCAAGGTGGTCATTTTATCTCTTAATCTCCCTGCCAGGACTTTAGCGAATAACTTTACATCGGTATTTAACAATTAAATGGGTCTATAGCTCGAACACAGCTCCCTATTCTTATCTTCTTTGTGGATTAGTGTTATGGCTGCCAATAATGTATCCCCGCCGATTTTGCAATCTGGACCCAGTTTGTTCCAATAGTGTCTTAGTCTAGGTATTAAAATTTGTTTAAACTTTTCCAGATATGATGAAGTGAATCCGTCGGGGCCAGGGCTTTTCCCCTTCAGTATACTCTTAAGGGCCGCAAGGATCTCAACCTCTTCTATTGGTCTGTCGAGGAGGTCTCTCTCCTCTTCAGATATCTTTACCTCCACCTCCTTTAAGAAATCTTCCATCCTCTCCTCCTTGGTACTTTCTCCTATGACCTTTTGTCTGATGGAGTATAAATCCTTATAATACTTTCTGAACTCTTCCGCTATTCCCTTGCTTGAACCTACTATTTCTCCTTTTTTATTTTGTATTTTCATGATATAATTCCTTTCTCTTTTCTTCCTCAGTATCCTTGCCAGATGTTTACTTATTTTATTACCCCAGACATATCTATCCTTTGATATTTTATTAAGGGCCCTTTTTGTGTCTTGTTCCATGTTGTCTCTCAACTCTTCTCTTTTTGCAACTAACTGTCGGTATCTGTCCTGGCTTAGGCCTTTTGATTTTTTATGACCCTGTTCTAATATCTGGATTTCCCCAATGAGTTTTTCTCTCTCCTCTCTTCTTTTTCTTTTCAGCCCGGCCCCTATCGAAATCAACACCCCCCTAATATACGCTTTATGCGCCTCCCACAACACCGCCGGCGAAATTCCTCCTACATCATTAACTCTAAAAAAGAATTCTATTTCCTCCTTAATCTTTTCTATCACTTTAGGATCCAAAAATAAATCTTCATTTAATCTCCAAGAATACGGCTGTCTTTGTGTTTCTGTGAGTCTGATCCTTAATGAGACTGGCGCATGGTCTGATAAGGATGTGACCTCTATTCTGGATCCCTCAGCAGAGTCCACCAAACTGTGTTCCAACATTATGTAATCCAGCCTCGAGTACGTCCCGTGCACAGGGGAGAAGAAGGTATAGTCATTGGTTTTTAAATGTTGCAACCTCCACACGTCTATTAAGTGGTTTTCATTTAACCGTTTTTTAATAATTTTCAATTGAGCCTTACTTGTCCCCTGTGCCCGGGACGTACTGTCATGTTCTGGGTCCAGGCAGAAGTTGAAGTCTCCCGCCAACACCACCTTTCCCTCCCTAAAATCCGCAAACCTAGTGTCACGCCAATACTCACCAAGGCCGAGATGCCGAGAGCGGCTTGCCCTTACGACCACGCGCACCCGAACCCCCGAGAGTGAGACAGGAGATCGGACGCACGCGGAGGCACGGGTCTCCGGTAAGCTGTAGGATGGCTTGGATGGTGGAGAGTCTTCTGAAGAAGTGCCTGGAGGTGCAAGGGTAAAGGTTAAGAGATAACAGACTGGTGGTAAGGAAGTCCTTGGAACTGAGGGAATCAAGGGGGTGGCAGCCCCGTGGAAAGTATGGTTGGAAGCACAGGCAGAGGACAGGAAATCCAACAGAGTGATCCTTTAACAGGCCAAAGGTCAGGGTGTCAGCAAGCAAGAGTGGTCTTATATCCAGGCAGAGGGTCAGGGTATCTAGCAAGCAAGAGTGGTCGTGTATCCAGGCAGAAGGTCAGGGTATCTAGCAAGCAAGAGTGGTCGTTATATCCAGGCAGAGGGTCAGGGTATCCAGCAAGCAAGAGTGGTCGTTATATCCAGGCAGAGGTCGGTATTACAAGTGACAGTAAGCAGGGTTCAAAACACAGGCAGGGGAAGCTGACGACAAACCAGCAACCCGACTGGGTGCTGGTGTCATCTAAAGTACCTCCCAGTGAGCGTGTCAGCGTGACGCGCTACCGGGCACCCGCACGGGCGACGGCGCGCACACGCGGGCCGCCGTGCACCCGCGCGCGCCGTACCATCAGGCCGCGCACGGGTGCACGTCTCAACAACAACCCCCTGCGCATGCGCCCAGCGGCCCGGCGGACGGAGGTAACATGTCTTCCGTGACAGTGCCCCCCTCCTAAGGGCGGACACCGGACGCCCAAGCTAGACATCAACTCCGGATGGTCTTGATGAAAGGTTTGAATCAAGCGAGGGGCATGTAGGTTCTTCGCAGGTTCCCATGAATTGTCTTCAGGCGGGTATCCCTTCCATTGGATCAGGTACTGTAGTTGTCTGCCCCTCCTTCTACAACCCAAGATAGCCTCCACCTCAAACTCGTTCTCACCGTCCACCCTGATTGGTGGGGGAGGAACCTCTCCTCTTTCTGGAAATGGACTGGGTACAACAGGCTTCAATAAAGATACATGAAAGACAGGATGGATCCTGTACGTTTTGGGCAGGGCTAATTCCATGGCCACGGGATTGATGATCCTCTTGATAGGGAAAGGACCAATAAATTTAGGTCCTAGTTTTCGGGATGGTAACTGCAGCTTGAGATTGGAGGTGGACAACCAAACCTCCTCCCCTATGTTAAACTTTGGATTCTCCTTCCTGCCTCGGTCATACTGCTCCTTGTAGGTCCTCTGAGCCTTTTGTAACATGCTTTGGATCTCCTGAAAATTGGCTTGTAAGGATATTATTCTGTCCTGTACTGCAGGAACTGTTACCTCAGGAATGTCCTTAGTCAGGAACGTGGGGTGAAACCCGCAGTTGGCCCAAAAGGGCGTCTGGTTGGTAGCCGCGTGAACTGAGTTATTATACGCAAATTCTGCATATGGAAGAAGTTTTGACCAATCATCCTGAGATCCTGAACAGAAGCAACGGAGATACTGCTCCAAAGTCTGATTTGTCCTCTCCGTTTGGCCATTGCTCTGAGGGTGATAGGCTGATGAGAGGCATACTTTAATATCCAGGGCCTTACAAAGTTCCTTCCAGAATTTGGACGTGAATTGCACGCCTCTGTCAGACACTATATTCTTTGGTACCCCGTGAAGCCTTATGACCTCTTTCAGAAAAACGTTGGCTGTTTCTGCTGCGGAGGGAGTACCAATCATAGGTAGAAAGTGGGCCATTTTGGACAGACGGTCGACCACAACAAAAATGGTAGTGTAGCCTTCTGAGGCTGGCAGATCCACAATGAAATCCATGGACACGTCGGACCATGGTCGTTCCGGAATAGGGAGTGGTTTAAGTAAACCCCAGGATCTGGCGTTCTGGCCTTTGCTGCGTTGACAACGGAGACAAAAGGCCACATATTCGCTGCAATCTCGTCTCCAACCCGGCCACCAGAAGGAGCGGGAAATCAAGTCAGCTGTCTTCCTAACTCCGAAGTGGCCGGCCAATTTATGGTCGTGGCACATCTTGAGAGCGGTTAACCGGGTTTGTTGGGGCACAAAAATTTTGTCCCGGACCCAAAAGAGGCCCTCATCTTTCCTCAGGGATTGTACCTCCGGATCGGTACATGTATTGGATGATCTCTTGATCGAAGACATCAGGTCTGTCTGTGTCAATCCAAGAAAGTTGTGAGGTGCAAGAATTGTACTTGGTTCTGAGGTCTGGAGTTCTGCTGAGAACATCCGGGAGAGGGCGTCTGCTTTTCCATTCTTTTTGCCAGGTCTGTAAGAGATATGGAAATTGAAGCGCGAAAAGAACAGGGCCCAACGAGCTTGTCTGGGTTTGAGGCGTTTTGCTGTTCGGAGGTACTAAAGATTCTTGTGGTCGGTGAAAATCATCACCGGATGGAGTGCCCCCTCAAGTAAGTACCTCCATTCTTCCAGGGCAAATTTTATGGCCAACAGTTCCCTGTCGCCTACGTCATAGTTTAATTCTGCCGCACTGAGTTTCCGAGAAGCAAATGCAACTGGGTGTAAGATGGCCTTGGGTCCCTGTCTCTGAGAAAGGATTGCCCCTGTGGCTATTTCTGATGCATCCACCTCCAACACGAACGGATGGGAAGGATCAGGATGCCGGAGAATAGGAGCGGAACTGAACAGATCCTTTAGCTTCATGAAAGCTTCCTGTGCTGCTTGGGACCACTGGAATGATCCGTGCCGGCGTGTTAGCTGAGTGATGGGTGCCACTATAGTAGAGAATCCGACAATGAACTTCCGATAGAAGTTAGCGAATCCTATAAAGCGTTGAACCCCTTTCTTATCAGAAGGAGCTGGCCACTCCTGAATAGCCTGTATCTTTTGAGGATCCATCTCCACTCCATTTGCTGAAATGATAAACCCTAGAAATTTCACAACTGATTTTTCAAATTCGCACTTTTCCCTTTTTAGGTAAAGCCTGTGTTGTCTCAAAATGGTCAGAACTGTTTTGACGTGATCCCTGTGCAGTTCCAATGTAGGGGAAAAAATTAAGATATCATCCAGGTAGACTACGAGGAAGTCATCTAGGTATTTGCGGAAAATGTCGTTCACTAGGTGTTGGAACGTAGCCGGAGCGTTGCAGAGCCCAAAGGGCATCACCAAGTATTCGAAATGCCCGAACCTCGATCTGAAAGCTGTCTTCCACTCATCCCCAGCTCTGATTCGGATAAGGTTGTATGCCCCTCGGAGATCCAATTTGGAGAAGATTCTGGCTGACCTAAAGCGTTGGAATAACTCTGGAATGAGCGGTAACGGGTACCGATTTTTGATAGTAATGTTATTCAACTGCCGGTAATCCACACAGGGCCTAAGGGAACCCTCCTTCTTACCAACGAAGAAGATACCTGCTCCGGCAGGTGAAGATGAGGGACGGATGAACCCTTTTTCCAGATTCTCATCTATATATTGTTTGAGAGCCTCCAGCTCTGTTTCGGAAAGAGGGAAGATACGCCCAAAAGGAATTTCTGATCCTGGCAATAGGTCGATTGGGCAGTCGTATGGTCGATGAGGTGGAAGACAATCGGCCATTTGTTTGCTGAAGACTTCTTGGAACTCGTGATACTCCTGGGGGACATGCTGGAGGTCAATCGGAGGAGCTGAGATCGTAGCACAGATCTTGGATCTCTGAGGGCGGCAGTGTTGAGAACAGTAGGAGGAAGGAAATGAGACCATCTTCGAGCTCCATTGGATAAGAGGGTCATGGGCTTGTAGCCAAGGTAATCCCAGAATGACTGGGAACATGGGAGAGTGGATGAGGTCTAAGCGCAAAAGTTCTTGGTGTCCTGAATCGGTAGTGGCTAGGATAGGTTGAGTCTCCTGGGTGATTAGGCCTGAACTGGGAAGGGACCCATCTGCCAAGTGGACTTGTAAGTGTTGCGTTTTAAGTTGTAAAGGCACATGCAAGGTTCGGGCCAGGGCAGCGTCCATAAAGCAGCTAAATGCGCCTGAGTCAATGATCGCCGGCAGGCGGGATTCCCCTTCCGGTAGCTGTAACGAGATAAACAACATCACGTAAGATTTAGAGGAATTGTTATCTTGGTAGGTCATTGTTTTGAGTTGAAAAGACTTACTAGGCCTTATCGGGCAGTTGCGTAGGAAGTGGCCGGCACCCCCGCAATAGAGACACAAGTTGGACTGCCGTCTACGCTGTCTCTCTTCTGAGGTTAGCGGTGGGCGTACTAAACCCAGCTGCATCGGTTCGGAATCGGGAAGTGCAGTAGACCCAGCTGTAATGGGTGAAGATCCTGGAATGGGTTGGAGTCTTGGAGTTGCCCATGCCGGGCGAGGATTTTGAAATCGCTCTGACCGACGTTCCCTCAAACGCCGATCTAATTTGGTCGCTGCCTGAATTAACTCCTCTAACGATGTGGGGGTCTCCATCCTGGCTAATTCATCCTTGAGGAGCTCTGACAGACCTTGGCGATACTGGTAGCGTAAGGCTGGCTCATTCCAGTTAGTGTCGGCCGCCCACTTACGGAATTCCACCGTGTAGTCCTCAATTGGTCTCCTTCCCTGGACTAGACGGTGTAAGATAGCTTCGGCGGTGGCCATACGCTGTGGATCGTCATATAGTTGGGCCATACTTTCAAAAAAGGTATCAATGGTATTAAGCACCGGACTCCCTGACTCCATCAGGCCGTGTGCCCAGGCCTGAGGTTCCTCTGACAACAGGGAAATCGCAAATCCCACCTTGACCACTTCTGATGCGAAGGTTCGGGGTTGCAACGCGAAGTAAAGAGTGCATGCATTCTTGAAGGCCCTGAACTTCTTACGGTCCCCTGAGAACCGTTCCGGAGTGGGAACCCTAGGTTCCGGAAGTGCCATTACTACTGTAGGACTGGCAGTGGCCTGAGGGAGTGGGCCTTCATTGCTAGGTGCTGGAGCTGCAGTGGCAGGGGGAAGTGCCCCCGTCAGTTGTTGGAGGCGGCTATCCACTTGTGTGTATCCCTCTTGTAGCCTCTGTACTGAATCAGCCAAGGCGGAGACTTGTTGGCATAGGATCTCCAAGGGAGAGCGCGCTCTGTCGGCCTCGGACAATTGGCTGGTTTGTACTGTCACGCCAATACTCACCAAGGCCGAGATGCCGAGAGCGGCTTGCCCTTACGACCACGCGCACCCGAACCCCCGAGAGTGAGACAGGGGATCGGACGCACGCGGAGGCACGGGTCTCCGGTAAGCTGTAGGATGGCTTGGATGGTGGAGAGTCTTCTGAAGAAGTGCCTGGAGGTGCAAGGGTAAAGGTTAAGAGATAACAGACTGGTGGTAAGGAAGTCCTTGGAACTGAGGGAATCAAGGGGGTGGCAGCCCCGTGGAAAGTATGGTTGGAAGCACAGGCAGAGGACAGGAAATCCAACAGGTCTAGAGTGATCCTTTAACAGGCCAAAGGTCAGGGTGTCAGCAAGCAAGAGTGGTCTTATATCCAGGCAGAGGGTCAGGGTATCTAGCAAGCAAGAGTGGTTGTGTATCCAGGCAGAAGGTCAGGGTATCTAGCAAGCAAGAGTGGTCGTTATATCCAGGCAGAGGGTCAGGGTATCCAGCAAGCAAGAGTGGTCGTTATATCCAGGCAGAGGTCGGTATTACAAGTGACAGTAAGCAGGGTTCAAAACACAGGCAGGGGAAGCTGACGACAAACCAGCAACCCGACTGGGTGCTGGTGTCGTCTAAAGTACCTACCAGTGAGCGTGTCAGCGTGACGCGCTACCGGGCACCCGCATGGGCGACGGCGCGCACACGCGGGCCGCCGTGCACCCGCGCGCGCCGTACCATCAGGCCGCGCACGGGTGCACGTCTGAACAACAACCCCCTGCGCATGCACCCAGCGGCCTGGCGGACGGAGGTAACATGTCTTCCGTGACACCTAGAAAGCATCCCCTTCAAAAATAAAGTCAGGTTTTTATTGGGGCAATAAACATTCGCCAATGTAAGCTTTTTATTATCTAGCATACCCTTTAGAAACAAGAATTGTCCCTCTGGGTCCGTCATTCTCCCCATCTCTGAGAATTTCACGGAGCCAGAAAACCCTATTGCCACACCCTTGGATCTGCTCAATGGTGTATCACTGTAGAACCAGGTGGGCATTCGTGGTGCAAATAACTTAATATTTGAACCCTGCTTCAAGTGTGTTTCCTGTAAGAACGCTACGTCCGTTCTGTAATGCTGGAGCTCCCTAAGGATCTTGTGTCTTTTTCCTGGGGAGTTCAGACCCTTTACATTGTAGGACAGTACTTTTAACTCATGCATATCTATTTTTCATCCCCCTTAATCTGGCAACCTCTGTGTGCTCCCTCTCTGCAGTTTACCTCCCAGCTCACCCCTCCCATCCCTCCCCTTCCAACCCTCCCCCTCCCTGCCCTACCAGCCATAGGCCCGTCCATATGGAACCAACTGGATCTCATATCCCGAGCCACTTCTCCAGGGGTGACGCTCCTCCGGTGGCCTCCGGTGCCCTCCTCCCAGCCACCTCGTGGCAGGAAAGTGGGCTAGCGGGGGCCTGGCGCGTGATCCCAGCGGGTCGTAGATCCCCTCCAGCCCTGAGCCTTTATATTGCTATTGACCCCTATCCCATAACCCCATCTCCCCCCACAATTCATAAACACAGAGTCTCAATCTTCAATCTAACTCTCCGTTCACACCCACAGAGTGGGAGGCAGTGAGAAGGAGAGAGAGAGAGAAAAAAAAGTCCTCCAGTTCTCCTTCCTTCTCTTCTACTTGCTCTTGTCCTCTTATCCTCAAATAGGTGCTTCTGGTGGGGTAATCCCCAATTTTCCACAAAAGTCCCACACTTCCTCCGGAAACATCATTTTATAAGTTCTGCCTTCTTTTGTCACTAGCAGGGATGTTGGAAACCCCCAGCTGTACTTCAAGTTGGCCTTCTTCAGTTGATCCAGCAGGGGTTTTAATTGCCTCCTTCTTGCTAATGTTCCTGCAGATAGATCTGAGAAGATTTTTAGCTCTTTGTTGTCAAAACTAGGGGGTGTCGCCCCTCGCCCCTCTGAGGTTGAACCATCTTTTCTCCTTATCTTCGTATGAGTGGAACTTTACTATTACGTCTCCAGGGATATCTTGCCTTAAATTTGGGGGTTTTCGAATCCTGTGGACCCTGTCAATCCTCAGGACCTCATGTTCCCTTCTTCCCAGGAGCGGGTTGAAAATTTTCTGAAGCTTATCTCTGAGGTCCTCATTTTGTTGTTCAGGGAGATCTCTTATGCGCAGATTCTGTCTTCTACTTTGATTCTCTTGTTCTTCTAGTTGGTAGATCAGAAAACGGTTTTCATCTTGTATTTTCTTCATTTGCTCTCTTAAGTCCCGTATCTCTTTCGCCTGGGCATCCGTAGTTTCTTCTATTTCTTCCACTCTGCATAGGAGATGACTCATGTCCGACCACACACTTAAGATTTCTGATTTGATAAAATTTTCCAGCTTTGCGAACATTTCTGTCATCTCTGCTTTACTAATAAAGGATATAGTATTTCTTATCTCCTCTGAGTCATTCATAATGCCAGCACCTTCTTGCTCCATGTCTTCTCTGGGCTTCTCCCCCTGTCCCCCTTTTTGTTTCAACTGTGTTTTTTTATCTTTCGTTCCTGCTTGTTTCATATCAGCAGCTGGGCTTTTGGCGGTCACTTCTTTGAGGTATTTCTGTATTGTGCTTGTATTGAGGCTCTCCCTAGGGGTCTTGGGTTCTGCTGTTTTCTGATTACGTCCTCTCATACTTCACCTGGGCTTGCTTTGGATTAAACAGATCCAACTCAGCAGTTGCTTACCCTCCTTCCACCTAGTCATCAACTTCTGCTGCTCCTTATAGCACCCTCCCCTAGAACTACAAAACTGTACACAGTCTCCGTCTATCCGGAAGGCAGGCTCCAAGTAGTGCCTTTGTAACTCTATAATTTCGGTTACAATTTCCCCTTCTCCTCCCCGAAGTACTTGGGAGATTTAGACAGTTAATAAATGGGAAAAAAGAACATTCTCTTTATATGACCTGTTCCTTTCCTTCCTCCTTCTTTATATCACATAGCATCTCACCAGGCTATATCGTTTTACAGTATCAGTTCATCAGATCAAAGTCAGACATACCTGGGGATGTACTCTTCATCTGTGCTGTTTAAACTCACCAAATCCTTTGTTACAGTGTGCTAGTATTTCCAAGAACTGATCGCATCTAGTTCCAGGGCACAGTGGACCAGGGGGGGGGATGTCGCTGCTCAGCTGTTTTCCTTTCAATAGACACTGGATCAGCTGTGGGACGCTGTTGCATGGGGAGTCTAGTGCGGACTCTCCCTTCTCTCTGCCCGCTCCGGGGTTCCGCCCGCTGATCTCTCTCCTCCGCTAGGCGATACACATAAGGATCCTTTGCTTCTCCGTTGCTGGAGGCGACAGGGACGCAGACCGCGTCCTCTCAGCCCTGCATGGAACTAGGCGGCAGCGATCTCTCACCTCGCCGCACGCCTCATGAACGCCGGCCCGCTCCGACCTGCCCGCCCACTCCTCCACTCCGGCACCACCTTCGGGCCCCTCCCCCCGTCAGATGTCTCACGTCTGCATCCTACCCCCTTGTGTTGAGATCGGACACTTTTGGCATGATTTTGGGACCATTCACATTTATACAGCGATCAGTGCAATTAAAAATGCATTTATTACTGTGTGAATGTGACTAGCAGTGATGGGGTTAACCACTAGGGGGCAGTAAAGGGGTTAAGTGTGTCCTAGTGATTCTAACTGTGGGGAGGCGTGGCTATGTGTGACACGACACTGATCACCGATCCCGATTACAGGGAGTTGTGATCAGTGTCCTGTCACTAGGCAGAACGGGGAAATGCTTGTTTACACAAGCATTTCCCCGTTCTTCCTCTCCGTGAAAATGTAGGATCGTGTGTAGAGCTAGCTTATCTGGGAATGTAATCTTGCATTAACTAAACAAATTTAGTAGTTTAGATCTCGTTGCCAAGATCTCAAGTAGGCCGCAGTATAAATACTCCTCTTAATACTGATTCAAGGGCTTCCCATTGATATGATAGGGATGTGGAATCATTGGAAAAGTCCTTTAAAAATGTCAAAACTGCTTGGCAACATTCCTTGCCTTGTCCATTTCTTTAACCACTTCCCGACCAGCCTCCGCAGTTGTACTGCGGCAGGTTGGCTCTCCTGCACGAATCGCCATCATTGTACCGGAGGCGCGCGTGTGCCCATTCGCTAGCGGGGGAGCCAATCAGCAGTAATCACTGCATTTCTAAAGCACTCTTCGCTGTATAAATGTCACTGGTCCCAAAAAAGTGTCAAAAGTGTCCGATCTGTCTCGTTAAAAATCACTGATCACCGCAATTACTAGTAAAAAAATAATAATAATAAAAATGCCATAAATCTATCCCCTATTTATTAGACGCGTTAACTTTTGCGCAAACTAATCAATATACGCTAATTGGGATTTTTTTACCAAAATATGTAGAAGAATACATATTTGCCTAAACCGAGGAAGACATTTTTTTTTTTACATTTTTTGGGGGTGGATATTTATTATAGCAAAAAGTAAAAAATATTGTTTTGTTTTTCAAAATTGTTACTCTTTTTTCTTTTATAACGCAAAAAAATTAAAAACATAGAGGTGATCAAATACCACCAAAAGAAAGCTCTATTTGTGGGACAAAAAGGACATCAATTTTGTTTGGGTACAACGTCGCAGGACCGCCAATTGTCTGTTAAACGACGCAGTGCTGTATCGCAAAAAATGGCCTGGTCAGGAAGTGGGTAAATCCTTCAGAGGCTGAAGTGGTTAAAAGGGGTATGTGGTATCGTCAATTTAAAAAATAAATAAATTGGGGAATGATCTGACCATATCATTGCATCAAGATTACATCCCACTATGACCTGCTAATACTTGTAGTGCCACTCTATGCAAAAAAAGGGAAATATGAATAGTCCCACTGGTACTCAGGAATGGGGCGCCCGCTGAAAAAAGAAAACTCACCATCCAGTAGTGTATAGCATACTTAGAAAAATTGCTGCACTCCCTATCCAGTCTATGAGGTTAAATGTGTGAGATAGCCTCGGCCTTGCACCACTTCACGAGCCATACCCTTTGACATGTTTCACCCCACCCACCAGGGCATTTCCATAGAGGTCACCTAATGCCCCGTACACACGGTCGGACATTGATCGGACATTCCGACAACAAAATCCATGGATTTTTTCCGACGGATGTTGGTTCAAACTTGTCTTGCATACACATGGTCGCACAAAGTTGTCGGAATTTCCGCTCGCCAAGAACACGGTGACGTAAACCACATACGACAAGACTAGAAAAGGCCAGTTCAGAACCAAGCATGGCACCCTTTGGGCTCCTTTTGCTAATCTCATGTTAGTAAAAGTTTGGTGAGAGACGATTCACGTTTTTTCGTGGTTTTCAAATTGTTTTCTGCTGTTCAGTTTGTGCTTGTGGGTTTGTATCTGGTCTTGAGTGCGTGCAGCGAGTACCATTGATTTATCATTTTGTTCTTGTTCGTTCGTTACTGTTTTTCAGGTCGCTCTTCACAGGCCTTGCTGTTCTTCAGTGCGTTCTGTTACTCCGTTCTGAGTAGCTGACCGTTTTCTAGCAATGTTGCGTATACATACTCCTCGTAGAGTTCGTGCTGTGCAGGGGCTTTGTATTGGGGTCCTGACCTTGACACAAGTCCAGTCCATGAACAGGGTGGGGAGGAGTTCATGGACCAAGAATTGGTTGCTCCAGCATGACCAGTTCTGTCACATGCCTTTGCTCCGTGAGATCCCTACATGAGGCAAGCCATCACTCCGGAGCAGAGGCTAGTCGCCACCCTGCAGTACTCGGCGACGGGGAGAAGCCTGCAGGACCTCAAGTTCTCAACAGGCATCTCCCCCCAGGCTCTGGGTATCATTATCCCAGAGACCTGTTCTGCCATCATACAGGTCCTGCAGAAGGAGTATATTAAGGTAAGTTTTATCCTTTAATATCACATTTCATTGTATTTAATTTCTGATAATATATTGTATTTCTTTCCTCATTCCCTAATTACCAGGATTGGAATATGCTGTGAATGTCCCCTTTGCCCTCATGCATGCTGGATTTTTATGTAATTTTTTTTTTTGTCCTTCATACATTGTTGCCTTCACTTACCTCCCCAGAATGCTCTCCTGGCCCTATATTCACCTCATGTAGTCACTTAACAATGTATTTTGTCAGCTCCATAGTAGTGCTTTACCCCAAACACCCCCTAAAATGTTTTTAAATGTGATTTGTGCTTTAAATTTAGGCAGAGTGCCAGAGGCTTTTTTGGGGGGTCCCCAAATCATTTGGAACCCTCCCTCCCCCCAACTGCTAAGTCAGCTGATACCAATTACCGTATTTATCGGCGTATAACACGCACTTTTTTCCCCTTAAAATAAGGGGAAAATTGTGGGTGCGTGTTATACGCCGATCCCCGCTATTTTGTGATCTGTCGGAGCGATCGCCGCCGACATTCACATAGCTTGTATTTTTAAACATGGCGCCGCGGAGTTCGGAGGGACTCGGCGGCGCTCGTTCAGCTGAACGAGCGCCGCCGAGGACACAGTGACTGGGCGGAGCCGAGATACACATAGCCGAGGGTTCTCGGCTTTTCTCGGCGCCGTTCACAGTCACGCCCAGTCCCGCCATTGGACCTGTGTTATGTCCATCATAGGGACTGGGCGTGACTGTGAACGGCGCTGAGAAGAGCCGAGAATGTGTATCTCGGCTCCGCCCAGTCACTGTGTCCTCGGCGGCGCTCGTTCAGCTGAATGAGCGCCGCCGAGTCTCTCCGAACTCCGCGGCGCCATGTTTAAAAATACAAACTAAACGTTTGTATGTCGGCGGCGACAAGGCTGCACGGACCACTGGGGCAAGGCTGCACTGGGGCAAAGCTGCACTGGGGCAAAGCTGCACTGGGGACAAGGCTGCACTGGGGACAAGGCTGCACTGGGGACAAGGCTGCACTGGGGCAAAGCTGCACTGGGGACAAGGCTGCAATGGGGCAAGGCTGCACTGGGGACAAGGCTGCACTGGGGCAAAGCTGCACTGGGGACAAGCTGCACTGACAAGGCTGCACTGGACACTGGGGAAAGGCTGCAGATGAACACTGATGAGGCTGCATTGATGGGCATTTAAATGTAAGTTTCTTTTCCTTAAACTTCCCTCCTAAAAGTTTTTTTCCTTAAAATTACCTCCTAAACTTGGGGTGCGTGTTATACGCCGGCGCGTGTTATACGCCGATAAATACGGTATCTATCCTCAATCCTCTATCTGCTGACTTTGCAAACCCATACACACTATACCCATCTCTTTTGTGCTCAGATTTATGGATGAATTCCCCAAAGAATGTAGTGCAAGGGCCTGCCTGTATACTTTCAAATGGTACTGTTTAAAGTTTTGGTATCCTATTATTATCTTGATAGGTAATAGCAGAATGTCCAAATGTCCTAAAATGTGTACAATGTGTATTTATATCTTTGCATTATGACACTTCTTACCTGTCCAGTGGGCTGCCAATAGTGTAACTAAGGAGGGGCTGGCCAAAGTAATACCCATTATTTAGGCATTCATCTCTCAATGAAGTGGAGAGGGTTACCTGTCCAAGAGTCCCCCCCCCCATAATGTTAGAAATGGCCCATGAGAGGGGGTGGGGGAGGGGGAATCTGATAGGTGTACCTTAAACTTTGGTCTTTAAAAACTCCCTCAAATGTTATCTTGATGTTGGCCAGGAATGTTTGTGTCTAATTTGCTTTCCCTGTTTATGTGCAAAATGACAAATTTTTTGTTGTTGTTTGACTCCACAGTTTCCTTCCACGCCACAGGAATGGCAGACTGTGGCTTCCCACTTTGCCCAGCGGTGGGACTTTCCTAACTGCGGAGGGGCAATTGATGGGAAACACGTCCACATTGTCCCACCACCCAACTCGGGGTCATACTATTATAATTACAAGGGGTTCAATAGTATTGTGATGTTGGTGGTGGTGTTGGCTACTTACGAGTTCCTGTATGTGGACGTGGGGAAGAATGGCGGGATGTCCGATGGTGGAGTCATCGCCCAGACAGAGTTCTACAGGCGTCTCCAGAATGGCAGCTTGGACTTGACACCTCCAGAAGACAATGTGGAAGGACTCCCATTCGTCTTTGTTGCGGATGAAGCGTTTGCGCTGGGGGACCATCTTATGCGGCCATTCCCGATGAGGACCCTCACCCCGGACAAGAGGGTTTTTAATTATCGGCTGGCCAGAGCCAGAAGGGTGGTGGAGAATACGTTTGGAATCATGGCCAGCCGGTTCCGCCTATTTCTTACACCCATACATATGGCGGAGTATAAACTGAATCATATTATCCTGGCGTGCTGTGTTCTACACAACTTTTTACGGCAACATTCTGCCAACTATACTAGCTCAGTTGGGCCTGAGGCCGGAATTCTAAATGAAACAACCCTGATGGCGCTTGAAAGTGGCCGTCCTGGCTTGCCCCCCCTGAGTGCCCGTGATGTCCGGCTAAGATACCTTGAATACTTTGCGGGTAGGGGGGGCTATCAATATGCCAGACAATGTCTGAAACCTTTTTCAAATAATAAAAAAAAATACCTACTCAAATCTTTGACATTTACTGCTTGTGTTTCTTTTAGCTGACCCTGACAGATATGTGGTGAGTCCTGAAAATGGCGTGATTGTGTAACTTTACAAAGCACTGTTGGGTGTTATTTACTAAAGGCAAAGACACTTTGCTCTACAAGTGCAATTAGAGCACAACAAAAGTTTTGGAGTGTTGAGACAATAATCCACACATTTTTGATTAACAATCTTTTTAATACCAGCACAATCACATGTGCATTTAGAAAAGTTTTTTAAAACAAACCAACATGTTTGTTGTATAACCGTTTTTGGGGTCACATTAGAAAAAGTAGAAATGTCCATTTAAGATAAAACAGGCATGTTTAAAACCAACAAAAAAGACACAAATCTTGAACTTACAAAGTTCTCATTTGGTAGAACTTGAAGGCAATATCAGACATGAGTATTTACAAACTGTGTTTGATATTGCGTTCAGATGGGGTGAAGTCACCCCAGGAAAAGCCAAATTTTGAAGATGCACACCAATTGCCGAATGTCAACATGTGCTAGCTGCCATCATAGGGGATCAAGGGACGTGTTTTGGGGGTGCAACCCCTTCCTCACAGCTACTTTATTATTGAGGAAGGGGTTCCACCCCCAAAACGCGTCCATTGATCTCCCGTGATGTCAGATAGCACATGTTGACACACTGTGTGCATCTTCAAAATTTGGCTTTTTGCAAATTTGTCAAAAAATGTAAAAAATTTTTAGCACACAAAAAACAAAAGGGATTTGGAGGGGTTTTAAACTCTCCCTAAAACATCAATGATGTTCTTCATTTTTTGTTGAACATCATTGATGTTTTTAAGGATGTTTTCCAAGTCTTTATTACACCCCATGATCTCCCCGATCAGGATCTGTGCACTTTCCAAGGTGAAATGCCCTGGATCCACAACATCACGATCACCTAAAAAGATAGAAACAAAAAAACACCATGTATTATAAATATGCCGGCATCCATCTCTTACCTGAGCCTGTGGTCGCAGACACTCACCTGATGTGGTGACAATTTCCACCACGTCTTCCTCCTCCTGCTCTGCTTGGCTTGGGTGGATTTCCCCTTCTTCCAGAGGTGGGGGGTCTGTGGTCTCTTCGGATGAGGGGTGTCCTCAGAGTCTTTGATCCTCTATGATAAAATAAATATGTATACTTAGCACACAGATATTTGTGCAATTGTCTGTTTTGGCAGAGTTCCAAGATGTTTCATTTTTATTGTCCTTCGTCAAGCTTCAATACTTTACCTGTTTAGTACAAGCTTCACAGATGGAGATCCCCCTATAGTATACACTGGAGCACCTGTGTGGGCCCCCTAATAAAAAAGGTGTTCTTGTTTCCCACACTAGTGCTCCAGAGTCCAGATGTGTAAACAACTGCTGAGTGTCCTCTCCTTACACAGAATCTTGTTTGCATTTCATTCTAGTTACAAACCCATCTAGACAACCAAATTATTTTCAGACAAGTAGGCCATAAAAAATGTGAGCAAATACATATGGCCAAAACAATGGTGTTTTCTAGGCCGAACGAACAATGTTTTATACGAACGAATAATGTGCCCATGAACATGAAAGTTGCCTTTTGAAACTGGATAACAGTTAAGAAAAGCTCATGGAGCAGCACGAACGTAATAAACATAAAAAGAATAGGAACACAGGACAACTACTTACTTTTTTGCAGCACTCTCCGGATCTTTCTGTACTGCTCATGCTCTCTTAATTTGAGGTCCGAACACCGCTTCCAGAGCTGATCTTTCGATCGTCGTACCCCGAAATTCCGGTGCAGACTCTTGACCATTTTTGCCATGATCTTGGCCTTTCTGACATTGGGGTTGGGGTAAGGTCGATACTTCCCGTCATAGTCGGCCCTCTTCATTATGTCGACCATCTCCAACATCTCCCCAAAGGACATATTTGATGCCTTAAATATTCTCCTTCTGGATTGGGACATTTCTGGCTCCGGGCTTTCCTTCCCCTCCTCCTCGTTGCTGTAATTAGCACGCACCTGCTGTGTCTCCGCCATGTACTCTTCACCCACTGCGCCGAACGAGAAGGGGCGGGGAATAGAATAGAAAGAACATCAGGGGCGGGCGAAGTTACATGCATGCACAGTGTCTATAAAGCGTAACACGCGTGCGTAGTACGTGCGATCTGTGAGCGGAGGAAGGAGTATCGGAGGCGCCGATCATGATAACGAAGGTAAGATCAAAACTTGGGCCTATACTGCTTCTAGATTGGGGCCTATATTGTAACAAGATTAGGAGAGTTTTGCCTGACATTAGGGTTTGTCTCGTGTTGTGTCTTGCAGATAAAATGGATGGCTTCATTGACCACAACTTCCTCCCCCTGTTCATAGACAAATACAGGGAGCTGCCCTGTCTGTGGCAGGTGAAACATCCACATTATAATCATAAACAAAAGAGGCAGGCAGTGCTGGAGAAACTGCTGGAGTTGGTGAAGCCGGTGGTCCCCACGGCAACCATCCATTTAAAAGCCAAAATCGGTGGCCTGAGGAGCACTTATCTTAGGGAGCGCAAGAAGGTCACAGATTCCCAGCGATCCGGAGCTGCAGCAGATGACGTTTATGTCCCCAGGCTGTGGTACTATGAGAGACTGCAATTTCTGTCAGACCAGCTTGGAGTCAGGGAATCCCTCTCAACCCTTCCTTCCACTCTTCCTTCCACCCCAGCTGAAGCTTCCGATGTCCAACCTGGGACTTCCAGCCAGGCAGAAGTGGAGGAGCCCAGCTGGAGCCAGGTATATCATTCTTCTACAGATTTCTGGTCAATAAAGAAATGATGTTTACTAGATTTTATTATTGATCACTAATTGCTGATTTAGAGTTGAAAATATTTTTATTGTTATAAAACAACAAAAGAATTAATACATTTGACATAAAGTAAAACATATTGAGAGATCAATCAGCGAGCAAAATGGCTATCGCCCACAGCTAAGCTGATAATTATTAAGTAAATTTTAATATAAATAAATCATGTCAAGTATCAGGATAGAAGGTCAGGAAGAAAGAGAAAAAGAATAATTAGGAAATGAATAGGGGGGAAGAAGAACAGAAAAGAAAAAAGGGGGAAAAGGAGGGAAAAGTAGGGAGAGGGGGTTCCGCTGGCTGGAGTTGAGAAGGAAGGACTCCAGATCCCTAGAAATGGTCAGGGGATCAGCTTATGTTTAAATTTTTAGGGGAAGCTGTAATCTAGGGGGCAGGGAGCAAAGAAGACAGCGTATCTGAGGCGGAGAAGCGCTGCCAGACCAACCATAAAATTGTGAATTTCTCGTAGGTGTCATTGTCAAGCGCTAGCATCTCCTCCATTCGCATGATATCATTCATGGTGGAGGTCCAGAGAGTAACGGGCGGTAACTGCTGCATTTGGAAGGGTCCTTATTGGGTTTTGGTAGAATGGAGACATTGGCTGAGAGAAGTGCTTTGGAAGGGAGGGTGGTATCATCTATGGAATTAAAGGCCTTAGTGAGAAACGGTACCAATAAGGGTGCAAAGGTTTTGTAAAACCTCGGAGAGTACTAATTGCTGATTTAATAAAGGCGTTTACATATCAATAGACAGTAGTGAGCAAAAATAATTGGGACAAGAATGAAAAATGCTGGGCTCAGAATGATATTCTGTTATATTTGTTAACATTGAATTTGCATCAGTCATGAGATGAAAATTGTGTGTGATTGATCCTCATTGCTCTTTATTGTTCACTGAGGTGACGGTGTATTTTTACTGAATTGAGGAATTCTTGCTGACTATTCCTTCTCAGTTTCTAAAATTAATGTGGTGTAGCTCTAGTGACTGTCTTTATTTTTATTTTCATTGCGTACAATTGCCATGTGTTATGTTGTGATTGGCCACAGCCATGGTATTGGCAGCGGGCCAGGACAGTGATCCTGGGAGGACGTCAGGCATAATAGGGCTCCCGCCCGACCGTGATATCACAATAAGCCGGGCAGGAAGGGGTTAAGTATGATATAAATATTATATTAAACAAATATTGAATAAATCATTAATTAAATCATGAAATCAGTCAATTTCATTTTAAATACATATCATTAACCACTTCAGCCCCGGACCATTTGGCTGCTCAAAGACCAGAGCGTTTTTTGCGATTCGGCACTGCGTCATTTTAACTGACAATTGCGCGGTCGTGCGACATGGCTCCCAAACACGATTGACGTCCTTTTTTGCCCACAAATAGAGCTTTCTTTTTCTGGTATTTGATCACCTCTGCGGTTGTTTTTTGTGCTATAAACAAAAAAAGAGCGACACTTTTGAAAAAAAAACGCAATATTTTTTACTTTTTACTATAATAATCATCCCCCAAAAAATATATAAAAAAATAAAAAACATTTTTTTCCTCAGTTTAGGCCGATATGTATTTTTCTACATATTTTTGGTAAAAGAAATTGCAATAAGTGTTTATTGATTGGTTTGCGCAAAAGTTATAGCGTCTACAAAATAAAATAGGGGATAGTTTTATGGCATTTTTATTAATCATTTTTTTTATTAGTAATGGCGGCGATCTGTGATTTTTATCATGACTGCGACATTATGGCGGACAGATCGGACAGTTTTGGCGCCACAATGCCGCGTCTTAAAGGGCAACGTACAGGTACATTAATATGCCTGTATGTGCCCTTCTGCCAACGTATATTGGCGTGAGCCGGTTGGCAAGGGGTTAATCTCTTCATGGAGCAGGGTAACACAAATCCTAATGCCTGAACACAATTTTGCAACTTTGACATATGTTAATGAAAGTGTACATAATATTGCAATGAATTTGTGTATTCAGGTGGATTAGACCACATTCTTTTCAGGACAACTTGGGCTTTCATTTGGTGGTAAATAATAAAGGATAAATCCTATTTTTTTAAATCTCAAAAGAAATCTGGCCCAATAGTGAAATACTGTAATCGTAACAATTGTAAAAATCGAATTGATACTGCCATCATAATATATAGTTACATAGTTAGTCTGGTTGAAAAAAGACATAAGTCCATCCAGTTGGACCCACAGAGAAAAGTAAAAGTCAAAAAACAAATAAAAACCCACACACACACATACACAAATAGAAAACCTCCATATATAGTCCTATACCCACAGTTGATTCAGAGGAAGACAAAAACAAAAAAACAAAAACCTCAATAAAGCATGATCCAATTTGATCCAGCGGAGGAAAAAAATTGTTCCTGATCCCCTAAGAGGCACTTGGATATTCCCTGAATCAACTTTACTTAATAATAGCAGTATGCAGTTAGATTGTGTGCTTTTAGGAAATAATCCAGGCTTTTTTTTTTTTAAACAAACTACTGAGCTGACCAGAACCAGTTCTTGAGGGAGTCTATTCCACATTTTCACAGCTCTTACTGTGAAGAAACCTTTACCTCTGACAGAAGGGGTTGCCTACTTACAGCCAACCATGTTAGAGGTGGGGCCTTTTCCACCATGGCAGAGGTGGGGTCTTGTCCACTTGTCCACTGCAGCAGGGTGGGAGCTGATCCACTGACCTACAAAAGCAGGGGTGGGGGCTGATCCACTGACCGCCTATAGGGGTGGGAGGTGATCCACTTACCACCAATGGAACGGGCTGGGGGCCTGATCCATGAAAAAATGGAAATTAGCAAGGGTCATGAAAGTGCTTCTCTGAACACACACAGCTCGTTGTGATGTTCTGCAAGCTGTTTCAGCATAGTTCAGTGTTTAGCAACAGGGATACAGAACCACTGATTCTATATTAACATCTTCCATAATTAGATGATTTGATTATTATTAACCATTTTAACATCGGACACTTTTAACCCCTTCCTGCCCAGACCAATACCCATATGAAATTTTTATCCTTTTTTTTTCACACAAATAGAGCTTTCTTTTGGAGTTATTTAATCACTGCTGTTTTTTTTTTGTGATAAATAAATTAAAAAAGACAGAAAGGCCTCTTTCACACGGGGCGGATCAGTGATGATCCGCCCCGTGAACATCCGCTGGCTCAGCGGGGATCGCTCCGCCGATCCCCGCTGAGCAGGAAGATGACAGGTGCATCGCTGCACACTGTGCAGCGACGGACCTGTCAGAGCGCCGCTCTCCCCTATGGGGGATCGGATGATGACGGTCTGTAGTGTCCGTCGTCATCCGATCCGATCCGAAAACGGAGGGAAAAGTAGGTTTTTCCTCCGTTACACTTTTCGGATCGGAGCGGGGTCGGATGTCAGCGGAAATGTCACCGCTGACATCCGACGCTCCATAGGGATGACTGTATGTCCGTTTTTCATCCGAAAACGGAAGGATGAAAAACGGACATACGGATCCCCGTGTGAAAGAGGCCAAAATGTGGGAAAAAAACATGTTTTTCTTTTCTGTTATAACATTTTGAAAATAAATAATCTTTCTTCATAAGTTTAGGTCAAAATGTATATTGCTACATTTCTGTTGGGTGAAAATAACCCAAATCAGAGTATATTTTTTAGTCTGTAGTCCACAAACTATGGTATAAATATCTGATAATCAATCAATCCTGATGTACTGGCGGCCTATCCCATTTCTTGAGGCCCAAAAAATGCCAGGACAGTACTAATATGTTCCAAATGATCCCTTTTTGGAAAGGTGATAGACCAAGGTATTTAGTAAGCGGCATGTCAGGCATTTTGAAGTTGCAATTTTTTGGAAAAATTGTGCTTTTTCACAATTCTGTAAAAAAAGTTACATACTGTCACCAGTGCAGTACAGCATCTTTATATAAATTATAACATGATCAGGGACAGTGACTGGGGACAGTATGTAAAAAAACAAAAAACATTTTTTAAATATTTTGTTTTCTTTTTTTTTTAACTTACAAAGCCATAGTAAAAACCACCCTGGGGAGGTGATTGGGATTTATTTTCACACAATATGATTGCTTATAACTGGTAATTTTACAGTTATAAGAATTTAACAGTTAAAACCATTTTTTTCTGAATGAAAACTATTTATTCAGTGTTTACTATTTTGATTAGCTGTGATTGGCCACAGATAATTACATGGTACAGATGGGCAGTGATTGGGGTGTCTGTACCATGTGATCACTGTGACCAATCACAGAGCTCATTACAATAGTACACATGAATGGCATGAAACATAGCCATTCATTGTGTACAATTGCCATGTGACCTGCTGTGATTTGTCACGACAATCACATGGTATTGGAAGGGGGCCAGTACAGTGATCTGTCATTGGCGAGTGGCCTGTGGGGCACGCATGAGATGCGATCCTGGGAGGTCATCATATGATATAGAACGTCAACTTGCTCACATGTGTAAATCTATAGTCACATGGGCTGTTCAGATGTGATAGGGAGGAAATGCTCAGCACAGAAACTCACTGAAAACTGAGCATGTGCAGAGCTGCCACCACAACTACAAAATGCCTAGCTGAATTGGGGACATGGACAGAAGGTGGAGAGAGCAGCAGGTTCAACCTGTTTTTTTGCAGAATACAGAAAACAAATCTCATAATGACTGAGTATGAACAGCATGTAATACATCATTTATTGATAGTTTTTTATGATGTGGATTTAGTGACACTTTAATGATAAAAGGTAAAGTTTACTAAAAATTACATTGCTTTAGGGGCCCCTGAAGCCTAATGGTGACCTCCAGGGTTAGGGACAGCTGATATCCTTTTGTGCAGAGTGGGTTACAAGGCATGGTGGGTGTAATCCAAAGTAGATTGATGGGCGCCAGATACTTATTGAATGAAAAGAGATTTATTGTCTTTTAAAAAGAACTGTGGGAGAGAGGGTTAGGGCCAGGACACCCTTAAGTAGATGCAATGTTAATCGGCAGACTCTGAGACTTCTATAGGTATCTAGCCATACACCACATCTGCATGAGTAGGAACGCTGTCTCCTATGGCAACAGTCTTGTAATAGTTTCTAACAAAGGTTGCAATGAACTCTTTCACTTCTTCTACAATTTCCTATCACTTCCACTGAGCCCTCAGTCTTTCACTAGACTTACTGATCCACTGCCACTGGATCCCCTGAGCTCTTCCAAATTAGCACTCAGTATCTTCCGCTTCACCGCTGGGTCCCTGGCTTGGCATTCACAGATACTCCTCATACTTCACCCTTGCTGGTCCCTGGCTTGGCACTCCACAAGCGTCACCTCTGCTGTCCTGCTGGGTCCCTGACTTGGCAGTTGCTGAAGTTTTCCCATTTCTTCTCCGTCCCGGCTGGCGAGAAGTCTGCTCTGGTACTGGCCTCAGCTTACTCACAGTGGTCTCCAGTGGCAAGGTGGATGGTCCCTTAGTGGCGACAGCTTCCCCTCCACCTCCTCCCACAACTGGTTCCCCGGCCGGCAGAACCGTTACTTCTAGTTAGACTGCAAGCCGCAATCCCAACCATACGCTGCTCTTTTGCTTCTGGATAGGCCCTCAGAGAACCTAGCAGCCAGATGTCCCCGGCATAGGCCCAAGGTATATGGCCTAGGAGCCTGGGGCATTACAACACACCTCCACCCAGACAGCCGTCCAGGTGGCACAGAACCCTGATCACCTGACTCCACCCAAATAGGCTCTCCCAGCAGGCCAAGGGACCCAAGAAAATCCCTACCCATTGGCTGAGACACCCCATTCATTCCTAATCTGTCCTTGCAATGCTCCTGTCTTATCTAATGCCACCAGATACCCGACCACCTAGTGACAGAAGAGAGAAGTGCAGCAATTCCAAAATTAGGGTGAAATCAGTTGACCTCCTATCAATTGGCCAAGGCAACTATCACTTGGCAGATAAATTTAGTAACCACCCTGCCTAAACATCAGGGTGCTACATGTTAGGATAGAATGCAGTACTGGAAAGTCGTGTTCCCATGCAATTTCTCACATCGCATTCCAATTACACTGCCCTTTTGATCTGCTGTGAGGGTCAGGGCAAAATTAACGACACCTCAAATGTAGGTTGCAAACGCAGTGCATTTGCCTGCAAAGGATTGTTTGGCACAAAGCTACCATGCGATGTGGTTGCGTTTCAAAAAGTATTGCACCCACTACCTTAGGTGTTGTGTGATTTCAGCCAATTCAAAATGAATAGGGCTGAAATAGCACTCCACAGAACTGCATGTACATCAGTGTTCCTGTGCGGTTCACATGCAGTTCCTAGTGTGAATGGGCCCTATACAGATTCCTCAATACAGCCCACATTATATGAATGGGTCATAAAACGTGAGCCAGAATGTGAGGCAGAGTTGATCAGAGAGCAGATAGAATTACAATCTCTTTGCTATAAATCAGCCACTTAGGGTTTGTGTCTACCTTAAAGTAGGAGGAAAGGTACAATTAAAAAAAAAACCATTCCGACAGCATTCCAAAAGATTTCTTATAACCACTTTTTGCAAAACTCTTTGTTTGCTAAATATCTTGATCTTACATTTATAGGCAGTCACGTGACCGTAACCTCCCAAGCGCTGTGCCTACCTCTGCAGGACTAAAGTGATGCAAGGTAGAGGGGAGGAGCTTTAGGTGCAGTGCAAAATTAACACAGTGTGATCTTCCTCCAGTATAACACCCCATCGAAGGAGGCATGAATATAATGAGGAGGGAAGGAGCTTTAAGCTGGCCATAGATGGATGGAAATTCATACGGTTCAGCAGGGACTGGCCAAATTTTGATCCATCTATGGCTGTTCCTATTCATAATAATGATCTATCGACTTCTCATGAACTGGCTTGTTGGGAAATGTTGCTTTGCGACCAGTCGGGGATGGGAGAATCAGTTCATTTTTTTTGTTCAGCTAGTTACATACTTCCCAACTTTTTGTGATGGGAATGAGGGACACCTATTAGCCAAAGTATGTAGGCATAGGACACACACCCTTAAAGGAGAATTATACGGGGGCAGGGCTGGATGTCTGTGTTAGAGGACACTTCAGCTGGGAGCTCCGGCTTCCTAGCTCTTTATCCTGCATAATCCTATGGTTATCCTCGTCCTCCTACTCAGCAAGTTACTGCCGCTGCATTGGGGACATCTCCCTCATCCATCCATGCCATCTAAACGGAGATCGAGCAGGAAACAGCCTCCTCCCAAGCCCCCTAACTCGCCGGCCAGACTTCAGGCAGTGGTCATCTTGCCTTCTCCCACGCAGATGGCTGTGTTCTTTGACGGCCTCACGGAGCTGCCACAGATCCTCTTGATGGATCAAAGCCCTGGCGTACCCGGTCCCCCTTTGGGTACACCTGGCCAGGCCCTCGGGACGGATCTGCCCTCTGCTCCTGATGGAACCTCCACAGCTACCATCCTGGCAGCCATTGAGACCAGCAGAACCTCTCTCATGGGGTGCATAGATTCCCTGATCCTGGAATGTAGACTAATCCTCAATGACCTAGACGAAATTTAGGGGATGGATGTCGGAGGCAGAATCCAGAAATTCTGTGGTGGAGGACTCATCGACTACCACTAACCGCACTGTTGCTGACCTGCAACGCACAGTGAGGATGCTCACAGAGCCATCGGAGGACGCTGAGAACAGACTCCGCCGGAACAACATTCGGGTGGTCGGCCTGCCTGAAGGGGCTCATCTGGTCACTTTTGAGGAGGATTTCTTTAAGCATATTTTGCACCTCACCCAAGTCTCCTCTGCATATATTATGGAAAGTGTGCACAGGGTGCCAACTGGTCCTTGACCATCAGGAGCACCTCCACAGCCGTTCCTGGTAAGAATCCTTAATTACAGAGACCGGGATCTCGTCCTCACGACTGCCAGGAAGAATCCACAGCTCAAGTATGAAAATACCACCCTGCACCTATTTCCAGGTTTTTTTTCCTGGAGATCCACCATCGCAGGCGCTCTTTCATAGATGTCCGTAAGCGCCTCAGAGAACGGGGTATTCCTATAGTACCCAAGCAAGCTGCGAGTCGTGCATCAAGGCTCTGTTAAATTCTTTACTACTCCATCGGATGCTACTGATTTGCTTGACTCCATAGGGTGATTGCTTCACATGCTGTTCCTATCTGTGGCTCGACCTAACCTTTGATCGGCCTGTGGGGGCCTGTTGCCCTCTTTCCACTTAGTATCTGATCCTTAGTGGTCATAATCTGTTGATGAATAAGAGGCTACAAATTACGTTTGGGACTTGGGACAGTACCCTGCATAAGCTCAGGTTAGGGAGCCGAAAGACACTGTATTGGCTGAGCCTCTCTGTTTTGTATTGGGGTTTTTTTTCTCCCCTGCCCTTTCTGGTCAGGACTCCCCTGTTTTTTAGCCCTTGACCTGATTGTTTTAGGGTTTTTTTGGGGGTATAAAATCCCTTGGCACTGTTTTTGGTTTGTTCAAGCTGGAAGGACAGGGAACTATGTTTATTACAATCAGACTCTTTTTTCTTCTTTTTTTTTGCTTGTTTTTCTCTTTTTTCTGTTTTGTTTTTTTATGCACTACAATAGTCCTCATAGAGAAGGCAGGGGGGAATGTTTTTCCATCCCCTCTACTCTATCTCTGTATATGGGTTGAAATTGATTGGTTATCTGTAGCACAGCACTGTAAGTGACAATGTATGACTCCTGACTTATTTACTGTGGAAAGGCCCCCATCTTGTGACTTTTTTTGGTACTGCACCCATGGGTACACAGATTAAACTAGTCTCCTGGAATGTGAGAGGTTTGAATACTAAATTTAAAAAAGCCTTAGTACTTAAATATCTACGCACCCATCACTCCCATACTATGTTTCTTTAAGAGACCCACCTCTTGGGAAATAAAATTTTGGCCCTCAAACGCCCGTGGATTCAGCAAGGCATACATGCCACTTACTCATCCTATGTCAGGGGAGTGACAATCCTCCTGCACAAATCTTTGCCTTGTTCTATTGAAGGGGTCATCATGGATCCAGGGGGGAGGTATGTTATAGTGATATTGGAAATTCATGCATACAACATAGCGCGTGAATGTGTATATCCCGCCCCCTTTCACCAGTAGACTTCTGTATGAACTGCTGGATAAACTAGCCTCATCTGCCCCTGTGAAAATTCTAATGGCTGGGTATTTCAATAATATTCTTTATTACGCATTAGATACTTCTAACCCGCAGCGTGCACATAATCTGGAGCTGGTTAACTGGGCTGCTTCTGACAGACTGACAGAATTATGGAGTAGGAAGCATACGCGACTTAAGAGTTATTCTCACTTGTCTCTGGTACATGCTTCCTCCTCCAGAATTGATCTGGCATTCTTCCTTGGATTTGCTGCCATTGATAATGGAGGCCTCCTATCTTCCAGGGGGCTTATCAGATCACTCCCCACTCCAGGTTGTGCTGCGCTCGGCACATTCCCGCTTCTCAGGTTCTTGGCAGTTATCTTCAGAGTGGGTGTCTGATCCATTGGTAGATGGTGTAACACAGCCGTCATTACAATCCTATTGGCAAATTAATGAGGGTTCATCCACTACACAATTGATCTGGGATGCCTTCAAGGAAACAGTTAGAGGGGAGTATATTTCAGCCATTAAAGCTGCTAGAACCCAGCATAGCCACAACAAAATGGTTTTGCAGGAGAAAGAACAGGCTTGCGCTCAGATATACCCTGACACTCCTTCACCCACCTCACTGGCAGACTTAAGTCAAGCTAGCAGGGATCTCTATCTACACTACAAAGACATGACGAAAAAAGCTAGGTCCTGTACTTTGGAACAGGTATATGAACAAGGGGATAAGAATGGACGCCTGTGGCCAATGCTTGTGGCTGATCGCTATGCTTCCACTGTTGTCCCTAGTGTTTATTCGCCCTCTGGGTCATTGGTGTCTTGTCGGGAGGAAATTCTGAACGCTTTTATCTCTTTCAGCGCAGCACTGTATTCCCCTATTCCATCTTACTTGGGGGAAGACCTAGTGGCACTCTTGAATCCAGTCCACTCTTACCACTTTAACTTTGGAGGTATCTGGGCTACTGGATACCCCTTTCAATGCGGAGGAACTTGCTGCAGCGGTGGGCTCTTTTCCCAACCATAGGGCCCCGGGGACCAGATGGGCTGCCGGCTGAGAGGTACCAACAACATTTAGATTTACTCTCACCATGTTTGTTAACCCTTTATCAGGAGTGTTTGAAGATGGGGCAGTTGCCTCCTTCACTATACGAAGCACATATTGTTCTCATAGCCAAGCCTGACAAGGACCCCTTGCACTGTACTTCATATTGGCCAATTTCACTATTAAATATAGATTTCAAAATCTTTACAAAAATACTGGCCAACAGACTCGTGTCAGTTATATCACATTTAGTATTCAAAGACCAGACTGGGTTTATGCCGGGTAAGGCCACTGATAATAATTTGAGAAGGGTTTACACTCATCTACAGTTGGGCCTTGAGATGACTAAAGGGGGAATCTTAGTCTTTTTGATTTAGAAAAAGCCTTTGATTCCATAGACTGGAATTACATGCAAGAAGTACTGTGGGGGTTTGGCTTTGGTCCCACATTTCGTGTATGGATTACACTATTATATCATTCCCCAGTTGCAGCGGTTAAACTTAATGGGATAATTTCAGATTTCTTCCCAGTAGCTAGGGGGACACACCAGGGATGTCCTCTGTCCCCTGGTTTATTTGCCCTACTTATAGAACCCTGGCTATAGCCTTGTGTGTGTCCTCTGGGTGAAGTGGATCCAGGTGGCAGTGTTGGAGGAAAAAAGAGCACTATATGCCGATGATACGGTACTATTACTGGGAGATCAGGACCATTTGTTGGCCTCAGCGTTATCCATCTTAAGACACTTTCTCACAGTTTTCTGGTCATAAGGTAGACTGGGGTAAGTCACAAATTTTACCACTAAAGGTCCCATCTCTAACCCTGAGGGCCCCGATAGGCTGCTCACTGCAGTGGGTTGACAAGGTAAAACATTTGGGCTTGATTATCTCACAGTCAGTCTTGGGTTTTATCCAATGCAGTAGTAACTATAAAAGCTGCAGTTGTAAGATCTTACGAGGCATTGTCTTCTTTGCTGTACCAAGGGAGGGGGGCTACATACCCCCTTAGGAGGTCCATGTGATTAGTCATCAGAGCATGGGATTTGGCTGGAGGGGCTGAACTCCGGAGTAGTGTGGTGTCTCCACTCACTCGCCTCTGACGTAATCCCTGGCTGTCTCATTTTTTCTCATATTCGGATCCAGTCACTTGGACTAGATATGGGATTAAACAGTAGGCACAGGGGTCATAAACAGGATGTTGTTGACATTCGATGAGCTTAAAAGTATATACAGGCTCCCCAACTCACACCTGTTCTGTTTCCTCCAGTTTAGGCACACTTTTTCTGCCCAATTTGGGCCTTCCAATCTGGAATCAGGATGTAGGGCAGCATCCAGGGCTCAGGAGTATGTTGGGCAGTGTACAGAGGTCAGTAGTATATTGGGCAGTGTACAGAGGTCAGTAGTATGTTGGGCAGTGTACAGAGGTCAGAAGCATGTTGGCCAGTGTACAGAGGTCAGTAGGATGTAGGGCAGTGTACAGTGAGGGAAATAGCAATACAGTGGAACCTCGGATTACAAGCATAATCCGTTCCAGGAGTATGTTCGTAATCCAATGTACTCGCATATCAAAGCGAGTTTTTCCATTGAAGTCAATGGAAACGAAAATAATTAATTCCGCATTGACTTCAATGGGATGCAATACCGCATGTGGCCAGAGGCGGGGGGCACCGGAGAACCTCGGAAATGGCCAAAAAGGCGCGAGGGACACTTCGGCTGACCTCAGCAAACCTCGGAAAGACTCCATTCACGAGCTTTTCCGAGGTTTGCCAAGGTCAGCCGAACTGTCCTCGGGCATTTCCGAATGGCGCCGATCAGCAACTTTCGGCTCTGCTCGGTTTCCGGCGCCCCCCACCTGTGCAGTACCGCTTTTGGCCTGAATCCTGCTCGTTTTGCGAGACAACACTCGCAGACCGAGTTAGGATTTTTAGAAAATACAGTGCTCGTTTTGCGAAACGCTCGTTAACCGCGTTACTCGCAAACCAAGGTTCCACTGTATATTAAATGACAAATAACAAAAATATCCAGAAAAAACACATTTCAAAAAAGTTATAAATTGATTTTCATTCTAATGAGTGAAATAAGTATTTCCTCCCCTATCAATCAGCAAGATTTATTGCTCCCAGGTGTCTTCTATACCGGTAACGAGCTGAGATTAGGAGCACTCCCGTAAAGGGAGTGTTTTTTTCCTGCCCTCCCTGTATAAAAAGCGACATGCTGCACATACTGTTTGATCCATCCCTGGCCCCAGCCAGGCAGGCTTCTACAGAACGTCCACCACAGCGCTATGCTGATCTTTGTACCTCAGGTGAGATATATTTGTTCATACCTTTACCTCTCTTATTTGTATGTTTTGAGAACATCCTCTTGCTGACCAGCGTTTTGCTCTTGGACAGTAGAGTTTTACGTTTTTTAAGATACGGCTATATCCTTAACATCCTTGCTTAGAATTATATTTCATATTAAATGCAGCTTTACATTTTTTATTCTTTATGTAGAGATCTGCCACTTGAATTCCATCTTTTGGCATACTTTGAGGTTTTGGGTGGTGACTGCCTGTTCCATTCTGGCTGTGTGATCGACATTGTGAAATGCTACTTGTTGATCCTAAATACCCCAAAATTCCTGTGCAGACTCTTCACAACTTTCGCCATGATCTTGGCCTTTCTGACATTGTGGTTGGGGTAAGGTCCATACTTCCTGTCATAGTCGGCTCTCTTCAATATGTCGACCATCTCCACCATCTCAACAAAGGCCATATTTGATCCCTTAAATCTCCTCCAGGATCGTGACGTTTCTGGTTCCGACCTTTCCTCCTCCTCCTTGTTGCTGCTATTAGCATGCACCTGTTGTGTCTCCGCCATGTGCTCTTCCCCACTGCGCCGAATGAGAAGAGGCAGGGAATAGACTAGAAAGAACGTCGGGGGCTGGCGGAGTTTCACGATTTGTGAGCAGAGGAAGGAGTATCGGAAGTGCCGATCGTGATAACAAAGGTAACATTTAAACTTGGGCCTATACTGCTTATAGATTGAGGCCTATATTGGGACAAGATTAGGAGACTTTAGCCTGACATTGAGGTTTGTCTTGTGTATTGCAGATAAAATGGATGGCTTCAATGACCACAACTTCCTCCCCCTGTTCATAAATAAATACAGGGAGCCGCCCTGTCTGTGGCAGGTCAAACACCTGCAATATAATCATAAACAAAAGAGGCAGGCAGTGCTGGAGAAACTGCTGGAGTTGGTAAAGCCGGTGGTCCCCACAGCAACCATCCCCTATTTAAAAGCCAAAATTGGTGGCCTGAGGAGCACTAATCTTAGGTAGCGCAAGAAGGTCCAGGATTCCCAGAGATCAAGAGCTGCAGCAGATGACATTTATGTCCCCAGGCTGTGGTACTATGAGAGACTTTGTTTTCTGTCAGACCAGTGTAAGAGAACTGTTAGAATGCGCCCGGCGTGCACACGTGCGCATGCGCGCATTCACGGGCATCGGCAGATTCCCTCACGCACCAATGCGCATGCGCGTGTGTGTCGCGCTGCCTGCACGCGCAGGAGCACACCTCTGGCCACAATTGGCGCCAGACAGCCTATTTAAGGGTTGCTCTGACTTCTGACAAGTGCTGCTTGATCTTCAGCTGTATCCTGAGATTCTGAAACCCTGTTTGTCTACTTGATTTCCTGTTGCTGAACCCTGGCTTTCCTGACCCTGTTTCTGGACTCTGATTACCGGTTCCTGATCCTGGCTTCCTGTTTGACCTTGCTCCTGTTTATGCCTTGGTACCTTTCTGCCCGCCAGTTGCTGAACCCCGCTTACCTGATGACCTCGCTTCTGTGTCCTGTTTGGCTCCATGCTGTTTCCGAGTACCTGTGCTGGCCGTCCATCCTCTCAGCTTTGCTGGTTCCAGTTCTTAACCAGAAACCTTGCCTGCACTTCCCAGTCTGCAACACTTCCTGCAAGTTCTGCACGCAGCATTCACAGGCACTCGTGTTCCTCCTGATCCTAGCCACCATCTGTTCCACCTCCAGTGGGGCTTGGATTGGAGATACAAGAGAGGCTGACCTCGTCATTCCAGACTCCTACCAGGTACGTGACAGTATCAAGCAGCCACAAATGGAGTCTAAAAGGGAGGCCTCTCCACAGCCTACCATCCACAAACTAATGGACAAACTGAAAGAACCAATCAAACCCTCGATCAGTACTTACGGTGTTTTTCCTCTTTTGCACAAGATGACTGGTTATCACTTCTCCCACTGGCAGAATTTTCATACAATAATTCCATCCACTCTGCAACCAAGCAATCACCCTTTTTTGCCAATTATGGGTACCACCCTTCTTTCTTACCTGAGCTGGCCATTGAATCATCTGTACCCACTGTACAAAACAGATTAAACTTCCTCAGTACTAATAACCAATTACTGCAAGATACAATCTCCAAGACTCAAGCAAGCAATAAAAAGTTCTTCGACAAGAAAAAGAGAGGTAATCTGAACCTTAAACCTGGAGACAAGGTCTGGCTTTCCACAACAAACTTGAAACTGTGCTGTCCTTCAAGAAAACTTGGCCCAAAATTTTTGGGACCCTTCCCAGTCAAAAGGAAAATGAATGCAGTAGCATTTGAGTTGGTGTTACCCAAGAATCTAAAGATCCACCCTGTATTCCATGTCTCTTTGTTGAAACCAGCTGTACCAAATCCATTTCCAGATCGGGTTTCTGAAATTCCTCCTCCGCTGCTCATCGAAGGGAATGAGGAATTTGAGGTGGAAGCCATGTTGGACTGTAGAAAGAGGCATAACCAAACACAGTTCCTCATTAAATGGAAAGGCTATGGGTCGGAAGAGAATTCCTGGGAACCAGCTTCAGATGTGCATGCTCCCAAACTAGTGCAAGCCTTTTTTCAATGCCACCCAGAGAAAAAACACTTGAAGGGCATCCGGAGGCTGCCCTTAAGGGGGGGGGGGCAATGTAAGAGAACTGTTAGAATGCGCCCAGCACGCACACGTGCGCATGCGTGCATTATCGGCAGATTCCCTCGCGCACCAATGCGCGTGCACGTCGCACTGCGTGCACGTCGCACTGCGTGCACGCGCAGGAGCACACCTCGGGCCACAATTGGCGCCAGACAGCCTATTTAAGGGTTGCTCTGACTTCTGACAAGTGCTGCTTGATCTTCAGCTGTATCCTGAGATTCTGAAACCCTGTTTGTCTACTTGATTTCCTGTTGCTGAACCCTGGCTTTCCTGACCATGTTTCTGGACTCTGATTACTCTGATTACCGGCTCCTGATCCTGGCTTCCTGTTTGACCTTGCTCCTGTTTATGCCTTGGTACCTCGTTGCCCACCCGTTGCTGAACCCGGCTTACCTGATGACCTCGCTCCTGTCTCCTGTTTGGCTCCATGCTGTTTCCGAGTACCTGTGCTGGCCGTCCATCCTCTCAGCTTTGCTGGTTCCAGTTCTTCACCACAAACCTTGCCTGCACTTCCCAGTCTGCAACACTTCCTGCAAGTTCTGCAAACAGCATTCACAGGCACTCGTGTTCCTCCTGATCCTAGCCACCATCTCTTCCATCTCCAGTGGGGCTTGGATTGGAGATACAAGAGAGGCTGACCTCGTCATTCCAGACTCCTACCAGGTACGTGACAACCAGACTGAAGTCAGGGACTCCCTCTCAACCCATCCTTCCACTCTTCCTTCCACCCTATCTTCCACCCCAGCTGAGGCTTCCGATGTCCAACCTGGGACTTCCCAGTGGAGGAGCCCAGCTTGAGTCAGGTATAGCATTCTTCTACAGATTTCTGGTCAATAAATAAATGATGTTTACTAGATGTTATTATTGATCACTAAATGCTGATTTAATAAAGTGTTTCACATATCAATAGACAGTAGTGGGCAAAAATAATTGGGACAAGAATGAAAAATGTTGGGCTCAGAATGATAGTCTTTTATATTTGTTAACATTCAATTTGCAACAGTCATGAGGTGAAAATTGTGTGTGATTGATGAAGAAAAAACTAAAACTATGTCCCTTTTTCATACACAGGAAGACCTCAGCCAGGAGGAGGCTGTGGAATGTGGCACACAGGAGGAGGCTGGGGAATGTGGCAGCCAGGAGGTGTCCGGTGTAAGTGGCAGCCAGGAGGAGGCGGGGGTAAGGAGCCTCCCAGAATCGCAGGTTCCTCTCCTCTGCCTTCCAAACAAAAGACCCAGGAAGGGGAGTAACGTGGAGGAGTGGGAGTCAGCGCTCAGGCTGATTCAGGAGGCAGGTACATTTCAAAAATACAATGTGAAATTAACAAGAGACACCAACACCAAGGAACCTCCTTGAGATTAAATAATACAAGATAATAATCGTGTTGTGGTAACTTGACACACAAAACACACCCAAAACTATTCTGGAGTAAAAAAAAAATATGCAAAAAATAACAGGAGATCAGGATTTCAAAAAAAAAAAAAAAACAAAAAAAACAAAATCTAAAAACATCAAAAAATGCAATTCTTTTCAGGAGATGTGACAAATAAAAATATTATATTCATGAACACACGATAAATAATAAAGAAAGAAGTTTGTGAGAACTCTGTAAATGTGTAAATATGAGCAGCAAAACAACATCATTCTTCTAGCATTATAAAGAAGAAGAGAGTGCGCTGCATTAAACAATTTAAAACATTGCAGCGTGACGAAAGTGCTATATCCATTACGAATGCTAATTTTACCAGACCGAGCAGTTCCGTCTCGGAATTTATTCTGAGCATGCGTGGCACTTTGTGCGTCGGAATTGTCCACACACGGTCGGAATTGTCGCGAACGGATTTTGTTGACGGAAACTTTATAGCCTGCTCTCAAACTTTGTGTGTCGGAAATTCCGATGGAAAAAGTCCGATGGAGCCCACACACGGTCGGAATTTCTGACAACAAGCTCCGATCGCACATTTTCCATCGGAAAATATGACCGTGTGTACAGGGTATTAGGCTCCTTATTTGGTAGGATACTGAATATTAGATGTATTTACCTATCATATATGTTTTTTACAGTGATGTTGCTCTGTGTCACATCCCTGAAGAAATAATCTTTCCGAAACGCGTTGGATGATTTTTGTGTGATTGCTCCTAAGGAGACTACCTTATCATCCAGAGATACTATGGAGCACTAGGATTAACACTAGGGGCAATCAAGGAGGTAAATGTGTACCCTCACTGTGTGTTCTAACTGTAGGGGATGGGACTGACTTGGGGAGGAGACCGATCGTTGTTCCTATACACTAGGAACACACGACTTGTCTCCTCTCCCCTGACAGGATGTGGATTTGTGTGTTTACACACACAAATCTCCATTCTTGCTCTCTCAGGAGTGATTGCTGGTGCCTGGTGGACAGCTACGGCAATTTGCGCAGGAGTGCCATTCTGCCGCCGTCGACGGCGGGCAATCGGCAAGTGATTAATGTTATATAGTTACTGTGTGTTATTGTTAACTGTTGTTTGCTTTGCAGGAATGCCAATGAGCTGCAGCACAGATTTGTGCATTCTGACAGCAGCAAGGTGCTCCTCTCAGAAAACATACGTCAGTGCCTGCAGGGGGAGATTTCTCCATCTGCAGTTAAAAAAAAAAAGGAACACGTATGCCTTAGGAGTGTGAGATGGTCAGCAGACGATAGCTCCTATGCTGCAAAATACTCACCATGCCTCTTTTCAAATACCTTGGAATGTGTCAGAGCTCACCTTGCTGGTTGTGGTGCTGGCCGCCCTGGTGCGCGTTGGCGCGCGTCCCTGTGCGTGCTGCTGTGCATGTCCCTGCAGGTGCTGGTCCATGTACTGGCATGCGGGCGCATGCGTGGGTGTGCACGCGCGCCTGTGATCGTTGGCGTGCGGGTTCGCGCGCTGTTTGGGCACCAGACGGCCTATTTAGGTTTGCCATGCACTCTGCTCGGTGCTGCCTGATCAACAGCTTCTGGTTCCTTAGTTCCCCACTACCTGTTCCAGATCTCCTGACGACCCGGTGTTCTGCTGAGAAAGTTCCACTCGGCGGATAAGGACCCCCGGCGGAAATAGCCGAAGATAAATAGGGGAAAATCAGCTGTACACGGCGCCTGTAAGAGGGCCCCTCCCGGGCTCGCTTCGCTCACCACGCTTTGCTCGCCACGCTTCGGGCACAGCCTCGCTTCGCTCTTTTAGATTCCCCCTCTAGGTCCACTTGGATGGTGGGGAAGGAACCTGGACCCAGGGCGCAGGCGCCGTGTACAGCTGATTGGAGATTTTGTCGTTCGGCTATCTCCGGCGGCTGCTAGTAGTTAGTACTGCGCAGGCGCTGCGCAGTACAGGGGGGAACTTATCCGCCGAGGGAACTTTCTCGGCAAGACACCGGCTTGCCTCTGACTCTCCTCTGATTGCTGCCCGTATCTAACCTTGGCTTGTTTGACCCTTCTTCTGCCTGCTCCCTTGTACCGTGCTGGCTGTCTGGTGCTGAACTCTGCCTGTATCCTGACCTGCCTGCTTGCTCCTGCTCAGCACCTATTTGCCTGTGTTCCAGTCCACCATCTGCTGCTTAAAGTTCCTCTTCCACCCAGCACCTGAATTCCTCATCAGGCTCTCTTACCATTCCTTACTCCCGTGCCCCCTGTCCATTCTACCAGGGGCCGTGAGTGGGATACGTACGGGAGACTACCCTCTGCCCAAACGGACTCACCGGTCTGGTAAGTAAAGTCTGACAGAATGTCTACATCCCAAAAAGGGCTAATTTGGGGGATGTTTGTACTATCCTGGCATTTCAGGGCCTCTGAAACTGTGATAGGTAGTCAGGAAATCAAATGCTCAAGTTACTCCCTTTTAAAACCTGAAAGTGCTCATTGGATTTTGAGCCCCTGTACGTGGCTAGGCTCCCAAAATGTCTCACACGTGTGATATTCCCATAATCAGGTGAAGTAGCAGAATGTGTTTTGGGGTGTAATGCCACATATACCCATGATTTGTGTGAAAATGATCTAATTAAAGTGACAACTTTGTGTAAAAAAAATATTTTTTTCTCTGTCATTTTCCAAAATCTTCCAAAGTCTCAACATGCCTCTCAGAAAATACCTTGTGGTTCTTAAGAATATTCTTAAGAACTATTGCAAAGAAGTTAGTCACAATTATTATCGTGACAATGTCAATCTGTATTGTTAAGAAAATCCCTTCAATAAAAATCTATTGTTAAAAAAAAAAAGAAAATACCTTGTGGTGTCTACTTCCCAAAAAGGGATCATTTGGTGGTATGTATACTTTCCTAGCATTTTAGGGCCTCCAAAAATGTGATAGGTAGTCAGGAAATCCAATGCGTAATTAACGTCCCTTGAAAGCCTGAAGGTGGTCACTGGATTTTGGGCCCTTGTACGTGACTAGGCTGCCAAAAAGTCTATCACATGTGGTATCCCAATACTTATAAGTAGCAGAATGTGTTTCAGGGTGTAATTCCACATATACCCATGGCCAAATTGCACTTGCTGACATCATCACCCCACCCTTCAGTGATGCCAAACTTACCCCCTGACAGCCGTCCACAGCTGCAGACTTGTGTGTGACTATCTTGGTTACTTGGGGAGCCCAATGTGAATAATTGGTCCGGGTTTTAGGTGGACTGCAACCTGGACACATGATTCAAAACCCAGACTGTTTGGGTGAATACTGGACAGGTGGCAACCCTAGCGCTGCCATGAGCGGAAGTGGGAGCTGGGTACCTGTCAAAACTAGGTACCTGCTAACCCCCCAAAAAAATGACATGCCAAATGTGGCATGTCAGGAGTCCTTAAAGTTTGAATATTGGGTGGAACTCCGCTTTAACCAGTTGCTATGCCATTCTAGGTGTGGATGCAGTTTGAGTCATTGGGGTGTATATACAGCTATCTGAAATAAACCTTCTCTGCTCAGTCAAGTGTATCAGAGTCAGGATTCTGTTTGCAGAGACGGGGCACAGGGGAGCCAACACATTCAGCTGTTTTCTCAGGGGTAATCACTACAATACATAATATATATATATATATATATATATATATATATATATATATATTAAACTTCATCTTTAAATGAATCGCAGCGCATGTCACTTCCTCTACACGGGACGAACTGAGTACATATGAAAGTGTATTCTATAAGATGAGTTCGTGTTGGGAAGCATATCACGTTATTTGGTGCCTCTCGCTACACTTTCTGTTTACAGCAGAGACAGCCGATTCCGTCCCGGAAACAATTCCCGCTCACGCGCGCCACTTCCCTCTCCCAGAGATCCTGTAGAAGGCGGGCACAGCGCATGCGCGGCAAAAATCTCGGCGCCCTGCGCTGTTGGAGCCGCGAATTTTGCCGGGCGCATGCGCGGTGGACACGGTGAGTACCTGAGGGGGGCTGATGTTTAGGGCCGACTAGTTCCGGACGGAATACTTGCATTGGCTCAGTGCCTGGGCTGTGTTTGTAGTGATTTGGGTTTAGTGTGCAGAAGCAGAGTGTGAGGGTGATGTGTGGATGGTGTTGGAAGGTTCAATGACTGGGGAAATGTGTATAGAACATTACAGGGGAAGTAGTAATAAAGTCCCCAGACACAGGCTCCTCAGTGGAGGGGTCATTGTGAGGTGACTGAGTCAGGGGGGTGATGAGAAGAATGGAGTGTAAGCTCCAGGCACAAAGATCACACACATTGATGGGCAGAGGATCTGCCTGCCAAAGGATTTGTCATTCTGTCCTGAAATCCACACAGCTCTGCCACACAGCCAGGGCCGGTGATCTGACATTTCTCTGCTGCAGTTAGGCAATACAGCTTGGTCACCCCGGCCTGTGAGCAGACAGGGAGCCAGCAGATGTTAGGAAGTGGCTGAATTTCTGGATCTGGGCTTTAATAAAGCAAAAGAGAGCAAATAGAAGAGAGGTTAAGGCTACTTTTCACACTGGGGTGGCGGGTCTGTTAGCGGTAAAGCTCCGCTAGTTTTAGCATCGCTTTACCACTGTTTAAGCAGCGTTTTTCAGCTGATAGCGGGGTACTTTCACCCCCAAGAAGGGATTAAAAGCGCCCGTGTTTCAAAGTGCTTTTCAGGCGCTTGCGGAAGCGCTGCCCATTAATTCCAATGGGCAGGGGGTTCTATGTCATTTTCTAGCAAAATGATGATTCTTACATGTAGGAGAGAAATGTCAAAATTGGCCTGGGTGGCAAGGGGTTAAACTTTTGTCACCTCTGTTGAATCATGCAGTTTCTGAACTTATCACATGAGTCCAATAGGGCACAGTGAGATCGCAGATGAAAGTATGCAAATATACAAATATCACCATGATTCTTTAATAGCAGTTTATTGTTCCCTTCTGTAATGTGATGCAGTGAATGTTGCTGACAAAGCTGGATAGTAGAACCCCTATCATTTCTACTGTGTCTCTTTCCAAGCTAATCATAGTGAAATGCATGTGTGTGTGTCAGCAACATTCACTACATCACATTACAGAAGGGAACAATAAACTGCCATTAAAGAATCATGGTGATATTTGTATATTTGCATACTTTGGTCTGTGATCTCACTGTGCCCTATTGGACTCATGTGATAAGTTCAGAAACTGCATGATTCAACAGAAGTGACAAAAGTTTAACCCCTTGCCACCCAGGCCAATTTTGACATTTCTCTCCTACATGTAAAAATCATTATTTTTTTTTTTGCTAGAAAATTACATAGAATCCCCAAACATATATATATATATATATATATATATATATATATATTAGCAAAGACCCTAGAGAATACAATGGCAGTTGTTGCAACCTTTTTTTATCTCACGGTTTAAGTAGATTAAAAATGAAATATCAGTGATGTTTTGTAGCAGCCAGTCAGACTGATAGCAGATAATTGTACTCAGAAAGCCACTTGTCATTATTAGACACCTGATGTTAAGTATAGTGATACCATCCCAGTACTATGCTGCTTTCACACTGAGGTGCTTTACAGGTGCTATAGCGCTAAAAATAGCGCCTGTAAAGAGCCTCTCCTCTCACTCCAGTGTGAAAGCCAAGGATTTTCACACTGGAGTGGTGCGCTGGCAGGACGGGAAAAAAAGTCCTGCAAGCCGCATCTTTACAGCGATGTATACACTGCTCTTAAAGCGCCCCTGCCCATTGCAATCAATGGGCAGAGCCGTCGCTGCAGCGGCGCTTTGCGGGCGGTTTTAACCCTTTTTCGCTAGTGGGGGTTAAAAGCGCCCCGCTAGCGGCCGAAAACCTCCGCAAAACGATGGTAAAGCGCAGCTAAAATTAGCGGCGCTTTCACACCAACACCCTCCCCAGTGTGAAAGTAGCCTTAGATTTGTCCAGTTTTGTTGTTGTGTGTTGCAGGCATTGGCATTCTGTAGAATCTCCAGACCATAAAGCCTGGAATACACAAGCCAATAATTGGCCAGTTCAGCAGGAACCGGGCGACTTGCAGTTCGTGTGTACAGCAGACTGTTCTACAGGAGCTGGTCTAATGGAAAACCAGCATTCGATCAGCGCTTGCAGTCGGTGGCTGCAGTTCTGATCTGTGTATTCTGACAGGGGTTTTTTCCCCCTCTCAGAATACAATGTCCCAGCGGGAAAGATCAAGCGCTGTTGATTCAGCGACTTTTCAGTATTTTTTTGTTCAGCCTGCTGGTTGATTAAAAACAACTGAAGTGTGTACCCATCTTTAGCAGGTCATATGAAATGGAGATACTTGTCTAACATTGCTTTCAAAGAGCTTTTGAAGTGGTTAAATTCACCAACAACTATGTAGTATGAGTGACATCCTGACTAAATAGAAATGTAATTCCCTGTTTAGATGGAACCTCGTACAACATTCTTTGCAACTCAAATGGAATCTGTACATCATATGTCACCAGCAAACATTGTTCTTGGTGTGGAAACCGTGTTCTCTCTGAGGAGGTCCAACATACAGTATCTCACAAAAGTGAGTACACCCCTCACATTTTTGTAAATATTTTATTATATCTTTTCATGTGACAACACTGAAGAAATGACACTTTGCTACAATGTAAAGTAGTGAGTGTAAGGCTTGTAAAACAGTGTAAATTTACTGTCCCCTCAAAAACACTCAACACACAGCCATTAATGTCTAAACCGCTGGCAACAAAAGTGAGTACACCCCTAAGTGAAAACGTCCCAATTGGGCCCGAAGTGTCAATATTTTGTGTGGCCACCATTATTTTCTAGCACTGCCTTAACCCTCTTGGGCATGGAGTTTACCAGAGCTTCACAGGTTGTCACTAGAGTCCTCTTCCACTCCTCCATGATAACATCACGGGGCTGGTGGATGTTAGAGAACTTGTGCTCCTCCACCTTCCGTTTGAGGATGCCCCACAGATGCTCAATAGGGTTTAGGTCTGGAGACATGCTTGGCCAGTCCATCACCTTTACCCTCAGCTTCTTTAGCAAGGCAGTGGTCGTCTTGGAGGTGTGTTTGGGGTCTTTATCATGTTGGAATACTGCCCTGCGACCCAGTCTCCAAAGGGAGGAGATCATGCTCTGCTTCAGTCACAGTACATGTTGGCATTCATAGCTTCCTCAATGAACTGTATCTCCCCAGTGCCGGCAGCACTCATGCAGCCCCAGATCATGACACTCCCACCACCATGCTTGACTGTAGGCAAGACACACTTGTCTTTGTACTCCTCTCACCTGGTTTCCACCACACACGCTTGACACCATCTGAACCAAATAAGTTTATCTTGGTCTCATCAGACCACAGGACATGGTTACAGTAATTCAGGTCCTTAGTCTGCTTCTTTTCAGCAAACTGTTTGCGGGTTTTCTTGTTCATCATCTTTGGAAGAGGCTTTCTTCTATAACAGCAGCTATGCAGACCAATTTGATGCAGTGTGCGGCGTATGGTCTGAGCACTGACAGGCTGACCCCCCCCCACCCCTTCAACCTCTGCAGCAATGCTGGCAGCACTCATACGTCTATTTCCCAAAGACATGCTCTGGATTTGACACTGAGCACGTGCACTCAACTCCTTTGGTCGACCACCGCGAAGGCCCGTTCTGAGTGGAACCTGTCCTGTTAAACCACTGTATGGTCTTGGCCATCGTGCTGCAGCTCAATTTTAGGGTTTTGGCAATCTTCTTATAGCCTAGGCCATCTTTATATAGAGCAACAATTCTTTTTTTCAGATTCTCAGAGAGTTCTTTGCCATGAGTTGCCATGTTGAACATCCAGTGACCAGTATGAGAGAGTGAGAGCGATAACACCAAATTTAACACACCCGCTCCCCATTCACACCTGAGACCCTGTAACACTAACGAGTCACATGACACCGGAGAGGGAAAATGGCTAATTGGGCCCAATTTGGACATTTTCACTTAGGGGTGTACTCACTTTTGTTGCCAGCGGTTTAGACATTAATGGCTGTGTGTTGAGTTATTTTGAGTAGACAGCAAATTTACACTGTTATACAAGCTGTACATTCACTACTTTACATTGTAGCAAAGTGTCATTTCTTCAGTGTTGTCACATGAAAAGATAATAAAATATTTACAAAAATGTGAGGGGTGTACTCACTTTTGTGAGATACTGTGTGTGTGTGTGTGTATGTATATGTGTGTGTCTGTATATATATACATATATATAAAATAAAAAACTGCATATGGGATAGATCTGGGTGCGCTCTTTGAATGCGGGAACATGTTCGTTTGTTTCCTGTCCTGGAGACACAAAAGGAAGTTGGAAAAAATCTCTCCATTGAAAGAAGGTCCAATCTAATGCTGGCCATACACTATACGAAAAATCGGCCAAACCCATTTTCGAAAAACGAACATTCGGCCGTGAGCAAAAACGATAGTGTCATCATGTAATGACTGATAAATCGTTCAGTGGACATAAATGAATGCATTTTTTTTGTTTTTTTTTACTTATACCTAGTGCAGACAGTTCGGACAGGAAACACATTAACCTTTCAATTTATCATTCGTTTGGCAGAAAATTTCCAAACTTGTCCTTCGTCTTTTCAGCTCAAAAACGTCCTAACGATTATCGATTTTGTGCCCATTAACTGACCGAAAAACGAACAAACTGTCTAAGGCCCGGTTCAAACCTATGCAAATTGGATGCGGCTTACACCCACCGCATCCAATTCGCATGACATTTTAAAATACATTCATTTAAATGAGGATGGTTCAGATATATGCGTTGCATACGCACTCCGCATTGCCCAAAAAATGTGTGCGTTTTCTGGGCATTGCGGTGCGAATTGCAAGCACATTATCTTCTATGGGAACGCATCTGATTTGCAGATGCATTCCTTTGTGAACAGTATAAAATCCTGATGCAATCCTGACCTGATCCTGATCAAAAACTGACGTGAAATGCTGAACAACTGATTTTTCTCTTTGCAGGGAAACCTGAGCTTCAATTCGCACCGCACATGTGTGAACAGGCCTAAATGACCAAATTTCGGCCAATTTTTCGTATAGTGTATGGGCCAGCATTAGACAGTTGTCACCATTGTAAAATCCATATTTCAACATTTTTTTTCTCACTTTCTGTTCTGGTGACAACTGTAATATGGTAGTTTTACCCTCACTATCTGCAATTATGTTAACTTGGAGTTGACTAATACTTTTGGGGATGCAGCCACTGTTAGGTTTTCTAATAGATGTGGAAGCTGTGCCTATCATAATAAAATATCTACACTGGGTAGCGTGGATGGGGGAATCTTCTGATTTCTTGTGCAGCTGGAATTGGCCAAAACTTGAGCTGTGTAGAGGATGGGGTTGATTTACTAAAGGCAAATAGACTGCACTTTTCAAAGTGCAGTTGCTCCAGAGCTTAGTAAATGACTGGGGGCTTTGCTGACCTCCATCAACCAATCATGTGCAGGCAAAAATGCTGTTTTTTTTATTTTCTTTGCATGTGATTGGGTATTCTTTGCAAAGTGAAGCTTTACCTCCTTTACTAAGCCCTGGAGCAATTGCACTTGCAGAGTGCAACTGCACGTTGCAAAATTACCAGTCTAGCAGTGTTAATTTCGTCGACTAAAACATTTAAGTCGACTAAATGAATATTATTTTATTCGACTAAAATACGACTACAACTAAAACAACTGAGATGACTAAAATACGACTAAAACTAAAATGGCATTTTAGTCAAAAGACTAAATTGAAATTTGACTTCAAAATTAACACTGGTCTGTAGAGCATGTTCATACCTCAATACCATAATAAATAACAGTAGTATATAATGAGTTTGGAAATTGTAGAGAAATGTTAACTAATGTACTGGAGATTTTAGTCAACTAAATACGACTAAAACTAAAACAATTGCAGAAGACTAAAATGGGACTAAAACTAAAATGCCATTTTAGTCCTAAGACTAAAACTAAATTGAAATTTGCTGCCAAAATTAACACTGCAGTCTAGTTGCCTTTAGTAAATCAACCCTGATATCTCCTCATGTCTTTAGTTTCTCTGAGAAAGAAAGTTAACAGGACACAGACAATAAAAATAATCCTGACAGTAAATGTGAATTCCACCCTACACTTAAAGCGGTGTTCCACCCGCAAATATTTTTTTTTAATTAAAGTCAGTAGCTACAAACACTGTAGCTGCTGACTTTTAATAAGGACACTTACCTGTCCAGGGAGCCCGCGATGTCGCCCCCCCCCCTGGGGCCAATCCGCCAATCGGATCAGATGCAGGCGCCGCCATTCTAATTAAGGATTACCGGCAGTGGAGCCGCGAGGCTTCACTGCCCGTTTCCTACTGTGCATGCACGGGTCACGCTGCGCTTTGTGAATGGCCGGCTGTCTTCTGGAACACACACATGTCCCAGAAGACATCGGGGGGGGGGCTTGCCGAAGAAGAGGATATGACGTCCTGCACCGCGGCCTGGATGGATCGGAAGTACAGGCTGTACTTCATAAAAAGGTAAGTTACAAGAAAAAAAAAAATTTAACTAGCCAAAAACGAGAGGTGGAGAGGTGGTCTTTCATTTAAGACCACCTCTCAAAGGTGGGTGGAACTTCGCTTTATCTAGCTTTAAAAAAAACGAACCTCTCCCCCTCTTTACACTTATGCTAACTAGCCTATGTAAGAAAGATGTATATACTTACCTATTTTCAGGCTGCTCTGGTCTAGTCATGTGATCCCCTGTGTCAGCCAGTGGTGGCTGCAGAGGAATGGGGAGAGTCACCCATAGACTTCAATGGCCTATCCGTTGTCGATGCTCACTCCTCTTCCATGCATATGTGTTGGCTGGCATCGGGGTGCTGGATCACATGAGCAGAGCAGAGCGGCCTGAAAATAGTTAAAGTAGACGTTTAGACAAAAACAAACTAACTCTCAATCTAATGGCAGCCGCATTCTAAAACAAATCTATCTTGCCCTGTATGTCAAAAATCGCTATACATTTTCTGCAGCCAGTCCGGTCCCACGCTGAGCTGTCAGCGGCGGCTTCTGTGTGCAGGAGAGGCAGCTGACAATGGAAGTCCCACATTAACTCTATGGTGACGTCACTTCCCAGACATTTCCCAGCAGTTGTCGGCTGTCTCCTGCACACAGCCTCCGCCACTGGAGGAGACTGGACAAGATCGGCTTCAGAAAAGGCACGTATAGCGGTTTTAGTTTTACAAGGTTAGATATATTAGTCTTAGAATGTGGCTGCGAGTAGATTTGAGTTATGCAAGCCATACATGGGTCGAATTCCGAGCATATTTTCATTTGAAAATCAGACAATTCGTGTGTCTTGTGATCCGATGGTGCCACCATTGATTCAAGCTAGAGGGGGGTGGTGGTTGCGCTGTGATGGGGAAGGGGATGGGAAAAAAGGGGGGAGCTACACTAGAGTGAATCTGGCAAAAGTGCCAAGTGACCTGAAAGTGAAATATATAAAAACACTGTACACTGGTGAATGTGTATAATAAAAAAGTGACTAGTGCATATAGTAAACGCATAAATAAAAAGCACTAAATGGTGTAGGTGTGAAGGCAAAGTGGTAATAAATCACATAAAAAAGAGCAATGCACATGATAAGAAGGGCAATCACACTGATGACATAAAATGCATATCTCACTAGGTGCACAAAAAAAACTAGTAAGTAAAAACTGGCGAATGGTCATACACATAAATCAGAAACGCTTGACCAATAGAATGCATCAATAAATAATGATAAATATAATGCCAAAAAAAACCTAAAAACCGTGGATCTCAAAATAAATAAATATAATGATGGTGTTGAATATAAACGACAGTCCCACCACCAGGTGTAATAATGCTGGGTCACAGTTCAAGTAAACATCCAAACAAATTGACAGGTGAAGGAAAAGGGGGTGATCCTTGATGGGGGCACCTCAGTGAACACAGGCCCCTTACCTTACAGCTGTAAGGTATACAGCATAAAAGACACTCAGTGGAGTATGGAATCCAGAATGGTTGCGGCTGCCGGTAGGCTTGTAAATGCAGTGATATCACATGCGGAAAAAACATATAGACAGCATATAGTGTGATACCATATGACACTGGGGGGATGGACGAGCTGAAGGAGGAGGGGGGGTTGCACTCACTTTGTGGCAGATGAGCGCAAGCCTCAATCCACGAGTGCCGAACTCGTATAATCCACACTGCTGGCCGTAGACCCCTCTAACATCTCATATCTCCTGTGGCTCTCCACCCGTCATCCGTCATAAAGGTAATGTAGTAGCAAGACAAGAAGACCGCATATAGCGTAATCCCGTACAGTAAACACACTTTATTTAGGTTAAAAACAGTGGTACACTTACAAAGAACAGACAGCTGGGGGGTAAAACTCCGCGAGCGCCGTGCTCGTAACATCAGCTGTTGTGTGGCAGCGTCCCGTGCTCCTAACGCGTGTCGTCACGTCACGTGACTTCTTCAGAAGAAGTCTCTGAAGAAGTCACGTGACGTGACGACACGCGTTAGGAGCACGGGACGCTGCCACACAACAGCTGATGTTACGAGCACGGCGCTCGCGGAGTTTTACCCCCCAGCTGTCTGTTCTTTGTAAGTGTACCACTGTTTTTAACCTAAATAAAGTGTGTTTACTGTACGGGATTACGCTATATGCGGTCTTCTTGTCTTGCTACTACATTACCTTTATGACGGATGACGGGTGGAGAGCCACAGGAGATATGAGATGTTAGAGGGGTCTACGGCCAGCAGTGTGGATTATACGAGTTCGGCACTCGTGGATTGAGGCTTGCGCTCATCTGCCACAAAGTGAGTGCAACCCCCCCTCCTCCTTCAGCTCGTCCATCCCCCCAGTGTCATATGGTATCACACTATATGCTGTCTATATGTTTTTTCCGCATGTGATATCACTGCATTTACAAGCCTACCGGCAGCCGCAACCATTCTGGATTCCATACTCCACTGAGTGTCTTTTATGCTGTATACCTTACAGCTGTAAGGTAAGGGGCCTGTGTTCACTGAGGTGCCCCCATCAAGGATCACCCCCTTTTCCTTCACCTGTCAATTTGTTTGGATGTTTACTTGAACTGTGACCCAGCATTATTACACCTGGTGGTGGGACTGTCGTTTATATTCAACACCATCATTATATTTATTTATTTTGAGATCCACGGTTTTTAGGTTTTTTTTGGCATTATATTTATCATTATTTATTGATGCATTCTATTGGTCAAGCGTTTCTGATTTATGTGTATGACCATTCGCCAGTTTTTACTTACTAGTTTTTTTTGTGCACCTAGTGAGATATGCATTTTATGTCATCAGTGTGATTGCCCTTCTTATCATGTGCATTGCTCTTTTTTATGTGATTTATTACCACTTTGCCTTCACACCTACACCATTTAGTGCTTTTTATTTATGCGTTTACTATATGCACTAGTCACTTTTTTATTATACACATTCACCAGTGTACAGTGTTTTTATATATTTCACTTTCAGGTCACTTGGCACTTTTGCCAGATTCACTCTAGTGTAGCTCCCCCCTTTTTTCCCATCCCCTTCCCCATCACAGCGCAACCACCACCCCCCTCTAGCTTTTATGTGTTTTTGTCTGTGTGGAGCAGTTTTTAGGTGTTGCAGCAGTGCCCCCCTGTTAGTTTAGGAGTCCGCTAGCAGCGCAGGAGTCTCTTGCTCTATCTCTTCAATATCTCTACCATTGATTCAAAATTCAGCCAACCAAGCCTTCAATTTCACCTCACGTTGCTACAGAAAAGAGTTTTCATGGTCGGGAATCTTCTTTTCTTTCCAGGTCACAGCTCATGCGCATTTCATTTTCGATTATATTTCTCACATGATTCCCCCATCATTGATTAGAAATTTGTTAGTTTTTCAAAAAATTTCCAACATGTCCGAACACTCAAGTTCAATGGCTGCACGAAAATCAGGCGCTACTGCGTCCCACTAGTGGTGCAAGATTTGAATGAAAATTCTTTGTTATGATTTTTGAAAGAAAATTCTTTTGGAATTTGAAACATGAAACAGCTTTAGTTCGTTTTTGGCTGAACTTCTGCTTTAAAGTAGATGTAAACTTTAGTCATGAACTCCTATCTCTCTCCAAAGCTCTAACACCCTGGTCACACAGATCGCAACATTGAAATCGTGCTACTTGACTTGAAGTAGCACAATTTCAAAGAGGCATTTCAGTGCTACTTCAGGTGCGACTTGGAAGACATTCGTGCAACTTCATGCACAGATGTCTATGCAAGTCGCACCTAAACTTGCTAAAAGTAGCACAGGAACTACTTTCAAAATTGGTGCGACTACGAGTTGCACCGATTTGAGCACTTCCAATGTTGACAAAAGGGTGCGACTTGTAATACGATTTTAAACTGTCAAATCGCATGACAAGTTACACTGGTGTGACCATGGGCTAAGAGTTGATTTTCTGTGGTGCTTCATTCCTCTGTTATCAGTATGAGTCACTTCTAAGAAGTTTTCCCAACATATGAGATAAATTTGTGTTTGGGAGGGAGCTCAGCAAGCAGCTTGTCTATTCACAATACAGTTCTTCTGGGGGGGGGGGGGGTGTTTCTTTCCTCCAATCAGCTCTCACACACTGTAACTGCAGCCTCTCGGCCCCCTCCCCTCTGCTCCTGACAGAGAAATAAGAATTTTAACATTATTCTGCCTTTTTGAAGGGGTGTGGGGAAAAGAAGGCTGCAGATAGACAAGTAAAAGCTATGTAGGAGGATTTGTTTCATCCCTGTGTATCGTTTCATCCCTGTGTATCATCTGGTTGTTCACTTCACTGTGTATATGTGAGGGTTTACATCCACTTTAAAGGGGCTGTAAACCCTCAAGGTTTTTCACCTCAATGCATTTTATGCATTGAGGGGAAAACCCCCTTGTAATTCTGCCCCATTTTATTTACCTGTACCCCCTCTATCTCGCGCCGGGGACACCAGCAAAAGCTGGTGTCTCGGGTCCTGATTGCATGGATTGATAGCAACGCAGCCATTAGCTCCTGCTGCTGTCAATCAAATCCAATGACGCGGGGGCAGGGCCGAATCCTGCTTTCTGCGTGAATAGACGCAGAAGCAGGACACGGGAGCACGCCTGCTTGGGTGTCCACGAAGAAGAGCACTTCTCCAACAGGGCACTCGAGAAGAGGAGGAGCCAGGAGCGCCACTGAGTGACCCCAGAAGAGGAGGATAGGGCCACTCTGTGCAAAACCAACTGCACAGCGGAGGTAAGTATGACATGTTTGTTTTTTTAAAATCCCTGAATCTTTACAACCCCTTTAATAAATGCATCTTTATTACACAGGTTAGTTGACACCAGTGTTAATTTTGGCAGCAAATTTTGATTTAGTTTTAGTCTTAGGACTAAAATGGCATTTTAGTTTCAGTCCCATTTTAGTCTTCTGCAATTGTTTTACTTTTAGTCGACGAAATCTCCAGTATATTTTAGTCGACTAAAATGTCCTATGTTTTAGTCGACTAAAATCTCAAGTACATTTTAGTCGACTAAAACTCATTTTAATCGTCTAAAATCTAATGGGTGTAATTAAATTGTAATGCATTAGTTAACATTTCTCTACAATTCCCAAATTCATTTTATACTGCTGGAGTGAGAAATCTAATATGTTATTATTTATGGTACTGAGGTATGAACATGCACTACAGACCAGTGTTAATTTTGAAGTCAAATTTCAATTTAGTTTTAGTCTTAGTCTTTTGACTAAAATGGTATTTTAGTTTTAGTCCTATTTTAGTCTTTTGACTAAAATGCCATTTTAGTTTTAGTCCTATTTTAGTCATCTCAATTGTTTTAGTTTTAGTCGACAAATGTTTTAGTCGACAAATTTAACACTGGTTGGCACAGGTGTTGGGCACGGGATAGTTTTAGGGCTAGTTAGGCGTAAGATTTAAGATTAGAGTTTTTGTTCTTTTTTTTTTACATGTTTTTTGTAAATAGTAGTGCACTATGTAGCTCTTTGCTTAAAGCTGTTTTCAGTTTGATGAAGTTTCTCTCCTGTTTACAGAAAAGTAGAAGTGATATTTTTGGAAATAGGGCCCACCTATGTAAAAGATAGAATAAAAGCTCTTCAGTTGGTAAGTCACAATTATCTCACTGTTATCTACGTTAATGTCTTTGAAGTTCTGTATTTGCTAATGTATGTCATTGTTTAGGTCTGGTGAGTTAAAGTGTATGTGAAGCTAAAACTTTATTCATTGTTTTAAAAGTATTAGGAGAGCATTAGCACTCTTGTTGGGTTTTTTTCTGCTATCCACGCTCCATTGAAGAGATTTCCTCCGCTGTCCCATTCACAACATAGTAACATAGGGTAAGGTTGAATAAAGACACCAGTCCATCCAGTTCAACCTTTGCGAGAGTGGGTGTATGCATGTGTTTTGTCAGTAATAATTCCCATATCCCTGCATATTGTGTTAGCTATGATGCCCATCTAAACGTTTTTTGAAACTATCGACACTCCCCGCTGGCACCATCAGTTGTGTAAGGGAGTTCCACATCCTTATCGCTCAGGCAGTAAAAAACCCTCTACACAGTTTAAGGTTAAACTGCTTCTTCTCCAATTTCAATGAGTGGCCACATGTCTTTTTAATCTCTCTGAGACTAAATAGTTTTTTCCCTATGTTAGAATCACCATTGAGGTATGTATTTATTGCTATCATATCCCCTCTCAAACGTCTCTTCTACAGGTAGAACAGGTTTGGTGTTTGTAGTCGTTCTTCGTAACTGAGGTCCTCCAGTCCCCTTATTAGCTTTGCTGCCCTTCTCTTGACTCTCTCCAGTTCCAATACATCCTTCCTGAGGACTGGTGACCAGAACTGAACGGCATACACAAGATGTGGCCTGAACTAGTCTTGTAAAGTGGTAGAATTATGGTTTTATCGCTTGAGTAGATACCCTTTTTATTGCATGGTAATAGCCTGCTTGATTTTTGAGCCGAGCTGCTCAAAAGGAGGTGAACCAGATCTTGGTCTGGGCAGAGATGCATGTGCCATGCATATCGGCAGTTTTCATTACAGGGATAGAGAACTGGCAGGCGGACTATCTAAGTCGCCAGCAGTTACTTCCAGGGGAATGGTCTCTGCATCCCGATGGTCTTTTGGGCCATATGCCAAAGATGGGGGGTTCCAGATGTAGATCACTTTGCATCCCGATTCAACAAAAAGATAGCCAGATTTGTGGCAAGCACAAAAGATCCTCTTGCATGCAGGACGGATGCGTTGGTGATTCCGTGGCATCGGTTCTCACTGATTTATGCATTCCCACCTATTCTGCTACTGCCACGACTCCTTTGCAGGATCAGGCAGGAAAAGAAGTTGGTACTTCTGGTGGCCCCCGCTTGGCCCAGAAGGACATGGTATGCGGAAATAGTAAGGATGACGGTGGGTTCCCCGTGGACACTACCAGTACGACCAGACCTGTTATCTCAGGGTCCAGTGTTCCATCCTGCTTTACAAACGCTAAATTTGATGGTTTGGCTATTGAAACCCACGTTCTGAAGAGTCGTGGGCTTTCAGGTCCTGTGATATCTACCTTGATCAATGCAAGGAAGACAGCTTCCAGAATGATTTATCATATAGTCTGGAGAGCTTATATATCCTGGTGTGAATCCAGGGGTTGGCATCCCAGAAAGTATGTGATCAGTAGAATTCTTGACTTTCTACAATTGGGGTTAGAGATGAAGCTGGCCTTGAGTACCATCAAGGGCCAGGACTCGACCTTATCAGTATTTTTTCAACGGCCACTTGCTTCGCATTCTTTGGTCCGAAACTTTATGCAGGGGGTGACGCGTCTTAATCCTCCGGTTAAAGCGCCCCTGAACCCCTGGGACTTGAACTTGGTTCTGTCTGTGTTACAGAAACAGCCTTTTGAACCAATAGGACAGATTCCTTTGGTCTTGCTGACAAGGAAGTTCATTTTTCTGGTAGCCATTTCTTCTACTAGAAGAGTATCAGAATTAGCAGCTCTTTCCTGTAAAGAGCCTTATTTGTTTGTACACAAGCATAGAGTGGTACTGCGCCCCCATCCTAGTTTTTTGCCGAAGGTGGTTTCAGATTTTCATCTAAACCAAGACATTGTTCTACCTTCCTTTTTTCCAGATCCCTGTTCTCCAGAAGAAAGATCACTACATTCTTTGGATGTAGTAAGAGCAGTCTGCTGCTCTGAGCGACTGCTCTGATTCGCAAAACGGATGTTTTGTTTGTGCTGCCAGAGGGTCCCAGTAGAGGACAGGCAGCGTCAAAAGCTACCATTTCTAAATGGATTCGACAATTGATTATTCAAGCTTACGGTTTGAAACAGAAGATTCCTCCGTTTCAGATCAGGGCACATTCCACAAGGGCTATTGGTGCTTCTTGGGCAGTACATCACCGGGCCTCTATGGCTCAAATCTGCAAGGCCGCAACCTGGTCTCCAGTCCATACATTCACCAGATTCTATCAGGTGGATGTGAGAAGGCATGAGGATATCGCCTTTGGGCGTAGTGTGCTGCAGGCAGCGGTACAGGGTCCTCAGGTCTGATTGCACCCTACTTGGTTGTGATTTCCCCCCCTCAGATAGCATTGCTCTGGGATATCCCATCAGTAATTACTGTGGCTCTCTGTCCCGTGATGTTCGAGAAAGAAAATAGGATTTTTTTATAACAGCTTACCTGTAAAATCCTTTTCTTTCCATGGACATCACGGGACACAGAGGTCCCGCCCCTCTTCTAATACACTTATATTGCTTGGCTACAAAACTGAGGTATCCCTGCAAGGGGAGGGATTATATAGGGGGTTGAACTTACTGGTTAGGGTGTGCCAGTGTCCAATCACCAGTGATACCTATATAAGCCATCAGTAATTACTGTGGCTCTGTGTCCCGTGATGTCCATCGAAAGAAAAGGATTTTACAGGTAAGCTGTTATAAAATATTCTATTTTTTTATACATCATAGGACACAGAGTGAGGCTAATATTCATTACCTGCTGGGTTATACTTCATCTCCAGGTGAATGGACACTGGTAGACCAAAGGTCTTTAGACAGGAAGTGATCCCCTATGTAACCCCTCCCATACAGGAAGCACAGTGTCTGCAAGGTGGATGGCATGGTTTGTTTGAGCTTTCTGAGCCCCAGGTCTCTAGTCCCACAAACGGTTCCAAAAATGAATCAAGGGATTGACCGATTGGATCCATTTGACACAGGCTTTTGTGCTTAGATATATGGTACCCGAGCCTCGCAAAGAAGAAGATCCTGCGAAATTTTGCCTGTAATGTGGCCTCCGGGCGCTTGACCCTGCGGAGTGGCATTTCCTGCAGGGTGCTGTACAGGTCCAAGGGAGTGGACTCTAAACATGAAAGGGTACCCAGTCCTTGAAGGTCCAAGTGACAGGAACCCGCCGTGAAGGGTGATGATTGGGGCCTTAGTTCCAAAGTGGCCCCGCGCCTGGACGGGTAAGTGAAACCCCTTTATTTTATTATTGTGGGGTGTCCCAGTGATTGTAACAGTCAGTCAAGCTAGCTAAAGGCTGGACACCTGTGTGCGGTGACCTGGGCTGGCTCTGGGTGTTTGCAAATTGTACCTGTTTTTCTTGTGTCTGGGTGTTTTTTACCTGTACGATGGCGGCCATGGCGCACACGGATTCGCCACACATGCGCCGTAGACTTTATCTGGGAGCATGAAGATTCGCGTTGTACGCAAATACAGTCACGCCCACTCTACGGCACCGTGCACATGCGTGCATATGCATAGAACGTTCCGGCGCACACCCAGCTTATTTAGGCTGTGTATGCCAAGCATGTGGTGCTACCAGAGGGCAGCTGTGGTACACAGAGTAGGCTCTGAACAGACACTTGCAGTGGTTCATTTCTCCTTACCCGGATCTGGTTAGTCAACAGGTGTTGCTTGGCAGGCTAAAGGTGCTTAGCAGGATTGTTGCATAGGGGCTTGGTGAGCTCTGTTAAAGGGTCTCCCTTTTGAAGTGTTTTAACTACATCCAAGTATTTTTTGTTTGCGGCATTGAATGTCTTCCAAAAAGAGGAGTGGAACTAACACCACAGGGAAGGGCACACCTACATCATCAGTAGTTCCTGATGAACCTAGTCATATCCCTAGTGTTGTATCCCCTGAAAGACCAGAGGCTCCTGGGCAATCTGAGCTGCTGCGCTTATCTGGTATTGTGCCTACAGTCAACGCTGCTGCTTCACCCTTTATCAATAAGGATGAACTATTCTCAGCCCTAGCCGGGTTAGAGCACAGGAATGCCGGCATGATTGCCTCTATCCCACGGGGTGGCAGGAAGCGTGACAGATCCCCCTCCTGGATTCTCTTCGTCTGGAGCAGGAATGGGTTGAGGATGGGGAAGAGCTTAAAGCTTAGGATTCGGTGGAGTGCCCGGCAGATGAGTCTGCTTTTGAGCAATCTGGACAAGAAGATATCCACTCAATGTTTGCCTCTCAGTCACAGAGGTTTTTGATCCTGACTCTGACAGAAATGGTTTGTTCTGCCTTTAAGTTGCCTCTTGCAGATGTGACTGAGCCCCCTTGGTCCTCTTTGGGATCTCTGAGACCTTTTCAGATCGCACAGCCTGCTACAATCCCTGTTGGAACAGGCGTGTATGCTGATTGGGACCATCCTGACAAAACTTTTTTGCCTCCTAAAAGGTTTTCCCTTTTATATCCCATGGATGAAAAGTTCAGCAAAAAATGGAGCATGCCAGCCGTAGATGCAGCAGTCTCTTCCTTAAACAAGAACTTAACCTGTCCGGTAGATAACGCACAGGGCTTGAAAGACCCTGTTGGCAAGAAATTGGAGTTATTAAAGGCTTACTTTTCTTTGGCCAGTTCAGCCATTCAGCCAGCTGTTGCAGCAATTGGTATTTGCCAGTCCGTAAAGGATCAACTCAAATGGCCGGATAGGCCTAACCAGGAGGATGATCTGCCTAAAAGTAAGACAGATATTCCTCGAGAGCTGTGTTTTGCTGTTGATGCTTTAAAGGACTCAATACAGCAGGTTTCTCACCTGGCTCTCTTGTCTGTACAGCTCAAAGTCTAAAATATTTAGGTCTGATTCTAAACACGGTCCAAGCAAGAGTATTCTTGCCACCCGTAAGGATCTGTGCCCTGAAGGATCAGGTGCGTCAGCCAAGGGGCACCAGACAACCCTCCATTCGACTCTGTATGAGTCTTCTAGGGAGGATGTTATCCTCCTTTGAGACAGTGCCCTATGCCCAGTTCCATTCCAGGCCTTTACAACGAGACATCTTGTTGGCTTGGAACAGAGGAAGAAAAGCCCTGGATTTTCCAATGTGCTTATCTCCTCAGGCATGCTTAAGCCTAAACTGGTGGTTGCAGGATCAGAACCTGCGAAAGGAAAAATCCTTTCTCCTGGTAAATTGGAGAGTACTGACTACAGATGCCAGTCTGTGTTAGCAGATTGGTCTGGCAAGAATGAGCTTTCATAAACCCATACTGATTACTACTAATGATACTGTTTTCATCAGCAAATTCTTGGATAATAGTCCATTACCAACCCCTCTAATAGTTTGCATACTATCAATGTTAGACTGACTGGTCTGTAGTTTCTAGGTACATACAGTATCTCACAAAAGTGAGTACACCCCTCACATTTTTGTAAATATTTTAATAAATCATTTAATGGGACAACACTGAAGAAATTACGCGTTACTACAATGTAAAGTAGTGAGTGTACAGCTTGTATAACAGTGTAAATTTGCTGTCCCCTCAAAATAACTTGACACACAGCCATTAATGTCTAAACCGCTGGCAACAAAATTGAGTACACCCCCTAAGTGAAAATGTCCAAATTGGGGCCAACTAGCCATTTTCCCTCCCCAGTGTCATGTGACTCATTAGTGTTACAAGGTCTCAGGTGTGAATGGGGAGCAGGTGTGTTAATTTGGTGTTATCACTCTCACTCTCTCATACTGGACACTGGAAGTTCAACATGGCACCTCATGGCAAAGAACTCCCTGATGTGAAAAAGAAATTGTTGCTCTACATAAAGATGGCCTAGGCTATAAGAAGATTGCCAAGACCCTGAACAGGACAGGTTCCACTCAGAACAGGCCTCACCACGGTCGACCAAAGAAGTTGAGTGAACATGCTCAGTGTCATATCCAGAGGTTGTCTTTGGAAAATAGACGTATGAGTAGAGCTGGGAAAAAAATCGATTTAAATCTTGAATCGAGTTGAGAGATCAAATCGATTCAAAATTTAAGCAAATCGATTTTTTTAGATTTTTTTTTTTTCACCGCGCCGGTCCCAAGGCGCTGCCGGCATGAGTTTTTAGGCGAGGCCGCGGCTTCGGCCTAGTCCGCGGCTACGGCCGAACGCCGTGGACTAGGCCGAAGCCGCGGCCTCGCCTGAAAACTCATGCCCGCAGCGCCTTGGGACCGGCGCGGTTTCTAAAACAAAATAAAAAATTCAAATCGTGAATCGAGTTTTTTTTAAGAGATTCGAAGATTTTTTTTTTAAAATAAAATCTCCCAGCCCTACGTATGAGTGCTGCCAGCATTGCTGCAGAGGTTGAACGCGTGGGGGGGGGGGGGGGGGGGAGTTCAGGCTGTCAGTGCTCAGCCCATACGCCACACACTGCATCAAATTGGTCTGCATGGCTGTCGTCCCAGAAGGAAGCCTCTTCTAAAGATGATGCACAAGAAAGCCCACAAACCATTTGCTGTAGACAAACGGACTAAGGACATGGATTACTAGAACCATGTCCTGTGGTCTGATGAGACCAAGAAAAACGTATTTGGCCCAAGAGAAGCTTGCCAGTACACTGAACAACACCAAAGAGAAATTTGAAGCTATTTGGGAACCCTGGGCCAATTTCATAGGCATTTCCTTGATTCCAGGGATTCAACCATGATGCGTCTGGCTGCCTCGGGGTCAGGGGGGAGTCCTCCCATGGATTGGCTTTCGACTACTCTTTTCTCTCTCTCTCTCTCTCTCCCCCTCTCATCTCTACTCTTTTTCTTCTCCTTTCTTATTTTAATTATCTGGTTGATTTAACAAGATGATGTGTTGTCTGTTTTATTTCATGCCGCAGTAGGGAACCCTGGGGGTCAATCTCCCAAGGGAAGCTCACGACGTAGGTTTTTACTGCTTTGTTAGATGCCAAGAGCCTTTTTATATCTACTAAGGGGGGGATGGGGATGGGTTGGAGAGCTCCGTTCAGGCACAGTGTGTTCCCATTCGGGGTGCTGTCGGTCTCTCCTCCCTCCCCTTCTCTCAACCAGTTCAAATCTCAGGATTCTACGGTTTATGTGATCGAACTTTGTACTAGGAAGGTATTATTGTAATGTCACAGTCCAGAATCCTACTCATACCTACTGTCACAAGTTTGAACTGTACCCCCAAGGGGGTTCGATTTTCCCTGCTGTGTACTCCCTCATTTAATGCTGATAATTTGTAAGCTTTTTCCTGAAAATTCAATAAAATACTTTGAAATCGAAAAACGTATTTGGTTCAGATGGTGTCAAGCGTTTGTGGCAGCAACCAGGTGAGGGGTACAAAGACAAGTGTGTCTTGCCTACAGTCAAACATGGTGGTGGGAGTGTCATGGTCTGGGGTTGCATGAGCGCTGCCATCACTGGGGAGCTACATTTCATTGAGGGAACCATGAATGCCAACGTGTACTGTGACATACTGAATCAGAGTATGATCCCCTTCCTTCGGAGACTGGGCCACAGTATTCCAACATAACGACCCAAAACACATCTCCAAGATGACCACTGCCTTGCTAAAGAAGCTGGGGGTAAAGGTGATGGACTGCCCAAGCATGTCTCCAAACCTAAACCCCATTGAGCATCTGTGAGGCATCCTCAAACGGAAGGTGGAGGAGTGCAATGTCTCTAACATCCACCAGCTCTATGATGTCATCATGGAGGAGTGGAAGAGGACTCCAGTGGCAACCTGTGAAGCTCTGGAGAACTCCATGCCCAAGATGGTTAAAGCAGTGCTGGGAAAAAATGGTGCCCACACAAAATATTGACTCTGGGCCCAATTTGGACATTTTCACTTCGGGGTGTACTCACTTTTGTTGCCAGCGGTATAGACATTAATGGCCGTGAGTTGAGTTATTTTAAGGGGATAGCAAATTTACACTGTTATACAAGCTGTACACTCACTACTTTACATTGTAGCAAAGTGTCATTTCTTCAGTGTTGTCACATAAAGATATAATAAAATAATCAGCAGGTACCATTCCAGTCATTAAGCTGTCCATAAAAATGATGACGACTTTAAGGTCTCTCAGGTGTAAGCCATCCATGTCCAGATGATTTATTTGGGTTAAGTTTTTTCAAGTGTTTTTCTGACACTAGCTTCTGTTGGGTACAAGGGTACATTGTGTGACGTGTTGCTAATGATACAGTCTTGATATACAGTGGGTATAGGATTGCGTATATGGAATTGTATGATTTTTTTTTTCTTTTTATTAACCACTTGCTTACCGGGCACTTAAACCTCCCTCCTATCCAGACCAATTTTCAGCTTTCAGCACTGACGCACTTTGAATGACAATTGCGCAGTCATACAACACTGTACCCAAATGAAATTTTTATCATTTTTTCCCCACAAATAGAGCTTTCTTTTGGTGGTATTTGATCACCTCTGCGATTTTTATTTTTTGTTAAAAAAATTTAAAAAGACCGAATTTTTTAAAAAAAAATTATTTTTTTTTTATATTTTGTTATAAAATTTTTTTAAAGGGTAATTTTTCTCTTTCATTGATGTACGCTGATGAGGCGGCACCAATGGGCACTGATAGGTGGCAGTGATGGGCACTGATGGGTGGCAGTGATGGGCACTGATGGGTGGCAATAATGGGCACTGATCTTGTACACGGCTAGGTGGCACTGATTGGCACCACTGGTGGGCATTGTTAGGTGGCAATGGTGGGCATTGATAGGTGGCACCTGTAGGCATTGATATGTGGCACTTATGGGCATTGATACGTGGCACTGGTGGGCACTGTGGGCACTGTGATGTTGTAGTGTAAGGTGGCACTGGCAGGGGGTACTGGTGGCATAATTAAGGCACTTATGAGGCATTATTGCCTCCTCCTCTTTGGGACCGATGTCCCTTGCTGCTGAGCCGGTGATCGGCTTTTTTTTCTCCTCGCACTGTCAGCGCGAGGAGAAAAAAAAAACGATCACAGAGCTTTTGTTTTGATCATGTGATCAGCTGTCATTGGCTGACAGCTGATCACATGGTAAGGGGCCGGGAGCGGCCCCTTACTTGGATCGGTGATCACCCGAGTCTCAGTGACTCGGTGATCACAGCGCGCTCCACGCGCGCCCTGCAGGGCGCGCGCAGGGCACGTGCACAGGGGAGGCCGTCATATGACGGCCTCCCGGGAATGCAGGTCCGCGCTGTAGCCGTCATTCGGCTATAGCGCGGATAGCAAGCGGTTAAACTAGATGAACTTGTGTCTTTTTTCACCCTGACTAACTATGTAACTATATCCCTCTTTTTAATTTGTAAAGGCTGAGCAGAAGAATGCATTTAGTACAGTTGTCTTCTCTTTGTTGTATGTAACCAATTTATCCTGATCATCCTTTATGGGGCCTATATGCTCTGACCTTGCTTTCTTACTTTTAATATATTAAAACATTTTATTTATTTAATTATTTATTTATTTTACTCTCTTTTGCTATGTGCCTTTCGTAGTCCATTTTGGCTGACCTGTTTGCCCTCTTACACTTCTTGTAGTGTTTGAATGCCGACAATGATCCCTCTGTCTTATATTTTCTAAAATACACTTTTATCTCTTTTTTTTATTGTATGCCTTTTTACATTAATGTTTAACCACCCAGGTTTAACCTTTGCTTTTTTTATATTTGTTTCCAATGGAATGCACTGACCAATACCTTTCTTTTTAATATGTTCTTGAGGCACACCCATTTTTCCTTAGTGTTTTTAGGATTTTATTCCATTTAATATAGAGTCCCAATTTGGGGCGATCGGCGCTGTTCCACTAAATTCAGTCTGGTGTGCAGAAACTGGTATGGTGTAAAGAGTAAATAAATAAATAAATATATAAAATATTATATATATAGGAATGGTAAAATTTCAAACGTGTGGGAAAAGCATTATTTGTGTATATGTAGAAAATGCCCACGACTATATAAAGTGTGATGTGTGTTATCACATATATTACAGCACTAAAATAGGAGTGATCCAGACAAAACAAGTTGAATAGATGAATATAAAAAAATAGTGATAAAAATACCAAAAATCTTAGAAAATTCCTAGGTGAAAAAAACTGGTGTTAATGTGTACATCAAAAAGTGCTAAAACATATCAAAAAATAAATAAAAAACATATGTTCATACGTGCACGTAACAGTTTGAAAAATAATATTAGATCATCAGTCCATAAAAAATGTCCCCAAAAGAAAAGATCCATAGAACATTCTTCTTAAAGTGCAATAATAAGTCTCTTCAATCACATAACAATACTCTTAATGGGATAAACACTTCCAGCCTTCCAAAGGACCCCCCTATGTGCCCTCACTCACCGGAAGAATTCACCCCTGCAGGGGTATCAAGCCTGTAAGCCGTATCCCGCAGCAGTGGTCCGTGGTGACAGTCCGCCGTTCAGATCTCCTCTCCTGGTATCCCGATCACCTCCAGTCACTCCCCGACAGGAACATCCATATGTTTATGAAACAATAATGAGCCCCATCGCGTGAATCTGCAAAAAACTCAGCTTTATTATGGTTGAATTAAAAAGGGGAGCAAACAGTGCTCCGCTGGCTAGTTTACAATCAAACAAGTGCGGGGAATGCAGCGCGGTGCGGCGTGCGTTCCACCGCTCGCTACTCAACCCGGAAGTCAGCTCAACAGGACAAGACGTATGCGTATCACGTGGCCACCCCTTACGCGTTTTGTCATCAAGACGTCATCTTTTGGCCTCAGATGACGTCTTGATGACGAAACGCGTAAGGCGTGGCCACGTGATATGCATACGTCTTGTCCTGTTGAGCTGACTTCCGGGTTGAGTAGCGAGCGGTGGAACGCACGCCGCACCGCGCTGCATTCCCCGCACTTGTTTGATTGTAAACTAGCCAGCGGAGCACTGTTTGCTCCCCTTTTTAATTCAACCATAATAAAGCTGAGTTTTTTGCGGATTCACGCGATGGGGCTCATTTTTGTTTCATAAACATATGGATGTTTCTGTCGGGGAGTGACTGGAGGTGATCGGGATACCAGGAGAGGAGATCTGAACGGAGGACTGTCACCTCGGACCACTGCTGCGGGATATGGCTTACAGGCTTGATACCCCTGCAGGGGTGAATTCTTCCGGTGAGTGAGGCCACATAGGGGGGTCCTTTGGAAGGCTGGAAGTGTTTATCCCATCAAGAGTATTGTTATGTGATTGAAGAGACTTATTATTGCACTTTAAGAAGAATGTTCTATGGATCTTTTCTTTTGGGGACATTTTTTATGGACTGATGATCTAATATTATTTTTCAACACTGTTACGTGCACGTATGAACATATGTTTTTTATTTATTTTTTTATTTGTTTTAGCACTTTTTGATGTACACATTAACACCAGTTTTTTTCACCTAGGAATTTTCTAAGATTTTTGGTATTTTTATCACTATTTTTTTATATTCATCTATTCAACTTGTTTTGTCTGGATCACTCCTATTTTAGTGCTGTAATATATGTGATAACACACATCACACTTTATATAGTCGTGGGCATTTTCTACATATACACAAATAATGCTTTTCCCACACGTTTGAAATTTTACCATTCCTATATATATATAATATTTTATTTATTTATTTATTTATTTACTCTTTACACCATACCAGTTTCTGCACACCAGACTGAATTTAGTGGAACAGCGCCGATCGCCCCAAATTGGGACTCTATATTATTTAGAATTTCACTTAGGTGTTATTCTGTGCTGGGGGGGGCTGCAGTTCCTTTATTGCCTAAGCGCGGAGCTATTTGTTTCTTATATTTATTCCGTTTAATATCTTGCCGTATGAAGCGGTTTAGAGAAGTTGCCTTGTACTACCATCATGTTTATTTCTCGTGTGATTTATACTGAATGTAATTACCTTGTGATTGCTGTTTCCTAAGTTGTCTCATGTTTCCACAGCTGTGATCAGGTCTGTGTTATTTGTGATCAGTAAATCTAGTAATGCATTATCTCTGGTAGGGGCATCATCAAATGACCCATGAAATTGTTATGCAGGACTCTTAATTAATGACAAGCCATTGATGAGTGAGCAGTTCCTTCTGGATAATTAAAGTCCCCCAATATAATAACATTGCCCTGCCCTCGCTGCTGTTCCTAACTGTGATAGGACATCATACTCCTCCTCATCGTTCAGGTTAGGGGCCTGTAGCATATGTCCACTCTTAATTTCCTGTTTTTTTTTCTTTCCTTTGGAGCTCCAGCCACACGGATTCCACCTCTTCCCTTGCCCCTTTTAGGGATGTCGTCCCTCACTAAACAGGCACACCCCTTGGTGTTTTACCAAATACGAAATGGGCATAAATCTGTAACAGCAGCAGAAACAGATTTTTTTTTTGCTGGTGTAGATAAAAGCTAGGACCCTACCAGACTTTGATTGCTGTGTGTGTCTCTATTTTGTAAAACCGTTGCCATGGTATGGACAGTGGGGATAAAAATGTGACATGTTTATACCTGGTCTGCGTATAATCTAATGTTATTACTTTCTCAAAAGAATGGAAGATTACTATATATACTCGAGTATAAGTCGATCCGAGTATAAGTCGAGGCCCTAATTTACCACAAAAAAATGGGAAAAACTTAGTGACCCAAGTATAAGACGAGGGTGAGAAATGCACAGCTACTGTAAGTGGAAAAGAGGGTCAACAATGCCCATTTGCAGCATCACTGTGCCCATTTGGAGCCTCACTGTGCCCATTTGCAGCCATAGGTCCCCCGAACTTCAAACTCAGTAGTTAAGGGTTCCTAGATGCCCCCTAGCTGCAGCCAAAATTTGGGGTCTCTGAACCCAAAGGGTCCCAAAATGACATTGCTGCAGATGGACACAGTTGACCGACTTTGTATCTCGGGGCCACTTAATGCTAGGAACCCCAAATTTGGCGTGCAAACCCAGTGGAACTAGCACCATAAAATATTCAAAGCTGGGGTTTCTAGCACTAAGTAGCTCCGAGATACAGGGCCCCAAAAATCAGTTCAGAAAATGTCAAGCACTTTTCTGCAGCAGAGAATGACATTTTCCGAACCGGATTGAGGCCCCGTATCTCGGGACCACTTGGTGCTAAGAACCCCAGCTTTGGATATGTTATGGTACCAGTTACACTGGTTTTGCATACTAAATTTGGGGTTCCTAGCATCAAGTGGCCCTGAGATACGGGGCCCCAAAATCGGTTCAGAAAATGCCAAGCATTTTTTTGCAGCAGAGAATGACATTTTCCGAACCGATTTTGGGGCTCCCTATCTCGGAGCCACTTGGTGCTAGGAACCCCAGCTTTGGATATGTTGTGGTACCAGATCCACTGGGTTTGCACACCATTTGAGATACGGGGCCCCAAAGTCGGTTCGGAAAATGAATTTTTTTGCTGCAGAAAAGTGCTTGACTCCAGTATAAGTCGAGGGGGGCACTTTCAGCACAAAAAAATGTGCTGGAAAAATCGACTTATACTCGAGTATATACGGTACTTCATGATTTACTGTATGTTCTGACCAATGTATTCTGTATTACTCTAAACATGTCTCATAAAACATTGAAAAAAATTTTGTAGAAAAAGTTGGGGACTTCAGATCGCTTCCTGTCCTGTGTCCACAATACAGGAAGTGAGGGAAAATCTCCCCAACAGGGATGTAGGCGGCAATAAAAACACTTTTCAGTATTTTCAACTTCTGTCAAATAAAAAAAACAACTCTCTAATTCAAAATTTTCCCTATTTATGCTGCTGCTAAAGGCAACTTTCCTACCAGAGAAGGTAAGGGATTTTATATTTCTTCTCTGGACATAAATTTCAAATTTGCAAAATTTCATTACTGCTAAAGGTATGTTTAAAGTATTTCTAAAGTTAAAACCTCAGTCGTTTTTTTGCCACCTATGTTTCCCAATAGACTCAGCAGGATAGAAATCGCTTTCCAATATGAAGAAAATCCATTCTGAGGCCCTAATTACCTGGGGGAATTGGGGTTGGTTGATGTTTACAAATAGGGGGTTGAGCTGTGGTTCTACTGCCCCCTGACTGCCAAAGTGAGCAAGAAGATGATGCAACCTCTCAGGGCAAATATTAAAGTGATTCTAAAGGAAAGATTTTTTTTTTTAAATAACAAACATGTTATACTCACCTGCTCTGTGCAGTGGTTTTGCACAGAGCACCCCTGATCCTCTTCTTTTTGGGTCCCCATTGGCGGTCCTGGTTCCTGCCAAGTGCCCCCAGTAGCAAGCCTCTTGCTAGGGGGCACTCAAGCAGGCTTTCTCCTGAGCCGTGCTGTGTCCATTCATGCACAGAGCGTGACTCGGCCCTGCCCCTGCTCTTTTCTTATTGGCTGTGATGACAGCAACCAGAGCCAATGGCTCCCACTGCTGTGTGAGCCAATGAGGAGAGAGAGATCCAGGAGAGCTGCTGCTCATGCACATCTTTGAATCCAGATGGGGCTCAGGTAAGTATAAGGGGGGCTGAAGGGTGGGGGGCTGCACCCAGAAGGTTTTTTTACCTTAATGCATATGCATTAAAGTTAAAAACCCTGAGCCTTTAGTTTACTTTACTACTAGTTTGCGTCTACTTTAATTATATTCATATTCAGTGGGCAGTACCAATACAAACATGACCTATTCAAATAAATATGCTGTGCCACAACCGCCCGGTAACCGTGTGTAATGCATGTGTTTGCGTGGATTGGTGCAGGCTTTTGAGGGTTAAAACAGGCGGTGAGAAGGTGACATATTGCTCCTTGGCCACATGTCACCCTCCCTCTAAAAATCTGTTGACTGTGAATCACTTTCTATAGGGGTGGCAAGACTGTTGTATGTGTGATCGAGGCCTAGAACAGTTTTCACAGAAATGAGTGTCCTCATTGGAAGATTTCCACTCTGTTCCTGTTCTGGTAGCAACTTAAAGTGGTTGTAAGACCCCTTTCAAACTGGGGTGCTGTGCAGGCACTACAGCGCTAAAAATAGCGCCTGAAAAGCGCCCTGAAAGAGCCGCTTCTGTCTCTCCAATGTGAAAGTTTAAGGGCTTTCACACTGGAGTGGTGCGCTGGCAGGATGCTAAAAAACGTTGGTGAAGGAGTGGTGTGTGTACCGCTCCTGCCCATAGAAATCATGGGGCAGGGCGGTTATACCGCCGGCAACAAACACACAGCCTGGCTTGAGAGTGAGGCCGCACGTCTGCCTGCTATGGGGAGCAAACACAGAAGAGGAAGAGCCATGATCACGCCAGAAGAGGATCCTGTATCGGCAACTTTTTTTTCAATATATGAAAAATTGATCAAAGAAAATGTTAATAAATAGCAGTGCTCCTGAAACATTATTTGAGCAGTTCTGATGTTTGTGAGGATATCCATGGCAGTAATTGACTGAGTTGTGTGATAATACCCATTTCATTCTGGTTTTATGCTGGTTGGTCTCGCTGCATGAAATTCCAGCACTTTATTCATCACTTGAAAAAATAACCAGCAATTTGAAGTGAATTACAGACGAAGTTCAACTATTGTGTCTGGCATTTTGGTCAAATGAGGTCCATGTCTCTTGTACATGCTGTCTTTGTTTTTCTGCCTCTGTCCTTTTGTTTTGCTATAGAGTATTTATTGTATATAATTGTATTATAGCATTTCAGATATCCACCTATCCAAGTCATCTAGATCAGAGTATGTGTAGAAGTACTATTAAAACTGAATAGCCAAATATTTGTAGAGAGCATGTACAGTTCAGGTTTAGGTAGGGATGCTCCGATACCATGTATTTTCACGAGTACTCATGAAAATGCTCCCGATACCGGACCCGATACTTTGTGGTGCGATTGCGTCCATACAAAATAAATGGGCGCAAGTTGCACTGCAAAGAATTGCATGCGAGTTGAACAGGAATGCAGTGCGATTCCTGTCTGAACGGCATGCAATTTCCCCCACTCCTGTGTGTCTGTGAACCCAGTAAAGAAAGCAAAGTGCCATGTAGTGCAGCAATAGGCAGTTTCTTAAAATGTTATAACGACTCACAAAGTTAATATCTAGTCAAATCCATATCTACAGTGTCCCCATCCCGCTGATGAAAGCAAACCACTGTTGCTGGAGGTGCTCACAGGGCTAGAGGAGATGTCCGGCGACATTACTTCCACCTTATACCCACAGGAGTCCCGGAACTTCTCCAGCCCTGTGAGCACCTCCAGCTGCTGTGGTTTGCCATCATTGGTGGGACGGGGACACTGAAGATATGGATTTGACTAGATATTTACTATGTGAGTTGTTATAACATTCTAATAAACTGCCTATTACTGTACTACATGGCACTTCGCTATCTTTCCTGGGTTCACACACACAGGAGCGGTGGGGGAAATCATATGCGATTTGGACAAGAATTGTACTGCATTCCTGTTCAAATTGCATCCAAATTTAGTGAAATTTGCGTCCATTCATTTTTTATGGACGCAAATCGCAATGCAAAGTATCGGTACCCGGTATCGGTGAGTACTTGACCGAAAGTATCGGTACTCGCCGATAATAAACTGGCATCGGTGCATCCCTAGGTTAAAGTGTATCTAAACTCAAGAACCAAAAATGTTGCAGAACACCTCCCATTCTCATGACCATAACATAGGAGGAGGTTTTCTGTAGTTCACAGAGAGAACTGGGGGCAGAAATCATAGGACCTTATCAGTTAACAAATGTTATGGCACGATTAATGGGTATTTTTTTTTTTTTTGCACATAACAATTGGATATAACAAATCACTTTCAATAGTATATTTAAAGCTGAACTCCAGGAATTGAGGCACATAATGATCTGAATTACTAGGGGTTAAGTCCAAGGAGGTGCATGACATTCTTTTATGTACTGTTTTTTTTTTTTTCACTGAGTGCTGGGAGTACAACTATAAGCCCCCCATTCACACTGAATCCGACTTTGAAATCGTAAGTATTACTTAAAATTGCACGATTTCAAAGCCGCAGGTCAGTGCGACTTGGCTGACATCTGTGTGACTTCATGCACAGATGTCTATGCAAGTTGCATATGAAATCACAAAATAGTTCAGGAACCTTTTTCTCAAATCGGTGCGGCACTGCAAAGTCAGCGTTGCACCGATTTGAACAAATCCATTGCTGACAATGGGGGCGACTTCTCATGCGATTTTGAACCTGTCAAATCCCACGACAATTTGCACCGGTGTAAACAGGGGCTCACTGTACTTACTGGACCTCCTGGTCTTAGCTCCTGCAGCTGCAGAGCTGTATGCAGTCGTTCTGCCCATCCCTCCCCTCCTTCTGCCCAATTACAGAGCACTTTGTATTACTGTATATGAAACAATCCACAAAATACAAAGCCTTCTGTGAATGGGCGGGCAGAGTTGTGGCTGTAGGAGAAGGCAGCGTGTCTCCTGTCATAGCAGCAGCGATCAGTAAACATTTCAAATGGAAATTAAAGCGATAAGTCCACAGGGTGGCATGCAGCTCACTGGATATGACCCATAGTAAGCTAGCAGATGTTAGAAAGTGGCTGAATTTCTGGAATTCAGCTTAAAAAACCAAAAGGGAGCAAATAGAAGAAATTGTAATTGCTAGGCTTTACATACACTTTATCGTTTGTCACCACTGTTGAGTCCATAAGTCCAAAGGGCACATACAGATAGCAGATGAGAGTATGCAAATACACAGTTATCAGCATTCATGATTCTTTGAATTATGCCTATTGACAAAGACACAATGTTGAAACACGTCTAGGGGAGACCACACGGCTTACTGCATTGGGAAACTGTTCCGAGTCTCTCCCGGGAACCACCACGAACGACCTGCTCTTCTTTGAGGTGCTGAGATCATCGGAACTGCTATCACCAGTTGTGTACTATTTACCTGAATGCTGTTTTAATTTTAAGTTTGTGTAAGTGCAATAGCTTAAGGGTCGGGTGTTTTGGGACAATAAAAGTTTGCAGTTTCACACTATGAGGATTCCTTTCCTTTCATATGCTTGAGTTGAATAAGAGGATTTCGGATGTGTGTAGTCTGGAGTTGTGCAAGATCAGGACACCACTTATCTGTCGAGCTTATCGTTGCTGAACTCCCACGCTGATGTCCTGTAGTTGCTGAAATTGAAGCTGGATTTATTCACTAAGGCGATTGATTATTAGGAGTCCGGTGAGTGCAATTCCTAAAGGGAGTGGAATCACATGGTATGGTGGTGGTGCAACATTGCTTCAAGTTGATATGAACTGTTTTATAAATATGAGAAATTACCCATCACCTGGACTGTCACAATTCTTATCATTTTAAAAAGTATATTTTTACATGCATTCTTTATTGACTCTAATTTTAATTCATTTACGTTTTCTTCAAGCGCTGCTCAAGTTGGAAAGGACCTATTTTCTTGGAACTTGTTTGCCTTCTTTTGAAATTCATGATTCTTTAATGGCAGTTTATCTATTTGATCTCTTTGCTACTGTCATGCAGTGAAAGTTGCTCACACACACACATTTCACTATGATTAGCTTGAAAAGAGAGGTGGTATAGTAGAGATGATAGGGGTTCTACTATCCAGCTGTGTGTTTATAGATTAAAAATGAAATATCAGTGATGTTCTGTAGCAGCCAATCAGACTGAGGCTCCATTCACACTTGTACAACTCCAAAGTTGCGCTGACTTTGGGGTGCAACTTGGATACGACTTTGGCTTTGATCAGTGATAACGGACAACTGTTGCACTACTGTTGCATTGAAAACTTTCAAACAGACTTACATGCAACTTTTTTAGGGTTAACATTGAAGTCAGTGGCCCTCAAGTTGCATGAAAGTCGGACCAAAGAAGTGAATGAACCACTTTGAAGCCGCTGCAACTTTAAGTCGCACATATATGAATAGTTATCATTGGGAAAACATGGGGAACAACTTGTCATGCGAATTTGATGTCCAAAGTTGAATGACAAGTCGCACAAGTGTGAACAGAGCCTGATAGCAGATGATTGTACTCAGAAAGTCACCTGTCATTGTTAGGCACCTGATGTATAGTATAGTTATAATCTAGTCTTATATTTGTCCAGTTTAGTTGTTGAGTGTCTTGCAGGCAGAGGCATTCTGTAGATTCTCCGGAACATAAAGCCCGGTACACACGGGCTGAAAATCATCTGGTTCTGGCTGACTTTTGGTCTGTTGTACAGGAGCTGGTCTAACGACTGGCTTCTGTCGAATGGGCATGCTGGAAAACCAGCGATCGATCAGCGATTGCAGTCAGTGGCTGCAGTTGTGATATGTGTATTCTGGTGGTGGGGAGACCCCCTGTCAGAATATAATGTCTCAGCAGGAGAGATCGCTGTTTCAACATTGCTTGTGTTGATGTGTTGACACAGCGACCTGTCAGTTTTTTTTTCTTCCGGTTAACCTGCTGGTTGAAGGAAAAAAACTGAAGGTGTGTACCCATCTTTAGCATGTCAAATGAAATGGAGATACTTGTCTAACATTGCTTTCAAAGAGCTTCGAGGACTGGGTGGAGCTGGCAGTTGTGAGGGGGGGGGGGGGGATTTTAACCTTTCAGAAGCTTACAGCTTTTATGCAGATTAGGGGCAAACTGAAGAGATGAAGTCATTGTTATGGGTTCTCCATAGCAACAAGTGAATAGCTCCGGTCTTCCTGCACTAACTGCCAAATTCAGATATTTAAAAATAAACAGTTTAGCTACGTCCTAGCTCAGTAATAAACACTGGCAAGTGAAGGGCTGTTATGATGTGGTCCTGGTGTGAAGTTTTGTCCTGGAAGATGGTAAGTAACTTTTCCTGCTACAGAAAGTTACACAAAACAGATGACCTGTCACTTCATACTAGTAATTGTATACTTTATTTTTCTACTGTCTGCAAGATTGCATTGCGAGTTTTAGTTACTGTTCTTTTCTGGAGTGGCACAACATTACAGATAGTGTTGTTGTGTAACAGTTTTGTATTTGGTGCTGGATTTAGGTGAGAATAGACAGTGGGAAAGTAGAAGCATAGCAGGGGCTTCATGTATGCTGTGTGTACAGGTGAATAGTTATGCTGGTCACTGTGTTATTTATGGCGCTTGAGAGGGTATAAATTATTATGTGATTGGTGCCTGAGAAGGAAAAACAAAATCCTGTTTACAAGCAGATGGGGAGAAGTAATGTGATCCACTGCTTACAAAAAGTTGCCTATACACTAAGTGAGGTTATTTCTGTGTGTTGGCAATGCAGGGGATTTGTGATACAGTCTAATGTTACCGTTCCTGTGGAATCTTTGTGTAGAGAGCAGTAAGGCATGAACAGCAGAGGGATATAATGTAACATATGGGGCTTTATTAATAGTATTAATTGCTCAGGGCTGTACAAGGCTAAGCATAGGAAACATTTGGAAAATAATATGTTTTGTTTACTTTCTAAAGCCTAGTACACACAATGAGATTATCGGACGATTGATCATCCGTTTATTTTTATTTTTTGAATGCTAGTCTTCATATCGAAAACAAAATACAAAAATTCTCGTATGATAGAATAAAAATTCAGAAGTGGTGTAACGTATTTGTATTGTATTTTCGTCTGAAAACTGTACTGATTAAATGAAAATCGAATGATCTGGTATCGTACGAGAAACATTTTCGTGTTTGTCCCTTCGGAAAATTTCGGACGAAAGCTGTGTACTAACAATCATTTTATTGTATGATCGCATCAAAAGTGGTCATTTTTGTACGATATTCTGATCGTGTGTACGGGGCTTAAGTGAAACCTTACATGTACGGGTAACACATTTGAGCATGACATACTGTAGTTCTGCACATTTAAACACTCATTTGCTATTTATGTGCTAACTGATTTGCTGGTAACCTAAAATAATTATTAGGTCCACATGGTAAGGTAGCACACAATAAAATAATGCAAAAACTGCTGTTTTATGGAACTTATACACTTGAAGACCAGGCTTTTTCTGGCACTTTTTGTTTAAAAATTTAAATTAGTATTTTTTTGGTAGAAAATTACTTAGAACCTCCAAACAGAGACCCTAGGGAATAAAATGGTGATTGTTGCATTTTTTAATGTAACATGGTATTTGCGCAGCAGTTTTTCAAACCATAAATACATTTTATTGAGTTTTAAAAAACCCATAATTTTTTCCCCCAATCTTTTGTGTAATGTGAAAAATTATGTTACGCCGGGTAAATAGATATCTAACATGTCACACTTTAAAATTGCGCACGCTCGTGGAATGACGACACACTGCGGTATTTAACAATCTCCATAGGCAACATTTTAAACGCCTTTACAGGTTACCTGTTTAGACTTACAGAGGAGGTCTAGCACTAGAATTATTGCTCTCGCTTCTACATTCATGGCGATACCTCACATGTGTGGTGCGAACATCGTTTACATATGCTTGCATGGCTTATGTATGCATTCGCTTCTGCACATGAGCATGGAGGGTACTTTAAAAAAATTTTCTTATATATTTTAGTTTTTATTTTTACACTGTGCATTACATTTTTATTTTTTATCACTTTTATTCCTATTGCAAAGAATGTAAACAGCTCTTGTAATAGAAATAAGGATGATAGGTCCTCTTTATGGAGAGATCTGGGGTCAAAAATACTCCAAATCTCTTCTTTACCTTTAAAAGCGAAAGATAAAAAAATGGTTTTTAATCTTTTCCTTTAAAAAAAAAAAAAAAATGATTTACTTCCTGCCTAGACCGGAAGTTACATCATGACGTCCATAGTGGTGGCAGCATCATGTTGTGGAGATGCTTTTTTTCAGCAGGGACAGGAAAGTTGGTCACAATTGATGGGAAGATGGGTGGAGCCAAATATAGGGCAATTAGGGCAATTTTAGAAGAAAACCTGTTAAGAGTCTACAAAAGACTTAAGACTGGGGCAGAGGTTCACCTTCCAGCAGGAAAACGACCCTAAACATACAGCCAGAGCTACCATGGAATGGTTTAGAACTTTAGATCAAAGCATATTCATGTGTTAGAATGGCCCAGTCAAATTCCAGACCTAAATCCAATTGAGGATTGCAAGACCTAAAAATTGCTGTTCACAGACGCTCTCCATCCAATCTGGCAGAGCTTTAGCTATTTTGCAAAGAAGAATGGGCAAACATTTCACTCTCTAGATGTGCAAAGCTGGTAGAGACATCCCCAAAAAGACTTGCAGCTGTAATTGCAGTGAAAGATGGTTCTACAAAGTAGGAAAAAAAATACATTTACATTTTTGGTTGCAACATGACAAAATGTGGAAAATTTCAAGGGTTATGATGAATATTTTTTTTAAGGCACTGTATGTTCCTTCGGGATTTGCTTGTCTGACCTCTCTTAATTTTGCCCTGAGGGTATACTTTACATAAGGCGTAATTATATGGAATACACAAAAGATAATTTGGGGTGTATTGTTGTTTTATTTCCTGTGGCAAAACAGATATATCGGCTGCACAGTGCCTAAAGCAGGCCATACACCAGTAGAATTTTGTTTTAAAAAGTTCATTTTTTTTAAAAGTTCATTGGATTTTTTTTAATGACTAGTGGGATCAAATCAATTATCATGTTTGACCTTAGTGATGAGAAAATTCAAAGATGCAGGATGAAAAATGTTTTCTTGTTACTTATTTGAACAAACAAAATTCTAATCATGAATCAGAAAAATTTGTACATATTGCAATGTACATGTGCTAGGCACAAAAGAAACCTGTTAGTCACCTACAGTCCAAGCCAATTCTGACATTTCTCTCATACATGTAAAAATCTGCAATTTTTGATAGAATATTACTTGGAACCCCCAAACATTTTGGATTTCTTTTTTAGGCAGGGGCCCTGGAGAATAAAATGATTGTTGCAATTTTTCATACATTGCACAATGTCTGCACAGCGCAGAGGCGTAACTAGAACCTTCTGGGCCGTGGTGCAAAAAACCATTAAGGGCCCCCCTGACCTCTGGTCCTGGGGCCTTCCCTCCCAGCCTGGGGCCCTTCCCACTAACTCCGGGCTCTTTACTTCCATCACAGGGCCCTTTACTATAGTCCTGCAGTGGGACCCTTACACGTGTTCTGCAGCAGGCCCTTTCCTGTCGGTAGGGTTGCCACCTTTTCTTCAAGCCAAACCCGAACACTTTAGCGGCACCACAGCAATTTTTTTGTAGTATAAAGTATACATATATTTTGTCATTAAATAATATTTCTAATCATATGGTTTTAAGGACAAGTGTCCCCCCTTACATTGGAGTCCACAGAGTTCCCTTTTACATCTGAATCCACAGAGTTGTGTTTCCCTTTACATCTGAACTCGCAGAGTTCCCCTTTACATCTGAATCCACAGAGCTCCACGGTACATCTGAACTCAGAGTTCCCTTACACTGTAAGGGGGTCTCTGCACACTCTGATGTAAGGGAGAACTCCGATTTAAGGAGGAACACTGATAACTCTGATGTATGGGGGAATGCTGCAGACTCTGGTGTAAAGGGGAACTCTGATATAAGGGGGTCTCTGGTAACCAGAGCCCCCACATACATCATAGTTCCCAGCATTCCCCTTTAATCAGGGTTCCAAGAGTCTCTCTTACATGAGATTCCAGAGAGCCTCCCTTATATCCTTATATCAAAATCCGCAGAGCCCTCCTCTTTTCACAGTCAGCAAAGATCCACTTACATCAGAGTCTGCAGAGCCCTCCCCCCCTTCCGTCAGAGTCCCTCTTACATCAGAATCCACAGAATTTCACAGTAAGGGGAAGCTCTATGGACTCTAATGTAAAGGGGAACTCCGATGGAAGGAGTGTTCTGGGAACCCGATTTAAGGGGGTGCTCTGATGTAAAAGGGAAAGCTGTGGACTCTGGTGTAAAGGGGAACTCTGATGTGAGGGGGGGCTCTGCTCACCAAAGCCCCCTTTACATCAGAGTCAGCGGCGCACCCCTTAAATCTGAAATCTCCTTACATTATTGTACTGATTCAGAGGCATAGAAGGGGGGGCTCTGCGGACTCTGATGGAAGGGGGGATTCTGATGTAAGGGGGGGGGCTCTGCAGACTCTGATGTAAGGGGAGGCACTGTGGACTCTGGTGTAAAGGGGAACTCTGATGTAAGAGGGTCGCTGCTCACCAAAGCCCCCTTTGCATCAGAGTCTGCGGAGCACCCCTTAAATCTGAGGTCTCCTTACATTATTGTACTGATTCAGAGGCAGGAAAGATAAAGGAGGGGGTGAATGGATGAATGTGAGCTTACTCACCCCAAGAAGCAAGGAGACTCATGCAATCTGCATATCCTCCACGTTCATTCTCCATGCAGTTCCCGGCTGCTGGGCTTTCCTGCCCACTCATCCCCGGCTTCCCCACTCGCCCTCTAATTCGATTGGAGTTTGGGCAGGGCCACGGGCACACACAGGAGGACAAGGGTGGGAGGAGGAGTAGATCTAGCTCTTTCTCTCCTGAGTCGCCTCTCCTGTCCGTGCGAGGCGCCCGCGGAGGGGGGGGCTGTCAGTGCTGTCTCTGCCTGGGCAGTGTAAGTGAGAGTGTAACAGACACTCTCCGCTTACAACTACACCCAGTAACCCCGCCGTGGATTCGCGCACCATGCTTTTGGCCCCCCCAGTGGCGAAATGCCAGGGCCGAACGCATGTGCTACTGCTGCAACTCTGGCAGTTCTGCCTCTGGCGCACGCAGCAGTTTATCAAACACACATTTTTCTATAAAAAATAAACTTTATTGAAAGTTAGTGCATACAAACACAATATAGTACACGTTTTTGGTAAAAAAATATGATGTTATGTAGAATAAATAGATACCCAGCATTCCACTTTTTAAAATTGTGCAGGCCTGTGGAATGGCGACAAACTACGGTACATTAAATTATCCATAGGCGATGTTAGAAAAGCATTTACAGTTACCAGTTTAGAGTTAAACAAAAGGTCTGGTGATAAAATTATTGCTCTCGCTCTGACATTTTGTGGCGATAAATTCCATTTGTTGTGTGATCACCATTTACATATGCATGTGGGACCTACATGCGCGTTTGAATTTCCGTGTAAGCACAGGGGGCAGGGGCACTTTAAATTTTGTATTACAGTGAGGGAAAAAGGTATTTGATCCTCTGCTGATTTTGTACATTTGCCCACTGACAAAGAAATGATCAGTCTATAATTTTAATGGTAGGTTTATTTTAACAGTGAGAGACAAAATAACAAAAAAAAAAAAAAAAGTTATACGTTGATTTGCATTTTAATGAGTGAAAAAATGACTTAGTACTTGGTGGCAAAACCCTTGTTGGCAATCAGAGGTCACACGTTTCTTGTAGTTGGCCACCAGGTTTGCACACATCTCAGGAGGGATTTTGTCCCACTCCTCTTTGCAGATCCTCTCCAAGTCATTAAGGTTTAAGGCTGATGTTTTGGTAACTTGAACCTTCACCCTCCACATATTTTCTATGGGATTAAGGTCTGTAGACTGGCTAGGCCACTCCAGGACCTTAATGTGCTTCTTCTTGAGCCACTCCTTTGTTGCCTTGGCTGTGTGATTTGGGTCATTGCCATGCTGGAATACCCATCCACAACCCATTTTCAATGCCTTGGCTGAGGGAAGGAGGTTCTCACCCAAGATTTGATGGTACATGGCCCCGTCCATTGTCCCTGAATTTGTCCTATCCCCTTAGCAAAATAACACCCCCAAAGCATAGTGTTTCCACCTCCATGTTTGACGGTGGGGATGGTGTTCTTGGGGTCATAGGCAGCATTCCTCCTCCTCCAAACACGACGAGTTGAGTTAATGCCAAAGAGCTTGATTTTGGTCTCATCTGACCACATCACTTTCACCCAGTTCTCGGAATCAATTAAATGTTCATTAACAAACTTCAGACGGGCCTGTACATGTGCTTTCTTGAGCAGGGGGACCTTGCAGAGCGGACATGGACACAGCTCACTATTCTCTGTGGGACGGTCGGATGGAAACAGACTGCCTGTCCAATTCCATCGGATACCATCCGAACTGATCTGCTAGATGGATAGGGAATGGAATCCTCATCCGTCTGTTTTTAGCGGACTGGATCAGACACATGTCCGTTTACATCAGCCTCTCCATAGAGAACAATGGGTGGTCCGATTGGGACCACCTGAAAAACGGACAGACAGACCCGATCAGTGTGCTTGTGTGAAAGGGGCCTAAGGCCTTGTTCACATAGGGCATACACAGCCTACCTTTACAGGGATGCACAGGTGTTTCGTGCATCTCTGTGCAAGCAGTCCCATTGATGTCATTTGGGATGTAGCACCTGCACAAACAGAGCCATTGCTCACAATTTTACATCCATGTAGGTCCGCATACATGTCCCTGAGCTTACACTGTATGAGTTCGGGGTGGTGTACCCACACCCACACGGATGTCAGATTGGGAACAGCAGCTATGCCTGTGCAGCTGTTGCAATCCAATTGACATGGGACTGCCTGTACGGGGATGCACGGAACACCTGTGCATTCCTGTGTGGGTAAACATGGCCCCCCATGGACATACACTTTAGTACGCCACATGTGAACAAGGCTTTAGTACTAATTTAGCAGGAATTTTGTAAGTTACGTTGTGTTTATGTGCAATATTAATGATTTTAGTTTATTGTTAATGAAAATAGCGCTATGATGAACATTTGTGCAATTATTGCGGGGCCCAACAAATCAGTAGCACTTTTTTTATTCTACAGGTCATGTGCTTTTAGAAAATGTCTAGTTTGAGGGGTCTTTTCAAATTCTGAAAGCTGTAAGTGAAAAATTAAATACTCCAGATTTTTAGAGAAATTTTTGGGTACGTTCAATTTTCACCATTTTGCAAAAAAACGCAATTTAAAATTTACAAATATTTGTTATTTATTAACTCCATGCAGTTGATAAACACTCCACTTAACACTCCATGTCAAGCTTTTATATTTAGTAGGGATTTAGCAGGAATTTTGTAAAATTAGCTGTGTTTTTTCTGCTAATAATGGTTTTAGTGTATTTTTTGCAAATATATTGGTTTGATAAACATTTGCGCAAATACCGCAGGGTCTAAAAAAAATCAGTAGCCCCTTCTTTTTATTCTACTGATCATGTGCTTTCAGAAAACATATGGTTTGGGGGATCTTTCACAAATTTTGAAAGCTTTAAGTGAAAAATAAAAAAGCAAAGGAAAAATTGCAAAAATGGTCTGGCCGCCTGAGTGTACAAAATGGAGCACAGGCCTGGCAGCGAAAGGGTTAACTATCTTTAGAAATCATTTTTTTAGTTGTTTTTTTTAGCGCTGCACTGATTTGTATGACTTTTAAATCTAGGATTTGATGTATTGGCCTTGAGTGCATAGCTGCTTATACATTAGGGATAGTTTTGCTCTGATTGACCTCTTTACCTCCACTTTAAACAGATTGAAAGCAGAGTATGGTATACATATTTGTGTATATAATTGAGATTTTTATAGCTGTTATTGTCCATTTTGGGTTATCTGTTGGGCAGACAACTGCAGTACAACATCTGGAGGACTTTCAGCAGAATTTGAAGTGTCTGTTGTGAATGATGCTGCTTGTTGTCCCTTAAGGACTATCAGCAAAATGTACACTGACTGAACAGCTGAGTTTTTATCAGTCTTTTGACCAACTGCTATTGTCCTCATTGCAAACAGGCAGCAATAAAGACATTGGTACATGGTTGAGAAAAGGTGGCTGTATATTATGATGGTGCAGCTACAGTATTACATTTTTGCCCCCCATAATTCAGAGACTGGAGGACTGTGCCATGTGTATGAATACCTTTTTTATGGCCTGTGTATACCGAAAATGATGTTATGTTGCCAGAAAGTTCTCTTTTATTTGCTGAGTGTGAACTTGTTTACTGTACGATACCAAATTAGTAAACATGTCATACCATGCTTCCTTGTACGCATACACAGATCACATGACCCCCTCCTTGAAATATCTTTCTATTATTCTGTAGGGTGTGTGTACGCTGTGTCAGTGTGCAATGCATGTACTGCATACTATTATGTGTATTATCTCATGTCATGTGCCATTTATGTTGTGCTCTGCGTGTGCTGCGTGTAAATTTACCCCTGTGCTGTGTATGCTGTTTGTGTTCTGTGCTGTTCTCTGCTCTGTATACTTCACTTCCTGAGAGGGCAACCACTTTAACTACTTTCAAATGTTACATAAAATTAAAATAATAATATTTGTGCTACATAAAATCTTCAATATCAATTAAAACACCCGCTAAATGGCAGTGTAGTACCTTTTAAAGGACACGGCAATGATAAACTTCCCTGTAGAATCAATAAGCTTGCAAAAAATTTTAACCGTTACTATACTGCAGGTAAGTAAGTGGTTAACAACGTGAAATAAAATTAGACATTTGTTATGTCAAAAATGGAAACTATGCAAAGGAAAAGTGTTGAAAATGTAATCTTTTAGAATAAAAAAAATCTACAAGGCGGTTACTGATTCAAGGGAAATAGTTATTCAACTGTATAATAATCAATAAGTAAATATTTAAGATAACATAAATGTATATAAGGTAAAAATCAACACAATGTAATTACCCATTCTAAAATAACTTCTTTTCTGAATTGCTGGTTACCAGAGTTTTTAGAATGGCTGCTGTGGCTTTCAAGATGGCTACTCTTAAAAAGGAATTACTTCTTGCAACCTCAAAGCATAAGGTGTCCAGGAATCTTCATGAATGTAGAGCAGGGGTCTCAAAGTACCAGCCCGCGGGCCATTTACGGCCTGTGGACCAGTTACAAATTGCCCGCAGGCAGGGCCGTTCCTAGGCGGGTGGGAGCAGCTGGGAGCTTTCCCCGTCTCCTCTCCCCCGCATGCTGCTGCAGCCCAGCGTGCGCAATACAGGAGAGCAGAGCGGAGGGAAGATCCGCCCATCTAGTTCTATAGAGAAGTGCCCGCTATCGAATAGTGCCGGGGACGAACTGCGCATGCGCCGTACGTAATACCACAACAGCTGCGCACATTAGCTGACTGAAGACATTTTTCAGTCAGATTGTGCTAAGGCACATTCATGTAGGTGAGGGACGGAATTTAACACGAAGGAGGCGGATGTTTTCATTGATGGCCAGTGCTGATCTAACATGAAGGGGCGGATGTTTTCAAGGATGGCCACTGCTGCAAAGATGGGGGCAGAATTTTAAACGTTTAACTAGCTAAATAGGCCCTCCAGGAAAAATAGCAGATAAAGATTTGTTTAGCAGATTTGTTTGGGCATCGTTTGTTTGGGCATCGTTTGGGCATCGTGTTCCCTCACGGCTCTGGACACGTTTGGAGTTTTGCTGCTATTTAATTTGGAGGTCCCTTCCTTTATTGCCTGTTGGTGATACAAGCTAGATTGACTCATTGAACGTACGTTCTTATGAGTTCAATTCCTCTGGTAAGCCTTCACTCTTTCTGTGTGGAGGGTTCGTCACACCTATTCTTTTGCATGCGTTATCCACGTGGTGATTAAGTAATTCCATATACCCTCTGGATTAACAGCAGTCTTGTGCATCTGAAGAGATATCCGAAGAGTGCTAGAGACTGTATTTTTTGCACATTGTGGACTGACATAGTTCTTTGTTTCCACGTTTTTGCATATGTGTTATTTCATAAGCTTGTTAAATCTTTAGCGCTACACTTGTTTGTGCACTTATCGGGGGAGAAGAGCCTTGGTAAGAGAGGTAAGGTAAGAACCCAAAGATCACTGTGGCTGAGCTCCAGAGATGCAGTCAGGAGATGGGAGAAAGTTGTAGAAAGTCAACCATCACTGCAGCCCTCCACCAGTTGGGGCTTTATGGCAGAGTGGCCCGACGGAAGCCTCTCCTCAGTGCAAGACACATGAAAGACCGCATGGAGTTTGCAAAAAAAACACCTGAAGGACTCCAAGATGGTGAGAAATAAGATTCTTTGGTCTGATGAGACCAGGATAGAACTTTTTGGCTTTAATTCTAAGCGGTATGTGTGGAGAAAACCAGGCACTGCTCATCACCTGTCCAATACAGTCCCAACAGTGAAGCATGGTGGTGGCAGCATCATGCTGTGGGGGTGTTTTTCAGCTGCAGGAACAGGACGACTGGTTGCAATCAAGGGAAAGATGAATGCGGCCAAGTACAGGGATATCCTGGACAAAAACATCCTCCAGAGTGCTCAGGACCTCAGACTGGGCCGAAGGTTTACTTTCCAACAAGACAGTGACCGTAAGCGCGCAGCTAAAATAACGAAGGAGTGGCTTCACAACAACTCTGTGACTGTTCTTGAATGGCCCAGCCAGAGCCCTGACTTAAACCCAATTGAGCATCTCTGGAGAGACCTAAAAATGTCTGTCCACCAATGTTTACCTTCCAACCTGACAGAACTGGAGAGGATCTGCAAGGAGGACGGGCAGAGGATCCCCAAATCCAGGTGTGAAAAACTTGTTGTATCTTTCCCAAAAAGACTCAGGCCCCTTTCACACTTGTACGACTTGTCCCACGATTTTGTACTGCAAGATTTTCAATGACTACCATTCATATTGGCACGTTTTTAAGTCGTGCCGACTTCAAACTAGTCCCTGCACTACTTTGGTCCAACTTCCATACGATTTGTACTCCATAGACCTCAATGTTAAACCCTCAAGTAGCATGCAAATCGTACCTGAATAATATAGACACGATTTCAGCACTACTTTGTAAGCATAAGCTGAGAATGGTTAATGTCAAAGTTGTGGCAAAGTCGTACAAAGTAGTACTGCTCCAAAATCGCGGCAAAATAGCGGCCACGAAATCGCGGTCAAATCGCGCGACTTTGAAGTTGTAAAAGGGGCCCCATGGCTGTATTAGATCAAAAGGGTGCTTCTACTAAATACTGAGCAAAGGGTCTGAATACTTAGGACCATGTGATATTTCAGTTTTTCTTTTTTAATAAATCTGCAAAAATCTCAACAATTCTGTGTTTTTCTGTCAATATGGGGTGCTGTATGTACATTATTAAGGAAAAAAATGAACTTACCGTATATACTCGAGTATAAGTCGAGATTTTCAGCCCTTTTTTTTAGGCTGAGAGTGCCCCCCTTGACTTATACTCGAGTCATCGCCAACTGCCTACATGATCAGCGTGTCATGCAGACAGACGGCGGCCATTCCACTGTTCAAAAGCCGCTCCTCCTCGTCTGTGATAGGCAGAACACTCAATTTCCCAGCAGTCAGTGTACAGCCTATCACGGACATTCTGTCATCCTCGTCCGTGGTATGAGGATGAGAGAATGTCCAGGATAGGCTGAGTGCTGGGAAATTGAGTGTTCTGCCTATCACAGATGAGGGGGAGGTGCGGATTTTGAACAGTGGAATGACTGCCGAATGTTATTATGACAAGCTGATCAGGGGATGCAGAGCGGCACACGGAGGCTGCAGATGGCCACATGGAGGCTGCAGATCGGCACACGGAGGCATGCACTGGACACAGGGACACATGCACAGGACAAAAGTAGGCTGCACAGGACACATGCACAGGACACAGGTAGGCTGCACTGGACACAGGGACACATGCCCAGGACACAGGTAGGCTGCACAGGACACAGGGACACATGCACAGGACACAGGTAGGCTGCACAGGACACAGGGACACATGCACAGGACACAAGTAGGCTGCACAGGACACATGCACAGGACACAGGTAGGCTGCACAGGACACAGGGACACATGCACAGGACACAGGGACACATGCACAGGACACAAGTAGGCTGCACAGGACACATGCACAGGACACAGGTAGGCTGCACAGGACACAGGGACACATGCACAGGGCACAGTGAGGTATGCAGCTGCAGATGGGCATTGTTGACCCTCTTTTCCACTTACAGTAGCTGCTGCATTTCTCACCCTCAGCTTATACTCGGGTCAATAAGTTTTTCCCAGTTTTTTTGTGGTAAATTAGGGGCCTCGGCTTATATTCGTAACGACCTATACTCGAGTATAAAGGGACGGTGTAAAATAAGAAAGGGGGGAGAAATAATTTCAATTGCCCCGTCCTTTTGTGCTCGGGCGCTGAAGCGAATGCATACGTAAGTCACGCCCACATGTAAACGGTGTTTAACCTCCCTGACGGTATTCCAGAGTGTGGCTCAGGGTTACATTTCAGTACCATAAGCTGTAACCCTGAGCCATACTCAGGATTGCATCTCAGGATCTTGGTGCAGGTTACTTACCTTGTCCCCAGGATCCTGCGATGTCCCCCCACTGTGTCTGCGTTCTTTGTCTTCCGCCCAATACCTCTATGTGCTGGGCTCCGTTCCCTGCAATTGTTGCGACGCATGGGGGCAGAGCCCTGCGGCAAATTCAAAAAGTACAAATTCATAACACATACAGTACACTGTAATCTGTAGTGATGTCTCCTAGACTCTTGTTTGGACAGATTTAAGTGTGTTATTACTAAGAATTACAGGCCTAAAATCTAAAATGCCAAATTTCTATGCAAAACAATGTCCCGCTTTGAGACGCAAAAATCTGACATAATCATACCGCCAGGGTAGTTAAACCACGCGTGAGGTATCGCCGCGACCGTACAGCGAGACCTCCCTGTAACTCTACACAGATAACCTGTAAACATTTTTAAAGCGTTGCCTATGGAGATTTTTAAGTACTGTAGCTTGTCGCCATTCCACAAGCATGCACAATTTTAAAGCATGACATGTTGGGTATCTATTTACTCAGCGTAACATCATCTTTCACATTATACAAAAAAATTGTGCTAACTTTAGTGTGTTTTTTTTTAATTCATTAAAGTGTATTTAAAAAAAAAAATCTGCATTTGAAAGACTGCTGCGCAAATGCAGTGTGACATAAAATATTGCAACGATCACCATTTTATTCTCTTTACTAAAAAAATATGTAATGTTCTAAGTAGTTTCTCCCCACCATCTTATCACGTGCCGGGGTTGTATGTTGGATATATGTTGTTTGTTCTTGTGTCTTTTTTTTGTATGAAAAAATAATAATAAAGAATAAAATGATTTAAAAAAAAAGTGGTTGTAACGCAAAAAAAAAAGAGATTCTGTTCCCTAATAGCACAAGCACTGTGCTGTTTAACCTGCTATCTAATCTGTCCCTCTGTAGGCTGTAAAATACCTAGCTGATCCTGCCTGGTTCTGTCCCCCCCCCTGTAAACTGACCATGGTTTATCATGGCTGCTGAGCCCTGACACCGTGGTCAGTTTACGTGCCTCCGTTATCCAAAGCTCTCGACTGTCCTCTCCCCCCTGCCTGTTAGCTCTGTGTGTCTGTATGCGCCGTCTCTGCCCTGCTCCTGCCGCTATTAGTACTAAACTAATTTTTAAAAAATATCACTGCCAGCCCCTCGTTTTTTTTCAGCCATAATGCACAGTGTTAGTGTTTTTTTTAAAACAAAGCCTCTAAATACCTTTTTCAGATATCTTCAGACCAATCAAGGGACTCCTGGCCGCTGTACACTTCCGATCCAGGGCTACAGATGGAGGTGCTGAGTGACCAGCACGGTGGTCCCGTCACCACCCCGGCTGATGTTAGAGCGAGATCTCTGCCCCTCCTGCTGTAGCCCTGTATCGGAGTAGGAGAGAGCCCGGGAGTCACGTGTCTGGCCTGAAGATACATGGAAAAAAAAGGTATTTAGAGGCATTGTTTTAAAAAAACACTAACACTATGCATTATGGCTGGATACAAGAGAGAGGCTGGCAGTGAATGTAATGTAAAGTGGAATTCCACCCAAAAGTGTATCTTCCGCTTTAATCGCTCTTCGCCCCCTTACATGCCACATTTGGCATGACATTTTTTTTTTTTTGGGTGGGGGGGGGGCATGCAACTAGTTTTGACAGGTACCCAGCTCCCACTTCCGCTCTCGGCGCCTAGGCGACCCCTCCTCTCCCCTTCACTGCCTGCAATCTTCTGGGACATGTCACATGTCCCAGAAGATTGCACGGCCACTGAGAAGGCGCAGTGCACACCCGGCTGTGAAGCCGCAAGCTGTCACAGTTGGGTGCCAACAGTTGCAATGCCGGCATCGCGGAGAGGGAGAGGAGCGAGGTTTCAGGCAGCCGCATTGCTGGACTGTGGGACAGGTGAGTGTCTGTTTATTAAAAGTCAGCAGCTACACTTTTTATAGCTGCTGACTTATAATAAACTAAAAAACGACTGTAACAAAGCTTTAAGGATTCATGTACGCTGCAGCTGCTAAACTCATGTTTAGGAGCAGTTGGGCATTTTTTTCAGCAGCTTCTGAACTCTCCTCAATGTTATCTTATGTGTACTACAGTTGTTTAGAGGCAGTTGAGTCTACTGATGTCTTTTTTTTTAAAGCAGATAAATCGCGGTTAGGACTGTAGTTTACCGGCATTTCAAGCGCCAAATACTTGTAACTGCTTGTAAAATTTCAGATAAAGCGTTAAGCCCCCCCCCACCACCACCACCCCAAAGCACCTTGTCCTCATGTTGATCGGGACAAGGGCCTCTTCATGACAACACTGCGCTGTGGTTGTCGGGGTCTACAGGCTGGGGGCTTATAAAAATCTTAAAGCCCCCTTTAACAAGGGGCCTCCAGATCCTGCCCCCCCAATGTAAATGAGTATGGGGTACATTGTACCCCTACCCATGCACCCCAAAAAAAGGCAATGTAGTGTACATATAAAAAAAGGGACGGTGTGGACAAGTCCTTTATTAAATATCTCCCTCCAGTGTTCTTCCTCTGGTCTTCTCCCTCCGGTCTTCTTCCTTTGTTCTTCTTCCTTCGGTCTTCTCCACCATTGGGTCTCTTGGTGATATCACCAGATGGCTACGCCCCTTTGCTATATAAGAACTGGCAGAGAGCAGAGCTGGCAAAAAGATGGATAGACAGCACCGGAGGAGGACAAGGTCGGCGGCGGAGAAGACTGAAGGAAGAACACCACAGGGAGATATTTAATAAAGGACTTATCAAACCGTCTTTTGTTTTTATTTATACTACACTGGCTTTTTTTTGGGGTGAATGGGTAGGGGTACAATGTACCCCATTCTCATTCACATGGGGGTGGCGGGATTTGGAGGCCTCCTTCTTAAAGGGGGCTTCCAGATTCCGATAAGCCCCCTGCCCGAAGACTTCAACAACCACAGCCCAGGGTTGTCGGAGAGAGGCCCTTGTCCCCATCAAGGTGCTTTTGGGGTGGGGGGCGCAGAGCCTCCCCTGGCCCAAAGCACCCACACCACCCATGTTGAGGGCGTGTGGCCTGGAACGGTCCGGGCGGGGGGGGGGCGCGCCTGCTCCTTCCCCCTCTTTCCTTAACTGCCAGGCTGCATGCTTGAATAAAAGTCTGGTATGGATTTTGGCGTGGGGTTCTCGTTTGCCGTTTTTTACATTTTTAAATTTTTTTTTTTTTTTTTTCCCCCTTAAAGATCCTCAGAGCAAAAGTTGCACCACAAGTCGGATCATGATGATCTGTCTTGGATGCGACTTCGATTCAAATCAATGGGCTGAGAGTCGGATCAGTAGATGGCTTTCATAGGGAACCATTGATTTTGAATAGAGGCAAAGAAACGCTGCTAAAAGCGAACGTGGCTAAACGCGCATAAACGCTGATGCAAAAAGCTACTAAAAGCGTGTTTTTACAGCCGCTTTTTCCTGGCGTTGGTAGTGGCTTTGCAGCTCATTTTTTCGAACGCCCCGTGTACATAAGGCCTAAGTGGATTTAACATTAGATATATTTAATGCAACAGTTCACAGTACTCACTCTAACAAAGGGTGGCACCATGTTTGGTTAGGCGCTATCTAGGGTCAGTATCTATATTCTTGACTGAGGTGCTGGCTCTGAGAAGATACATTGATGCAAACTCTGGTGCCTGGGCAGTTCTTAGTAGTGTTCACCAATGTCTGGCAGCTTGCTGCCTCTCACCTTGTGACCTGCTAAAAATGATTTGTCTGCAGGCATTAATATGCATGTTTATGTACTTGTCTTGCATTATTTTTAACCACATTCCGACCAGCGTATGATGATATACATCGGCACAATGGCACGGCTGGGCAAATAGGCATACAGGTACGTCTCCTTTAAGAAGCGGCATTGTGGGCACACGCCCGCCGCGTGCTCCATGACCGCGGGTCCCGCAGACTTAATGTCTGCCGGGTGCCCGCAATCGTGTCATGGAGCGGAAGAACGGGGAGATGCCTTTGTAAACAAGGCATTTCCCCATTCTGCCTAGTGACATGACAGAGATCACTGCTCCCTGTCATCGGGAGCAGTGATCACCGTCATGTGAGTAGTAGCCCACCCCCCTCACAGTTGGAATCACTCCCTAGGACACACTTAACCCCTTGATCGCCCCCTAGTGTTTAACCCCTTCCCTGCCAGTGTCATTTACACAGTAATCAGTTCTTTTTTTTAGCACTGATTGCTGTATAAATGACAATGGTCCCAAAATAGTGTCAAAAGTGTCCGCCATAATGTCACAGTCGCTGCCATTACTAATAAAAAAAAAAAATACTAAAAATGCCATAAATCTATCCCCTATTTTGTAGACGCTATAACTTTTGCACAAACCAATCAATATACGCTTATTGCGATTTTTTTTTTTTTTTTTTTACCAAAAATATGTAGAAGAATACAGATCGGCCTAAACTGAAGGAAATAATTAGTTTTTTTATATATTTTTGGGGGATATTTATTATAGCTAAAAATTAAAAATATTGCTTTTTTTTCAAAATTGACGCTCTTTTTTTTTGTTTATAGTGCAAAAAATAAAAACCGCAGAGGTGATTAAATACCACCAAAAGAAAGCTCTATTTGTGTGGAAAAAAAGGACGTCAGCTTTGTTTGGGTGCAACATCGCACGACCTCGCAATTGTCAGTTAAATCGACGCAGTGCCGAATCGTAAAAAGTGCTCTGGTCAGGAAGGGGGTAAATCCTTCCGGGGCTGAAGTGGTTAAACAGATTTAACAAAGCCTTTTCTACAACCTACAGTAAATCAGCATGATGTAGATATAGGAATGGTTAAAAATAATAGATGAATAAATAATATGGCTGGCAGTCCCCGGGTTACAAACAAGATTTTGTGGGTTTGTTAAGTTGCATTTGTATTTAAGTTGGAACAGGTACATTTTTTTAAGTGTAGCTCAAGCCAACAAAATTTTTTTTTAAGCTTTTTGGATAACATAAGGAAGGGTTAACACCCCTGTAACATTTGTTTTGCTGTCTATGTCCCTATTCAGAAGATTTCACCTCACTTTCTGTCCCTGTGACAACTGGATTTTGAAAAGTTTGGATTTTTGTGGAAACAAGGATTGGTGATAAAGCTTTAGAGACACCTTTTTCCCATGATAACTCTTACAGGAGTGAATTTCCCTTCCTAGGGGTAGATTTCCTCTCACTTGCTGTCTCCCCCTATTGGTAAGTAGGAGTTGATTGTAAGTCGGATTTTTGTAACCCAGGACCACCTGTATTTGAAACCTGTAGTCATTAACACTCCTCTGCCCCCTTTACTTTAGTGGTCAATGGGAAGAGGACCCTCTTAGATTGGTGTTCAGCAGAAGGGTTCCATCACATTGTGGCTAAGTGGAGAAGTGCTTCCCTATATCAGATACCAGTTTAATGCCCTCCTACAAGGATAATCAATGTTAGGAATGCCCTCCTTACAGACAAATAAAGATGTGTTGTGCCAGTAAATACTTACCCAAGATATGAGAAGAGAAACTCCACTGGTCCCATTCTGCTGAGCCTACAGATTGTTGTTGGTGCCAAAACTGTGCAAGCACTATCAGTTGGAAGGTGCATCTGCCAATGCTCACAGTTCAAGGAACCCCTAGTAACTCCTCTAGGAACCCAAGGGTTTCAAAGAACCCCGATTGAGGTCTAGGCAGAGTCACTTGACTAAAGCTCCTGGACTGCTTTTTAATGATAAAAGGTAGAGCTCTGAAAAATGATAATGGTGCGGGAAATTGTGACTTGACAGAAATTAATTCATGCAGACCTGTAAAATTGCTCAGAGATCTACTTTAATTGCTCAGTCTGTCACTTGTCTCAGGATGCTCCAGCCACCACAATCATTAATTGTGAATATAGTGTTTGGCTAAATGGGGTAGTTGACCTTCCTCTTTCCACAAATCTCCATTCTTTCAGAAGTAGAAGATAGAATAAGAATGCAATATTTTGCCTGAAGATAAAGTACAAAGAGCTGCAAGAGAGATGGATGTAGCCCAGAAATTTCACCCAAAATATATTGTCATTGAGTGCCCAGGATTTCCATTTTTTTTTAAATTTCTTTGTTTAAAGCACTATAGCACATAATTACCAATTTTCAATACTGATTCCTTAGCAATACAACACAATTATTCTGTACTGTATTTTTCTGTGAATAATTGTGTTTCAGCAGTAACTTTAAGTAATTGGATGTATATTTTGCTCCTCTCAGGTAACAGAAATGGAGCCACCATGTGGAAGGAGTTTTATGCAGGTGCTGTGTGAAAAATACAGCCCAGAAAACTTTCCGTATAGGAGGGGTCCAGGAGTTGGTGTGCATGTACCTGCTGGACCTCAAGTGTCACCTATGAAAGGTATGACATTACTTGTCCTAAAGAATATGTTACCCTAGCATTTCATATTCCAAATATGTGTCTGTTGTACCATGTACTTGGTTTAAAAGTATCCTGTTCTTTTTGTATTGCTTCCTTTGTGTGAAATGCCTTGTGTTCCTGCCAGTCCCCCAGCTTTTCTATATCAAACTGACCACTCTAGGCATGAGAACACATCCAACCCTGCGTGGTCCGTTTTCTGGCTGTGCTGGGAAAACATCCCATCCCATCTGTCCTGCAGTGGTCAGACTTTTCCTGACATGCCCCCCATGCACAGTGATTCACTGATAAGGTCGGTATTCTGATGTTTCTCCACCCCCAGCTATCTCATATCCTCTTTTACATCCGAGAACACAGATTTATGTGATCACTTATAGAAAAATAAAAAATAAATATTTATAGCGTGTGTATATATATATATATATATATATATATATATATACATATATATATATATATATATATACATATATATATATATATATATATATATATATATATATATATATATATATATATATACATATATATATATATATATATATATATATATATATGTGTGTGTGTGTGTTTGTGTATATATACAGGCATACCCCACTTTTATGTAACGCAATGGGGTTTATTTACTAAAGCTGGAAAGTGAAAAATCAGGCTCATTTCTGCATAGAAACCACATTTTCCGCATGAGAACGTACGTGTAGATTGACTTGGTGGCAAGGAAATATTGTAGTGACTCTGAGTCAGGCTGTCTTTAAGAGATTTGGCTCGTCTATACTTAATTTGGGGTTGTCTTTCAACATATTTGTTGGCAATCAGATCTGCCAGTAAGAGTGGCCAATACTTCTCAATGATCTGTCTCACTTGTTTGTGCTGCTTAGTATATGAAGTAATAATCCTAACAGTCTGGGAATTGTCCTTGATCTTTTTCTTATGGATCAAGGTATCTCTAACCTGGGTTTTTGCTCTGTTGAATGCTTTCTTAAGGATACTGTGGGTGTAGCCTCTCTCACGTAAACGATCATATAAAAGATTTGCTTCATTCTGAAAGTCACTGTCCCTGCTACAATTGCGTCGCAGTCTTAGATATTGGCTGTAGGGGATGCTGTTAATCTAAGACCTGGGGTGGGAGCTCGATGTGTGCAAGACAGCATTGCTTGCTGATGGCTTCCTGAATAAGGTGGTACCCAGGTAGCCATCAGATTCCACAAAAATTTGAATGTCAAGAAAACTGACAGATTTCATATCACAGGACATGGTGAACTTAAGATTGTAGGTATTGTTGCCAATAATGGTCATAAATTCCATCAATTCTTGCTGAGAGCCTGTCCATATCATTAGTATGTCATCTATATAAAGATGAAAGGTCATCACATAGTCCAGGTATTTTTTATGTCCTCTCTTGCAAACAGATTCCTCTCCCACCCCCCCCCACCCCCCAGGTACAGGTTGGCATATGATGGGGCACGATATGGGTTATAGGCCACCTTCAGGTGATGGACACTGGCACGCCCTAATATAAAAGGTGCACTCCCTATATAACCCCTCCCACTACTGGGAGTATCTCAGTTTTTTCACCAGTGTCTAAGGTGTTGGTCACAAGTAAAGATGTGCTGTGCTGAACTCCACTGGAGCAATCCTTGCTGGGGCTAGCCCACCCACCATAAAGGGTGAAGATTGGGTCTGTTGGTTTTACCACAGAAAATCCTGCGGCGGGAAAGGTAAGTGGAGTTTTTCTAAGAAATTTTTGAATTTTCTTATGAATGTCTCCTTTAGGTTAGTAAATGTTGTCATGCTCATGTGTCACCACTGGGGACTGTATAGAGCACATACCTTCTCACGCTTCCTCAGAGAGCTCATGATGTGTCCGGAGCAGCAGCTTCCATTTCCTCCAGCCAGCAGCAGACCTCCGATAAGTCTGGGGGGGGTGGGTTTCTTCCCCACCAGACGCCCCCCACCAGTGCTATTTTGCTCTTTAAAAAAAAAAAACGCCATGCCGCATTACTCGATGGCTTCCAGGCTCTCCTCGCCATTTTCTCCCCTCTCTGTAAGATCCCATAGGATCAGAGGAGGAGGGGCCTTAGGCGACGAAGGGGGCGGGGCTTAGCGCGGCGTTGCCGTTCTTCAACGCCCAGCACAGGAAAGAGTGTTTTTAAAAGCACTAGTGTTATTGCTGCAAGCTGGCACACAAGAGCGTAGAGGGGCATGAAAGAGGTTGGTGACACAAGCATTCTTTTTGACACATTTACTATTGCATCAGGCTGAGCGTTAATAGCAGTGGCAGTGGCTGACTATTGCTCAAGCAATGGATGTGATTTCTTCTGGTAGTAGCTGTGCATCGGGCTATATTCAGAAGGGTCTCCCTCAAGCTCTGTAAAGCCTACTCTTCAAATGGCATCCTCCCCTATGAAATGTTTGCAACTGTTTTCAACACTGCAGCCCGTGTTCGTTTTACTCTTTTTTCCTCAGCCAGGGCAGGTTTTTAAAAGAAGTTTAGTGACTTTAATCGCATTCCCAGAGTAGTTAATCGCATCCCAGTGTGGTCAAGATGCGACAGGTTCTCTTCCATTTTGCTAAGACCCTCAGACTGAGAAACTAGGGGCAGGAGAAGACGATTCCCTCAGGGGAACGTGGTGAGGCTGATGACTCCTCTTCTGAGGTGTCAATTGCGTGAGAATCAGCTTTCACAATCTGTAAGATTGATGGTAAAATTTCTTGCTGAATGATCTGCTCCACATTTATGTATCCTTAACTGAGTGTTTGGGTTCGCTAAAGCCTCCTCAAGCTGTGCATGCTTTTCCCTGTCCATTCTTTCTTGGGAAAATTTTTTGTACTTGGAGGATCACCCAGATAAGCATTATTTTCCTTTCTATAAATTTTTCACACTTTATCCTATGGTAGAGAAAATTCACTAAGCGGGGTATACCAGCAATTAACGCTACTATATCCTTTGTGGGTAAGTTTGACTTGTCCGGCAGACATTACTCAAATACTTAGGGATCCAATGGATAAAAGGTTGGAATTCCTATTATGAAAAAAAAAGCACTTTTTTTTCTTTGGCAGGTTGAGTGTCTCAGCCTGCGCTGAAGTAATTGGTTAATCGTTGATGAACCAGTTTTAACAGGTGTTATCATGCTCAGCAAGTCCAGGAGGCAGCTTTATGTTTGCAGTAGTTTCTATGACAGATTGCGCCTTCGCTAAGCGCCATGCAAGAAGCTCCTGGCTAGTCTTCCCTTTTGCGGTAAGACAGCTATCTGGGGATATTTTGGATATATCCAAAGAATTTATAGCAAAAGAAAGATACCCCCTTTTGCCTTTTAACTGAAGGACTAATTCTGTTTTTCATTTCAAAGTTCCTTCTTCTGTGCCAGGGGCATCAGCCTCCAGGCAGTCACGATGGCCTCCGCCGTCAGGTTCAAAGGGTAATACTCAGGGTTAACCCCAGGGACAAAAGAGGTCTTGAGGGAAGAAGCCTACAAGATACCGTAGCCTCCTTATGAGGAGGTGCCCCCGCTTGCTCAATAGGGAGAATTCTTCTACAGTTCTCAGGGATCTGGCAGAAGGAATGTCAAGACGAATGGGGGACTTCCTTAATAGCTCCAACGTACAAACTGGAGTTCCAAGAGTTTCCGTCTCCTTGTTTTCTCAGATCAAATGTTCATAAGGATCCAGAGAAAAATAAATCATTCTCTCTAGCATTGGATCATCTTTTGGCAAAAAGTGTTCATGGTGGCCCCATGTAAGAGCAGAGATTGGGATTTGGTTAAATCCAAATGGACATTCTAGATCTCAAAAATCTAAAATTCAATTGCTGAATATATTCTCTCCCTTTTTTGCATGAAGATGCATATCTCCATATGCCTATTTCCTCGCTCACTAGTAATATTTTCTTTCCAAGTGTAAAATCTTTTTCAGTGCGTACTTCTACTTTCCGATCTAGCTGCTACACCTCGAGTACAAGGTTCTGGCTCCTTTTCTAGCCAGATTGAGGGCCCAAGGAATAACGATTATGGTTTACCTAGTTGATCTGTTCTTGTTAGACCAGTCGGTAGCCCGCTTAGACCAAAAGTATGGTCACCACATTTGACTACCTGGAATATCTAGGTCAGATTCTCAACCTAGGAGGAATCTTCTTTAAAACATGAAGAAAATACTTGGATGTTTTTCTCCTATTCAACTTTGCGTGAGGTTGTCAGTCTCATTCTAGATTGCTGCAAAGCAGTATCCTATCTGCTTGAAACAGAGAATTCAAGACCTATATTCCCAATGTGTCCGACTCCAAAGCCTACGGCCACATCACCCTGATAGTGCTCAATTTCGTCCGATCTTGGAGGCTAAGCAGGGTCGGCCCTAGTTAGTACCCGGATGAAAGACCACCTGGAAATACCAGGTGCTGTAGGCTGAGTGCGCCAGAGCCTCAGTTTATGGTTAACATCCAAAAATCTGCAAAGGCGAAAATCCTTCTTTCAGTTACCTGGGAAATAGTATCAGCATATGCCAACCTTTTTTTGTTTAGGTTGGGGGACAGTCCTGAAAGAGGCAGCTGTCCAGGAGAAGTGGCCTAGATCAGAAATGGCCTTGCCCATTAACATTTTAAAAATTCAAGCAGAACACTTGGTTCTGAGGGCCTGAACGTTCAGTTTAAGGTATTGTCCTGCTAGGAGTCAATCCGTTTATGCCACAGCAATGACCTATATTAATCACCATGGGGGCACAAGAAGTTGTGCAGCCCAGAGAAAGGTGAATCTTATCCTATCTTGGGAAGAAGACAATGTACTTTGCCTATCGGCAGTTTTCATTCTAGGAATAGAAAATTGGCAGGCGGACTACTTGAGTCGTCAGCAGTTTTTCCTGGGAGAATGGTTCCTTTACCCCTATATCTTCCTGTCAATATATCAAGGATGGGGGATCCCAGACAAAGATCTGTTTGTGTCCAGGATCAACAAAAAAGATTGACAATTTTGTGTCAAGAACAAAGGATCCACTAGCATGCAGAACGGATGCCTTGCTATTCCCGTGGAATCGGTTCTCTCTGATTTGTGCATTCCCTCCTATTCTGCCTGCATCCACAACTTCTTCACAGGATCAAGCAGGAAGGGAAGACGTTGATTCTTGTGACCCCCCAGCGGGGTCCACGAAATCTTGGTATGCAGAGATCGTAGAGATGGCAGTAGGGAACCCATGGACCCTACCTTCACGACCCGACCTTCTCTCGCAAGGTCCAAAGTTCCATCCTACTTTACAAACGATAAATTAGTTTGCCTATTGAGGCTCACACTCTGAAGAAGCGTGGGCTGTCAGGTTCTGTAGTTTTCTACCTTGGTTTATGCAGAGCCAGCCTCCATGGTTATATATTATGGAGTCTGGGAAACATATGTCTCCTGGTGGGAAACCAGGAGCTGCACCCCAGGAAATAAGTCTAGGTAGAGTCCTTTATTTTTTTGCAGATGGGTTAAGAAATAAAGCTTGCCTTGAGTGCTTCTAAGGACAGGTCTCGGCCTTATCGGTATTATTTCAACGACCACTTTCTTCGCATTCTTTGATCCATAACTATATTCAGGGGGTAACTCGGCTTAATCTCCGGTTAAGTAACCCCTGAACCCTTGGGACTTGAATTTAGATTTGTCGGCATTACAAAACAGCCATTTTTGGGCCGATATGACATATTCCCTTGGTCCTTTTTTGACAAGGAAACTATTTTTTCTGGTAACCATATCTGCTGCAAGAAGGGTATGAGTATTGCCTGCTCTTTCTTGTAAAGAGCCATATTTTTGTTGTTCACAAGGATGAGATAGTATTGCATCCTCATACTAACTTTTTACCAAATGTAGTATCAGGTTTTTATCTAAACCAGGATATTGGTCTACCGTCTTTTTTTCCAGAACCCTGTTCTTTGGAAGAAAAATCACTACATTTTTTTGATTTGGTGAGAGCAGTCAATGTCTACTTAAAGGCGATTGCTCAGATTCAGAAAACGGATGTTTTTTTTATTCGTGTTGCCTGAAAGTCCTAAAGGAGGACAGGCAGCTTCAAAATCTACTATTCTAAATAGATTCAACAAGCTCATGGTTAAAGAGGTGGATTCCACCCTCTCAAATCAAAACGCACTCCTCTAGGGCTGTTAGTGCTTCCTGGGCAGTGCATCACCAAGCCTCCATGGCTCAAATCTGTAAGGCCGCAACCTGGTCTTCAGTTTATACGTTTATCAGATTCTAGCAAATAGATGTAAAAGCTCATGAGGATATCGCCTTTGGGCGCAGGGTACTGCAGGCTGCAGTATTAGTCCTCTAGTCTCCTATTGCCCTAATTTTTGTTGTGTCTCCCTCCCTTCAGTTGGCATTGCTATGGGACATCCCACATAGTAACTACTATGGCTCTGTGTCCCCTGATGTACAATAAGAAAATAGGATTTTTAAAACAGCTTACCTGTAAAATCCTTTTCTTTGAAGTACATCAGGGGACACAGAGGTCCCTTCCTTCTTTGGTATACACATGTATTGCTTTGCTACAAAACTGAGATACTCCCAGTAGTGGGAGGGGTTATATAGGGAGTGCACTTTTTATCTTAGGGCGTGCCAGTGTCCATCACCTGAAGGTGGCCTATAACCCACATAGTAACTACTAAGGCTCTGTGTCCCGTGATGTACTTCAAAGAAAAGGATTTTACAGGTAAACTGTTTTAAAAACCCTATTTTTTCCCTCCTCGGTGTCATGTGACTCCTTAATGTTACAAGGTCTCAGGTGTGAATGGGGAGCAGGTGTGTTTTATTTGGTGTTACCGTTCTCACTCTCTCATACTGGTCACTGGAAGTTCAACATGGCACCACATGGCAAAGAACTCTCTGAGGATCTGAAAAAAGGAATTGTTGCTCTACATAAAGATGGCCTAGGCCAGTGATGGCGAACCTTGGCACCCCAGATGTTTTGGAGCTACATTTCCCATGATGCTTATGCACTCTGCAGTGTTGTTGAGCATCATGAGAAATGTAGTTCCAAAACATCTGGTGTGCTGAGGTTCACCATCACTGGCCTAGGCTATAAGAAGATTGCCAAGACCCTAAAACTGAGCTGCAGCACGGTGGCCAAGACCATACAGCAGTTTAACAGGACAGGTTCCACTCAGAACAGGCCTCGCCATGATCGACTAAAGAAGTTGAGTGCACGTGCCCAGTGTCATATCCAGAGTTGTCTTTGGGAAATAGACATATGTAGGGCTGAAACAACTAATCGATTAATCGACAACTAATTGACTATGACATTAATCGATTATTTTCATAATTGATTAATCGGCCAATAACATAATGGGGTTAAAAAAACTAAAATTAGCCCTTTAAAGTACAAAAAGAGCAAATTACTACTGTAAGTATTACTTTCACTGTTCCACAGTAAATAAAATGAACCCCTTGCAGTAGCGATTATCTGCTCTTTTTGTACTATAAAGGGTTAATTTTAGTTTTTTTTTTTAACCCCATTATGTTACTAAATGTCTTAGGCCTTGTTCACACCTATACGTTTTTTGGTGCTTTTTGCAGAAACACTACAGTTCATTTAACATGGTTTCCTATGGGACACGTTCACATCTGTGCTTTTTTTCAGCTGCTGCATATTTGTAATGGGTCAGGGACTTTTTTCGATGCAGAATGGTACTTTTTTGGTTCAATATACTTCAATGGAGAAGCTGCAGAAAAGCATGTAGTGTGTTTTTGCAGCAATTTGTGTTTTTTTAATCTGTCCAACAAATTGGAAAAAAATGTAAAAATGCAAATCGCAGCAAAATTCAAAACACACAGCAAAAAGAACTGCAGAAACAGATCGAAGGCAAGCTGCATAGGTGTGCACCAAGCCTTATGCTAGACCTGGCCACACGGATCAATTTTCAGAAGAGAATACTCATACGAAAAATCTTTGTACATTCGCTGAATGAAAGAATGTTGTTTGAAATTTTCACTCGCTTTTAACATTCTGTTTTAAAACGAATATCATTTCTGAACGAAAACCACATACACTGTCTGAAAATTCCTTTGACCAAGAAGTTTTTTATTATTTCTACATTTCCCTGTCACTGTGGTTGAAAAATATGGTCGATTTGACCACACTAACGATTAGCAAATCGAACAAAGTTCCTAAAATAAATTTTTTTTTTAAGGCAGACAGTGATTTAGTATGGCCAGCATATAATATATTACAGTTCTGTTTGAAAGTCTGCAAAACAGTCTAACTTTTTTTTTTTTCTTTAAATAAAAAAAATTGATCTCCAAGTCTGATGATATTTATCAGATTCTCCCTCTAATAGTATATACATATATCTCTTCTGTTTGTTATTCTCAGAGTGGATTAGAGATTTTGCTCCCTAACCATATAGTTGATTATTTATATTTACCACTGCATATAGATATTTAAGAATAAATTGCCTTTTTTAAACTTAAAAATACACCATATATACACCATACTTTTTTTAAGGTTAACCGATTAATTGAGTAATCAAAACAATAATCGGCCAACTAATCGATTATGAAAATAATCGTTAATTGCAGCCCTAGACGTATGAGTGCTGCCAGCATTGCTGCAGAGGTTGAAGTGGTGGGGGGGGTCAGCCTGTCAGTGCTCAGACCATACATCGCACACTGCATCAAATTGGTCTGCATGGCTGTCGTTCCAGAAGGAATCCTCTTCTAAAGATGATGCACAACAAAGCCCGCAAACAGTTTGCTGAAGACAAGCAGACTAAGGACATGGATTACTGGAACCATGTCCTGTGGTCTGATGAGACCAAGATAAACTTATTTGGTTCAGATGGTGTCAAGTGTGTGTGGTGGCAACCAGGTGAGGAGTACAAAGACAAGTGTGTCTTGCCTACAGTCAAGCATGGTGGTGGGAGTGTCATGGTCTGGGGCTGCATGAGTGCTACCGGCACTGGGGAGCTACAGTTCATTGAGGGAACTATGAATGCCAGCATGTACTGTGACATACTGAAGCAGAGCATGATCCCCTCCCTTCAGAGACTAGGCCGCAGGGGAGTATTCCAACATAACGACCCCAAACACACCTCCAAGACGACCACTGCCTTGCTAAAGAAGCTGAGGGTAAAGGTGATGGATTCGCCAAGCATGTCTCCAGACCTAAACCCTATTGAGCATCTATGGGGCATCCTTAAACGGAAGGTGGAGGAGCGCAAGGTCTCTAACATCCACCAGCTCCATGATGTCATCATGGAGGAATGGAAAAGGACTCCAGAGGCAACCTGTGAAGCTCTGGTGAACTCCATGCCCAAGAGGGTTAAGGCAGTGCTGGAAAATAATGGTGGTCACACAAAATATTGACACTTTGGGCCCATTTTGTACATTTTCACTTAGGGGTGTACTCACGTTTGTTGCCAGCGGTATAGACTTTAATGGCTGTGTGTTGAGTTATTTTGAAGGGACAGCAGATTTACACTGTTATACAAGCTGTACACTCACTACTTTACATTGTAGTAAAGTGTCATTTCTTCAGTGTTGTCACATGAAAAGATAGAATAAAATATTTATAAAAATGTGAGGGATGTACTCACTTTTGTGAGATACTGTGTATATGCATGTGTGTAAATATATATATATATATATATATATATATATATATATATATATATATATATATATATATATATATATACATGTGCATCTCATAAAAATTATAATATCATCAAAAAGTTAATTTATTTCAATTCAAAAAGTGAAACTCCTATATTTTATATAGATGTGTTACACACAGAGTGATATAGTTCAAGAATTTCTTTCTTTTAATTTTGATGATTGCTTACAGCTAGTGAAAACCCCAAATTCAGTATCTCAAAGAAAATTAGAACATTACATAAGACCAATAAAAAAAAGATAAATAAAAAAAGGACCAATAAAAAAAGGATTTTTAATACAGAAATTTTGGCTTACTGAAAAGTATGTCCATGTACAGTATAGTATGCACTCAATACTTGGTCAGGCTCCTTTTGCAAGAATTACTGCATCAATGCGGCGTGGCATGGAGGCAATCAGCCTGTGGCACTGCTGAGGTGTTATGGAAGCCCAGGTTACTTTGATAGCGGCCTTCAGCTCATCTGCATTGTTGGGTTTGGTGTCTCTCATCTTCCTCTTGATAATAACCCACAGATTCTCTATGGAGTTTAGGTCAGGTGTGTTTGCTGGCTAATCAAGCACAGTGATACCATGATCATTAAACCCAGAACAAAGAATCAGAATGATCAGAGACATGATCTAAGCTTTCTTTTACTGCTGTTTTAGTGTCTTCTCACCGCACCATTAAATTGTCCTGCTGAAGGTTAATGATTTGCCTGCACTGTCTGTCAAGGGTTCAGCAGTGGATGCACAAATTTAGCGCCTGTAAAGCGCCTCTCCTGTCATGGCTTTCACGCTGGAACGGGGCGCTGGCAGGATGCTTAAAAAGCCCTGCAAGCAGCATCTTTGAGGCGCTTTAGGAGCGGGGTATACCCTGCTCCTAAAGCGCCCCTGCTCATTGAAATCAATGGGCAGCGCCAACGCTTTTAACCCCTTTTCAGCCGCTAGCGGGGGTTAAAAGTGCCCCGCTAGCAGCCGAAAAGAACCACTAAAACTACAATAAAGCGCCATTAACAATAAACGACTCCGCAGCGATTCAGTGTGAAAGTGCCTTCATAGGAAGTGTTCTCTTTAGATAAATCATGTATTGAAATAGCCAGCAGATGTCAGTGTTTCACAAGTTCCAGGAGGATTGGACATGGACATGAGCTATGAAAACCAAAATAACCAATGCTGCAAGGAGATTCCTACATGTTTATCCACAACTGATTTAGCAAAGACGTTTGGAATTAGCAATGCCTTATCTTTTTCCAATAATGATAGTTTTTACTCCTAAACATGTTGATTACATAGGACCCTGTCTTTTTTTTTTCCTTTATGGTTCCTAAAATTAGGGTACATCTAACAGTAGTGTGATATTAGCGTAATTAAAGTGGTTCTAAAGCCTCAAGGTTTTTTTACCTTAATGCATACTATGCATTAAGGTAAAAAACCTTCTCTGCTCCAGGATCCAACAGCCTCCCGTTACCTGAGCCCGATCCAATCCAGCGACGTGCACGAGAGCAGCGTCTCTCACCACTGTCTCCCTTCTCATTGGGCAGATTGATGCCAGCAGGAGCCATTGGCTCCCGCTTCTGTCAATTAACTGAAGTGACAAGAGCAGGGCCGAATCCCGCTGTCTGTGTCAATGGACGCAGCAGAGGGGTTCCGGAGCGAGCACGCACAAAGTACCTCCATGAGAAGCAGCTTCTCGTGGGGCCACTGGACAGATAGCAGGAGCCAGGAGCAAAGGCGGGGGACCAGAGATGAAGACATTTGGGGCCGTTTTGTGTAATTCAATTGCACAGAGCAGGTAAGTATAGACATGTTTGTTTTTAAATTTTCCTTTACAATATATATATATATATATATATATATATATATATAAATAAAATTGTGTTTATACTCTTTAACACACCCTTTCTTATTGATCACAAATGTTTTGAACAGGTCTCTGGTCTTTAACCGCTTGCCACCCACCGGCTGTCATATGACGTCCATCCATTTAAACAGGGCATGCGCATGATCATGTGTGCGCAGCCCTGTACCTTCGGTGGCGGCGTGTCACGGAGACACCGCTCGCCACCGAGGGGGTGAACAGCCATTGGGCATGGCTGTTTACCACGTGATCGGCCGTGATGAAGTCACGGCCGATCACAGATGGTACCGCCCCACTTTGCACGGCATATGCGCGTGATCGTGAGCGCACATTGGTGGCAGCGTGTTTCCGGGAACACTGCTCGTCACCTACGCTGGTAAACAACCATTGGCCGGCGGCTATTACCACGTGATCGGCTGTGATCCTTTCACAGCCGATCGCTAAATGTAAACATAGAGCAGTAACAAGATGTTACCGGGTTCTCCTCACACCGATCGTGTGTGAGAAGGAGATTGCGGTAACATCTCATTACCGCTTACAGTGTACATCAACACACACTGATTGCCCCCCCTCCAATAAAGTGAACCTGTCACCACCCATCAAAGTACCTGTCACAGTCCATCTGAGTACCTGTCACCGTCCATCTGAGTACCTGTCACAGTTCATCTGAGTACCTGAATACCTGTCGCAGTTCATCTGAGTACCCGAGTACCTGTCACAGTTCATCTGAGTACTGAGTACCAGTCACCAGCCCATCATAGTACCCGAGTACCTATCTGTAGCCCATCAGAGAACCAGAGTACCTGTCACCAGGCAATTAGAGTACCCGAATACCTGTCACCAGGCCATCAGAGCACCCGTCTGCAGCTCATCAAGTTACCCGAGTACCTGTCACCAGGCCATGCCTCATAGAATATACGTTGGAGTGTTTGCTTTCCAAAATGGGGTCATTTTGTGGGTAATTCCACTGTCCTGATGCTTAAGGACTTTCAAAAGTGTGATAGGTAGGAATGAAATTAGATGTGTAATTTATGCTCCTAGCACGCCTGAAGGTACTACTTCAATGTTGGGCCTCTGTATGTGGCCAGGCTGTGTAAAAATCTTACACATGTGTTATTGCCATACTCGGTAAGAGTAGCAGAATGTATTTTGGGGTGTAATTTTTGCTATATACATGCTATGTGTTAGAAATATCTTATAAAACGACAACTTTGTGTAAAAAAAAAAAATGCGTTTTCATTTTTTTTTTCCACATTTTCCAAAAACGTCTGGAAAAAAATTAACCGCTCAAAAGGCTCATTATGCCTCATAGAATATACGTTGTGGTGTTTGCTTTCCAAAATGGGGTCATTTTTTGGGCAATTCCATTGTCCTGGTGTTCCAGGACCTTCAAAAGTGTAATAGGTGGTTGAGAAATGAGATATGTCATTTATGCTCGTAGAATGCCTGAAGGTACTACTTCAATGTTGGGCCTTTGCATGTTGTGGCCAGGCTGTGTAAAAGACTCACACATGTGGTATCGCCATACTTGGGAAGAGTAGCAGAATGTATTTTTGAGGTGTAATTTCTTGTATGCATATGCTGTGTGTGAGAAATAACCTGATAATATGACAATTTTGTAAAAAAAAAAAATCTTCATTTTGCAAAGAATTGTGGGGAAAAAATTACAACTTAAAAAAAACTCACCATGCTACTTACTTAATACCTTGGAATGTCTATTTTCTGAAAAGGGGTCATTTGGGGGTATTTGTACTTTCCTGACTAGTGTCTCAAGAAATTAGATTCACCTGATGTACTAAAGGCCTGATCAGATGTGATTAATTTTCAGTGATTGGCACCATAGTTTGTAGACTCTAAGAGCCCATTCACACAGGGGCAACACGACTTCCAGCGCGACTTTGGGAGGCAACTTGGACACGACTTGAGTATGAATCACAGAACGACTTGGGGCAACTTACAACACAACTTGAAGTCGCCTCCAGGACAGGGAACTTACAAGTGGCCAATCAGAGATTATCAGCTGTGTGTGAGAAGGAGGGGGCTGGCTGTTTAGTGGAGTAAATTACTTTCTGTTTCCTTTCTGCTTCCTGTAAAGTTGCCTCAGTATGAACAGTGATCAGACTTGGAGGCAACTTCCATTGAAATCAATGGGTACAAGTTGCCTAGAAGTCGGATTGAAGTAGTACAGGAACCTTTTCTGAAGTCGGAGCGACTGCAGTAGTGTGCATTAAGATGGATCCATTTACTTACATTGATTTTTTCATGTAGTGCGACTTGAGGCGACTTGGGGCGACTTGAAGTCGGATCCAAAGCTGCCCCTGTGTGAATGGGCTCTTACTTTCACAAAGACCAAATAATATACACTAATTTTGGTCATTTTTACCAAAGCTATGTAGCAGTATAAATTTTGACCAAAATTTATGAAGAAAAATTACTAATTTGCAAAAGAAAGACTGAAAAAGGCACAAAATTTATGGTCTTTTTTTATTTATAGCACAAAAAATAAAAAAAACACTAGTGATTAAATACCACCAAAAGAAAGCTCTATTTGTGTGAAAAAAGGACGCAAATTTCATATGGGTACAGTGTTGCATGACTGAGTAATTGTCATTCAAAATGTGAGAGCGCTGAAAGCTGAATATTGGTCTGGGCAGGAAGGGGGTGTAAGTGCACTGTATTGAGGTGGTTAAGTGCCTAATGTCTGTGTATTTAGTTTGCTTCTTCTTTATGACTACATTTTCTGGTGGTGACAGGATGAATAAAATAATTTCATTACATAAAGTTGATGCATATCATTATGTTGTTGTTTTTATTATTTTTAATAAAATACCTATAATGTGAAATGAAGCGAAATGTATAAGACTGCTTTCACACTGAGGCGCTTTACAGGCGTTACAGCGCTAAAAAAATAGCACCTGAAAAGAGCCTCTCCTGTCTCTTCAGTGTGAAAGCCTGAAGGCTTTCACACTGGAGCAGTGCACTTGCAGGATGGTAAAAAAGTCCTGCAAGCAGCATCTTTGCAGCGCTGTAGGAGCGGTGTATACACCGCTCCTAAAGCGCCCCTGCCCATTGAAATCAATGGGGCAGCGCCGCTGGAGCAGCACTTTTGCAGGTGGTTTTAACCCTTTTCCGGCCGCTAGCGGAGGTTAAAGCGCCCCGCTAATGGCCGCATAGCGCAGCTAAAACGTCAGTAAAGCGCTGCTAAAAATAGCGGCGCTTTACCGCCGACACCTCGGTGTGAAAGCACTCTAAATCATTTAATGAAAAATGTGACATCTTTTTGGACAGAATTAATGCAACATGTGTTAATAACTAGTGCTAATTACACAATTGATTAAAACAGTGGGAGAGATTTACTAAAGCTGGTGCACACAGAATCTGGAGCAGTTGCAAAGTAACCAATCTACTTCTAAGTTCAGTTGGTTCTGAAGAAACTCACCTGATGAGTGAAAAGCATCAGAGTGACATCATCACGACTGTGATGCTTTGACACAGACAGGAACCAACAGACCTGCCTTACCGCCCCAGAAATTAAGCCAGGAATCAAGCAGAGATAACAGGAGTAGTGTGGATGATCCCAGAGCAGACCGGTGGATCCTTTAGTGCGGTTGAGGAGTGGTGAGACTAACTGAATCGGTATAATCCGGTAATTCACTTGAACCTACCTCCATCCAGCACTACTCTGACCTTACTGCACACTGTCTGAACCTGCTGGAGTCTACCACCTGTCGGCTCTGCTCTGTCCCATTCAAACTGCTGCATACCGAGCACAGAGCACATTGTTCTTAGCGTGCAACTTTTTTGACATCTGGCCGGGGATCTAACCCAGCATAATACATCCGCTTTGGGATGGGAGCAGGATCCTTTTCACTTCATACACCCTATCCAGCAGTGTCTGTGTTTGGCTCCTACAAGGTCTGTTTTTTCACACTGACATTCCCAGCATTACTGCTATTGTGGATCGGGGACTGCCTGCCATTTCCTTCACAGATCAGCCTTACTTTCCCATATTGGATACTTAGACTTGAGTGTGTATGGGGATGGAGGCATGTTTTGTTGCAGCTGCCTGACTGTGCTGACAACATTGTCATATTTTAACTATTGCAATGGTGAAGGTGTTTGATGTTTTTATATTAGTATTTTTCAATAAAGCATTTTCTATTTTTTTATACCCCACATTATTCCTCTTTGATAATTCTCTTGAGAATCTGTAGTCCTCTTAATTATATATAGCTTCTAAGTTCAGTTTGTTTAATTGAGTTTTGACAATAAAACCTAGAAACTGATTGGTTACTATGCACATGCACAGTTGCACCAGATTCTGTGTGCCCCAGCTTTAGTAAATCTCTCCCACTGTTTTAGATGGCTGAAAGGGTAAGTTCACCTTTTGTACACTTTTTTCTTCTTCTAAATTCCAGCTCCCTATGCACTAATATAGCATTCATGTACTTTTTGCAAAAAATATCAAAGCTTTCCATAAAATCTACAGTCACTTACTTTTCTTGTCCTTATTCACGTTTCCAGACGTTTCCATTAGTAATGTCTTTGTTCCTTACAGACTGTAGGCCTGACACAGGAAGGAGTTGACTAGCTGATCTCATTAGCACACACCCTGCATCATCCACCCAGCCACTCCCAGATGTTCATTTTTTTAAATGAAATGCAATCAATTAGTGATCACTGTCTCACTAAATATACAATCAGATTGCATAGTGTATGGCCATGTTTATACACCTAAAATGACTAGTTGTGCTTTCAGTGCCATTCATTGTTAACGGGACACCAAACACAGAAGGAAACACCTTTTGCCATGTGAGAAAATGAGGGGCAAATGCTGCAAAACACGCAACCCTCAAAACGCCAAAATGTCCCATTACCACATGCAGTCAATTGAAATCAACAGGCTGCCCTATGCGTGTCACAGGAAAAATGAGCCACAAAACGTGCGCTCCCACTATGCTAGATGTGAATGGGGCCTGAAAGTGAAATTGGTGCGGTAACACAAGAACAACAAGGCTCCATTCACATCCGTGTGTTTCCTTGCATTTCAGAAATGCACTGCACCAAAAATCTCAGCAAAAAAAACACACCAAGCTCAGCTCTCAAAAAAAATTCTGAAGCTTCTTTGGGGCGATTGTGTGTGTAGGGTAGCCCAATCAGGTGGAAGGGCTGCCTTCCCCCCCTCGCTAAAAAGAAAAACGCATGTGGGAATGTGAGTTCCCTCTATGCAGAGTTGTGAACGGGGCTTGACAGCTGAGTGTTTCTGTCTACTCCCACCTATGTACTTGTATAAAGATGGCCATACACTATGCAACCTGATTGTGTATTTAGTAAAAAGGGCGGTCACTGGTTGATTGCATTTCATTTAAAAAAATGTGCACTTGGGAATGGGAGGGTGGATGATGCAGGGTGTGTGCTAATGAGGTCAGCTGGTCAACTCCTTCCTGTGTCATGACCTACAGTCTGTAAGGAAGAAAGACATTACTAATGGAAACGTCTGGAAATGTGGATAAGGACAAGAAAAGTAAGTGACTTTGGCTCTGTTTTAGGGCTGTATTTAGGCATAGATTCGGCCCTGATTCGTCCCTGAAACAGGGAACAGGGACGCACAGCGCTCCTGTGTGATCTCCAACCGGTTCTAATGTGAACCGAGTCTTAATAAGGGTATCCCTCTGTTCACCCTGCTCTATACCCTCCCTTTTTTAGTTTTATTACTGCCTTATAGGGGATTGCAGCAGGCTAATATCAAGTCAAATTTATGTACTCACGTTAGTTGAATTTAAATAAATACATAATAACTAGAGCTCATTAAAATTCTGTTTTAGATCGCTTGAACCTCCCCAGTATCTTGGTATTGAACAGTTGTGGCATTAGCCATGCTGGAGAAGAGAATGAGATTGCTGCCTTTTGTTCACATGTGTCAGAATTAGACCTATCTGGTAATCATCTTGACAGCTGGCAAGAGGTAAGAGAAAACATCAAACTGTTCACAGCATGAATAGAATGTTGTTCTTATTCAAACCTTTATTTACCAGAGAATCAATTGAACAGATAAATGTGGGTAAACCACACCAAAATTTTGTAACATCTGGATGTCTGGTAATGAGACAGGCCATCAAAATGCTGGCACCTAATGTGTGGGAAGTGATATAAGATGTGTAGACAAATTCTACAAAGGTATTAGAAAAATGTTAAAAAGGTCTCTTTCATGTTGCCATTCCAAGTTAAGTGTTAATACAAGCATGTGCTTCAATTTTCTAGGTAGAAGAGAACAATAATGTAATAATTTGGATTTAAAATTAAGAGCTTTTGAAGTTCTACAAGTTTACTTTCCTTACAATCAATAAGCAGCAAATGTGTGGTCTAAAACATGGCATCCTGAAACAACAGTGCAGAACATCATTCTGGTTGACAGGGTAGTTCAGACAGTAGAAGGCCAGAAGCTACTACTGCATCATAGGACTAGAGTTTTTCTTGCCCCATGGTTGATCAAACATGACAAGACTATGGGGGGGTCTAACAATATACTTCTACTTTTTATCTGCTCTGATCATTAGAAAGTCAAAGACCCCATTTTATTTTCTTTATGCAGTGGTTGGGATTCAATCTCGCACCCCTAGTGCTGCCGGGCAGAAGTGCTAACCACTTAGCCACTGCGCTGCCCACACATCATTTTCCTTTGGATTGAGTGGAGAAGGTTTAGAACCTCTGCCTAAACAACAAAAACTGACCAGAGGTTCAAATCCTTCCCCATTTACTATTTTTTATAAAATAGTAAAAATTAGGAAATAATAATAAGTAATAAAACAAGTAATAAAAGTGGCCAAATGGCTCCTTACATTTAAAAGTGCCTAACCCGGCACTGGGGCTGCTGGCTTCTGATAGAGAATAGTGGATGAAGTCACCTTCACGTCCACCTCCGTAGATGGCGTGCGTTCCATCAGGTCTCGCCGACAACCAGCCGCACGGGAAGCGACGTAGGCAAAGACAGAACAAACGTGACCAGGTACCGCCTCGACGTACGTTTCGTGATTTACCTCCTCAGGAAGCAACTTCATCCACTACTCTCTATGAGAAGCCAGCAGCCCCAGTGCCAGGTTAGGCACTTTTAAATGTAAGGAGCCATTTGGTCACTTTTTATTCAATAAACGGTATTATACTATGGAAGTTTTCTGCTCTCTCTATGTATCCTGCCTGTACCCATGAGGAGGAAGGTTCCCACCACCACCAGCCCCACATATGTGAGCAGGCACAACCCTGCACAAGCACTATTTGACTATCTTTTCTAGGAAATAGGTAGAATAGATCTGATAAGCAGATCACTTATGCAATCACATTAGGTGTTGAATTGCTAGATGTATGGTGGAGGACTATCTGTCGGAAGACATCACTATATTTGTAACATTTGATTCTTTCTGCTGTTTTGTGGATTTCTAATAATGGTTTTTCACTGATTCACTTAATGGATGGACTTTATCAATTTGGACACCTATGTCCAGCTGGACTATTTTGATATTTACACCTATTTGTGTTTTACGACTGTATTTTAGTTTAGAATTTTTCACTACACTGATTGGTCTAGTCACTTACTATCCAACCATTCTAGCGCCCCCTATTCCCATTTTCTTTCTCACAATGTTAAAATCTTAGTTTATGATATATTGAAAACTGCATAAATTGTTGCATGTGAAAACTACAGGAAACTGTTGACTGTGGCAAGTTCGTTACAGCATAATCGTGCCCTCACTTAATCCTTTGCTTTTTTTGCTTGTACTTGCAGATCAGCAAGATTGTATCTAACGTGCCTCAACTGCAGTTCTTGAATTTGAGTTCTAACCCATTGTACATGTCTGTGTTGGAACGTGAGTGTGCTGGATCATTTTCTGGCATTCGGAAACTGGTTCTCAATAACTGCAAAGTTTCCTGGGAAACCGTCCACACACTGCTGATGGAGCTACCAGAGTAAGTATGATAGTGCTGCAATTATTTTATAGGTGCTGCCAATTCTACAATGATGTTGTAGTCTTGACGTGTATGTCGTGTACTAAACACTTATAGGCCATTTTATTCCAGAAGTGAGATTTATTTTAGCTTAGATGAAAAACTCAACGAAATACGATGGATACAAATTAAAGAGGTTGTAAAGTCACAAAACACAATTACTTGTATTATCTCTGTTTTTGCAAGATATATGGTGCAGTGTGTGTGTGTGTTTCTTTTAAATTATAATCCTAAATTCCTTTTTTCACAGCTCCTCTGTGCAGTCACATGATCTCCCTCTGCTCTGCTTCCTTGATTTAAGAACAGCAGTGGGAGGGGCTGAGATTCCCCAGTGATGCCAGCCAGCAGAGGCAGATCATGTGATCACTCTGAGTTTTGGAAAAAGGTACTTAGGCTTATCAATTAAAAAAAAAAAAAACTGACATACTGCAGTGAATAACTTTCTAAAACAGAGAAGATACAAGTCATTGTGTTATGTAATGCACTGAAATAGAGGCAGGGGAAGAGGGGAGGGGCTTGGAGGAGATCGGCTCTGCAGACACAGACTGGTGCTGACAGGCAAGGAGGGAGGGGAAGAGAGGAGACACTCAGAACACTGCGGGGTGACCGAGGCATGTAAACTGACCACGGTGGTCAGGGCAGGAACTGGCTATTATATCCCCAGTCCAACATTCAACCAACTTCTGGGCTTAATGTTTGAGACCTGCCTTAGCCTGTGGCAATGAACGAAAAGCACAGCAAAATAATGAGCTAATTTCTCTGTCTGCTTTCTCTATCAGCATTCCTTTTGTCAGTACATAAACTGTCTGGCTCCTTGTACTTCCCAAGGCTCAAACTTCAGCCTTATTGTATAAAAAACTTTCTGTAGCAATTTATTATGGTATATTTCTTTATCTTACATCAAAGGACACAAACTATCTTCATATCTATGACCATATGGTTATGCTGCCACTTTTACCTACTGAGTAGAGCTGCACAATTAATTGTTAAAAAATCGCAATCTCGATTCAACCCCCCTCACAATCTTAATCCGGCATTTTCACGATTCATGTAAAAAGTGTAGAGCAGTTCTCTGCTCACAGAGAACATAACATTGCTCAGCACTGAGATAAAAAGAAACATTGTATCATTTGGTTCTTTTAGATCAAAGGGATGAACTTCTGTGTGCAAATGAGGTCCGTTTAACCACTTAAAGACTAAGCCTTTTTCTGACACTTGATGCTTACAAGTTAAAATCACAATTTTTTGCTAGAAAATTACTTGGAGCCTGCAAACATTATATCAATTTTTTTAGCAGGGACCCTAGAGAATAAAATGGCAGTCATTGCAATATTTTGTGTCACACTGTATTTGCATAGTGCTCTTTCAAACGCAATTTTTTGGGGAAAAACACTTCAATGAATTAAAAAAAAAACCTAAACAGTAAAGTTAGCCCACATTTTTGTATAATGTGAAAGATGATGTTACGTCAAGAATCGTGATCTATATTCTAAGCACAGAAATTGTAATTCTCATTTTATCCAGAATTGTGCAGCTCTACTAGGAAATAAGCCTCAGTACCAACCCAGAGGTTGGGATATCTAGTCCTGACCCTGGATATTGTTGAGATGAGAGTAAACCTCCCTACCCTACAGACAAATGTCTTGTTCAAGACGTTGACCAATCCTTCGATTAGTCTTTGCATGAGGGTTTTGGGAAAATTAGTAGCCTCCTTCGACACATTGCCCAGTTTAATTCCAGGCCTCTACAGCAAATGTCTTAGCAGTATGGAATAGGAGTATGCAATTGTTAGATTTCCTGTGTACTGGTGGATCACCTCACATATTTTGGAGACGGGAAAATTGTTTCTCTGTCTATCCTGAAAGGTTCTGATGACAAAACACCAGCCCGATGGGCTGGGATGGAGTTCTCGACAAATTTCTGTCCAGAGAGGTTGGTCACCGCAGGAAAGGTGATTGTCCATCAACATTCTGGAGTTGCAGGCGATTCCACTTGCCATACTGCATTGGCCTGTGCAGCTGAAGGGCCTTCCTGTAAGGATCCAGTCAGGCAATGCCACAGCATTGGCATACATAAATCATCAAGGAGGCATCAAAGTTCGGGCTGCTCAGGAAGAAGTGGATCTCATCCTGCCTTGGGCGGAACTTTATGTTCCCACACTGTCTGTTGTCCACATTCCAGATATGAAAAATTTGCAGGTGGATTTTCTCAGCAGTCAGCAACTGTCTCCCGAGAAGTGTAGTGTTCACCCAGAGGTGTTCGAGGAACTCTGTTGACGTTGGGAAACCATATTCAATGTGGTGCTGGACCGGTTTGTCTCCAGGACCAGGAATCCTTGCATGTTCACGTTGTACGCTCTGGTGATACCGTGGACCAGTTCCCCTAATTTATGCCTTTTCGCTATTACAGCTTCTACTTTGTCTGCTTTGCAGGTTATGAGTGGAAGGAATTCTGGTGACCCTGATAACCCCGGCCTCGCCCAGGAGAACGTGGTACTCCGACATTGTGAACATGACGGCAGATGACCCTTTCTTTCACAAGGTCCAATATTGCATACTTCTCGTAGTTGCTGGTTTTCATGGCATGGCTTGTTCAAGCCAGAGTCTCAAAAGACAGGGAAGTCTCTGACTCTCATTCCTACCCTACTGAAGGCTTGAAAGGTGACTTCAAGGAAGGTTTACCACAGAACCTGGCAATCTTATTTTGCTCGGTGTAAGACTTCATCGTCACAAGAATGTTTTGGATCGCATCCTGACTTTTCTACAAATTGGAGTTGATCAGTATTTGGCCTTGGGTCAAAAGTCAGATTTTGGCCTCGGGGGTCCTTTTTCAGAGGCTAATTGCTTCACATTCCTTGGTGCGTGCCTTTGTACAAGGGGTCTTGTGCATTGTTCCACTTGTCAGGACTCGGCTGATTCCATGAGACCTAAACTTGGTACTTTCTGTATTACACAAATATCCTTTTTAACCCGTCTGGGATATTCTTTAGTCCTTTTGACACAGAAGGTTATTTTTCTGGTTGCCATTACTTTGGGTCACAGAGTTTTTTGTATTGGCTGCTCTTACTTGTAAGGAACCGTTCCTGGTGCTTTACCATGACAGAGTGGTTCTACAGCCACAGGTGTCATTTTTACCTAAAGTGGTTTCTTTGTTTCATCTCAACTAAGACATTGTGTCCTAAGCCTCAGATGCTGGGGGACAAAGCTCTTCACATTAAGGATGTGGTTTGTGTTATCAGGTGTTACCTGAATTTGACTGCTGCAGTTCGTCAATCAGATTTCCTTGAGACAGTTTGGAGTCTTTACAGTTCCATTGAAATAATTTTACCAGTGTGTGGTATGTTCTATGTAATAAGAACAATTGTGTGAGTCTGTGCAGAGAGAGGGAGACCAAATTAAGCATGCACAGTGCCCTTTTCTATAGTTCAGGCAGATAAGGTTTAGTTGAAAAGTATACACACCCCTTCCTATTACCAGGGATTACCCTAATCTATGATTTGCAGCGAGCACCACCGCTGCTTTTACAGAGTAGACAGGATGTTTAAAAATGTCTCCAGTCAAATTACATGGGAAAAACTTTTAACATGACATTTACCCAGGGTAGGACTCTAAGAAATTTTGGTCACTTAAGGGTCCATTTACACCTTCATGTTAGTGCATTACCATGCATTACGGTGTGCTGCAGCACAGGTGCATTGGAGTGCCAAATTAAAAATGAATGGCACCACAGCTAACAAATGCATGTAACATGCAATACAGCAAGTCATTGGTTTGATGGGACCCTATAAAAGAGAGGGGTAAACAGAGGAAAATGGGGGTAAGTATCATTTTCATCTATCACCCACAAACTGGGTTTTAAATGTTTGTCACCAATGTCTTTTACCCGCTATTCAGAAATGATTCCCAGGACATGTCATAAGGTAAAAGTAATATGAAATTCGACTCTAAACATACAAATTTAACCCTGCATGTGCAAACAAAGCCATCAAACATAGAACGGATGTGGACAACAGATTGATAAAAAAATAAAAACGTGATGTTTTGAAAGACTTCTCACAGCTCTCTAATAACGACAATAGGTCTCACTAGTGAAGACCACCTGACATTTTGAGAACCATTTGTTTTTTTTTGTTTTTGTATTAACAAAAATTATCTTTTATTCCTTTCCAGCCTAGAGGAACTGTTTTTGTGCCTTAATGACTATGACACCATAGTGAGTTCACCGGTTTGTTTTCGTTCATTGAGGCTTCTTCATATAACAGACAACAATCTCCAGGAATGGTCTGACATTTGTAAATTAGGCATGATGTTTCCTTGTCTTCATACTCTTATCCTTGCGAATAACAATATATTGACGATTGGGGACTCTGGGGAATCCTTGTCACGGTTGTTTCCAAACCTTCGGTCAATAAGCCTTCACAAGTCAGGTAACCTTATCCCGTTGCTGTATTAATTTTATCCTCTTTGTAATGTTTACTCTACACTGTGACATACACAGAACTTTGTTTATTTAGGGATGGGGGGTGTAGATTGCATAATGTCAGGAGTTATTCTTTTATTCAGTGCACCCATAGATACAGAGAACGGCCTATAATGGTACTTTGGACACTGGATCCTGCATGGGCACTAACCTCGCGCCTCATGCTAGTGTGTGTTTACATAGAAACTTAAAGTATGTGCACACGGATAATCCAAATTAATAGATCTTTGTACGTCTTTAAAACAACAATGTGGGAAGACCTAAATATATTAGCATTGCGGCTAGTTTTCCACCCAAAAGTGGAAAAGATACAAATATAGACATGTTTCATTGAAAACATGTCTACTATATTATACAGTACAGTGTAAAGAACAGTTTTTATTGTATTTTTTTTAGATATGCCTGGTATGTTTTATATAACCCTTTTGTTATCTTCTGCAGGTCTAAGTTCCTGGAAAGACATTGAAAAACTAAACACTTTACCGAAGATAGAAGAAGTCAGGTTATTAGGTATCCCTCTAGTGGAGCCTTATACCACAGAAGAACGCAGGAAATTAGTTGTTGCCAGGTATTTATACTATGCATTATGATAACTATCATTTATTGAAAAAAATACTTAGGAGTAAATGTATATGTGTGTGTGTATGTATATATACATAAAAATGACTGGGTGACCCTCAATGTGATACAGCACCTCATACGGGGATTATAACGGTGCCAAAACATACACACTACATTATAGTAAAAACCAGAAATATTTTATTACCAAAAATTTTTGGTAATAAAATATTTCTGGTTTTTACTATGATGTAGTGTGTATGTTTTGGCACCGTTATAATCCACGTATTTCCCCTTTGATTTTATGTATATATACAGTTTTTAAACAGGATTCACACTTTTTTCAATTTAATGAAATTAGAAAAATGTGGGAATAATGGGTAACAGTTGCTTCCCAGAAAAGAATGCTAACTACCAGCATCCTTCCAGAAGAGGCTGTCTGGCATTACTAGGTAGTGCAGGGGGCATGGATTCCAAACAGTGAAACTATCAGGCAATCTGTGCGTTAGCGGTGCTTTTCGGCCGCTAGCAGGGCGTTTTTTACCTTTAAAAACAAGGTAAAAACTCCAGTTTTGCTGCAATTTCAAATTGCTTTTGAGGCGCTTTGGAAGCGCTGTCCATTCATTACAATGGGTAGGGCATTTTGGGAGTGCTATTTACAGTGCTCTCAACCTGCCGCAAAGATGCTGCTTGCAGGACTTTTCGGAACGCCCCGCAAGCGCACCGCCCCAGTGTGAAAAGACACACTGCAATGAATGAGGCAGTTTTCAGAGGCTATTGCTAGCGCTAAAGCGCCTGAAAACTTGAAAACTGCCTCAGTGTGAAAGGGGTCTTTACATACATTTTAGCTTTCATTTCTAAAGCTGTAATAAACAGTGGCAAATTGAATCTGGTTGATTAAGTAACAGATTTACAATGAAAAGAAAAGTTAGCTTTGTAGAACATAGAAATTGATCTTTTAACTTTCATTATCTAAATTGCATTAAAAATTACACTAGTTATCTGATTGCTGGTGCGGGGCATAGCTCCAGCAGGAAGACAGCTGTATATAGCATATAAGTAGGATTATGTGCCATCTCGGATATAAAGAGAATTGTTCTAACTATTATTGCAGGTACTTGCAGGCTGTCTTAATGGGGTTGTATGGTATAGTTCAGAAGTGTTAAAAAAAGAAAATAAATTTGACTTAAGCCATTATCACTTCTCTTTGATTATACCTGACAGGCACCTATCAAAACTTCTCACAGTGCGATCTGAAAGCATATTGATTTCATGAAAGACTGATCAGATCATTCTCCTCTACCAGTTTTAGTGCAATGATGGCTCAGCTAAACTTTTTCTCTTATATAAACTCCTAGATTACCATCTGTTTCCAAACTGAATGGCAGCGTTGTCACAGAAGGTGAAAGAGAAGACTCAGAGAGATTCTTCCTCCGTTACTATATGAATTTCCCAAAGGAAGATGTCCCATTAAGGTGAGACAAAAGATAGAGGGGAGTTGGGTCTGACAAAATACCTTTTCAGATCCAGTTTTAAGTGTTTACAAACAATTCCCCTATTGGCCCTGTCTGTTGTTCTTCTCCAGCTTAAATGTCTGTCAAGGTTAAAGTCAGATCTTTTTTTTTTTTTTTTTTTTTTACTGTTGAAAAATTTTGTTTTAATACATCACTGTTACAAAAAGAGTAACATATAAATTAACCATTTCTTAAAGTGAAACTTTAAATAAGAAACAGTACAGCGATACTCCATGTAAATCAATATGATAGTGTCACTTTTGAAAATGTATGTATCAAAAAGGTAGTGCAACACAACCTCAAATATACTGCTAATCAACAAACATCCAACACCCAAAATGGGAAAAAGTCTCTGTACTTCTCCAACTTTAACATATCACAGTGGGGTTGATTTACTAAAAGTAGGGTGCAAAATCTGGTGCAGCTTGTTCAATTACGTTTTGACAAAAAAACCTGGAAGCTGATTGGTTTCTATGCAGAGCTGCACCAGATTTTGCACTTTCTAGTTTTAGTAAATCGACCCCACTGTGCCTTGTGCATCCAATATCACTCTAGTGCTCAAATCCACTTTGCACCCCCTTTGTGCTCCATACCGAGTGTGCTGTCACGTTCTCCTTATGACCCATATATTATATTGGGTCATAAAACGCATGTTTACCTTTTCTGGGGTCCTCTGATTTCCAGTTCCAGCAGGTACCTCTTATGCTCTCTGGCTTTCAGGGCAAAAAGCAAAATCACTACATAGTGCATTACCATGTAAAACCTTTTATCAAAACAAATTCCAATGTAATTACAGTCACATTGTAATATATAGTGTATCTAAGTAATAAAGCGTAGTAGTGATAAAATTGTCAGCACTAAAATATTGAACAAATATCAAATATATTCAGTCAAATTTCATAAAATGTTTAATTTTAAGCATATACAGTGGGGACGGAAAGTATTCAGACCCCCTTACATTTTTCACTCTTTGTTATATTGCAGCCATTTGCTAAAATAAGTTCATTTTTTTCCTCATTAATGTACACACAGTACCCCATATTGACAGAAAAAAACAGAATTGTTGACATTTTTGCAGATTTATTAAAAAAGAAAAACTGAAATATCACATGGTCCTAAGTATTCAAACCCTTTGCTGTGACACTCATATATTTAACTCAGGTGCTGTCCATTTCTTCTGATCATCCTTGAGATGGTTCTACGCCTTCATTTGAGTCCAGCTGTGTTTGATTATACTGATTGGACTTGATTAGGAAAGCCACACACCTGTCTATATAAGACCTTACAGCTCACAGTCCATGTCAGAGCAAATGAGAATCATGAGGTCAAAGGAACTGCCCGAAGAGCTCAGAGACAGAATTGGGGCAAGGCACAGATCTGGCCAAGGTTACAAAAAAATTTCTGCTGCACTTAAGGTTCCTAAGAGCACAGTGGTCTCCATAATCCTTAAATGGAAGATGTTTGGGATGACCAGAACCCTTCCTAGAGCTAGCCATCCGGCCAAACTGAGCTATCGGGGGAGAAGAGCCTTGGTGAGAGAGGTAAAGAAGAACCCAAAGATCACTGTGGCTGAACTCGAGAGTTGCAGTTGGGAGATGGGAGAAAGTTGTAGAAAGTCAGCCATCACTGCAGCCCTCCACCAGTTGGGGCTTTATGGCAGAGTGGCCCGACGGAAGCCTCTCCTCAGTGCAAGACACATGAAAGCCCGCATGGAGTTTGCTAAAGAACACCTGAAGAACTCCAAGATGGTGAGAAATAAGATTCTCTGGTCTGATGAGACCAAGATAGAACTTTTTGGCCTTAATTCTAAACGGTATGTGTGGAAAAATGCAGGCACTGCTCATCACCTGTCCAATACAGTCCCAACAGTGAAGCATGGTGGTGGCAGCATCATGCTGTGGGGGTGTTTTTCAGCTGCAGGGACAGGGCGACTGGTTGCAATCGAGGGAAAGATGAATGCGGCCAAGTACAGGGATATCCTGGACGAAAACCTTCTCCAGAGTGCTCAGGACCTGACTGGGCCGAAGGTTTACCTTCCAACAAGACAATGACCCTAAGCACACAGCTAAAATAACGAAGGAGTGGCTTCACAACAACTCTGTGACTGTTCTTGAATGGCCCAGCCAGAGCCCTGACTTAAACCCAATTGAGCATCTCTGGAGAGACCTAAAAATGGCTGTCCATAAACGTTTACCATCCAACCTGACAGAACTGGAGAGGATCTGCAAGGAGTTATGGCAGAGGATCCCCAAATCCAGGTGTGAAAAACTTGTTGCATCTTTCCCAAAAAGACTCATGGCTGTATGAGATCAAAAAGGTGCTTCTACTAAATACTGAGCAAAGGGTCTGAATACTTAGGACCATGTGATATTTCAGTTTTTCTTTTTTAATAAATCTGCAAAAATGTCAACAATTCTGTGTTTTTCTGTCAATATGGGGTGCTGTGTGTACATTAATGGGGAAAAAAAATGAACTTAAATGATTTTAGCAAATGGCTGCAATATAACAAAGAGTGAAACATGTAAGGGGGTCTGAATACTTTCCGTCCCCACTGTATGTTAAAAGCCCATACCAAAGTGCAAATGCATCAATAAGTCTATAATATTGTGAAAAACAATTCAAAGTGCTTAAATCCTGTTCAAAAGAATTGAGAAATAAAGAGCTTCTTAAAAAAAAAAAAGTATGAATGAGTCCATTTACTTTAATCTTCTCTTATAATGCTACAACATCAAACGAGTGTTTAACAGTGCACTGAAAAACGTACATCCAAAAGTGCTTCCAGTGCTCACACCCCTGTGAATTGAATTACTCAACAGAGAAATGTGACCTTCCAGCAGGAGAAAGGTCCAATAGCACTTTAGGTAAGTATTGGAATAGTCTGTACACATACCAGCTGCTGATAACCCACTTTGCACTGTACTACTGCGCTTTTTTATTTATTTATTAGATGCGCTTGGGATTCAGTGCACTATATACTGCAATCTGAGTGTATCTATATTAGAAATTGGTTTACCCATAACAGTTTGATAACAATTCATGTTCTTTTTGTTAACGAACATTCATTCCACATTAATAAGTATGCTACCAAAATGAGTGTGTCCTGTCACTTGCCTTCAGTTTGGCTCCCGTTTCTTCTTGCTGAAGGCCGCCATTTTGTGGAAGCCCAGAGCAGTCACTTCCTCAAAAACTATACATCACTTTCTTCAATAAAAATACAGTGCATTGAAAAAGTATTCATACCCCTTGACATTTTCCACATTTTGTCATTTTACAACCAAAAACGTAAATGTATTTTATGTAATAGACCAATACAAAGTGGCACATAATTGTGAAGTGAAAGGAAAATAATAAATGGTTTTCACATTTTTTTTTTTACAAATAAATATCTGAAAAGTGTAGCGTGCATTTGTATTCAGCCCCCTTTACTCTGATAGCCCTAACTAAAATCTAGTGGAATCAATTGCCCTCAGAAGTCACCTAATTAGTAAATAGAGTCCACTGTGTGTAATTTAATCTCGGTATAAATACAGCTACTGTAAAGCCCTCAGAGGTTTTTTACAGAACCTTAGTGAAAAAAACAGCATCATTTTGGCCAAGAAACACACCAGACAGGTCAGGGCTAAAGTTGTGGAGAAGTTTAAAGCAGGATTAAGTTATAATAAAAAATATCCCAAGCTTTGAACATCTCATTGGAGCACTGTTCAATCCATCATCCGAAAATGTAAAGAGTATGGCACAACTGCAAACCTACCAAGACATGGCCGTCCACCTAAACTGGCAGGCCAGGCAAGGAGAGCATTAATCAGAGAAGCAGCCAAGAGGCCCATGGTAACTCTGGGGTAGCTGCAGAGATCCACAGCTCAGGTGGGAGAATCTGTCCTCAGGACAACTATTAGTCATGCACTCCACAAATCTGGCCTTTATGAAAAAGTGGCAAGAAGAAAACCATAGTTGAAAGAAAGCCAAAGAAAGTCCCGTTAGCAGTTTGCGAGAGACTATGTGGGGGACACAGCAAACATGTGGAAGAAGGTGCTCTGATCAGATGAGACCGAAATTTAACTTTTTGGCCTAAAAACAAAATGCAGTGTGTGGCGGAAAACTAACACTGCACATCACCCTAAACACACCATTCCCACCATGAAATATGGTGGTGGCAGCATCATGTTATGGGGATGCTTTTCTTCAGCAGGGACAGGGAAGCTGGTCAGAGTTGATGAAAAAGTTGAGCCAAATTGGCTGCAAAAAACTTGAGACTGGGGCAGAGGTTCACCTTTCAGCAGGACGACAAGATGGTTGGAGCCAAATACAGGGCAATCTTAGGAGAAAACCTGTTAGAGTCTGCAAAAGACTTGAGGTTGGGTCGGAGATTCACCTTCCAGCAGGACAATGACTCTAAACATACAGCCAGAGCTACAATGGAATGGTTTAGATCGAAGCATATTCATGTGTTAGAATGGCCTTGTCAGAGTCCAGATGTAAATCCAATTGAGAATCTGTGGCAAGACCTTAAAATTGCTGTTCACAGATGCTCCCCATCCAATCTGACAGAGCTTAAGCTATTTTGCAAAGAAGAATGGGCAAGAATTTCACTCTCTAGATGTGCAAAGCTGCTAGAGACAAGCAGCTGTAATTGCAGCAAAAGGTGGTTGTATAAAGTATTGACTCAGGGGGGCTGAATACAAATGCATGCCATACTTTCCAGATATTTTTTTTGTAAAAAATTAAACTTTCCTTACACTCCACAATTATGTGCCACTTTGTGTTGGTCTATCCCATGAAATCCCAATAAAATACATTTTGACAAAATGTAGAAAATTTCAGGGGGTATGAATACTTTTTCAACGCACTGTATGTACGGTTCCAGCGCAGTTGTATGTCTTGGCTCATTTAGAGAGGTAGGCTGACAGACGCTTTACACTACTGAAGTTCAGACTACCAAGGGAGAAAGGAGAGAATATTGGGGAGATAAGATAAAACACTATCCTTGTAAGTTTAACTCTTTTGTGTTTCCCTGACAGCAGAGTTTGTCCTGTCATCTCTCCTGCTTTTCTTTTCTCCCTGCCTAATCTGTATTTCCTCTGCACAGCCTGTTTCATTCCTGTTGCTTTCTTCCCCTTTCAGCAACAGTACAACTAATTACCTTCTAGTGGCTTTGATTTTAAACACAGTGCCGAGAATAGAGAGCAACTGAGCATGTGCAGAGCGGGGAAAGACAGTGCCTTAAAATATTAATAATAACAGTCCACAAGATCAAATCAAGTGTTAGTAATTATTAAAGCAGCGCTACTATCATACAGTTCATATGATCAGCTTTCATGTGTATAAAATACACAAGAGTAGGAAATATTTGACAGATGTTGTGAGAAGACAGTCCCAGAAACCACAGATGGAAATCTTGTATATGCTGTATCAAAGACACCCCACCGCAATCTGTGCAGCACACTCCCCTTCGGGGTTTACACTCACCAAAAAGATGTATGTTTTAGGCATGGATAGATAAACCACAATATTCTTCAGCACACAAGGTGATGTCACAGCATTTCCATTGATTCTCAGGGATAAAAGAAACACTTCCAATAGAGTAATTCCGTTTCTTACATTTATTGGTTAAAAAGTTTTTCCACAATTAACATCAGTCAGAGATAATTTCATAAAGTTGTTTCAAGGCAAATCAGCATTCATTTCATCACAGCATTAAGGGAGAGGTGACTCACATGTAATACAGGGAGCAGCGTCCACTGCTTGCTTCCTGGTCTGTCACTTCCTGGCTGTGGAGCGCACTTGTAATATCCATTCGTCGCGAGGTCACACCCTGATTCATCATTTGACTTCCGAGGGCGTGGCCTTACGACGCTCGGACCTTATATACCCATAAGCCTGGGAAAATTACAAGTCCTGCACACGCGTACCGGCAACCATGCACATGTGCACTGGCTGTTCGCCCCTCCGGCTGACACTGTCAGTGATCGGTTACTGATCACCAGAGGCAGTTTGAAGAGGACTACATATAGGTACCTTACAATGCCATCTGCATACATTAATAGGACATAATGCCTCATAGTAAAGTACTAGACATACTATCTAAAAATCATACTCCACTTGCATAAAACACAAAAGCAGCATAAAATGTCTAAAATGAGATCTCATAATGAGACACAAATATAAATTACTATAAAAATTAAATAAAATCTAATATAATACACATTTTCTTAAAAGTGCAAGTATTACAGGTACAATAATATTACTACAAAAGCCCTGCCTGATCAAATATAATACTAAAATAAAATACTGGATCATTTACTATAAGACTAAATATTAGTGTAATAAGGTACGGTAAAATACCCATATCTACTACGTATCCATAAGAGAATAAAAGTGACCAATTACAAGCATAAAAAGATCCCACTGGATTGAGGTTTTGGGGAGTTGATCATATTAAACCTGCATGGAGAGGGTCGAATCGAGTTAGGGAACTCTCAAAACGTGAGACCTACTGGATTTATTTGATTGACACCCTCTCGCTTAAGGTATTAAATGTCGAATTAGACATTAACTGTTTTATCAGTGACTACTGAGGATATATATATATTTTTTAGATAATGGATCTGGTTTTAAATATGATCTAACATAATATTCTATCAGTATTAGTTTGGAAGATATATTGAGTCTCTTTTTATGCTTGTAATTGGTCATTGGTCACAGCCGGAGGGACGAACAGCCAGTGCGCATGTGCAAGGTTGCCGTTGCACGTGCGCAGGACTTTCAATTTTCCACAGGCTTATGGGCATATAAGGTCCGAGCGTTGTGAGGCCACGCCCTCGGAGGAAGTCGAATGACGAAACTAGTCAGGGCGTGACCTCGCGACGAACGGACGTTACTAGTGTGCTCCACAGCCAGGAAGTGACAGACCAGGAAGCAAGCGGTGGACGCTGCTCCCTGTATTACATGTGAGTCACCTCTCCCTTAATGCTGTGATGAAATGAACGCTGATTTGCCTTGAAACAACTTTATGAAATTATCTCTGACGGATGTTAATTGTGGAAAAACTTTTTAACTAATAAATGTGAGAAACTGAAGTGTTTCTTTTATCCCTGAGAATCAATGTAAATGCTGTGATATCACCTCGTGTGCTGCTGAATATTGTGGTTTACCAACCATGCCTAAAACATACATCTTTTTGGTGAGTGTAAACCCCGAAGGGGAGTGTGCTGTACAGATTGCGGTGGGGTGTCTTTGATACAGCATATACAAGATTTCCATCTGCGGTTTCTGGGACTGTCTTCTCACATCTGTCAAATATTTCCCTACTTTTGTGTATTTTATACACATGAAAGCTGATCATATGAACTGTATGACAGTAGGGCTGCTTTACTAATTACTAACACTTGATTTGATCTTGTGGTCTGTTATTATTAATATTTTATTGTCATTTATGCTTGTGCATTTTAAGCAGCAGATTTTTATTTCTCTGTTGATTAAATTACTATTATATAGTGATGACATCAAGGTTATAAATGAGATTAGTCTATCTATGTGAAATCTGATATACTCTGCGCCGAGATAGTGGAAGGAGGCCGTGTGTACACTATATGTTTTTTTTAAAGACAGTGCCTTACTGGATTTGAAACGGTATAGGCACTTATTTTTAATGTTTTACGCTATACCTGCAAAAGGGACCAGTATGAAGTGAGTACTTAATTGTATGTATACATTGGCACTTTAATGTTTATATGCATGAGAGTGACACTTAGTGTGAGCAGCTACTAGGATTAAAAATAGGTATTTTTTTGTGGCATAAGCAGCAGAATGTTTTTTTTTATATTGTCATTAAAGGAAAATATACCTGAAAAATGAAAGGCTTTTTATTGTAGAAGATTCATACTTTGCCTGTTGGCAAACTTGTTTGGATTGTGCACTGAGCTGCACATGCCCAGCGTATTTTCTTGGCATGCCTTAATATCGGGATTAACTCCTGTGTGCATGCAAAGGTGTTGCATCATCCCGAGCTGGCTAATCAAGAGGACCAAAGACACTGAACGCAGAAAAAGACCAAGCAAAGGTGTTGGTGCCTTGTGAGGGAGCTGGCAGATGTTGCATCACCGGAGCAGAAACTAGTACTGCTTAGTTTAGTTCTGCTTTAGTTCAAAATATATGTATAAAAATATAAGATTCTTTTAAAAATATACAGTGTATTGTCCTTTTGTTAAAGGTACTCTCTAGATAATATACATAGTACCATTTGAAAAGGAGATAAAGCCCTAGCCTGCCTGCCTAGTTGTTTATTCTGTTATTTGGTAATCGTATCACAACATTTTGTCCTCGGGTCAAAAAACCACAACCTAAGCTTCATCCCCACCCACCCTTTCTTGACCACTTATGGCATATGGTTATCATGATTTGGTCTTCGCCTACTTTCTTCCAACACCCATTGCAATCATTGACCCCAACCTAAAAGTCTTCTTTGCTTGACCTGTCAGGAGGCAAGGATATTTTTCTCTCAGATGGTTGTAAAGCCCTAAGATGAAAAACCTTCTGTGCTGCAGCTACCCCCAGATCCTCCCTTTTTCTTGCCTGAGCCCGATCCAATCTAGTGATGTGCACAAGCACAACAGCTCCAGCCTCTGTCTCTCTCCCTATTGGACAGATTGATAGCAGGAGCCATTGGCTGCTGCTTCTGTCAATCAAATCCAGTGAGGCTTGGGGCAGGGCCGAGCCCCGCTGTCTGTATCAATAGATGCAGCAATGGGACTCGGGAGCAAGCCCGCACGGGTGCCCCCAGGGAAAGCAGCTTTACGTGGGGGCACCTGATAAAGAGGAGGGGTCTGGAGTGCCAACGGTGGACACAAGAAGAGGAGGATCAGTGCAAAACGATTGCACACAGCAGCTAAGTATAGGCATGTTTGTTATTATTAAAACAAAAAACGAGGGTTTACAACCACATTGTATGAAAGGTAAGCAAAGCCTTTCTAACCGCAGCACGTCATGTGTGCACATTGTACTTCTTACTGTCCACTGCTTATGAGCACTAAGGAAATAATTGGACACTCCCCAAGCATTCGGAGAACACAAAGCCAATCATTTACTTACCAGCTCCAATTTTTTTGCCACAAGCACTCTTGCGACTTGTAATTAGAACAAGCAATGATAATGCAGATACAGGTCTGATGCCCTGACTTAGTGCCTAAAATTCATAAAAATGGAAAATATAACAGGTTACGACCACAGTAATGTAGTATGGCTTTAGTAAAAGCAGTGCAGTTAGCTAGTGCCCACATGCAAAATAAAAGGCCAACTGTTAATTAGTCATAATCCCCTTATATAAATTAAGTCGCCTTTTTCCATTAGATTCTATTTTAATACAAACAATGCACAGTGCATATGCTCATTTTGCTTATGTTGTGCTTAGTTTTTGATGTCCATTGCAACCAGTAATATTCCGCCTGTCACTATATAATTGCACATAAAAATGTGATCTGTAATCTGACATGCTGCATTGGGACAACAAAGAAGTTGTTAGAAACCATAGTGATTGTGGGTATGCTGACCATACAATACACAATTTCTTTGTACCATTTTCCTTTAGATTCACCAAAAACATAATATGAGAGAGAATGTGAGCTAATGTGGACAGGTTATCACAGTATAGAGCACCTCATCCCGGGGTTATTGAAACAAGCAGAGCAAGTAGGATGGGACTATAGCGGTGCAAACAAAATCAATCCTATATATATATATATATATATATATATATGTGTATATGTATGATAAAATTTTCAAAATGTATTAACAAAATTATCTAAAAAGTCATATTTAACCACTTAAGCCTCTTTCTGAGATTTGGTATTTACAAGTTAAAAACAGTTTTTTTTTTGCTAGAAATTACTTAGAATCCCCACTTATTATAGATTTGTTTTTCTAACACCCTAGAGAACAAAATGGCGGTTGTTGCAATATTTTTTGGCACACCGTATTTGTGCAGCGGTCTTATAAGCGCACTTTTTTTTTTTTAAAACATTAACTTGTTTGAATTAAAAAATAAGACAACAGTAAAGTTAGCCCATTTTTTTTTTTATATTGTGAAAGATAATGTTATGCCGAGTAAATTGATACCCAACATGTCACGCTTCAAAGTTGCCCCCACTCATGGAATGGCGACAAACATTTACCCTTAAAAATCTCCATAGGCGACTTTTAAAAAATTCTACAGGTTGCATGTTTTGAGTTACAGAGGAGGTCTAGGCCTAGAATTATTGCTTTTTATTAAATACCGTATTTATCGGCGTATAACACGCACCCCAATTTAAGAGGGAAGTTTCAGGAAATAGAAACTTTATATTTAAATAAACCACTTTGAAGCAAAATAATTGTCAGTGAGCATCAATGCAGCCTGATCTGTGCCCATCTGCAGCCTGATCTGTGCCCATCTGCAGCTTCAGTGCAGCCTGATCTGCGCCCATCTGCAGCTTCAGTGCAGCCTGATCTGTGCCCATCTGCAGCCTTGCTCCTCACTGCAGTCTAAATCGGTGCCCATCTGCAGACTAATCAGTGCCCATCTGCAGCATTGCTCCTCACTGCAGCCTGATTAGTGCCCATCTGTAGCATAGAGAGCCATTATTGTCTGAATTTGGTATTAGTTGGGATATAATTACCAGCATGTATCCTGTATTTTGTCCTTCTGATCCTACTTGTAGAAGCTGTGGCTCAGTATGCGCACATAGCTCAGATAGGTGTGATTTATTGAGTGACATTTTGCTGCAAGCAAGAACATATGCCTCTCTCTACCTGAGGAAAGTATTAGAGACATCACAGGGCTGAGGGAGAGGGGGTGAGAAGACTGAGCGTGACTGCAAGCAAAGCCGAGTACACAGGAGATCAGCGGCGCTCGTCCCCTCCTTCCCCTCTGTGGCAGCCTATATCGGCGTTTAACACGCACACACGATTTCCCCCCTATTTTAAGGGGGAAAAAGTGCGTGTTATATGCCAATAAATAAGGTATTTATATGTTTACATGAGAATTCAAATGCTAGGCGTGCACAGGTGTTTCTCCGGGAAACTCTACTGGCATTTTTATCAAAGTACATATACATATATGCACACATATGTTTATGGAAAGTTTTTTTAAGCACATTTTTTTGTTTTTAGAAGACTTTCTTGAGTGGGATATTTTCCACCTGTTCAGGTGGTTTAATTGGGTTAAGCATGCATCACTGTCACGTTTTTGGTCTTTATTCATATATATTTCTTATGGGTTTGGAATGTTTGCCTGTGATTATGTGAGAGAGCTGATTCACCTTTACATCAACTGAGAGCATTGTGTCACCTGTAGTGGGCGTACATGATGCCTAATTACACCAATTTACGGTTTTGCCTGCTTGCGCATATATATATATATATATATATATATATATATATATATATATATATATATATATATATATATGTCTTTGTCATTATTTTAAAACTTAGTTATGTATAAGCACCTGTCGGTGTGAAACGCGTTAGTGGTTTTATCCCTGCGGTATGGATTTATTATAACAATAAATAAATCGTTTTCATTGGAGTGCGGCCATTCAGGACCTTTTTGTTCAATTTTTGCTAGAATTATTGCTCTCGTTCTAATGATTGCGGCGATACCTCACATGTGTGGTTTGAACACAGTTTGCATATGCAGGCGCTGCTCACATATGCGTTTGCTTCTTCACGCGAGCTCGGGGGGACGGGGCATGTTTAAAAAATGTTTAGGTTTTTTTTCCTATTTATTTTTCCTTTTATTTTTGATTTTTTACACTGTTCTAAAAAAAAAAAATAGGTCACAGAGACCACTTTTATCTTGAAGTTGACCACCTGCTGAAGAAGAGGATACCGGGGTTATTGTAGCTAGCTGCTACCATAACAACAGTATTCCTCTTCAAAGTAGCGACATAAAAAAACGGTGGGCGGTCCATACGTGGTTAAAAAGACATTGGCTTAAAACCAATAAATGTGGTCCATGAACTGTCTAGAGAGGCATATGGTTGAATCTCGACATGTTTCGCCCTATGTATTGGGTTTCTTCAGGGCATGCAATCCGCTTGGGGTCTCAGCCTTCTAATGAACAAAAATATACAAATAGGATATCATAATTTATTACATAATACATTTTAGATATAGATATATATACACAAAACATTTGCAATGAATTGAACTTATATGCATATGTATGCACATGTTAGCCATCCAATATGCTTAACCTGTATTCCTAAAATAACACTAAAAGCAATAGTCACAAATTTATTCAGTGGATGGTGAAGTGCTAAATCCATTGCAAAGCCTGCAGGTGGCCACAGGAGGCAGACACGGAGTAGACTAAAAAATATAAACAAAACCAACACCAGTAAATAATATTAGTGTTTGTGTGCAAACTAGCATTTCTCTTTTCAAAAAGGTAAACACACTTACTTAGGTTAAGCTGTGTAAGTGAATGACAGCGGGGGCAGGGACCACGGAGCAGGTTGGTTAAAGTAAATGTAAACCCCCAAAACATTTTTTTAATTTAGACTCATATCTGTTACAGCAGAGGATGTCATTTCATCTGTGCCCAGTCTTGCCACAAAGAGTTAATCCAGCTCTGAGTAATCCTCTTAATTTTTTTTTTTTAGTAAGATAAAAATGGAAACACAGAGAAATAGGTGTCTTGTTTCTTCCCCCCTGCTGTGAGTGACCGGTCATTTCCTTATCTCATGCACAAGTGTAAGAGAGGCATTCTGTGTACTTCACATCCCCGCTCCTTTCTTCTCCACTTCTCCCAGGATTGGCTGCTCCACACCTTAGCATGATTGGGCATGCTGAAGTCATGTGGTGACTTTCCTGGGTTTTGACTGGATGTTAGTGATCATGGGGCATAATACACGAGACCAGCAGAAGTTCAGTGTAAGAAATATCGATGCCTGGCCAATAGGAGTGTAGAGGTAGGCGGGGAGTCTACTGACATCACAACTCCACCCACCAAGCCCTGGACAACAGACCCGCCCACAGAATCCAGAGTATTGCCGGGCTCCAAACAGCTTAATGGGAGATGGGGAGATATTTGACAGATAAGGATACATGTAGGAGGCATGTATATCCTTATAGATAAGCACTATGGAAGTAATTTAGAAATGATGAGAGTGGGTTTACATCCACCTTAAAATGTCTAACAAAAAGGAAATACACTTTGCTAAAAGACTAAGCAATAAATCAATCAATATCAACTCATGGCACAGGGAGTGATCATATAGATTGATTATCAATCTAGTTCACCAAACGAACAAAGAAAAAAATACCAACCTGCAACAGATCCTGTGGGCTGCATGTGCCCCTGCGTGTCTCCGGCAGTCCTCAATCTCCTCAAAGCCGTGAGGTCCTAGTGCTCTAAGATCCACGGAGTGGGATGGACACCACCAACTAGTGGGAGGATTGTATCTCAAGGGGGAGAGCATAACGCAGGGCAATTAGAGATGATATTTATGTATATATATATATATATATATATATATATATATATATATATATATATGACACAGATAAGGGAGGCAAATATGCACACCCAGTTTAGCATATAATAAAACAAGACAACACAGTACTGATAAAGGAACTATTTGCTATTGGTTGCCCAAAGTTGCAAACACATGCATTTACAACAGTCCAAATTGTATAGAAGATGTATACACGATTAACCAAATACAAATCCAACTACAGATAATATATCGAGTCAAGAAAAAAATTTCTTATATGAAAATCTGAAAAAAGGGGAAGAAGGAAATGGAAAAATATTCTAACATTAGTTTTTGGGCACAAAGAGAAATATTGGCGGGGCTAACGGTGGAAGGGTCACAGAGAAACTCACAAACAGACAAAGCAGCCAACCAACCAACTATGATGAGGACGACAGAAGAGACAAAAAGACAAAAGACAACTCACAGCCAATCAAACAAATAAAAAGAAAACGGATACCAACAGTTAAACGGGCAACTAGACAAACAAATAAGAGGATTATGAGCTGAGGAACAACATCAAGACTATAAGAATGACTTATAGCTTAAGGTTTCATTTAAACCAGGAAAGTGGTCTTGAGCATATGTATCCAATGAGACTCTAGTTGTAATAATATTTGGTCATGGTTTCCCCCTCGGAAATCAGGTGGAATATGCTCAAGTGCCATGAATTTTTTCACTCCTAAAGCGGAGTTCCACCAAAAAATGGAACTTCCGCTTTAAGTGCAAGTGACCCCCTGACATGACACATTTGACATGTCATTTTTTTGGGGGGGAGCGGTTACCCTCTTTTTAGGGGCATCCAGCTCCCATTTCCTCAAGGGGCTCCACGAAGCAGGAAGGAAGTTCCCCTCTCCACCCTCCCTCCATGCAATCTTCTGAGACACGTCACAGGACGAGCAGAAGATTGCCTGTCCAATCAGCGCGCGGCTCGCGCATATGCAGTGCATGCCTGGCTGTGAAGCCACAGCCAGGCGCCCACAATCACAATGCCGGCGCTGAGGAGAGGAGGGGGAAAGGAGCAGGGCTCCATTCGCTGGACCGTGGGACAGGTGAGAGTCCGATTATTAAAAGTCAGTAGCTACACTTTTTGAAGCTGCTGACTTTTATATGGGTGGAACTCCACTTTAGGTTGAAATTTCTGAAATAAGCCTACATGTCGGCTGATTGGGGTTTCCATGCAACGTTTTTTAATGAGGGAAACATGATCACTCACCCTTTAAAAGAAGGGTCGTTTGGTCTTTCCAACATAAAAACTACATGGGTACATTTTCTGGAATTTGCACAGCTTTTAGTTTATGACTGCCTATGTCATTTCTTGAGGTGCTAAAATGGCAGGGCAGTACAAAACCCCCCCAAATGACCCCATTTTGGAAAGTAGACACCCCAAGGAAATTGCTGAGAGGCATGTTGAACCCATTGAATATTTATTTTTTTTGTCCCAAGTGATTGAAAAATGACAAAAAAAAAAAAAAAATATTTACAAAAAGTCGTCACTAAATGATATATTGCTCACACAGGCCATGGGCCTATGTGGAATTGCACCCCAAAATACATTTAGCTGCTTCTCCTGAGTATGGGGATACCACATGTGTGGGACTTTTTGGGAGCCTAGCCGCGTACGGGGCCCCGAAAACCAATCACCGCCTTCAGGATTTCTAAGGGTGTAAATTTTTGCTTTCACTCTTCACTGCCTATCACAGTTTCGGAGGCCATGGAATGCCCAGGTGGCACAAAACCCCCCAAAATGACCCCATTTTGGAAAGTAGACACCCCAAGCTATTTGCTGAGAGGCATATTGAGTCCATGGAATATTTTATATTTTGACACAAGTTGCGGGAAAGTGACACTTTTTTTTTTTTTTTTTTTTTTCATAAAGTTGTCACTAAATGATATATTGCTCACACAGGCCATGGGCATAGGTGGAATTGCACCCCAAAATACATTTAGCTGCTTCTCCTGAGTATGGGGATACCACATGTGTGGGACTTTTTGGGAGCCTAGCCGCGTACTGGACCCCGAAAACCAATCACTGCCTTCAGGATTTCTAAGGGTGAAAATTTTTGATTTCACTCTTTACTGCCTATCACAGTTTCGGAGGCCATGGAATGCCCAGGTGGCACAAACCCCCCCCCCCAAATGACCCCATTTTGGAAAGTAGACACCCCAAGCTATTTGCTGAAAGGTATGGTGAGTATTTTGCAGCTCTCATTTGTTTTTGAAAATGAAGAAAGACAAGAAAAAACATTTTTTTTTTTCTTTTTTCAATTTTCAAAACTTTGTGACAAAAAGTGAGGTCTGCAAAATACTCACTATACCTCTCAGCAAATAGCTTGGGGTGTCTACTTTCCAAAATGGGGTCATTTGGGGGGGTTTTGTGCCACCTGGGCATTCCATGGCCTCCGAAACTGTGATAGGCAGTGAAGAGTGAAATCAAAAATTCACGCCCTAAAGCCCCATACACACTATCAGTTTTTCTGCTGAGTTAGTCCTTCAGATTTACCAAAACCATGTAGTGCAAGGGCCTGCCTGATTGCATACACATTGAAACTCCTAAGGTTTGACCTCATATTATATGGTTTTGGTAAATCTGAAGGACTAACTCAGCAGAAAAACTGATAGTGTGTATGGGGCTTTAGAAAGCCTGAAGGCGGTGCTTGGTTTTCGGGGTCCCGTACGCGGCTAGGCTCCCAAAAAGTCTCACACATGTGGTATCCCCGTACTCAGGAGAAGCAGCAGAATGTATTTTGGGGTGTAATTTCACATATTTCCATGGCATGTTTGAGCAATATATCATTTAGTGACAACTTTGTGCAAAAAAAAAAAGAAATTTGTCTCTTTCCCGCAACTTGTGTCGCAATATAAAATATTCCATGGACTCGACATGCCTCTCAGCAAATAGCTTGGGGTGTCTACTTTCCAAAATGGGGTCATTTGGGGGGGTTTTGAACTGTCCTGGCATTTTATGCACAACATTTATAAGCTTATGTCACACATCACCCACTCTTCTAACCACTTGAAGACAAAGCCCTTTCTGACACTTATTGTTTACATGAAAAAGTTTTTTTTTTTTGCAAAAAAATTACTTTGAACCCCCAAACATTATATATTTTTTTAAAGCAAATGCCCTACAGATTAAAATGGTGGGTGTTTCATTTTTTTTTTTCACACAGTAATTGCGCAGCGATTTTTCAAATGCATTTTTTGGGGAAAAAACACACTTTTTTTAATTTTAATGCACTAAAACACGCTATATTGCCCAAATGTTTGATGAAATAAAAAAGATGATCTTAGGCCGAGTACATGGATACCAAACATGACATGCTTTAAAATTGCGCACAAACGTGCAGTGGCAACAAAATAAATACATGTTTAAAAGCCTTCAAAAGCCTTTACAGGTTACCACTTTAGATTTACAGAGGAGGTCTACTGGAAAAATTACTGCACTCGATCTGGCCTTCGCGGTGATACCTCACATGCATGGTGCAATTGCTGTTTACGTTTGACGACAGACCGCCGCTTGCGTTCGCCTTAGCGCGAGAGCAGGGGGCGACAGGGGTGTTTTTTTTTTTTTGTTTTTTTTTTCTTTATTATTTTTTTGCTTTTTTAATCTTACTTTTAAACTGTTCCTTTCATATTTTTTTTTTTAATCATTTTTATTGTTATCTCGGGGAATGTAAATATCCCCTATGATAGCAATAGGTAGTGACAGGTACTCTTTTTTGAAAAAATTGTGGTCTATTAGACCCTAGATCTCTCCTCTGCCCTCAAAGCATCTGTCCACACCAAGATCGGTGTGATAAAATGCTTCCCCAATTTCCCAATGGCGCTATTTACATCCGGCGAAATCTAAGTCATGAAATACTCGTAGCTTCCGGTTTCTTAGGCCATAGAGATGTTTGGAGCCACTCTGGTCTCTGATCAGCTCTATGGTCAGCTGGCTGAATCACCGGCTGCATTCTCAGGTTCCCTGTTGAGACAGGAGAGCCAGAGAAAAACACGGAAGACGGTGGGGGGGGGGGGCATTCCCTCCCACGGCTTGTAAAAGCAGTCTAGAGGCTAATTAGCCACTAGGATTGCTTTTACATGAAAGCCGACCGCTGGCTGAAAAGAATGATACCAAGATGATACCTAAACCTGCAGGCATCATTCTGGTATAACCACTCAAAGTCGTGAATGGCGTACCTGAAGACAAAAAAATGGTTAACAATGGTTAACAATAAAGCACAGTAAAGTGTAAATAATTACACACCTGAAAAACAAACATGATAAAACATAATAACAATAACAATAAAACATTGCAGAATAGAATACAGTAAAAAAGAGCAGAACAATAGAGAGAGAGAATAGAGAGAGAGAGAACAATAAAACAACAACTATTTTTTTTTATTTCATATTTTTTTTTTTACACTTTTTTTGTAACTAACTTTTATAACGGTAACCGGTTCCAGGTTGCGATGGCATCTTGGGAGACCCTGTGAAAGTGTGCCTAGTCTGTGCAATGCTGTACCCTACGCTAATACTCAACTAGTGAATGGTAGCGTTCAAAACATTCACCAATGCAAAGTCCAGGATTGTCAGGACAGGAGGGACAATAATAGCGGGTGTCACGCCTATATCCGCGCTTGCTGCAGACACGACATCTTTTTTGGGGGGTTCGTTGGGTAGGGGTACTCGGGAGGACATAAAAATGCCTCTCATGCAGCCGACTGCATTTGGTTGGGGATGTGAATGGGGGAAGTACGGGCGCTGCAGAAGCGGTGGGTTCCCAATTAGGATTGGCGAATGCAGCAGGAAGGGCATTATGGGCACGACGGGCCTGTGTTTGTCTTTTTGGTGGCAGCGGGACACTACTTGTGCTTGCCACCTCACCAGCTTGAACTGCACTTATGGGACTCGCCACGTCACCACGTGTTACTGCAGTGCTGGTTTGACTACGACCGGGGTGTACTAGGCCGCTGGCGCTTGCCAGTTCACCAAAACGCTACCAAAAAACTGTTAGCGATCGCAGGGATCAGGCCTGACTCTGCGAACGCTGCAGTTATGCGTTTAGTGTTTTGTAAGTGACAGTGATCGATCGATACTGCACTTGGGTGGGCTGGGCCGGGCCGGGCGGAGGGGCAAAACGCAGGTGCTAGCAGGTATCTGGGCTGATCCCGCTAACACTGCGTTTTTGGGAACCCTAAACTGCTGGTGACGCTAGTATAGATCTGATCGGATCAGATATTGATGCGATCAGATACTATACCACTAAGGGAGGTGTACGGTGCGTGCGTGGGTGTTAGCGGTACTGGCGCTAATCTGACGCTGCCTGGGGCTGGTGCTTGCCAGTTCACCAAAACGCTACAAAAAAAACTGTTAGCGATCGCAGGGATCAGGCCTGACTCTGCGAACGCTGCAGTTATGCGTTTAGTGTTTTGTAAGTGTCAGTGATCGATCGATACTGCACTTGGGTGGGCTGGGCTGGGCCGGGCGGAAGGGCAAAACGCAGGTGCTAGCAGGTATCTGGGCTGATTCCGCTAACACTGCGTTTTTGGGAACCCTAAACTGCTGGGGACGCTAGTATAGATCTGATCGGATCAGATATTGATCCGATCAGATACTATACCACTAAGGGAGGCGTATGCTGCGTGCGTGGGTGTTAGCGGTACTGGCGCTAACCTGACGCCTGGGGCTGGTGCTTGCCAGTTCACCAAAATGCTACCAAAAAAACTGTTAGCGATCGCAGGGATCAGGCCTGACTCTGCGAACGCTGCAGTTATGCGTTTAGTGTTTTGTAAGTGACAGTGATCGATCGATACTGCACTTGGGTGGGCTGGGGGGAGGCACAAAACGCAGGTGCTAGCGGGTATCTGGGCTGATCCCGCTAACACTGCGTTTTTGGGAACCCTAAACTGCTGGGGACGCTAGTATAGATCTGATCGGATCAGATATTGATCCGATCAGATACTATACCACTAAGGGAGGCGCATGCTGCGTGCGTGGGTGTTAGCGGTACTGGCGCTAATCTGACGCTGCCTGGGGCGACGCATATCACCGCCGGGCGATCGGGGGGCTAAACCTTTATTCGGTAATAAACGGCGGGTGCCCTGACACTATAAAAAATAAACGAACTAACCAGCGTCAACCGTAACGGTTATACGGTGATCAGTGGTGAAAGGGTTAACTAGGGGGCAATCAAGGGGTTAAAACATTTATTAGGTAGTATATGGGGGTCCCTGACGCTATAAAACGCTGACGGCGAACCTAAATATTTACCTCACTAACTAGCGTCACCAGCGACACTAATACAGCGATCAGAAAAATGATCGCTTAGCGACACTGGTGACAGGGGGTGATCAAGGGGTTAAAACTTTATTAGGGGGGGTTAGGGGGGTACCCTAGACCTAAAGGGGGGTAATACTCACTGTTCCAACACTGTAACTGTCACAAACTGACACTATGCAGTAATCAGAAAAAAAAAAAAAAAAACTGCTGGTGTCAGTTTGTGACAAGGGGGGGGGGGGGTGATTGGGGGGCGATCGGGGGGGGATCGGGGTGTTTTGTATGCCTGGCATGTTCTACTGTGTGTGTGTGTGTTGGTGCACTTACATAGATGTCTACTCTCCTCGGGCCGGAACGGAAATTACCGAGCCGAGGAGAGATGACATCATTTCCTTTGCTGCTGTTTAGCATACAGCAGCAAAGGAATGATTCGATTGGCCGGCGGCGATCGCGAGGGGGGGGGCCACGAACGGATGGTCTCCCCCTCATCACCGATCGCCGCTGGACAAAAGACGACCGCCTCGGGCACCGGGGGGGGGGTCCGATCGGACCCCCCACCCGCGGAAGGCAAATCACGTACCCTGTACGTGATTTTGCCTGTCCGTGCCACTTTGCCGACGTACATCGGCGTGAGGCGGTCGTCAAGTGGTTAAGTAAACAATACCAGCTGTTTGGCAGTTCACTCAGTTTAATTGTATAACTACGGTTGTTAGGAAGCATTACTTCAGAACTATTTTACATGTATGGGCAATATTCACACTTTTTCAGCACGATAAGGTACCCGAAGCAGATGATGTCATTTTAGTTTGGGCCATACAATGGCTTTGGACCAAACGATCCTTCAAAGATTTAGAACGCTTGTAAGTGATAGATGATTGCTTGTCAATATATTTACAAATAGTAGGATCAGCTAGAAGAAGTGGCCAATATTTAGTAATTGTGTCTTACTTGTTGTTGATGCTGTTTAGAGTATGTGGTAATGATTCTCACCCGCTGTAGATCTTGTGTATTTTTAGATTTATAGATCAAAGAACTACGTGTATGTACATTAGCCCTATTGTAGGCTTTTTTTTAGGCTACTATTGCTTTAGCCTCTATCATATAAACGTAAGTATAACTGTTTGGCTTCAACTTCAAAAACTTTAGGATTACTGCAGTTTCTCTTGAGACAGAGATACTGACTGTGAGGGATACTTTTAACCAAAGATTGGGGATGGAAACTGGAGGCATGCAGGATCGTGTTGCCTGTCGATGGCTTCCTGAACAGCTTATTGCCCAGGCAGCCATCAGCCCCAACAAAGATCCAGACATCCACAAAGGGAATGGTTTGTTTATTACAATACCTTGTGAATGTTAGATTATACATATTTCGGCCTAAGTCTCCATAAATTGAATCATTTCTTGTTGCGTGCCTGACAAGATAATTAAGACATCGTCAATATAACAATGCCAGGTGACAATACAATCAAGAAAAAAGTAATGTCCTCTCGTGCAAATGACTCCTTCCCACCCCGCCCCAGGTAACCCCAGGTACAGGTTGCAATGGGGTACATGGTGTCCCCATCACAACCCCCTGCCCCTGCAGGTAAATACATTTCTATTCAGTATGAATTTCAACAAGTTCAGCTCAAAATCGTTATACTTGGCAGCCAAGTGACCACGCTTACGTAACTAGTCAGCTATGACTTTCAGGCCAAACTCATGTGGGATAGTGTTATAAAGGCTCTCTACATCTATAGCTACAAGCCATGCATTCTTAGGGATATGTATCCCTTCAATGACTTTCAAAGGGTCAATTGTATCCTGTACATAAGAGAAAGGGGATTTAACATGAGGGTGCAAGTAGCTGTCGACTAGGCTACTTGCATTGTCTGCCAGACTCCCACAACTAGAAATATTTGGACGACCTGGAGGGTTGGTTAAGAATGTATGCACCTTCGGTAGAGCATAGAAGGTGGGTATTTTTGGCTCCTTAATATTGAGGTAATTCCATGTCTATTTGTCTATGATGTTATCTAAAAAGGCTTTATGGATAATATTCCTATATTCCATGCAGTAGTTATGAATTACTGTTTTAGAGATACCACTCTCTATTAAGGAGAATGATCATGCACATCTGTTCATAGTTTTCACGGTTCATGATTACTAGGTTACCGCCTTTTTCAGTTGGTTTAATTACTATATTAACATTCTTCTGCAGGTATACAAGGGCTTTCCTATGCATTAAGGAGAGATTGTCTGGGCCAGTTTTAGACCATACTGTATTTTCTATTTCTTTAGTAGTTTGCTGGAAAAATGCCCAAAAATTGGGGTTATTGCCCAAGATTGGGAAATTTTTAGATTTGGGTTTGAAAGATATAGGAGAAGGAAAAAGGTTTTCCCATCAGGGCCGTCTGAGTGTTGGGAGGAGAGGATGCCTCTTCAAATTGCATCACCCTCATCCCAAAGCTGCATTAATTCATTGATGGCTTGAATTAACTCTGATTGTGAAATTGGGCTCATCAGTGATAATTAAACTGAGTTATATTGCTGGGTTTTTCATATATAGTTTTGAACATAAGTCTTCTATGATATAATATGAGGTCAAACCTAAACATTTTTAATTTGTATGCAATCAGGCAGACCTTGCTCTACATAGTTGAAGGTAAATCTGAAGGAAATTGATCAAGAAAATTGTATAATGTATGGCCAGCTACAGTTTACCTTGCAATGAAATGCTTGGTTGCCTTTACTGCAAGGTAAATGGAAAAGTTATATTAACATACTCAATCACCATACCTTGTGGTGTCTGCTGAACAGGATGTAAATATGATTCTAGACCTGAAAATATTATCTTTTACATGATTTCACAAAATTTCGCTATGGCTGTTCAAATAAACAAGACAAAAACAATGTTAAGCTTTGCAGAATAATGAAATGGCCTCTCATTAGAATACCATTCAGAACAGTTGGAGTAGAAAACACATAAAAGTTTCTTGTAATAATGTAGAAGAAAACTCCAGAGGAAGAAAAAAGTAGTAAAATTTCAAGGCCAAAAGATTTAATTGGACATGGGAGGTTCAGAGTGAATGAAAGCAAGTGAAAGTATTTTAAATTGCTTTTAGAGACAAAAAATATCAGGGAGGAGGAAGATACCTATCTCTTTTCAAAATCATTGTATTCAGCTTTAAAAATGACATACTGTAATGAAGATTCAGAATTAATCTATCATCGATTCATTAGATGGTTATCACTTATAAGCAGCAAAAACCTTAAAACTTCAAGACTCGGCTAAGAGACCAACCTCTCTACTGTCAATGAATCCTTTGTCCATAGCTCTCCATCTGTGCAATGTGAAAGAGAGACACTGATAGGTCTTGTGCAGCGATTAATGGTTGAGTCTTTCCAGTTCATAGCGCCAGTATGCTATTCCAAACTGCCTGCATCTCATGTTACAAGTGACTGGGTCATTCTTTCCTGTGAATCATCATGTTTCTGACTTGCTTGTTGCTCACTTACTTCCCATGAAATTTCAATTTACCTTCATGAATGTAATATAGCTTAATAAACTGGGAAATTAGTGATAAGAAAAGTGCATTTAAGCTGCAACTTTAAAAATATTTCAAGAAATGTATATTTTTTTTCTTTCTGCATCTCCTTGCCTTAGAAAATGCCTCTCTTTTCCTCAATTATTGCTCAGCAGCACACAGTACCTAGGGAGCTGTCTCCTCTCAAACTCTGCAGTATCCCCGCAATTACCACATTTCCCTCTAACCCCAATTCAGCACTATAGTGTCTCTGAAAATACCCATTTCTTTTTCCCTTGCTTAGCAGCACAGGGTACCTAGAGAACTCTGTATCCCTACTTGCAAACTCTACAATGTGCTTGCAATTATAATTTTTCCTTACTAACTTTAACACAGCATGCTAGTATCCAAAAAAGTTCCTTTGCATGAATCTCATGTATGCAGCTTGTTAAAGCTGGGTATTTCACGCTCCCTATGCAAAGACATAGGCAGTTACCCTGAAAATATCATTTTTATCCATACCATCTTTAGCCGTGGAGCATCTCTGGAAATATTGCATGGTCTTAGATGAGCTGTCTCAAAACTTTTCATTTAAATACCCCTTTCTCTAATTATGTTTCCTGCTGAACTAGCCAGGCAGCTTAGAATATAAGAGTATAAAGCAATGATGTACAAAGAACATGGACCTCAATCTCCCCAGTATTCTAAAAACATCTTAATGCATCCTAATCCAGTAAATTGAAATCAAATTGGTTGCTGTAAATTGTTGATTGCACCATTTATTGAATAACCCTGAAAGTACCCGTTTAGCACATCTATGTTTGTATGTATCCAACATATCCAGTGTGATCAATATGCAAAGTATGGTAAAGTGTGCATCTTACTGTGTGTTACTACAATGCACACATGTGATACCAGCCTTAAGGAATCCAATGGTGAGAATTATTGAGGTTAGCATTTCTGACCGTGCATGATTGTTACAGATTTGAAACCTGAAATATTAAAGCCAGAGACAGCTGAGCAAATAGCATTTTCAAAAAGGTCAGCAATGTCAGCCCTTCTCCAATAAGCAAATATCATAATGTGCTATAACAGCATATAATAAATAAATCCAAAAGTTCATCAGTGATGAAATCCAGTCTCATATAAAAAATCCAGTGCTTTTCCTAAGAAAAAAAAAAATTACTCCTTGTAAATGCAACAATATACCTGGTGACAATATTGATCTGGTCACCTCCATGCTATGACCTCTGAAAAAGAAAAGCGATCAAGAGAGTTTGTTACCCATGTAAGGGTTAACATGACGCATTAGTCTCCGCTCTTGCCGAACACCTATATGAATCCAGCCAAACTTTCAACCAGTACAGCTCAAAAGCTTACATACCCTGGAAGAATTTATGATTTCTTGGCCATTTTTCAGAGAATATGAACGATAACACAAAAACTTTTCTTTCACTCATGGTTTGTGTTTGGCTGAAGCCATTTATTAGTCAACTGTGTTTACTCTTTTTAAATCATATTGACAACAGTAACTAGCCAAATGACCCTGATCAAAAGTTTACATACCCTGGTGATTTTGGCCTGATAACATGCACACAAGTTGACACAAAGGGGTTTGAATAGCTATTAAAGGTAACGATCCTCACCTGTGATCTGTTTGCTTGTAATTCATGTGTGTGTATAAAAGATCAATGAGTTTCTGGACTTCTGACAGACCTTTTAATCTTTCATCCAGTGCTGCACTGATGTTTCTGGATTCTGAGTCATGGGGAAAGCAAAAGAATTGTCAAAGGATCTGCGGGAAAAGGTAGTTGAACTGTATAAAACAGGAAAGGGATATAATAAGATATCCAAGGAAATGAGAATGCCAATCAGCAGTGTTTAGCTTTTTGGCCACAACCATAAACACTTCATTTGGAGAGGAGTCAACAAGGCCTATGATGAAAGGTACACCATTCCTACTGTGAAACACGGAGGTGGATCGCTGAGGTTTTGAGGATGTGTGGGCTACAAAGGCACAGGAAATCTGGTCAAAATTAATGGCAAGATGAATGCAGTTTGTTATAAAAAAATACTGGAGGAACATTTGCATTCATCAGCCAGGAAGCTGCTCATGGGACGTTTTTGGACATTGCAACATTCCTTTCATCATAGGCCTTGTTGAGTCCTCTCCAAATCTAGTGTTTATGGTTGTGGCCAAATAGCTAAATTTTGGTCTCATCACTCCAGATGACTTAGTGCCAGAAGGTTTGAGGCTTGTCTCTGTGCTGTTTGGCGTATTGTAAGTGGGATACTTTGTGGCATTTGAGTAGTAATGGCTTTCTTCTGGCGACTTGACCATGCAGCTCATCTTTTTTCAGGTTCCTCCTTATTGTGCATCTTGAAACAGCCACACCACATGTTTTCAGAGAGTCCTTTATTTTACCTGAAGATTTTTCTTTGCATCCCTAACAATTTTCTTGGCAGTTGTGGCTGAAATTTCAGTTGGTCTACCTGACCGTGGTTTGATTTCAACAGAACTCCTCATTTTCCACTTCTTGATTAGAGTTTGAACACTGCTAATTGGCATTCTCAGTTCCTTGGATATCTTTTTATATCTCTTTCCTGTTTTATACAGTTCAACTACCTTTTCCCGCAGATCATTTGACAATTATTTTGCTTTCCCCATGACTCAAAATCCAGAAATGTCAGTGCAGCACTGGACAAAAGATGCAAGGGTCTGTCAGGAGTCCAGAAACTCATTGACCTTTTATACACACACACACACTAATTACAGGCAAACAGATCATAGGTGAGGATGGTTACCTTTAATATCCAGTCAAACCCCTTTGTGTCAACTTGAGTGCATGTTATCAGGTCAAAATCACCAGGGTATGTAAACTTTTGATCAGGGTCATTTGGGTAGTTTCTGTTGCCATTATGATTTAAAAAAGTAAACACGGTTGATTGATAATACATGGCTTAGCCAAACACTAACCATGAGTGAAAGAAATGTTTTTGTGTTATACATTTTCTCAGAAAAATGGCCAAAAAATCATAAATTCTGCCAGGGCATGTAAACTTATGAGCACAACTGTATATAACTCTAGACATAAAAAAGAAGACCCAGATAGTATTCTTTTTGTTTCATCTGAGAAAGGTCAATTACAAACACTCACAAACCGAACATGAAGAAAGTGCTTATCAAATAAAGCTCCATTCAGTGATATGTTACAAAAAGCATCAGCCAACAAACAGCAGATTAGCCTATGTGTAATCTCAAATGTTGGTATACAGACTCACATCATGATGATGTCATCTGGATAAAACTCAACCCCTTTACGAGTTACATCCTGTCACGGGACTTCAGGCCTTCTTGACCTGAAGGAGGATTTCGTCACTTCCAATTTTGGTCTTTTGTTTACCGGCTGGTAAATCAGGCGATCAAACTGATCTCAGTTTGATCGGCTGCTTTGGGGGGCAGAGATCTGTGGTCTAATAAACCCCAGATCTCTCAGTCACTGCCCATGCTATCACAAGGAATGTTGTTCATCCCTTGTGATGACAATAAAGTTTATTAAAAAAAAAAATTTTAATCGGCCATCTAAATAAATACATTTAAATGTAGTGCCCATGTGCTTACATGCAAATGCAAAAATGAACGTAGGCCCCTCATGCATATATAAACAGAGATCGAACCACCCATGTGAGATATTATCGCTAACGTCAGAGGGAGAGCATTTATTCTAGCGCTAGACCTCCTGTGTAACTCTAAATTGATAAACTGTAAAGGCTTTTAAATTGTCACTTATGAAGATGTTTAGGCACCATAGTTTGCCCTCTGTTCTATGGGTGTACTCAGGTATCTAATTACTCAACATAATATCTTTTATACTTACCAAAAAAAAGAGGCTTATAAACTTCTTCAACTCCATTATTTTCATCAAAATTATTCACAATGCGGATAGGGGTTGAAATGTCTGTTTGGAATTTATATAACACTTTACCCTCAACTTAGGCAGGTATTTCCTGGTTGTATACTTTTTATCAAAATAGAATACATTTATCCAAGTCACCTGTCATTCTCAAATGGGATAATGATTTGGGGCTGGACTTCTCAGTTGTAACATGGCAGAAAGCAGTTCTTAATAAGTACAGCACTACTCATTGGAGCTAATTCATTAAAAATGGAGAGTGCAAAATCTGGCGTAGCTCTGCATAGAAACCAATCAGCTTCCAGTTTGTTTTTTTGGGGGGTTTTTTTTCAAAGCGTAATTGAACAAGCTGAAGTTAGAAGCTGATTGGCGTTAATATGTTATGTTATTAATGTTATGTAATAACATCATTATCAGACCATGCCCCTGTGACCATGATAATTAGAATCTCAGAAGTACAGAGGCAAACATTTTCATGGAAGCTCAATAAAGATCTCCTAGATAAACGTGGGGAGGAGATTTTGAAAAGGGAGTTCGAACAATTTTTCCTTGTTAATGAGACAGACGAGATCGCAGAGAATTCCTTGTGCCCACAAAGCCTATATCAGGGGGATCTTGATATCAATGGGAGCAAGGAGAAAAGAGGAGAGGAGTAAGAAGAGGGAGGAACTAATTGAGGAAATATTTAAATTAGAACAGGGCCAAAAAAAGATCTACAACAAAATGCACGACAGGGAATTTCAGCATGAACTGGTACTGAAAAGAGATGAGTTAAAGGACCTTTTGGAACTGGAAATGAGGGGAACCTTCAGTAGAGTAGCAAAGGATAGATACCTGTGGGGGAATAAAAACAGTATGACCTTAGCAGGGATATTGAGAAAAAAAAAGATCAATAAATTTTATATAGAAAATACAAAATAAAAGTGGGGAAATGGTACACAATACAAAAGATATTGCGAGTGTGTTCCGAGATTTCTACGAGCACCTATATTTGGTCAGGCAAGTGGGGGGACAAGGACAACAGGAGGCCCAGAAAAAATTACGTTCAAAATGCAAACCTCCCTAGAATATGAGGAAGTCGCACTAACACTGGAGAGGCCAATTACAACAGAGGAGATAAATAAGGGTTTAAAAGAGTCATCTAAGGGTAAAAGCCCAGGGCCGGACGGCTTCACGAGGGAGTACCTTTAAAAATTCAGGGAAATATTATCTCCAAGGCTCTGCTCATATTTTAATGGGTTGGGAGTGAGGTGCGGACTGAGTAAAAAGCTTCAATGGCCACTATAACTACTATTTTGAAAGAAAGTAAAGAAAGCACATTATGCTCAAGTTATAGGCCGATATCGTTATTGAATACTGATACGAAGGTGTTTGTAAAAGTGTTGGCATTAAGGATGAGAGATCTAATGTCGGAACTGGTCCATCCTGACCAGGTGGGCTTTGTCCCGGGAAGGGAGGGTAAGGACAATGGGGTAAGAACACTATTGCTGCTCCAGAAAATAAGAGAGGGGAGAACCCCCAGTCTATTCTTGTCGATTGACTCTGAAAAAGCTTTCAACTGAGTAGACTGGGGGTTCATGATGGGAGTGTTGGAGGACATGGGGATAGGCCCAAGGATGAGAGAGTGGGTACAAGTGCTGTATAAGAGCCCTACAGTGTCCATAAAGGTAAATGGATGATTGTCAGCCCCATTTAGGATGTATAACGGTACGAGACAGGGTTGCCCCCTGTCTCTGCTGTTGTTCGTGCTGGCGCTGGAGCCACTCTTGCCGACGGTGAGGGGAAATGTTGACATAGGGGGCGTGGAGATAGGAGAGGAGACACATAGGCTGGCTGCATTTGCGGACGATGTGTTGTCCTATATCTCTAATCCCCGTATCTCGTTACCCAATTTGTTAAAGGTTTTAAAGGAATATGGAGAGCTATCTAACTTCAAGATTAACCCAAGTAAATAAGAGATTTTAAACATAAACTCAAAAGAAGAATCTAGCCTCCAACAGGAATTTCAGTTTCCTTGGAGGAGGTCGGGAATAAAATACTTGGGGATAAAACTAACAGCATCCTTGGGGTAGATATATCAGGCAAACTATATACCTTTATTGGATGAAATAAAAGTAGAGGTAGAGAGAATAGCAGCACGACCCTTGTCCTGAATCGGCCGGATTAATGCGCTAAAAATGATCATTTTACCCCAAATATTATATAAATTTCAGATGCTCCCCATTTATATACCTCCAGTGTATTTCAGGGTGCTTAAAAGTCTAGTATTGAAACTAATGTGGCAGAATAAAAAACCCAGGATTTCCCTCTCAATTTTACAGAGAGGGAAAGACCAGGGCGGATTAAGTGTACCAGATCTCAAAAAGTACTATGAAGCGGTGGTTTTAACACGTGAGTGAGAAAAGATGGGTTAAAATAGAAGACACTATGGCGGATACAAATTTAGGGAAAAATATTTTGACACCCCCACAACACAGGGCACTTGGAGTAAATACACTTAAGTTTACTAAAAATGTCATGAGGATATGGGATGCGCTGCATAAACAGAATAAATGGGAATATAATTCACCACTAATGGCACTAAAAGAGAATAATTATTTTACATCGGGTAAGAGTTCGATAGGGGGAAATTGGATTAAAAAAGATCATTTACAATTACGAAATATAACACAAAGAGGGAAAATTTGCTCACTGCACGATATAAAAATGAAAAAAGATTGGTTTGTAATGAATGAATGGCGGTATTTTCAGCTTAAACTTTTGTAACGGCACTGCCACACCCGCTGAGAGGAGGATTTGACAGCATGAGAGAGATTATGCGACACGGAAACAGTACGGGGAGGCATCTCACAGATATATAAAATACTAGTAGAAGGAAGGGAGAGAAGAACGGAGAGATCTGGAAGCCGCACACCGGTCTGATAAGTGCCTTTATTGATAAAAAAGCTGGATCATGGAGGTATACAAAACACTATAGCAGAAGTGTACAGAGATCAGCTGATGCGTTTCGCGCTCACAAGGAGTGCTTACTCATAGCCCACTCATAGAGGGAAGGGAGTTGGAAGTCCCGATGTATATATAAAAAATGGGAGAGAGAAATTGGTCAAAGGGGGAGAATCAAGAGATAGGAAAAATTTTTAAACTGGTACACGGATCCTCAGTTAATATTAGAACAATAGAAATGAACTATAAATGCTTAGTGAGGTGGTATAGGACCCCAGATATAGTAGGAAAATACCAAAAGGGGCAAACAACGGAATGTTGGAGGGGATGCAAACAGATAGGAGAGAGAAAAGGTAGGGTAAATTATAGGGGAGGATAGGGTAAGGAAGAAGAAGTACTGTTTTGTAATTAATTTTGTATTATTACTCCTGTTGTGACTTCAGGAGTAAAAAGGATGCCTTCTTACCTAATTTTGTATATGAAAATTTTGATAAATAAAGATTAAAAAAAAAAAAAGAAGAAGCTGATTGTCAGTCATACACAACTGCACCAGTTTTTGCACTCTTCAAAATCAAACCAATTGTAAATCAATAATAAATTGACCAGATTGTGTAAGATACCCTCACCCAGTTGGCACTGTTGTATCCCATATATTATAGGCAGCAAGTTTAAAGTAGTATTAAACCCAAAAAAAAAAAATGTAATATATTTTAGCTTACCAAACATTAGATGTAGTGGCTGCATCAGTTTTCTTTTCTGTTTCCATCTAGGTGCTCTGGCCAGTAACACACGAGTATTAAGCCGACCATAGTGCGATTTTCAAAAATTGCTTGATTCCAGTGGAGCTATTGTGTTCTTCCGTCCCTGCTGGGAGAACATACAGTGATTATTGCTAGTGGCAATAGCTGCTGGCAACTACCGTACGAAAAAAACCAACAGTTTGGTTGTACCCAAAGGGATCGATCTATCAACTTTGGTACAATCAGCCTGCCCATATGATTAGAATCCCGGCCGGTCCCTGCTGAACCGTCTGTGGCCAGCTTTGGAGTGCCTCCAATCTAGATGAAGGAGCACAAGGACACTTTTGGACAGCAGCATTGTCAGTCTGGGGGGGGGTGTTAGATGTACGAGCAGATTTAATTACACTAACAAATTGAGGTCAAACTCCAGCTAATACTTTGTAAACAGTTGCAGCAAGCAGCTTTTTTTCCTTTTGAGATAAAGGTTTTACATAAATTTAAAGCTAAGTATTGTAAACGTGCTTGCTAGTGTTAAGTGATTAGTCTCATCAGTGTAACTGATATATTCTGCTGGAGAGCTTGTTCTTTTGAAAAATAGACATACTGGCAGGATCACTAGGTGAAAATAGTAGAAAGAAAGCCTAAAAAATAAAATCTAAAAAATGGTAAGCTGAAATATAATATAAATGTTTGCTTTTGGGCTTAATACCAATTTATCTGTAACTAGTAGAAGGACCAGAACTATAGCCCCCAATCTCTCTGAGTTATTACCTATAAAGTTCATAACTTCCACTTCACAAAGAAGGGCATGATAAAAAGGTATGCTGTAACTTGAGCGTGAAAACTGTTGGGTGCCTTATTACCTGCTGTAGTTAAATTTGGACTTATGATGTATGTTAAATTTTGTATTATATTTTTATTATTTTACAATTTTGGAAATCTTGCTCTAAACTTTTTATATCCTCGGTATGGGTTATATGTGCCATGCACACAGCCTGATTGATATGGAAAAATGTCCAACCAATACAGTTCAGTTGCATTCGGTGCTGTATATGTGATCATGTTATAATGTCTATATTTGAGCAATAATAAAATATTGGAATATAAAGTGGCATCTCATGATAAATTAGTGTTAACTTTTTTTTTATATTATCTTAGGTATCAAGAATTGGTTACAAAATATGGTAAGTTGGAGCCACTTGCAGAGGTAGATCTCCGACCACAGAACCAAGCCAGTGTTGACATTCACTATGAAGAAAAAGTTCAAACGATAAGTGTTCGCCTTGATCAAACCGTTGCTGAATTTAAGAAGCAACTTAAAACTTTAGTACAGTTGTCCACAAACAATATGCGAGTCTATTACCTGGACCATGAAGCTCCATTTGGACCTGAAGAGATGAAATTCAGCAAGCGAGCTTTACATTCATATAGTGTTCGAGATGGATGCCAATTTTATGTAGAACCTAAAATCAAATGACCTTTAACAACTCGTAAATGTGTATATTTATATGTATCTACAGATTTTTGTATTTTAAGTGTCTTTATGTTATTTAATTTCATAAATTCCACATATGTATAAACCGCTATGCACTGGGGACTCCTCTGGTAACAAAGGCCGATGGAGGCACTCCTAGAGCACTTTGAGTTTGTGAAAGCATAATCCATACAATGTATCTTTATTCCACATTTTATGAAGGATTAAAATTATATCAGAATACCATTCAAAACTAATTTAGAGCACAGTTACTAGGGGGGCAATGTAGATCAAATTAATCCTACCTCTGTAACCCAGATGTGAATACCTACCTCAGTTTCCTCCTGTCTGATCCACTCCCTGTGTACAGCCTGGTTTATAATAAGTAAAGCGAAAACACATTTCATGCTTACATTCTTTCTTAAAATTAGAATCTTAACACCTGAATTGTTAAATGTGGATTATACCAATTGAAACTGCATTAGCGAAGCTATTAGAATTTAACAGCAATAACACCAAAAAGGAAAAACCCTCATGATACCCAATGCTATAGTATTACAACTTTATTCTAAATAAAAAATTATCAAAGGTCAAATAGTTAATTTCTAAAACATAAAAACATTTGGCACACCAATCCAATAATTTAACTGATTACCTACCAGGGCAATTTTGACATTTTTCACATACATATTAATATCAGTATTTTTTGCTAGAAAATTACTTAGCACCCACAAACATATATTTTCTGAAAGCAGAGGCCCTGGAGAATAAAATGGTGGCTGTTTTTATGTCGCATGATAGTTGCTCAGGCAAAATACATTTGAATGAGTTTTAGTGCAAACACAATATATTACAATTTTTTAAAAATATAATCTAATGCTGCGTCTGGTAAATAGATACCAAATAGTTAAAGATTTAAAATTGCGCTTGCCTGTGAAATGGCGACAAACTATGGTTCCTAAAATTTCCCATAGGCGACAATTTAAAAGCCTTTACGGGTTATAATTTTAGAGTCAAACATGAACTATGGCGCTAGAATTATTGCCCTCACTCTGACATAGGTGCCGATGTGTGGTGCAATCATCATTTACATATACAGTTATGTCCATATATATTTGGACACAGGCACAATTTTCATACTTTTTGGCTCTGTATGCCACCAAAATAAAATTTAAACAAAACAATCCAATAGAATTTGAAGTGCAGACTTTAATTCAAGGATTTGAACATAAATATCAAGTACAAAGTTTAGCAACTGCAACCATTTTTATACACAGCTCCCCATTTTCAGGGGCTCAAATGTAATTGGAAAAATGAATATAATCATAAATGAAATGTTCATGTTTAATATTATATTGAGAATCCTTTACTGGCAATGACTGCCTGAAGTCTGGAACCCATGGACATTACCAAAGAATGGTTTTCCTTCTTTCTGATGGTGTGCCAGGCTCTAACTGCAGCTGTCTTCAGTTGTGCCTTGTTTGTGGGTCTTTCTGCCTTTAGTTTTGCCTTCAGCAAGTGAAATGCATGCTCAGTTAGGTTGAGATCAGGTGATTGAATCGGCCATTGCAGAATATTCCACTTCTTTTCCTTCAAAAGCTCCTGGGTTGCTTTTGCAGTGTGTTTTGGATCATTGTCCATCTGTACTGGGAAGCGCCGTCCAATCAACTTTGCTGCATTTGGCTGAATCTGGGCTGGCAGTATATCTCTAAACACTGCAGAATTCATCCGGCTGCTTCCACTTTGTCACATCATCAATAAACATCAATGACCCAGTGCCACTGGAAGCCATGCGTGCCCATGCCACCACACTGCCTCCACCATGTTTTACAGATGACGTTGTGTGCTTTGGATCATGAGCTGTTCCAAACCTTCGCCACACTTTTTTCTTCCCGTCATTCTGGTACAGATTAATCTTAGTAAGGTATTGTGTAACATGGACAATCCGCGCTACCCCCAAACCGTTAAAGTGTCAATAAAGTGTAAACAAATTTGAAAGTAGTAATAACATAAATAAAAGTGCTGCAACCTGAAAAAAACCCTGAATATATGGTTTTGGCAAAATGTGTAAATGGAATCAGGTGCGCTACCTGTGATAAACACACTTATAAAAAGGTCAACATGTGAATATTAACCTTAACTACAGGCTGCAAATGAAAAGTTAGTGAAAAAGTGAAAAAATAAAAAAGAATGAAAATCAATTGAGTGCAAAGTCCATTCGGGGCTAGTTAGCGTCCTTATTAGATGACACCCAAAGGGATAAATCTTCGCTGAGACAATGTCCTTCAGTCAGATGAGGGATATTGTCTTCATCGCATATTTACATAAGCCAAGCAATAGTAGAAAAGGCTGCTTACCAGATATGTAGGACCCCTATTACAGAGCTCTTTAGGGCTCGAATGTGTCAGATCTTTCGGACAGGAACAGCTGATTTTAGAATTCCAGCAGGATTCCTTCCTCTTCGAGCCGTTCTGAGCGCTGTAATGCTGGTGCAGCAAGCTGCAGTGTTCTCCTTATAAACTTTGTTCCAATGGGATCACTCGTAGTGTATGATGAGACATTTAAAGAGAGGAAAGGCGGCGCTTCATAGTGTAGGAAATTAATAAAATTCCTTTATTCCAAGTGATGGATGGCTGACATTGTAAAAGCATATAGCAGAGCAGAAAATTTCAAACGAGCGACACAGCCGCAGCAGAGGCCAGCCAGCTGGTATGTGGTGACGTCAGACCTTAAAGCTCCACCCGATGCTGCGTTTCTCCGTATGAGGCATCGAATTGGAGATGCTTCATTGCTACACTATGAAGCGCCTTCTTTCCTCTCTTTAATGACACATTCAAGCTCTTAAGATCTCTGTAATAGGGGTCCTACATATCTGGTAAGCAGCCTTTTCTACTATTGCTTGGCTTATGAAAATATGTGATGAAGACAATATCCCTCATCTGACTGAAGGACTTTGTCTCAGTGAAGGTTTATACCTTTGGGTGTCATCTAATAAGGACGCTAACTAGCCCCCGGATGGACTTTGCACTCAATTGATTTTCATTCATTTTTATTTTTTCACTTTTTCACTAACTTTTCATTTTCAGCTTGTAGTTAAGGTTGATATTCACATGTTGACCTTTTTAAGTGTGTTTGTCACAGGTAGCGCACCTGATTCCATTTACACAGATTATTCTTAGTTTCATCCGTCCAAAGAATGCTTTTCCAGGACTGGTCTGGCTTTTTTAGATTTTTTTTGGCAAAGTCTAATCTGGATTTTCCATTCTTCAGGCTTATGAATGGTTTGCACCTTGTGGTGAACCCTCTGTATTTGCTCTTGTGAGGTCTTCTCTTGATTGTAGACTTTAACAATGATACGCCCACCTCCTGGAGAGTGTCCTTCACTTGTCTGGATGTTGTGAATGAATTTTTCTTTAACGTAGAGAGGATCATCCACCACTGTTGTCTTCCGTGGCCTTTTTATGTTGCTGAGCTCACCAGTGTGTTCTTTCCTCAGAATGTACCAAACTGTTGATTCGGCCACTTCTAATGTTGCTGCTATCTCTCTGATGGATTTGTTTAATTTTTGAAGCCTTACAATGGCCTGTTTCACTTGCATTGACAGCTCCTTTGAACGCATGATGTAGGTCCACAGCAATAGATTCCAAAGGCAAATAACACACTTAGAGTCAACTCCAGACTTTTTACCTGCTTAATTGATGAAGAAATAACAAGGAGTAGCCTACACATGGCCATAAAATAGCTTTTGATTCAATTGTCCAATTACTTTTGATCCCTTGAAAAGGGGGGGGGGTTGATATTCTTAAGAGCTGTAAATCCTAAACCTTTCCTCCGATTTGGATGTATATACCCTCAAATTAAACATGAGAGTGTGCACTTTCAGCCCTTATCCAGTATATAACTATAGCTTGAATATGTTTTGGTAAATACCTGAAAAAATCTAAAATTGTGCCTGTGTCCAAATATATATGGACCTAACTGTAGGTCTGGCACATATATTTTTAATATTTAATTTTATTTATTTTTTTAATACTTTTCTTTTTCATTTAGCTTTATTTCTATCACGGGGTGAACAAGTCCCTTGTGATAAATTGGCAGTATTGTACTCTTGATGGAGTCATCAGGGGCCTATTAGACCCCTGATGTCTCCCCTGCCCTTTAGACAGCTCATCAAACACAGATCTGTTAAATCAGCTGCTTTCCTGGCTGTAATGGCCAGGGGAAGACAGCTCTGAAAGTGACTAAATCCTTCATTCACTACAGAGGAGACTGGGGAATAGATGTTCCTTCAACTCCTCTGTGGATACCTGATGCAACTGCTTATCCTGGTGATGGAGGGATCTGCAACCATGATCCTATAACAGCTTGCTGCCCAGTACATTTATATACGTACACTGGGTAGAAAGCAGTTAATCTCTATACACCAAGTGTTCCACCAATGTAAGGACTAGACCCTGTTCTTAAAACAGCAATTAGTATATAAAAAAGTTGATGTAGAACAATAAAAGGACAATAGCATATATAATGACATAAAATAATAAAAAAAAACACCTCCACTGAGAAAAGGCATGTGCCATAAGAGTAAGAGCAATACTGCATGGCAAAAAAGCTGATAAAGACTCAATAAGGTTGATTCACTAAAAATAAATAGGCCATTCAATTTGCAAGGGAATTTTCCTTCTTTCAAGTGAAATGTTCTGCTAGCTTAGTGAAAATGTACTTTGCCAAGAATGCCTAATAATGTGCAAGGAAAATAAGAAAGAAAAGTATTTTAGTTTGATTAGATGATGTAAGCCAGCAGAACTGCACCTCATTCACTAAGCTACAGGAAAATTCCCCTGCAAAGTGAAAAGCCTATTTGCTTTTAGTAAATCAAATCGACCCCAATATCTTTCAGGGTAAGAGGCAAAAAGTGGGAATGCTGGCATTGGAGAGGAGAAAGAGGTTATTGTGGTGCTCCATAAAGGCTCAGTGATTGTTCATTGTGGACAATTTTTGTATGTTGCATTGGTCCTTTTTTTTTTTTTTTCTTTTACATTTATATATTTTAAACAGATGTTTCTTCTTACAAAAAACATATACAAGGTGGGAAGAGCATATTAGTTTCCTAAGGAGAGTGCAAAGCAGTAGATTTCTCCTTTTCATACATACTGTCATTAGTTGAAACTATGTACAGCACAAAAAGGAGGAGTCATTCCTGCTATCAGTATAATGTGCGAGTAATCTGTGCTTCAGCTTTTAAGTTTTGTACGAATGCTTTATTTTTCCTTTTTAGCAAAGCAGTTGAAGTTAGCCTGATAAACATAAGAAAAAGGAGATCCACCTGCTGCTGGAAGTTCTAAATATATACATAGAATTGTATTCTTACCTGTCAAAAAAAAAAAGAAAAATATAGTTTAGTTCATCCCTCATATATCTGAGGATTTCCTATTAAAGAGAATCCTGCTGTCAGGTACAGGCTATCCCAGCAAAGGCTGGCTGGGTTGAACAAGAGGTTAAATTGAACACAGTGCATCTTTACTTTTAGTTTTTAACATGGGCTTTCTGATCAGGTCCACCTATCAGTTTTTCAGATGGACCTGATCAAAAGATCCACGCAGCTCTGTGGGCTGGTGGATGTAAACAGACTTGAATCCATTCGCGTCTGGGAAAAAAAAAGTAAAACTGACATCCGTCGTGTTCAGGCTCCGATTCAGCAGGGGGTCTGCTCGCCTGCTAAATGAAGTGGATCCGCACCATGGTAAATGACCAATGAACAAATCAGTTACAGTGCATCCAGAAAGTATTCACAGTGCCTCACTTTTTCCTCATTTTATGTTACAGCCTTATTCCAAAATGGATTAAATTCATTATTTTCCTCAAAATTCTACAAACAATGCCCCATAATGACAACATCAACAAAGTTTGGTTGAAATCTTTGCAAATACATAAAAAGAAAAACATGTACATAAGTTTTTACAGCCTTTGCCATGACACTCAAAAAAAGCACTCCATTGATGATCCTTGAGATGTTTCTACAACTTGATTGGAGTCCACCTGTGGTAAATTCAGTTGATTGGACATGATTTGAAAAGGCACACACCTATCTATACAAGGTCCCACGGTTAACAGTGCATGTAAGAGCACAAACCAAGTCATGAAGTACAAAGAATTGTATGTAGACCGCCGAGACAGGAATGTATCAAGGCACAGATCTGGGGAAGAGTACAGAAAAATGTCTGCAGCATTGAAAGTCCCAACGAGCACAGTGGCCTCCATCCTCTGTAAATGGAAGAAGTTTGGAACCACCAGGCCAAACCGTGATCGGGGCGAAGGGCCTTAGAGAGGTGACCAAGAACCCTGATGGTCACTCTGACAGAGCTCCAAAGTTTCTCTGTGGAGAGAGGAGAACCTTCCAGAAGAACAACCATCTCTGCAGCACTCCACCAATCAGGCCTGTATGGTAGAGTGGCCAGACGGAAGCCATTCCTCAGTAAAAGGCACGTGATAGCCCGCCTGGACTTTGCCAAAAGACACCTGAAAGACTCTCAGACCATTAGAAACAAAATTCTCTGGTCTGATGAAATAAAGATTGAATTCTTTGGCCTCAATGGCAAGCGTCATGTCTGGAGGAAACCAGGCACCGCTCATCATCTGGCCAATACCATCCCTACAGTGAAGCATGGTGATGGCAGCATCATGCTGTTGAGATGTTTTTAAGCGGCAGGAACTGGGAGAATAGTCAAGATCAAGGGAATGATGGATGCAGCAATGTACAGGGATATCCTTGATGAAAACCTGCTCCAGAGCGCTCTGGACCTCAGACTGGGGAGAAGGTGCATCTTCCAACAGGACAACGACCCTAAACACGCAGCCAGGAAAACAAAGGAGTGGCTACGGGACAACTCTGTTAATGTCCTTGAGTGATCCAGCCAGAGCCCAGACTTTAACCTGATTGAACATCTCTGGAGAGATCTGAAAATCGCTGTGCACCAACGCTCCCCATCCAACCTGATGGAGCTTGAGAGGTCCTGCAAAGAAGAATGGGAAAAACTGCCCAAAGATAGGTGTGCCAAGCTTGTAGCATCCTACTCAAAAAGACTTGATGCTGTAATTGGTGTCAAAGATGCTTCAACAAAGTACAGTGGTACCTTGGATTACGAGCATACTTCGTTCCAGAAGAATGCTTGTAATCCAAAGCACTCATATCAAAAGCGAGTTTCCCCATAGGAAATAATGGAAAATCAGATAATCCATTCCACAGTGACTGCTATTGTATGCAGTACCTACCGCATGTGGCCAGAGGTGGGGGGCGCCAGAGACACTCGGGTGCACTCGGAGACACTTGGGAAACAGAGTGTTTCCGAGCAGCTCCGTGTGTCACAGACGCACCTGCACCACTGGACAAATGCAGTACTGCACACCCCATTGGCTTGAATCAAGACAACGCTCGCAAACCGAGTCAGGATTTTTTTTAAATAACAGCTCCTATTGCGAAGCGCTCATAAACCATGTTACTCGCAATCCGAGGTAATACTGTATTGAGCAAAGGTTGTGAATACTCATGTACATGTGAGTTTTTACATTTTTTATTTTAAATAAATTTGCAAAGATTTCAAACAAACTTCTTTAACGTTATCATTATAGGGTACTGTTTGTAGAATTTTGAGGAAAATAATGATTTTAATCCATTTTGGAAAAAGATTATAACATAATAAAGTGTTGAAAAAGTGAAGCGCTGTGAATACTTTCCAGATGCACTGTATTTTTCCATGTTGGGTAAAGCAGCCTTACTTAACCACTTAAGGATCGGGCCTATTTTTTACACTTTTTTTTCAGACACCCTAGAGAATAAAATGGCGGTCGTTGCAATACTTTGTCACACTGTAATTTGAAAAAAATGCACTTTTTTTAATTAAAAAATAGGAAAACACTCTTGGAATGGCGACAAACTTTGGCACTTAACCACTTCAGCCCCGGAAGATTTGGCTGCTCAATGACCAGGCCATTTTTTGCGATGCAGCATTGTGTCGCTTTAACTGACAATTTCGCGGCCGTGTGACATTGTACCCAAACAAAATTGATGTCCTTTTTTCCCACAAATAGAGGTTTCTTTTGGTGGTATTTGATCATCTCTGCAGTTTTTATTTTTTGCGCTATAAAAAAAAGTCCTTTTTTCCCACAAATAGAGCTTTCTTTTGGTGGTATTTGATCATCTCTGCAGTTTTTATTTTTTGCGCTATAAAGAAAAACAACACGATAATTTTGAAAAGAAACAATATTTTGTATTTTTTGCTATAATAAATATCCCAATTTTTAAAAAAAAAAGTGAATTTTTTTTCCTCAGATTAGGCCGATATGTATTCAACATATTTTTGGTAATAAAAATCGCAATAAGCGTATATTGATTGGTTTACGCAAAAGTTATAGCGTCTACAAAATAGGGAAAAGATTTATGGCATTTTTATTATTATTAGTTTTTTATTAGTAATGGCTGCGATCAGCGACAGATCGGACACTTTTAACACATTTTTGGGACCATTGGCATTTATACAGCGATCAGTGCTATAAAAATGCACTGATTACTGTGTAAATGTCACTGGCAGGGAAGGGGATAACAGTAGGGGGCGATCAAGGGGTTAACTGTGTTACCCAGGGCGTGATTCTAACTGTGGAGGGATGGGACTGCCTGGGTGAGGAGACCGATCGTTGTTCATACTTACTATGAACAACAGATTGCTCTCCTCACCCCTGACAGCACGGAGATCTGTCTGTTTACATTGACAGATCTCCGTTCTGTCTGTGGAGCGATTGCGACCGGCGGGCACACACATCGGCTCCGAGTGCGCCCCTAGTGGTCAAAAGGTGAACCGATGTACAGCTACGTCGGTTCACCCAGGGGAGCCAACTTGCCGCAGCTAGTCAGGAAGGGGTTAAAAGTCTCCATAGGCGAAGTTTAAAAATTTCTACAGGTTGCCAGTCTTGAGTTACAGAGGAGGTCTTTTGCTAGAATTATTGCTCTCTCTAACGATCGCGGCAATACCTCACTTGTGGTTTGAACACCGTTTACATATGCGGTCACAACTTACGTATACGTTCGCTTCTGTGTGCTAGCACAGCAGGACAGGGAGCTTTAATTTTTTTTTTTCTTATTTATTTTACTTTTTATTTTTACACTGTCCCCTTAAAAAAAATGTTTGGATCACTTTTCTTCCTATTACAAGGAATGTAAACATCTCTTGTAATAGAAAAAAAGATGACAGGACCTCTTTAATGTAATGTCTGGGGTCAAAAAGACCTCAGATCTCACATTTACACTTAAATGCAGTAAAAAAAAATTCTTTTTTTTCAATTAAAAAAAAAATTTTCCCTTTAAGACCATTTAGTTGAAGTGACATTTGAAGTCGGGCGCTATTCCTTCACTTGACATGAAACACTATTCCTCCCAGTAACACCAGAGATGGAACAGAGAGAGATAGGGACAATTGCTTAGGCTGTCGACCATAGCCTCCTAAAAAAAAAATTTGACAATCTCGGCACCGACCACAAGGTTAGATTTATCATAAAATTAATTTATTACACAAAAATATTAATCACAACAGAAATTATAAACGCAATGGGAAAATCAATACAGTGATATGATACTCCTAGACTTCCAGGCTTGATAATTGGTTAAAGAGTATGTTCACACATTTCTACAGTCCTCAACAGTTTCACGATCATAGGACCGCTTTTTCAGGAGTATAAATCTATAAAGTAGATGGTATACAGTGCCTTGCAAAAGTATTCACCCCCCTTGGCTTTTTACCTATTTTGCTACATTACAGCCTTTAGTTTTTTTTTTAATCTGAATTATATGTGATGGATCAGAACACAATAGTCTAAGTTGGTGAATTAAAATTAGAAAAATATATACATAAAACTATTTTTCAGAAATAAAAAAATGGATAATTGGCATGTGTGTATGTATTCACCCCCTTTGCTATAAATCCCATAAAAAGATCTGGTGCAACCAATTACCTTCAGAAGTCACATAATTAGTGAAATGATGTCCACCTGTGTGCAATCTAAGTGTCACATGATCTGTCATTACATATACACACCTTTTTGAAAGGCCCCAGAGGCTGCAACACCTAAGCAAGAGGCACCACTAACCAAACACTGCCATGAAGACAAAGGAACTCTCCAAACAAGTATGGGACAATGTTGTTGAGAAGTTCAAGTCTGGGTTAGGTTATAAAAAATATCCAAATCTTTGATGATCCCTAGGAGCACCATCAAATCTATCGTAGCCAAATGGCAAGAACATGGCACAACAGCAAACCTGCCAAGAGATGGCCGCACACCAAAACTCACGGATCAGGCAAGGAGGGCATTAATTAGAGAGGCAGCACAGAGACCTAAGGTAACCTTGGAGGAGCTGCAGAGTTCCACAGCAGAGACTGGAGTATTTGTACATAGGACAACAATAAGCCATACGCTCCATAGAGTTGGGCTTTATGGCAGAGTGGCCAGAAGAAAGCCATTTCAGCAAAAAACAAAATGGCATGTTTTGAGTTTGCAAAAATGCATGTGGGAGACTTCCAAAATGTATGGAGGAAGGTTCTCTGGTCTGATGAGACTAAAACTTAATTTTCTGGCCATCAAAGAAAACACTATGTCTGGCGCAAACCCAACACATCACCCAAAGAACACCATCCCCACAGTGAAACGTGGTGGCAGCATCATGCTGTGGGGATGTTTTTTTAGCAGTCAGGACTGGGAAACTGGTTAGAGTTGAGAGAAAGATAGATGGTGCTAAATATAGGGATATTCTTGAGCAAAACCTGTACCACTCTGTGTGTGATTTGAAGCTAGAACGGAGGTTCAACTTCCAGCAGGACAATGACCCCAAACACACTGCTAAAGTAACACTTGAGTGGTTTAAGGGGAAACATGTAAATGTGTTAGAATGGCCTAGTTAAAGCCCAGACCTCAATCCAATAGAAAATCTGTGGTCAGACTTAAAGATTGCTGTTCACAAGTGCAAACCATCCAACTTGAAGGAGCTGGAGCAGTTCTGCAAGGAGGAATGGGCAAAAATCCCAGTGGTAAGATGTGGCAAGCTCATAGAGACTTATCTAAAGCGACTTGGAGCTGTGATAGCCGAAAAAGGTGGCTCTACAAAGAATTGACTTTAGGGGCTGAATAGTTATGCACTTTGACTTTTTCTGTTATTTTGTCTTGAACCAAAACTTGAAAGTTATGGGCATGTTCTGTAAATTAAATGATGCAAATCCGCAAACAATCCATGGTAATTCCAGGCTGTGAGGTAACAAAACATGTAAAATGCCAAGGGGGTGAATACTTTTGCAAGACACTGTAGATAAACAGTCATAAGGAGTCTGAGTATAATATGTCAAACACTAATAAACAATAGTTAAAACAACACAGCAGAGAAAAATAAGGAGCATAACTGCTTACCAGTGACTCAATGACCAAACAATATCTTCAGCTGCCAAAGGTTCCCCCCGCAGTGGACCAGGGGGGTTTGTGCAGATAGTATTAGATCTGGACAAAATCTATATATGTATATAAAAATATCGACTGAAAAATTGGCCTTTTTGCAAGGCTTGAGACCTTGGAATTCCTGATTTCCAAATTTCCACATACTCCAACCCTCTATGCCCTGCCCAAGACCCAAAAGAATATCCATACACCCCTCGGGAGACCGATAGTCTCCAGGATTGGGTCACTGACCGATAATGCCAGCAAATTCTTTGGCGCCGTTTTAATGCCACATATTTGTGGATTGCCTTCATACATACAAGATACTACAGATCTTTTAAAATGCATCGAGAGGATCCAGATCCCTCCGGATGCCCTGCTGGTGGCTATTGATATTAAAGCTTTGTATTCGAGTATCCCCCACAAGCAAGGTGTCCAGACGGCTAGATCCTTCTTGATGGAACAAGAACAAACATCTTGGCCCTTAAATTAATTTATTCTGGAATTGCTCTTCATACTCACCAAAAACTACCTTACTTTTAATGACCAATACCGTATGCTCAATTCTTAAGCTTACGTAGGAACTGTACACTAGAATCAGATTTTAGAATACAAGCCAATTCTTTAAGAGACCCTCTCCTGGCAAGGGGATACTCCCGCACCAAATTGAGGAAGGCTTTCAAATTGAGCCTCAGTACGCACTAGAAACTCATTGCCTTACCATACTCTGAATCCTCAACAAGCTGATACTGTTAAATTTATAACAAGATTCTCCACTCATCACCATCAATTAAGGGAGCTTGTGGGAAAACACTGGCACCTTACCAATCATCCTGTGCTGAATAGACACGTAAGATCCACCCCCGAACTGATGTTTCGGAGGGCCTCCTCACTTAGAGACCGCCTCACTAGTAGCCTTTATAGGACCTCTCCATCACCTGTAATTGGACCACGCGGAACTTGCCAGTGTCCCCATTGCCCTTGGGTTCTTGAGGGTAACAAATATCTGCTAACCAATGGCAAAATGTTAGCCCCCCCCGTACCTCTTTACACTGCGGTACTAAGGGGGTGATTTATCTGATGTTCTGCAAATGCAATGCATTTTATGTGGGCAAAACTATCCGTGAATTCTGCCAAAGGATAGAAGACCATCTATATTACTCTGGCAATGGTAAACTAACTACCGTAGGTCGCCCTATTGGTCTGTACCATAAATTTGATTAAATGGCGGTGAGGTTTTTTGTCCTTGAGGTTGACCATCCGAGCCCAAGAGGGGCGATTGCGATAACCCCCCTCCTTTAGTTTATCCTTCCCCCTCTCCTTTATCCCTTGATTGGTGCAACTGATGGCCCCCTTGGCACCATGTCCTACTATGCCACGTAACTGCCATTCATCTGAGAACTGCCGGGTGGCTTAATTTTTAATCCAGAAGTACAATTTTCCTTTTCTTTTTCCCCTCTTGTTTTTTATAATACACTTCTAGCAGTATTATCTGGTAGGACTATTCTTGTTTCCCTATATACATAAACTTATTGTGGATAATAGCATAAATTGGATTGATTCAGTGGACTTTACCGGTACCAGAAAGGGACCAACACTACATAATAATACTAAATCTCTTTATTGTAAAAAAAATTTATACAAAAAAATTTCTTTTATTTAAAAATGTTTGTTCAATTAAAAAGAAACCAGAGCTCCCATTATTAAGCTACCATATTTATCGGCGTATAACACACATCTTCAATTTAGGAGGGAAGTTTAAGGAAAAAGCTTTTTTTTTCAAAATAAACCACTTTGAAGCAAAATAATGGTCAGTGCCCATCAATGCAGCCTGATAAGTGTCCATCTGCAGCCTCAATGCAGCCTGATTTGTGCCCATCTGCAGCTTCAATGCAGCCTGATATGCGCCCATCTCCCATCAATGCAGCCGGATGCCCTTCTGCAAACTCACCATCTCTCATGCAGGAAATCACCTAGCCGTCATCTCCCGTTTATTCGGCTCTCAGTCGGAAGTCACATACCCAGTCCCGCCTCCGCCATCAGTATGGACCAGCTCCTGTGATTGACAGAACACTGTGGTCTAATGCTGGGGGCAGGACTGTGTGTGTGATGTGAGAGCGAATTATGCAGGAGATGACAGCTTGGTGAATTCCGGCGGCGCTCCTTCACCTCCGAGTACACTATTGGGGTATAACACGCACCCATGATTTGCCCCCTATTTTCAGGGGGAAAAAGTGCATGTTATATGCCGATAAATACGGTACTTTGATATCATAATAGATCTCTGTTACTAATAGGTCAAAGAGGTCGACATTCCGCTTTAATACTTCCTCATGACCTCCTTTGATTATGGACAGAGATCCTATGTAGAAAAGAAAGAAGTGAAAACATCACACATATATATATATATATATATATATACACATGGAGATACAATGTGTAGTCACAGATGGATGAAAGCCCTTAAGTAAAGGTGGCGTGTCTGATGTCATCCAAGACGTGGCTCACAGACAATGTCTTCTATAAATGGACAGATCAGCAAGGAAGTTGCTGTATCTGGATAGTCTCTTTTTTTGCATTTGAATGATGGATGAGAAATTAATAATTTTTTAATTGTATATTATCTTGTTATTATGCCTAGATTCCATCAGCACAGCCTGGTAAAGAGATACTAAAGTTTTTTGAGCTCTATGCCAGTATTCACTGCCACCTCAATACCACTGAAGTAGGTATAATGCCCCGTACACACGGTCGGATTTTCCGACGGATAATGTGTGCTAGGACCTTGTCGGAAATTCCGACCGTGTGTAGGCTCCATCACACATTTTCCATCGGATTTTCCGACACACAAAGTTTGAGAGCAGGCTATAAAATTTTCCGACAACAAAATCCGTTGTCGGAAATTCCGATCGTGTGTACACAAATCCGACGGGCAAAGTGCCACGCATGCTCAGAATAAATAAAGAGATGAAAGCTATTGGCCACTGCCCCGTTTATAGTCCCGACGTACGTGTTTTACGTCACCGCGTTCAGAATGATCGGATTTTCCGACAACTTTGTGTGACCGTGTGTATGCAAGACAAGTTTGAGCCAACATCCGTCGGAAAAAATCCTAGGATTTTGTTGTCGGAATGTCCGAACAAAGTCCGACCGTGTGTACAGGGCATTAGTCTGTTTGTTTTGGCTAATGAGAGTGTTAGAATAATGGACTTTGTAGTTGCAATACTGACTTGATTTCATATTTAGATTCTTTAAGGCTCAGCCGAGATACTAGGCAGGAAGAACATTGTAGTATGAGACTTGGTGGTTGACTTCCTCTTCTCCACTTCTTTGTTTGGGGCTTTGTACCCAGTAAGTATTATATCATAATCATTGACTATAGCCATTACTTTTTACATCCCTGTTGGGATGCTTCATAATTATTAGTACTATTTACTTATAGATTTTTTTAAATAGGACCAGATGGTCAACTTCCTTGCTGATCTGTCCATTTATAGAAGACATTGTCTGTGAGCCACCTCTTGGATGACATCATGCATGCCACGTTTACTTATGGGCTTTCTTCCATCTGTAAGTGACTACACATTGTTTCTCCATGTGGTGTATGTATATATATATATATATATATATATATATATATATATATATATATATGGAACATACTGATAAAATGTTATGCTGCACTTACTATCTGACTATAATGTGATGTTTTCCCTTCTCTCTTCTTTCTTTTCTATATAGAATCTCTGTCCATAGTCAAAGGAATAATGTCCTGAGAAAGCATTAAAGCAAAATGTCAACCTCTTTGACCTATTAGTAACAGAGATCTATTATGGTATCAAATAAGTAGCTTAATAATGGGAGCTCTGGTTTCTTTTTGTTTTTAATTGAACAAACATTTTTAATCAAGTAATTTTTTGTATAACTTTTTTGTAATAAAGAGATTAGTATTAGTATTATTATGTAGTGTTGGTCCTTTTCTGGTACCGTAAAGCCCGCTCAATCTGTCCAATTTTTGCTATATCTCTAAATGGATGAGGTACCCCCTTAGCATATCTATTCTCTACTCTTATTGTGGATAATGTATGTACAATTAACTTAATGCTTTCCAGTTGACTCTCTGCCCAGCTTATTCGGCCACTGTCTGAATTCCCCACACTGGTGGACATGTGACCTCCCTGGCAGGCGGGACCTGTCTTTGATAGGTCTCCCCTTTTTTGCACTGTTGTGGTTTTGGGATCTCCACCCATTTGACTCACAAGGTGCACGCTTCAGTGTGGTTCACGCATGCGTAGTGTGGGTGGTCTGACCCGGTGACGTCACGTGACGTCATTCCAGCAACGTTCGCATCGCCTGGCGTCTTCCGGGTTGGGGAGCTCATAAAGGGCTTTCAGCCCGTTTGTGAGCTGTGCAGATGTCTTTGCCCAGGGGGAGGCTTGAGACCAACCCAGGCAGGTATGTATCCAGCCTTCATACGGCCAAGTGCCAACCCTTTTGCAGAGAAGTCCTTCCACTGACATGCAATTTTTGCATTACAGATTACTAAGCTGTAATACCGCCCCTTTTGAATGGATATAGTGATCACCAGTTAACTAGCTGACTATAGCGATTCACCTGCAGTGCTATCTATGTCATCTGCCTCTGGTCCCTGGTTTTCACTCCCCCGGGCACAACCTTAAATTGTTTTGTGACAATACTAGTATGTATTTCTTTATCTGACTGAACTTCCCCCACCCCCTCTTTTTCTTTCCCCCTTTCTCTTCTCCTCTCCCATTCCCCTTCCTTGCTTCCCCCTTGTTCCCTTTTTCCTCTTATTCCCATTTCTCCTTTTCCTGTCCCTTCCCATTGATCACCCCCTTCCTAATTATTTCAACCCCCCTTTTTTGTTCTCTGTCCTCTCTCCCTTCCCCCTTTTTTTCCCTACCCTTCTGTTTCCCCCCTTTCCCTTTTTTCAGTCTCTATCTGTATATATATTTTGTTATACATATATAGATTTTGTCCAGATCTAATACCATCTGCACAAATCCCCCTTGTCCGCCACGGGGGTAACCTTTGGCTACCGAAGATATTGTTTGATCATTGAGTCACTGGTAAGCAGTTATGCTCCTTATTTTTCTCTGCTGTGTTGCTATAACTATTGTTTATACTGTTTGACATATTATATTCAGACTCCTTATGACTGTTTATCTATACCATCTACTTTATAGATTTATCCTCCTGAAGAAGCGGTCCTATGATCGCAAAACTGTTGAGGACTGTAGAAATCTGTGAACATACTCTTTAACCAATTATCAAGCCTGGAAGTCTATAAGTATCATATTACTGTATTGATCTTCCCATTGTGTTTATAATTTCTATTGTGATTAATATTTTTATGTAATAAATTAATTTTATGATAAATCTAAACTTGTGGTCGGTGCCCAGATAGTCCATTCTCTTAGGAGGCTATGGTCGACAGCCTAAACAACTGTCCCTATCTCTCTCCTCTGTTCCTATATACATTTACTGTTTTGGATGATGATACCCTTTAAATTTAATCAAATTTTGATAATGATTGAGGCTAACTCATAATAAACACCAGGGATGGGTCACTAATACTCACACTGACACAAATGTAATTTTTTTTTATCCCACTTACCACCAAGACTTTGGCATTGTTTACTCCCATCGGTGCCAGGGCATTTTCTACTCCCACTGCCCATATTCTGCCCCCCTAAAGTTTGAAGAATAGTAAACTGGCCCTTTGTTTTGGAAGTGTTGTTCACCTTTTAAAAAAATAATAATAATAATAATAATAAAAAATACACATCTTTTTGCAGGTAAAAAAAAAAAGTGCATTTATTTATTTTTTACACTGGAACCTGTAATGCCGCGTACACACGGTCGGACATTTTTTAGCTACAAAATTCTGACAGCCTGTCCGACAGACTTTCGAAGGACTTTTGGCGGACTCTCGATGGACTTTTTAACGACCAGACTTGCCTACACACGATCACACCAAAGTCCGACGGTTTCGTATGTGATGACGTACGACCGGACTAAAATAAGGAAGTTGATAGCCAGTAGCCAATAGCTGCCCTAGCGCTGTCGAACTAGCATACAGACGAGCGGATTTTTCTACCGGACTCGAGTCCGTCGGAAAGATTTGAAGCATGTTCCAAATCTAAAGTCCGTCAGATTTTCGACCGAAAAAGTCCGCTGTAGGTCCGATGAAGCCCACACACGGTTGAATTGTCCGCCGGATTTGGTCCGTCGGTGTCCGTCGGACCAGTCCGGTCGAAAAGTCCGACCGTGTGTACGCGGCATTAAGCATTGCACTGATCGCGGGTACAATGTCAGGATACTGCAGACTCACAGTACACTGTCTGCCCGTACCTCTGATAGATAAATCAATGAACTACAAGAGCACTCACCAGTGCCTTCGCAGTTCATTGAGAGCTACAAGCCATCAGCCATGATGGCCGGCGGTACTTGTAGTTCGTTCATTTACAGAACTCTGAATGAATGACGTGGCTGTTTTTAAATTGTAACAGCGGGTACGGGGAGAAGATCCGCAGCCGGCTGTCACAGGGAGGGGGGAAGGAAGCAGTAAGTGGAACATGTTACATTAACCTTTAAATACACTCCCCACAACAGCACGTGCTCATCTTTCCTTACCTCCAGTGCCTTTGAAGTAAAATATAATTTCCTCTTTATTTCTGGCATCTGAATGGAGCTGCAACGGAGTGAAAAAAAACAAGTATGTGCTGCTGAGGAACCACTTTTTTTGCCATGCATGGGTAAAGTAGAAGTTTGTTTTAAGGCTATGGAGGTAAATATAATAATATTGTGTAAGGATTCTTAATTGCCCCCAAAGCTCAATTATTAGTTTTGAGTGGAATTATATTTTAACATGTTGCCCTCCTCCAGAAAGTTTAATACAACTAGGAACCTTAAATTTAATGTATACCCACCTTAAAAACAATAAACATTCCACTTATAAGCATCTTCTTAATAAGCTAGTTGTTTTAGATTGTCCACGCAAAATAATAGTCATGTTTTGCAATAAATTGCACCAAGGCATTCTATGGCAATGCAGTTTTTTCTGTTTGTATATTGCTTAACCACTTGAGCCCCGGACCATTATGCTGCCTAAGGACCAGAGGTCTTTTTCCAATTTGGCACTGCGTCGCTTTAACTGCTAATTGCGCGGTCATGCAATGCTGTACCCAAACGAAATTTGCGTCCTTTTCTTCCCACAAATAGAGCTTTCTTTTGATGGTATTTGATCACCTCTGCGGTTTTTATTTTTTGCGCTATAAACGGAAAAAGACCGAAAATTTTGAAAAAAAATGATATTTTCTACTTTTTGTTATAAAAAAAATCCAATAAACTAAATTTTAGTCATACATTTAGGCCAAAATGTATTCGGCCACATGTCTTTGGTAAAAAAAATGTCAATAAGCGTATATTTATTGGTTTGCGCAAAAGTTATAGCGTCTACAAACTAGGGTACATTTTCTGGAATTTACACAGCTTTTAGTTTATGACTGCCTATGTCATTTCTTGAGGTGCTAAAATGGCAGGGCAGTACAAAACCCCCCCAAATGACCCCATTTTGGAAAGTAGACACCCCAAGGAAATTGCTGGGAGGCATGTTGAACCCATTGAATATTTATTTTTTTTGTCCCAAGTGATTGAAAAATGACAAAAAAAAAAAAAAAAAAAAATATTTACAAAAAGTCGTCACTAAATGATATATTGCTCACACAGGCCATGGGCCTATGTGGAATTGCACCCCAAAATACATTTAGCTGCTTCTCCTGAGTATGGGGATACCACATGTGTGGGACTTTTTGGGAGCCTAGCCGCGTACGGGGCCCCGAAAACCAATCACCGCCTTCAGGATTTCTAAGGGTGTAAATTTTTGCTTTCACTCTTCACTGCCTATCACAGTTTCGGAGGCCATGGAATGCCCAGGTGGCACAAAACCCCCCAAAATGACCCCATTTTGGAAAGTAGACACCCCAAGCTATTTGCTGAGAGGCATATTGAGTCCATGGAATATTTTATATTTTGACACAAGTTGCGGGAAAGTGACACTTTTTTTTTTTTTTTTTTTTTCATAAAGTTGTCACTAAATGATATATTGCTCACACAGGCCATGGGCATATGTGGAATTGCACCCCAAAATACATTTAGCTGCTTCTCCTGAGTATGGGGATACCACATGTGTGGGACTTTTTGGGAGCCTAGCCGCGTACTGGACCCCAAAAACCAATCACTGCCTTCAGGATTTCTAAGGGTGAAAATTTTTGATTTCACTCTTTACTGCCTATCACAGTTTCGGAGGCCATGGAATGCCCAGGTGGCACAAAACCCCCCCAAATGACCCCATTTTGGAAAGTAGACACCCCAAGCTATTTGCTGAGAGGCATGGTGAGTATTTTGCAGCTCTCATTTGTTTTTGAAAATGAAGAAAGACAAGAAAAAACATTTTTTTTTTTCTTTTTTCAATTTTCAAAACTTTGTGACAAAAAGTGAGGTCTGCAAAATACTCACTATACCTCTCAGCAAATAGCTTGGGGTGTCTACTTTCCAAAATGGGGTCATTTGGGGGGGTTTTGTGCCACCTGGGCATTCCATGGCCTCCGAAACTGTGATAGGCAGTGAAGAGTGAAATCAAAAATTCACGCCCTTAGAAAGCCTGAAGGCGGTGCTTGGTTTTCGGGGTCCCGTACGCGGCTAGGCTCCCAAAAAGTCTCACACATGTGGTATCCCCGTACTCAGGAGAAGCAGCAGAATGTATTTTGGGGTGTAATTTCATATATTTCCATGGCATGTTTGAGCAATATATCATTTAGTGACAACTTTGTGCAAAAAAAAAAAAAAAAAAAAAAATTTGTCTCTTTCCCGCAACTTGTGTCGCAATATAAAATATTCCATGGACTCGACATGCCTCTCAGCAAATAGCTTGGGGTGTCTACTTTCCAAAATGGGGTCATTTGGGGGGGTTTTGAACTGTCCTGGCATTTTATGCACAACATTTAGAAGCTTATGTCACACATCACCCACTCTTCTAACCACTTGAAGACAAAGCCCTTTCTGACACTTATTGTTTACATGAAAAAGTTTTTTTTTTTTGCAAAAAAATTACTTTGAACCCCCAAACATTATATATTTTTTTAAAGCAAATGCCCTACAGATTAAAATGGTGGGTGTTTCATTTTTTTTTTTCACACAGTAATTGCGCAGCGATTTTTCAAACGCATTTTTTGGGGAAAAAACACACTTTTTTTAATTTTAATGCACTAAAACACGCTATATTGCCCAAATGTTTGATGAAAAGAAAAAGATGATCTCAGGCCGAGTACATGGATACCAAACATGACATGCTTTAAAATTGCGCACAAACGTGCAGTGGCAACAAAATAAATACATGTTTAAAAGCCTTCAAAAGCCTTTACAGGTTACCACTTTAGATTTACAGAGGAGGTCTACTGGAAAAATTACTGCACTCGATCTGGCCTTCGCGGTGATACCTCACATGCATGGTGCAATTGCTGTTTACGTTTGACGACAGACCGCCGCTTGCGTTCGCCTTAGCGCGAGAGCAGGGGGCGACAGGGGTGTTTTTTTTTTTTTTTTTTTTTTTTCTTTATTATTTTTTTGCTTTTTTAATCTTACTTTTAAACTGTTCCTTTCATATTTTTTTTTTTAATCATTTTTATTGTTATCTCGGGGAATGTAAATATCCCCTATGATAGCAATAGGTAGTGACAGGTACTCTTTTTTGAAAAAATTGTGGTCTATTAGACCCTAGATCTCTCCTCTGCCCTCAAAGCAAATGACCACACCAAGATCGGTGTGATAAAATGCTTCCCCAATTTCCCAATGGCGCTATTTACATCCGGCGAAATCTAAGTCATGAAATACTCGTAGCTTCCGGTTTCTTAGGCCATAGAGATGTTTGGAGCCACTCTGGTCTCTGATCAGCTCTATGGTCAGCTGGCTGAATCACCGGCTGCATTCTCAGGTTCCCTGTTGAGACAGGAGAGCCAGAGAAAAACACGGAAGACGGTGGGGGGGGGGGGCATTCCCTCCCACGGCTTGTAAAAGCAGTCTAGAGGCTAATTAGCCGCTAGGATTGCTTTTACATGAAAGCCGACCGCTGGCTGAAAAGAATGATACCAAGATGATACCTAAACCTGCAGGCATCATTCTGGTATAACCACTCAAAGTCGTGAATGGCGTACCTGAAGACAAAAAAATGGTTAACAATGGTTAACAATAAAGCACAGTAAAGTGTAAATAATTACACACCTGAAAAACAAACATGATAAAACATAATAACAATAACAATAACAATAACAATCAATAACAATAACAATAACAATAACAATCAATAACAATAACAATAACAATAAAACATTGCAGAATAGAATACAGTAAAAAAGAGCAGAACAATAGAGAGAGAGAATAGAGAGAGAGAGAACAATAAAACAACAACTATTTTTTTTTTATTTCATATTTTTTTTTTTTTTTTACACTTTTTTTTGTAACTAACTTTTATAACGGTAACCGGTTCCAGGTTCGGGTCTCTCAAAATGCGATGGCATCTTGGGAGACCCTGTGAAAGTGTGCCTAGTCTGTGCAATGCTGTACCCTACGCTAATACTCAACTAGTGAATGGTAGCGTTCAAAACATTCACCAATGCAAAGACCAGGATTGTCAGGACAGGAGGGACAATAATAGCGGGTGTCACGCCTATATCCGCGCTTGCTGCAGACACGACATCTTTTTTGGGGGGTTCGCTGGGTAGGGGTACTCGGGAGGACATAAAAATGCCTCTCATGCAGCCGACTGCATTTGGTTGGGGATGTGAATGGGGGAAGTACGGGCGCTGCAGAAGCGGTGGGTTCCCAATTAGGATTGGCGAATGCAGCAGGAAGGGCACTATGGGCACGACGGGCCTGTGTTTGTCTTTTTGGTGGCAGCGGGACACTACTTGTGCTTGCCACCTCACCAGCTTGAACTGCACTTATGGGACTCGCCACGTCACCACGTGTTACTGTAGTGCTGGTTTGACTACGACCGGGGTGTACTAGGCCGCTGGCGCTTGCCAGTTCACCAAAACACTACCAAAAAACTGTTAGCGATCGCAGGGATCAGGCCTGACTCTGCGAACGCTGCAGTTATGCGTTTAGTGTTTTGTAAGTGACAGTGATCGATCGATACCGCACTTGGGTGGGCTGGGCTGGGCCGGGCGGAGGGGCAAAACGCAGGTGCTAGCAGGTATCTGGGCTGATCCCGCTAACACTGCGTTTTTGGGAACCCTAAACTGCTGGTGACGCTAGTATAGATCTAATCGGATCAGATATTGATGCGATCAGATACTATACCACTAAGGGAGGTGTACAGTGCGTGCGTGGGTGTTAGCGGTACTGGCGCTAACCTGACGCTGCCTGGGGCTGGTGCTTGCCAGTTCACCAAAACGCTACCAAAAAAACTGTTAGCGATCGCAGGGATCAGGCCTGACTCTGCGAACGCTGCAGTTATGCGTTTAGTGCCTTGTAAGTGACAGTGATTGATCGATACTGCACTTGGGTGGGCTGGGCGGAGGCACAAAACGCAGGTGCTAGCAGGTATCTGGGCTGATCCCGCTAACACTGCGTTTTTGGGAACCCTAAACTGCTGGGGACGCTAGTATAGATCTGATCGGATCAGATATTGATCCGTTCAGATACTATACCACTAAGGGAGGCGCATGCTGCGTGTGTGGGTGTTAGCGGTACTGGCGCTAATTTGACGCTGCCTGGGGCGACGCATATCGCCGCCGGGCGATCGGGGGGCTAAACCTTTATTCGGTAATAAACGGCGGGTGCCCTGACACTATAAAAAATAAACAAACTAACCAGCGTCACCCGTATCGGTTATACGGTGATCAGTGGTGAAAGGGTTAACTAGGGGGCAATCAAGGGGTTAAAACATTTATTAGATAGTATATGGGGGTCCCTGACGCTATAAAACGCTGACGGCGAACCTAAATATTTACCTCACTAACTAGCGTCACCAGCGACACTAATACAGTGATCAGAAAAATGATCGCTTAGCGACACTGGTGACAGGGGGTGATCAAGGGGTTAAAACTTTATTAGGGGGGGTTAGGGGGGTACCCTAGACCTAAAGGGGGGTAATATACACTGTCCCAACACTGTCACTGTCACAAACTGACACTATGCAGTAATCAGAAAAAAAAAAAAAAAAAAAAAAAAAAAAACTGCTGGTGTCAGTTTGTGACAGGGGGGGGGGGGTGATTGGGGGGGGATCGGGGGGCGATCGGGGGGGGGATCGGGGTGATTTGTGTGCCTGGCATGTTCTACTGTGTGTGTAGTGTTTGTGCACTCACATACTTGTCGTCTCTCCTCGGGCCGGAACGGAAAATACCGACCCGAGGGGAGATGACATCACTTCCTTTGCTGCTGTTTAGCATACAGCAGCAAAGGAGTGTTTTCATTGGCCGGCGGCGATCGCGAGGGGGGGGCCACGAACGGATGGTCTCCCCCTCATCACCGATCGCCGCTGGACAAACGACGACCGCCTCGGGCACCGGGGGGGGGTCCGATCGGACCCCCCACCCGCGGAAGGCAAATCACGTACATGTACGTGATTTTGCCTGTCCGTGCCACTTTGCCGACGTACATCGGCGTGAGGCGGTCGTCAAGTGGTTAATCTTACTTTTAAACTGTTCCTTTCATATTTTTTTTTTTAATCATTTTTATTGTTATCTCGGGGAATGTAAATATCCCCTATGATAGCAATAGGTAGTGACAGGTACTCTTTTTTGAAAAAATTGTGGTCTATTAGACCCTAGATCTCTCCTCTGCCCTCAAAGCATCTGACCACACCAAGATCGGTGTGATAAAATGCTTCCCCAATTTCCCAATGGCGCTATTTACATCCGGCGAAATCTAAGTCATGAAATACTCGTAGCTTCCGGTTTCTTAGGCCATAGAGATGTTTGGAGCCACTCTGGTCTCTGATCAGCTCTATGGTCAGCTGGCTGAATCACCGGCTGCATTCTCAGGTTCCCTGTTGAGACAGGAGAGCCAGAGAAAAACACGGAAGACGGTGGGGGGGGGGGGCATTCCCTCCCACGGCTTGTAAAAGCAGTCTAGAGGCTAATTAGCCGCTAGGATTGCTTTTACATGAAAGCCGACCGCTGGCTGAAAAGAATGATACCAAGATGATACCTAAACCTGCAGGCATCATTCTGGTATAACCACTCAAAGTCGTGAATGGCGTACCTGAAGACAAAAAAATGGTTAACAATGGTTAACAATAAAGCACAGTAAAGTGTAAATAATTACACACCTGAAAAACAAACATGATAAAACATAATAACAATAACAATAACAATAACAATAAAACATTGCAGAATAGAATACAGTAAAAAAGAGCAGAACAATAGAGAGAGAGAATAGAGAGAGAGAGAACAATAAAACAACAACTATTTTTTTTTATTTCATATTTTTTTTTTTTTTTACACTTTTTTTGTAACTGTAACTTTTATAACGGTAACCGGTTCCAGGTTCGGGTCTCTCAAAATGCGATGGCATCTTGGGAGACCCTGTGAAAGTGTGCCTAGTCTGTGCAATGCTGTACCCTACGCTAATACTCAACTAGTGAATGGTAGCGTTCAAAACATTCACCAATGCAAAGACCAGGATTGTCAGGACAGGAGGGACAATAATAGTGGGTGTCACGCCTTTATCCGCGCTTGCTGCAGACACAACATCTTTTTTGGGGGGGTTCGTTGGGTAGGGGTACTCGGGAGGACATAAAAATGCCTCTCATGCAGCCGACTGCATTTGGTTGGGGATGTGAATGGGGGAATTACGGGCGCTGCAGAAGCGGTGGGTTCCCAATTAGGATTGGCGAATGCAGCAGGAAGGGCACTATGGGCACGATGGGCCTGTGTTTGTCTTTTTGGTGGCAGCGGGACACTACTTGTGCTTGCCACCTCACCAGCTTCAACTGCACTTATGGGACTCGCCATGTCACCAAGTGTTACTGCAGTGCTGGTTTGACTACGACCGGGGTGTACTAGGCCGCTGGCGCTTGCCAGTTCACCAAAACGCTACCAAAAAACTGTTAGCGATCGCAGGGATCAGGCCTGACTCTGCGAACGCTGCAGTTATGCGTTTAGTGTTTTGTAAGTGACAGTGATCGATCGATACTGCACTTGGGTGGGCCGGGCCGGGCGGAGGGGCAAAACGCAGGTGCTAGCAGGTATCTGGGCTGATCCCGCTAACACTGCGTTTTTGGGAACCCTAAACTGCTGGTGACGCTAGTATAGATCTGATCGGATCAGATATTGATGCGATCAGATACTATACCACTAAGGGAGGTGTACAGTGCGTGCGTGGGTGTTAGCGGTACTGGCGCTAATCTGACGCTGCCTGGGGCTGGTGCTTGCCAGTTCACCAAAACGCTACAAAAAAAACTGTTAGAGATCGCAGGGATCAGGCCTGACTCTGCGAACGCTGCAGTTATGCGTTTAGTGTTTTGTAAGTGTCAGTGATCGATCGATACTGCACTTGGGTGGGCTGGGCTGGGCCGGGCGGAGGGGCAAAACGCAGGTGCTAGCAGGTATCTGGGCTGATCCCGCTAACACTGCGTTTTTGGGAACCCTAAACTGCTGGGGACACTAGTATAGATCTGATCGGATCAGATATTGATCCGTTCAGATACTATACCACTAAGGGAGGTGTATGGTGCGTGCGTGGGTGTTAGCGGTACTGGCGCTAACCTGACGCCTGGGGCTGGTGCTTGCCAGTTCACCAAAATGCTACCAAAAAAACTGTTAGCGATCGCAGGGATCAGGCCTGACTCTGCGAACGCTGCAGTTATGCGTTTAGTGCCTTGTAAGTGACAGTGATCGATCGATACTGCACTTGGGTGGGCTGGGCGGAGGCACAAAACGCAGGTGCTAGCAGGTATCTGGGCTGATCCCGCTAACACTGCGTTTTTGGGAACCCTAAACTGCTGGGGACGCTAGTATAGATCTGATCGGGTCAGATATTGATCCGATCAGATACTATACCACTAAGGGAGGCGCATGCTGCGTGCGTGGGTGTTAGCGGTACTGGCGCTAATCTGACGCTGCCTGGGGCGACGCATATCACCGCCGGGCGATCGGGGGGCTAAACCTTTATTCGGTAATAAACGGCGGGTGCCCTGACACTATAAAAAATAAACGAACTAACCAGCGTCACCCGTAACAGTTATACGGTGATCAGTGGTGAAAGGGTTAACTAGGGGGCAATCAAGGGGTTAAAACATTTATTAGGTAGTATATGGGGGTCCCTGACGCTATAAAACGCTGACGGCGAACCTAAATATTTACCTCACTAACTAGCGTCACCAGCGACACTAATACAGCGATCAGAAAAATGATCGCTTAGCGACACTGGTGACAGGGGGTGATCAAGGGGTTAAAACTTTATTAGGGGGGGTTAGGGGGGTACCCTAGACCTAAAGGGGGGTAATACTCACTGTCCCAACACAGTAACTGTCACAAACTGACACTATGCAGTAATCAGAAAAAAAAAAAAAAAAAAAAACTGCTGGTGTCAGTTTGTGACAGGGGGGGGGGGTGATTGGGGGGGGATCGGGGGGCGATCGGGGGGGGGATCGGGGTGTTTTGTGTGCCTGGCATGTTCTACTGTGTGTGTGTGTGTTGGTGCACTCACATAGATGTCGTCTCTCCTCGGGCCGGAACGGAAAATATGCGACCCGAGGGGAGATGACATCACTTCCTTTGCTGCTGTTTAGCATACAGCAGCAAAGGAGTGTTCTCATTGGCCGGCGGCGATCGCGAGGGGGGGGTCACGAACGGATGGTCTCCCCCTCATCACCGATCGCCGCTGGACAAAAGACGACCGCCTCGGGCACCGGGGGGGGGGGTCCAATCGGACCCCCCACCCGCGGAAGGCAAATCACGTACCCTGTACGTGATTTTGCCTGTCCGTGCCACTTTGCCGACGTACATCGGCGTGAGGCGGTCGTCAAGTGGTTAAAGTGCCCAAATTGGGATAACACCTACTTTATTTTTGTTACATGTTCTCATTCATAACTTGCTGCATCCACTTTTGCATAAAATTGAATTTGTCTTCTGCAATGCAGAGAGGGCTAGGGAGTTAATGTTTACCAAAATTAACACTGTCTGTACTGTACTGGAAGGTCTCACTATCAGCTGTAAACTACATTTAAACACTGCCTGTCCTAGCAAAGGGTTTAAGGCAGTACTAAACCCAAAAGCAAACATTTATTTTATTGCAGCTTACCAATTCTTAGATTTAAAGAGGGAATCCACCCAAACCGCAAAAAAAAAAAAAGTATTAAAAGCCAGCAGCTACAAATACTGCAGCTGCTGACTTTTAGTAAATGGCCACTTACCTGTCCCAGGGTCCAGCGATGTCGGCAGGCGACTCCGAGAACCGGCTCGGTTCTCGGCAGCTGCCGCCGCCATCCTAGGTGAGAAAATCAGGAAATGAAGCGTTGCGGCTTCACTTCCCGGTTCCCTACTGCGCATGTGCGAGTCGCGCTGCGCATCGTAAGTGGTCCCCGCTCTCTCCTGGGAGCTGTGTGTTTCCCAGGAGACAGCGCGTAGGGACAGGAAGAGGCATAGACTCCCATGGGAGTCTATGCCGGAAGTGGGTGCAAATATCTGTCTTAGACAGGTATCTGCATCCCTCTCCCCCCTGAAAGGTGTCAAATGTGACACCGGAGGGGGGGGAGGGTTCCGAAAAGCGTAAGTTCCATTTTTGTGTGGAACTCCGCTTTAATAGCTGCATTTATTGTAATTTTTATGTTTTCCGTCTTGTATTTTCATCTGTTGTTTTTCAAAAGAACAAGCTCTCCTGCAGATTTATCTGTTAAAGGGATGATACAAACCATTTAGCACTGGCAGGGGTGCTTACTGTGACCAGCTTTTAATTCATATAAAACCTTTATCCCAAACGAAAAAAAAAAAAATTGCTGTAACTACTTCTAAAGTGTTAGCTGGAATTTGGCTTAAGTTTGCTAGTGTTGTATCTAAATCTGCTATTACATCTAACACCCCCTCCCCCCAGACTGACAATGCTGCTTTCCAAATGTGCCCCTCTAAGCTCCTCCATTCAGAGTCGGGGAACACTGGCCACTCTGTTAGTGGCCAGATCACCAGGTGAAAACACAGGGGAAAAGCCATTAAAAAAACAAATGCAGCCACCACATACAATGAATGGTAAGCCCCAATATATCACATTTTAGTTTTTTGTGTTTATTATCACTTTCAGGTCAAGAAGCTGGGCTTCTGCATTGTATGTTAACCACTTCAGCCCCGGAAGGATTTACCCCCTTCCTGACCAGAGCGACCTTGCAACCAAACAAAATTGACGTACTTTTTTTCCCACAAATAGAGCTTTCTTTTGATGGTATTTGATCACCTCTGCGGTTTTTATTTTTTGCGCTATAAACAAAAAAATAGCGACAATTTTGGAAATATTTTTTACTTTTTGCTATATCCCCAAAAATATATAGAAAAACAAATTTTCTCAGTTTAAGCCGATATGTATTCTTCTACATATTTTTGGTAAAAAAAAATCGCAATAAGCGTATGTTGATTGGTTTGCACAAAAGTTATAGCGTCTACCAAATAGGGGATAGATTTATGGCATTTTTATTATAATTTTTTTTTATTAGTAATGGCGGCGATCTGCGATTTTTATCGTGACTGCAACATTATGGCAGACACTTTTGACACTATTTTGGGACCATTGTCATTTATACAGCGATCAGTGCTATAAAAATGCACCGATTACTGTATAAATGACACTGGCAGGGAAGAGGTTAAACTCTAGGGGGCGATCAAGGGGTTAAGTGTGTCCTAGGGAGTGATTCTAACTGTAGGGGGGATTGTCTCACTAGAATATGACAGAGATCACTGCTCCCGATGACGGTGAGCAGTAGATCTCTGTCATGTTGCTAGGCAGAACAGGGAAATGCCTTGTTTACATCTCCCCGTTTTGCCGCTCTGTGACATGATTGCGGGCCCCCGGCGGACATTGAGTCTGCGGGACCCGCGGTCACGGGCGCGCACGCCCACAATGCCACGATTTAAAGGGGACGCACCTGTAAGCCCATTTGCCCAGCCGTGCCATTGTGCCGACGTACATCGTCGTGCGCTGGTCGACATGTGGTTAATGAGGGGAAATTTTTATTTTTTTATTTTTTTTATTAAGTTTTATTTTGTCCTTTAACAGAGCATACATAACAATAAACTATAGGTCAACCTCCATGTTAAAGTGGTTGGAAAGGTAAAAGGTATTTTACCTTACTGCATTCTCAGCATTAAAAAAAAACTCTTACACACAGCTCCCGCCAAAGCCCCCTAAATTGTCACCTAAGCCTGATCTCGGTCTACGCTGTGCACATCTGCAGCAGCTCTTCTCCCCTCTCACAGGCTTGGCTAACAGCGGCGGGAGCCATTGGCTTCCACTGCTGTCAGTCAAATCCTGTCAGCAGTGAGGGGGGGAGGGCATGTACCAGGCTGTGTGTCTGCATAGACACAACAGCCCAGCTTGAGAGCAAGCCTGCTCAAGTGCTCCCATAGCAAGCGGCTTCCTATGGTAGCCACTCGGCGAGGGGAGGAGCAAGGAGCGCCAGTGGGGGACCCAAGTATGGGGAGGATTGGGGCTGCTCTGTGCAAAACCATTGCACAGATCAGGTAAGTATAACATGCAACAGTATAACATGAGAAAAAAAATTACTATCACAAACATAAGATTTCCCATCACACTTACCAGCCAGCCTGCAAAACAACCAAATTGATTCTGTCTAAAAATTTATGTTAAAAACAGAGCGTTTTGTTTGCACACATTTGCAAATATATGCATAAGCTAAAATGCACATGTTAAGGTTCCTCTGTAAATTGCAGTCCTAACTCTATACATTTCCAGAGTCTCCTAAGTAGAGCACATATATAACAGTAGGATAGATTAGGGCAGGTGTGCCTGGAGGGAGCTCACTCATACTTAAAGGCACAGTCCCTGTGCATTCTGCATGTGATGCCCAACAAGGTCACCATGGCAGTGAAGGCATCCATTCCAACCTATTCAAAAGGAAGGGAGACACCTGGGAAAGGAAAGGCTGCACACCCCAATGTGATTTCAAAAATGGGAATTTACCCCCAAGAGTGAAGGGGCTTTCTAAGCAGCGCACAACAATGCAGATATTGTATGGTTTAAAAGGTAGATTTATTAAACATAGCACATTAGAGTAAAAAACATGAACTGTGTACATAAAGTTATAAAAAGCACAGGAACATGTACAAAGCTATACATAAATTATGCAATAAAAAAGCTCTTGGATAGTATTGACACGTTTCGACCCCATCGGGTCTTCTTCAGAGGAAATGCATGCGCTGTGGAAGAATTTCGTATACATAATGAAATAATACCAATATGATTGTGCACAGTTGTATATAATGAGAGTTTTAAACATAATTACCAAAAGTATGTGTATAGCCATGTCTCCTGAGCCTACGATTTTCAGAACAGCCTCCACTATCCGGTCCCAACACCAGGGCCCCCCGGTCTGCCAACACCCCAAGAGAGGGAGCCAAGCAGAAGCTGCGCGACTTGCGATGACTTACATCTAGGAAATACTCCGCGTTTGGCAAGGGGCAGGTGGGTCAGCAGCGCCTGTGGCCTAAACATCAAGCAGCAACATCAATGAAAGCATTTAGAAAGAATAGTATCATCTGTTTGTATAAACTTGTATAAATCCAGTGATAATGATATTAATAATATCATACGCTTTTTTAAGGCTGTTAGCCTAAATTTTAACACAGTTAAAATATCTTTGTAAATTCTAGTCAAAGATTATAGGGCGTGTATAGATGTATGTACACTGTAAACTGGAAAAAGGAGGTTTGGGAAATGGAAGTAATGTCCAATTGAGAAGGACAAAAGGAAAGAGGAAAAAAAGAAGAAGGAAAGAGAAGGAGAAAGGAAAAGAGGAAAAGGAGGGGGAGGGGGGTAGGGAGAGGGGGAAAAGGAGAGGGAGGGGAGTGGATGGGAAGAGTGAGGAAACTGGCGAGGGATGATGTGAATGGTGAGGGCGAAAAGGATGGGGAGGGGGGGGGAGAAAACACAAAGGTGGGGGGGGAAAGGGGGGGGGGTGCTGCCTAGGCCTAGGACAAGACAAAGGAAAAAGAAAAGAGAACAAGAAAAGGACACAGAGAGAAAAGAAGTAGAGGGGAGAGAAAGAAAAACTGGGTCAGCAGGAACGGGAAGATAAAAGTGTCTAGGAATTGTGCTGAAAGAAAAAAGGTATTGTAGTGTGTGCAAAACTGGGGAGGGTAAAAGTGAGTGAGAAGGAACAGCTGAGAAAAAGAAAAAAGGAGGAAAGGGTGTGCATACAGATTGTGTGATCAGTGTATGGGTGAAAGAGCAAACGACAATGTGAGAAAAAACCCGGAACGCCGGGTGATTTACACATGGAGTACTATCATCAGCACTATCCCCGCATAGGTAAGTAGGGTGGGGGTGGCCGGCACACGCCTGTGGTCATCACCAGCAGCCAATCAGTGTCCGAGTCCTTTACATTTAAAGAGAGCAGGTCCCATATGGGAATCTGCATTGGACCTCCCTAGTCCCAGCAGGAAGCACGATCCTCACCGGGCTCCTGAAACAGGTATTTTCCCATTTTCTACACCTGACTATTCCTCGTTTTGTCAGTTTGATTGTAACACTTGCTTTACAATCTCACTCCAGCTACCATATACCTCTTTGGTGCATCCTCACAGACTGTTTTTCGCACACTGGTGTGCTGTTACACGTTCAGCATTTCCAGGTAAACCACTTTAAAAATCCACACTTTGGCATTTTATGACTTTTTGACATTTATTGCTGCATTCCTTTATTTTTTTTTTCTTTCTTTTCTTTTCTTTTTTTTTCTCACATTGTTGTTTGCTCTTTCACCCATACACTGATCACACAATCTGTATGCACACTCTTTCCTCCTTTTTTCTTTTTCTCAGCTGTTCCTTCCCACTCACTTTCACCCCCCCCCAGTTTTGCACACACTACAATACCTTTTTTCTTTCAGCACAATTTTTAGACACTTTTATCTTCCTGTTCCTGCTGACCCAGTTTTTCTTTCTCTCCCCTCTACTTCTTTTCTCTCTGTGTCCTTTTCTTGTTCTCTTTTCTTTTTCCTTTGTCTTGTCCTAGGTGTAGGCAGCACCTCCCCCCCCCCTTTTTCCCTCCCCACCTTTGTGTTTTCTTTCCCCCCCCCCTTCCCATCCTTTTCCCCCTCACCATTCACATCATCCCTCACCAGTTTCCTCACTCTTCCCATCCACTCCCCTCCCTCTTTTTTTCCCCCTCTCCCTACCCCCCTCCCCCTCCTTTTCCTCTTTTCCTTTCTCCTTTTCTTTCTCTTTCCTTCTTCTTTTTTCTTTGTTTCCTCTTTCCTTTTGTCCTACTCAATTGGACATTACTTCCATTTCCCAAACCTCCTTTTTCCAGTTTACAGTGTACATACATCTATACACACCCTATAATCTTTGACTAGAATTTACAAAGATATTTTAACTGTGTTAAAATTTAGGCTAACAGCCTTAAAAAAGCGTATGATATTATTAATATCATTATCACTGGATTTATACAAGTTTATACAAACAGATGATACTATTCTTTCTAAATGCTTTCATTGATGTTGCTGCTTGATATTTAGGCCACAGGCGTTGCTGACCCACCTGCCCCTTGCCAAACGCGGGGTATTTCCTAGATGTAAGTTATCGCAAGTTGCGCAGCTTCTGCTTGGCTCCCTCTCTTGAGGTGTTGGCAGACCAGGGGGCCCTGGTGTTGGGACCGGATAGTGGAGGCTGTTCTGAAAATCGTAGGCTCAGGAGACATGGCTATACACATACTTTTGGTAATTATGTTTAAAACTCTCATTATATACAACTGTGCACAATCATATTGGTATTATTTCATTATGTATACGAAATTCTTCCACAGTGCATGCATTTCCTCTGAAGAAGACCAGATGGGGTCGAAACGTGTCAGACCTATCCAAGCGCTTTTTTATTGCATAATTTATGTATAGCTTTGTACATGCTTCTGTGCTTTTTATAACTTTATGTACACAGTTCATGTTTTTTACTCTAATGTGCTATGTTTAATAAAGCTACCTTTTAAACCATACAATATCTGCATTGTTGTTCGCTGCTTAGAAAGCCCCTTCACTCTTGGGGGTAAATTCCCGTTTTTGAGACCATTCCAACCTATAACTAGCCTTTGCAGTAAGGTTTACATGGAAGGGCAATGCACATCGCAATACTTTATTATCGCTTTAATAAGGTTTACAGCAATAGAGGCTGCAAACAAACCCTTGGAGCAGTAAGAAATATTTGTTTAACAATTTTTTAGATATGCTGTGTGAATGAGAACACATAACAAACATATGGTGGGGTTTTCTCAAATTTGACTGCAAAAGTAGAAATATACTTTAAAATCTACAAAAATGTATGTTTTGTTGAAACTCAGTAGAGTGTTATGTGGCTGCCTTCACAATAGAAATTTAATGCACAAAACGGTTCCAGGAAATAACATCTCCAAGTCCAAAGTGAACACAGCCAAAAAGTCTATGTGCATGTACCCTTGGGTAACTAAAGCCAAAGATTTAAAACACAAAATTTCCAAATTTCAAAGAAAAATGTAAACTATTTTTAATTTTAATTTGGCTGTTATATACAGCAAGAGATGCCTTTTGTTCTGTAGAAATTAGGTTTAGTGTCTTTCCCTCTTCTATTCTTTTATCTTCTTACCCTCTTATATCGTTATCACTTTAGTCTTTCTCCCTTCAGCAATACACTACCACTCAACCTAAGAATGTTCATTCACGTCAAAGTAGCTGACCTTTTCATCAGTCCTGAGAGATGGGAAGTACAGTATCTTAAAAAAAACAAGTCCCCAATTACCCTTCTCAACCTATATTCACCTTTCTCCCTTTTTCCTTCTGGCAGAGAATCTTTGTCACGTTTTAATTAAACTTTCATTGAGTTAACTCTATATTGTTTCCTCTGTGGATTTCTTTCTTAGTCCCTGTTCTTGTCCATTGCCTGTATATTTTTTTAACTTGTCACTGCTGTTTTCATGAAGTCTCCCTCTAGAACAGTGTTTGACAGATTCTGTTTCTTTCCTGTTAAGTGAATATGAAAAGGGAACAATGTAAATTGTGAGGCTTTCTTCCCAAAGGCATTGCTTCAACTCATATTTCACTCAAAGGGCTCACATAAAAAGAACTATTTAACTCATAAAGACTTGCAGAGAACAATAAGAAAAGAAAAATACAACACATTAACTTAAACAACATTGCAAAAAGCCACATCCCTTAAAATAGAATGCATCCTTCTTATGCTATAGTATGGCTTTATGCTGGGGTTTCATGATGCAGCGTCATATATTACACTTAGACCCCTTTCACACTGGAGGCGTTTTTCATCATTCATCTTGCCAACAATTTTGACCATATTTCCTGTGCCTTTCTAGCTCCCCAAAACCTCAGCGATCCACCTCCGTACCTTTCACCATAGGCTTTGTTGACCCCTCTCTAAATGTAGCGTTTTTGGTTGTGGCCAAAAAGCTCAAATTTGGTCTCATCACTCCAAATGACTTTGTGCCAGAAGGTTTGAGGCTTGTCTCTGTGCTGTTTGGCATATTGTAAGTGGGATACTTTGTGGCATTCGTGTAGTAATGGCTTTCTTCTGGCGACTCGACGATGTAGCCCATCTTGCTTCAAGTGCCTCCTTATTGTGCATCTTGAAACAGCCACACCACATGTTTTTAGAGAGTTCTGTATTTCACCTGAAGTTATTTGTGGGTTTCTCTTTGCATCCAGAACAATTTTCCTGGCATTTGTGGCTGAAATTTTAGTTGGTCTACCTGACCGTGGTTTGGTTTCAACAGAAACCCTAATTTCCACTTCTTGATTAGGGTTTGAACACTGCTGATTGGCATTCTCAATTCCTTGGATATCTTTTTATATCCCTTTCCTGTTTTATACAATTCAACTACCTTTTCCCGCAAATCCTTTGACAATTCTTTTGCTTTCCCCATGACTCAGAATCCAGAAACGTCAGTGCAACACTGGATGAAAGATGCAAGGGTCTGTCAGGAGTCCAGAAACTTATTGACCTTTTATATACACACACACTAATTACAAGCAAACAGATCACAGGTGAGGATGGTTACCTTCAAATCCCTTTGTGTCAACTTGTGTGCATGTCATCAGGCCAAAATCACCAGGGTATGTAAAATTTTGATCAGGGTCATTTGAATAGTTACTGTTGCCATTATGATTTAAAACAAGTAAACACAGTTGATTAATAATAAATGGCTTCAGCCAAACACTAACCATGAGTGAAATAAATGTTTTTGTATTATCATTCATAGTCTCTGAAAAATGACCAAGAAATCATATATTCTCCCAGTATATGTAAACTTATGAGCATAACTGTATTTCTCCTTTGTTCATTGACAGATACAGCGCTCCATTATTCAGAACCATAGGGTTATATCGCCCCCTATAGGAGTAGGACACTAGGTAGAAAAAAGACTTGGCTACACCTATGGGCAGTCCTAGGTGATATACACCCCCCTCTCTGCTATAGACCTTCAGTTTTTTCTGCCTAGTCAGGAGTAAGGGCCTAGTTCCCTGGCAATTTTTTGTTTTTGCTTTTTAAGCTACTTTTTTTCTCTTGGATTTTTTCCTGTGAGAGCTACAATCAACTGCCGAACTGGGCGACGGGCTGGACACTAAGAGCCAGTGGTCTCCCCAGTCTGGCCAGCTACGCGCTAGACATAGCCCCACTGGATGGGGGCTGGCACTGCGAGTTAAACGTCTTGCGAGGTCACATACGACCGGGTCTCGGCCTGTGTCGCAGCGTTCCTCATGGCCATCAGCCCCCCACTTCGGTGGCGATGAGGATATGTCTGGGAGCATTACCCTCACACTTGCTGGAGCAGTAAGTATAGGGCCCCCCTCCTCTCCTTCCCTGGAGTGGTGTGGGGCGTGGTTACTCCCTGGGGTGGTCGTTCCCTCTGGGGTTCTCCTCCACATCCCCCCTTCCCCGGGTGAGGCCCAGGTCTCTGGCTTAGGTGCTTTGGGCACTCTGTCCACCCCCCCTCCCCTCCAGGGTTGTCACTATGGGGGGGTTACACCTTGGCACCTGATGGTTGGGTGGCATCCGCAGATCCGTGCCCCCTGTGGTGGTCCTCAACTAATTTAGGCCGTGGCTTTGCGGCCTACCGAGCACTCACTACTGACCAGGCGACGTGCGGGGCGGCCCTAGAGCGAGCGGCGGAGATCGACACTTTTTGTTGCGGGCATCCGCCCTCCTTCCTTGGCTCTAGCCTTGTCCGATCCCCCTGCAGACCTGTGCACTCGCAGCGGGCGACTGAAAATTTAGGCTGCGGCCTACTAGGCAGCAGCCTGCTAGTCTGCACAGCCACGGAGGATGCCTTCTTCCAGAGGGATGGCTCTGAGGGTGACCCCCTTTTAAGGGGGTTGTTTAAGTGGGTCCTCCATAGGCACCCCCTGTGAGGGGCCTTAATGGATGCCTCCTGTGAGGGGCCTTAGTGGATGCCCCCCGTGAGGGCCTTAGTGGATGCCCCCTGTGAGGGGCCTCAGCCAGTGCCTCCTGTGAAGGGCCCAGTGGTGTCCCTTGTGGGGGGCATTCGTATAAAAAATATCCCAAGCTTTGACCATCTCACAGAGCACTGTTCAATCTATCATCCGAAAATGGAAAGAGTATGGCACAACTGCAAACCTACTAAGATATGGCCGTCCACCTAAACTGACAAGCTGGGCAATGAGAGCATTCATCGGAGAAGTAGCCAAGAGGCCCATGGTAACTCTGGAGGAGCTGCAGAGATCCACAGCTCAGGTGGGAGAATCTATCCACAGGACAACTATTATTTGTACACTACACATATCTGGCCTTTATGGAAGAGTGGCAAGAAGAAAGCCATTGTTGAAAGAAAGCCATAAGAAGTCCCGTTTGCAGTTTGCGAGAAGCCATGTGGGGGACACAGCAAACATGTGGAAGAAGGTGCCCAATTGAACTTTTTAGCCTAAAAGCAAAACGCTATGTGTGGCAAAAAACTAACACTACACATCACCCTGAACACACCATTCCCACCGTGAAACATGGTGGTGGCAGCATCATGTTATGGGGATGCTTTTCTTCAGCAGGGACAGGGAAGCTGGTCAGAGTTGATGGGAGGATGGATGGAGCCAAATTGGCTGCAAAAAACTTGAGACTGGGGCAGAGGTTCACCTTTCAGCAGGACAACAACCCTAAACATACAGCCAGATCTACAATGGAATGGTTTAGGTCAAAGCACATTCATGTGTTAGAATGGCCCAGTCTAAGTCCAGACCTAAATCCAATTGAGAATCTGTGACAAGACTTGAAGATTGCTGTTCACAGACGCTCTCCATCCAATCTCAAGGAGCTTGACATATTTTGCAAAGAAGAATGGGCAAAAATTGCACTCTCTAGCTTTGCAAAGCTGGTAGAGACATCCCCAAAAATACTTGCAGCTGTAATTGCAGCGAAAGGTTGTTCTACTGAGTATTGACTCAGGGGGGCTGAATACAAATGCACGCCACACTTTTCACAGATTTATCTGTAAAAAATGTTGAGAACCATTTATCATTTTCCTTCAACTTCACAATTATGTGCCACTTTGTGTTGGTCTATCACATAAAATCCCAATAAACATTTACGTTTTTGGTTGTAACATAACAAAATGTGGAAAACGTCAAGAGTATGAATACTTTTTCAAGGCACTGTACATAGAGAATAGCACACAGTGTACAGATATCAGTTAAAAAGAAGAAAGCTGCGCTGTATGATTATAGTGATCAAAAAATATATGTGACATATAGGTTATATAAATAATCAAGATGGAAAATACCAAAGCGCTGAAATGAATATTTGAAATGATTAAATATGTGACTGAAAATAACTAAATAATTGAGCTGCATTCATTTAAAGGTGATCAGACACCTTAGTGTGAATATAAGTGCAGTGAAGTGAATGATGCGCTCTAATTAACTTCCAGTCAGTGTACAAAAATAACTATGACCAAATTCTATTAATCACAAAATTATGTGAGTATAAATAAAATTAAAAATTGTGTCCTAAAATATCTTGTGTCCAAATAATCGCATAGATAAGTGATGTGAGTGATAAAAAGAAAAAAAGAGAGAAATAAAAGGTCAGTATAATTTAAATATAGAGGTGGTAATACTGGTGGATGTAGTTGATTGGTAACTGCAACTATATACCATAATAACACCGCTTTATAAATTCACTTTGCTTGATGGTATCTCCACCATATGTGTTAGTACACAATAAAACCAATACTCCTGTGACATGTATAGTCCAACTCAAATCACAATATGAGTCCGTTTCAACTTGCTTTAGAGATATATTTGTCACAGTTTCAGGCTAAAATATCGTTACCGTTCTCAGGTGCAGATACATTCATGAAATGAAACAAAGAAAAGACATCATTGCGCAATAATTAAATAACCGGGATAATCCATGGTAAGGCTTGCACTCACATATCCCTGGATAGTATGCACTCTGGTGGAAACAATCAGCCGCTTAGTGCGTGGCACTTTTCCTCACACCGCTACTATCTATGCTGCAGACCAGCCTCGATAGTCTACATCACTGGCTCCTCTTACGCATTGCGTCACTGATCACGTGACTTTTTCAAGGGCTTGCCCTTTGATTTCTCCTCTAGTGTCTTCTATCTGACCTGACTATGCCCTGTTTCTGGATGATTTTACTTAGGCTCTGTTGGCTGTGCTGCTTGGGATTCAGTGATGAGAACATTTGAAGGAGCAGGATGGAAAAGAACATTTCTCGAATGAACTTCTAATATTACACTATGGAAGCCTTTACAGTGTATGTCCTTTTATGGGGAATGAGCGAACATCATTTGTACAGAGGATACCCTGAGCAGAGAGTCCAGGAACATCTAGCTATCCAAGCACAAAGACCCGGGGCTGGGGATAAAAGCCACCGGGACTTGCGATCTCCTTAAACAAGAGATCTAACGAGCTGGTAAGCGGCAGTATTATTATTGGTGGAGGAACTTTCCTGTCGCACTCTATCACATCTTCTTTGGTGCTGTGGTCGCATGTCACTACTGAATAGAGGGTTGAGGAATTATCACCTGGAATACTATTAAGAACTGTATATTCAGTGGAACTTCTTTTTAAACAGCCCATCAGAGTGGAGTAGATCTTTTTGGAAAACTTTTGCAAAAATACAAAAATATTTTTTCTTTCATTTTATTTATTGCACATTTCATTTGTGATTGCGTACATTTATGTATTAGTTAGCTATATCACCTATATGTCACATATATTTTTTGATCACTATAATCATACAGCGCAGCTTTCTTCTTTATATGTTATTTTAGTGTGTGTGTCTCACATTATAGTTGCAGGTTTTTTTCAATTGATTTATTAAGACAGCACAGTAAAATTACCTTTTACAGATATCAGTTTTGTATATAGGGAATAGCAATCAGTGTACAGATATCAGTGTCATATATAGGTAATAGCATTCAGTGTACAGACACCAGTGTCATATATAGGGGATAGTACTCAGTATACAGATATCAGTGTCATATATAGGGAATGGAATAGCACTTAGTATACAGATATCAGTGTCATACTGTATATAAGGAATAGCACTCAGTATACAGATATCAGTGTCATATACTGAATAAGGAATAGCACTCAGTATACAGATATCAGTGTCCTATATAGGGAATGGAATAGCACTCAGTGTACAGATATCAGTGTCATATATAAAGAATAGCACTCAGTATACAGATATCAGTGTCATATCTAGGAAATAGCACTCAGTGTACAGATACCAGTGTCATATAATTGAAAATTGTTATTAATACTCACCCTTCCTGGTCCGTCCTCACGTCAGCACACTATGGGTTAACTGTTCCTCATTAACCCTCAGGACCACCTTCTACCAGCGTTATAAATCCCTGTCCTTCCCCTGGTGTTCTTTTGTAGCGGTGGTAGTGGGAGGGAAGCAAAGTTGTGCTGAAGTGAAGGCGGACCAGGAAAGGAATATTATGGTGAGTATTAATTACAATTTTCAGTTTTCCTGGTCGTCCTCCCGCCAGCACACAATGGGATATACCCAAGCCAATATAGGGTGAAAAAACTTGCCCAATTCCATGCTTAACCACACTTTAATTAATTGGTCAAAGGAGTTGACACTACCGCCGCTACAAACATCGAAGAACTAGCGGCGACCACATCCAGTTTATAGTGCCGAGCAAAAGTTTCACTGGAACTCCAGCTAGCGGTCCTGCATATGCATCCCCCTTGTAGAATGAGCCTGTATAGTCTGCGGGGGAGCAAGGCCCCCTTGCTTGTATGCCAAGGAGATAGTTCTTGTGATCCAGGTGGATAAGACTCTTGATAGTGCAGCCTCCCCTTTCTTGGGTCCCGAAGGGAAGCTGAACAGATTATTCAATTTGCGTATCTGTTGTGCCCTTTGAAGATATATTTTTCATATTAAGCCAACCATATGCAGAGGTCTTAAATCCAACTGGTTTGCCTGATCTGGAGGCTGTGTAAAGCATGGTAACACTGCCTCCCAGTTTACATGAAACCTTGAGACCACCTTAGAGGCAAACAATGAAGCGGGTCTCAGGATCGCTCTGTCTGGATAAATAATGCAGAATGGTTCCCAACAGGATAAGGCTGCTAACCCAGACACTCTCCTGGCCATCGTAATGGCCGTCGATAAGACTGGTTTGTTTATTAGAAATTTAAATGTACATGATTTAGCCGGACTGAATGGGGGCTGCAACAGTGCCTTTAGGACCATGCCCAAGTCCCAGGTTTGGAAGAGGTGTCTCCTTGGTGGCCACACTCTTATTGCGGCTCTCAGGAATTGCTTTATCAAAGGCTCATTAGCCCATCTATGTCCGGTGAAGCAGGACAGGGCTGACACTTGAACTTTAATTGAGTTGTATGCCAAGCCTATAGTTAGTGCTGTTTGTAGAAATTCCAAAATATTTGCGATACCAAAGATAACAGGGAGAAACTATGCTGTGATGCGAAGTCCACAAATTTTCTCCAATCTTGGAGTATGTGGCATTTGTTATAGTGTTCCTCGCCCCCAGTAATGTAGCGATTTCCTCCTCTGAGGGGCCCTGTGCATGCAGTCGGGCCGATTCAACAGCCAGGCTGTCAACTGCAATCTCCCTGGGTTGGGGTGCATCCACTGTTCCTGCTGTAATAGGTCCCTCCTGAGAGGTAGGTGTATTGGTGGGGCTGACAACATCTGCAGGAGCAGAGGAAACCATGGCCTCCTGGGCCAGAAGGGTACAACTAGGATGGTATGCACCTCCTCCTTCCCGATCTTCAGCGGGGTCCTAATAATTAAAGAGATTGGAGGAAACAGGTACAGTAGAGGGAACCACCATAAGATTGAGAAAGCATCCTGGGCTATCGCCTTGTTTTACCTGAACCTTGCGGCGAACTCTGGCACCTGCACATTACTTGGTGTGGCCATTGGGTCTACATTGGGTGTCCCCCACCTGGCAAAAATTTGTTGAAATTAGTGACTGCTGATTGCCCATTTTCCACGGCTGGGAAACCTCCAGCTCATTTGGTATTCTATCTGATTTTGCCTACCTGGAATGTACACCGCTGGTAAATCCTCCACACGAGTCTCGGCCCAGTGGAGAATCTTGGTTGGTATTTGGAGTAACGCCAGACTCTTGGTTCCTCCCTGTCGGGTGATATATGGTACCGCTGTCTGGTTGTCTAATTGGAGTTTGACTCGAGCTCCCTGGATCATGCCCTTGAATGCCATCAGGGCCATATTTGCTGCCTGTAGCTCCAGTAGATTGGAGTGTCTGATCTCCGTCATGCTCCACCTGCCTTAAACCTGCCTGCCCAAGCAGTGAGCCCCCCAGCCCTGGAGACTGGCGTCCAAGGTAATTACAATCAGGTCTCCAGGGCATGCCCCACGATAGGGTCCCTGGCAAGGTCCACCAATTTAGACTCTGTCAAAAGGCTCTCATATGGAACCTTGCCCAAGGTATCGCCGGGATAGCTGTGGTGAACATCCCCAATATTTTTATGGAGTCTCTTGTCGACAGCGTCGGAGCCTCCATCACCCTTTAGACACAGGCTTTCAGCTCGGCCATCTTACGATATGGCAGAAGGATCCAAACTGACTGGGTGTCTAACACCATGACTAAACCCTCCATCCATTAGGCAGGAATGAGATTGCTCTTTTGACTGTTTATCAGCCATCCGAATTTGGACAGGATCGCCATCACCTTGTGGACCTGTAGCGCCAGCTGCTTGCTTAAATGTGCCATGACAAGAATGTCGTCTAAATAATGAAAAAATTTTATCCTCTGCAATCGGATAAATGCTATAGTCGCCAGCAGAATCTTGGAGAAAATCCTGGGAGCGGTTGTTGACGCCAAGGGCAGACATTTGAACTGATAATGTCTTTCTTCTATTGTGAATCTGAGGTACTTTTGATGGTGTTTGTAGATTGGGACATGTTTGGCATCTGCCAAATCGATTGAGATTAACCAATCTCCTAGTTGACCCACTGATGTTATTGTATATATTGACTCCATCCTGAATCTTTTGGGAATGATGAAAAGATTTAGGGATCTCAGGTCAAACACGAGTCTGAGCTTTCCAGATGCTTTGGGTACCAGGAATATCAGAGAATATACCCCCTTCCCCTGGCACTCCTGTGGCAGTGACATAATTGCTTTTTTCCGAGATAATTCGCATTCCTGCAAACACTGTCGTTTCTTCTGATCCTATGGGTAATGTGTTTGGACAAAGATATTCAGAGGTTTCTTCTGAAATCTTATCTTGTATCCATGCTTTACGGTCTGTCGGATCCAGCAATTCTTCATATTCGTTGTCCACTCTCTCCAGTATCTTGCCAATAGGGATGAGCTTGCGGTTCGAGTTGAACGTAAGTTCGACTCGAACATCGCGTGTTCGTTTGTTCTAGAATGAACTGAACATACGTTTGCAGAAAATTTGAGCGCAGCGGAACGCCCCATAATGCACTGCGAGTTTGCAGTGGATTGCTGTATGATGATTGCCCAAAGCATGAACCTGACCTGCATGCTTTGGCAAATCACAGCGCACTCTGCTGAGAGACCCATAATTGGCCAAAGGCAGTGTGCCTTTGGCCAATCATGGCTCAGGGGGACTAAGTCCACGCCCCACGCTATATAAGGCTGCTTACAGAGCGGCCGTGTGTAGTGTTCTTGGCGTGGACAGAGAGATAGCTTGAGTTAGATTAAGCAGGCAGGTTATTCAGTTAGTGGTAGTGTATTTGATAATAGAGGTCAGGCGGTGTATTAATATATATATATATATATATATATATATATATATATATATATATATATATATATATATATATATTGTAGCAGAGCGTCCCAGGGAGAGCCTGGAAAAGTCCTGTTCGGGGTTTATACATCTCCCAGGCTCCTCTCATACACGTTCAGGGATCTCTGATCCATGGTCCAGTTCAGGTCTTGGTCCTCTCCCCCAGGCTAATTTAAGCTCACCTGAGCAGACAGCCTTTGCTCTTGGCCTGGGATACTCAGACAACTTCTGTGTAGGAGAGCAAAAAGGTATGTCGAAGCTGACAAGCTGTAGGCTTGCTCAGCCTGGTAGCTAGGATCTGTAAATATTGTTTAGTTAGTGCCGAGACACGGCTAGGTTTTGTTTTGGCTATTTTTGTTCCTATTTGTTTTTTTGGAACACTGTACAGCACCTGTATATAGACTTGTATATATCACAAATAAACACCGCACTGTTTTTCACTATTTCACTGGATTTGGTATCTGTGCCTGAAAGACTGCTCATCCCAGGGAGCTTTGTACCTGCTACCTGTCCCCCAGGTTACAATATATATATAAATAATACAGTCTAGTATATAGATCTACAGTGCATTCCATGGTGTACTGTCTCTAATACACTTCAGGCAGTGTGCACAGTATCTAATACAGTGTGTACAGGTTCTACACATCTGGTAGTGTACACAGTATAAAATTCCGTGCAGCCGTTTGTACACTTTCTAATACACTTTAGGCTGTGTACACAGTATCTAATACAGTGTAGTGTGGTGTTGCAAAACAAAAAATACATCATGTCCAGAAGGCCACCAAGGAGAGGCAGACGCTCACAGGCCACTGTGTCTACAGTCAACAGTGGTGGTCGTGGACATGGTGCATCCTCTTCAGGTGGCCATGGGGCACACTTGTCCTTTTTTGCTGCTGCTGGCCATGTTATTGAGCCACAACATGCAGAAGTGGAGTGGATAACGAAGCCCTCCTCATCCCCTGTCACCCAGGCTCAGAGTAGTTTGCCTTCCACGCAGCTGCCAAAGCGGCCCATTCCACCGGCTCCTTGTCCACAGTCACTCCTTCATGCATGGAGGAGTCCCCAGAATTATTCAACCACAGTGTTGGTTATATGCTGCTGGAGGATGAGCGGTGATTTGAAGGCTCCGATGTTGATTCCCAGGTTGAGGAAGGGAGTAATGTGAGCCTAAAGAGAGGGAGTGACACAGAAGGACAAGAAACTGGCAGTCATGTTTCACAGCAGGGTCCATGCCTGCGCCCAACAAGAGTATCTGTGAGGGGTTACAGTGTTGTGGCACCACCACCACCCAAGGCCCAATTTTTCTGCCCCTGTTAAACAGGTGCATGTAATTACAATCCTTGATATAATATTTCACAGCTGGGCCCGCTCCTGCACCCAACAAGAGTAACTGTGAGGGCTTACAGTAATCTGGTACCACCAACACCCAAGGCCCAATTCCCTGCAGAGTAAATAGGGCAGTCTGTATAGTATATATATATATATATATATAATATATATATACTGCATACTGCTGTTCAGAGTATATAGTGCCTAGGGGACCCCACACCATTTTTAAAAAAAAATTGGTGCAGGGTTCCCCTTAATATCCATACCTGACGGGCCTGGTATGGATTTTGGGGGGGGGCATCCATTTTTTTTATGGTATTTGGCCTTGTACCCACTAGTTTAAAGGGGTTTTCCACATTCTGTAAAGCCCCCTGTCTGCAGCCCCCCACAACCCCAGCCTAGGGTTGTGTGGAAGAGGCCCTTGTCCCCCTGAATATGGGAACAAGGTGGTTGAATTTTGGGGTGCCCGAGCCCCCAAGCATCCACCCCCCTTTCATGGGCTGGTTTGCTGTGTGTTTGGCTAGGGGTTTGTTAGTGTGTGGGAGGGGCACAATATTTTTTTAGTTTGGGGTGGTATTTTTCACATGGGGGTTCTCATTTTAGGCCTTAACAGACCCAAATGTCCTTGTATATAGGGGGGGGGGGGGGGGGGGCAGGCTATTTTTTGTTTTGGGTTAAAATCTTGCAAATTTGTATGTTTTCTCTAAAACCGTACATCTTTGAAGCATTTTGGATACATGCTACAGATGCACAACTTTACAGGCAGAGTAAGCCCCCCCAAGTTACTAGCTTTTAAGCAATTTTGCCAGTGGCGGAAGTATAGGGGTCGCTGAGGTCGCCATGGCGACTGGGCCCCATGCTGCAGGGGGCCCTTGAGGGCCCCCCTGTTTATCTTGCTAGGAGGAGCGGCTGAGATCGATCTCCCCATCGTTAGCCGACCTGTAATCGGCACTGTGCGGGGAGCTTATCACACTGTTCTAAAGTGAAAGCAGTGTGTGCTGTGCTCTTTGTCTCCCCCTATAGTGCAGTACCCGGCAGGAAGAGGTAAGGTAAAGCACTGCCGTTTTTAAAAAGGCCTTCTGTAAGTGTGTGTTCATGTATGTTTATATGTGTGTTCATGTATGTTTATATGTGTGTTCATGTATGTTTATATGTGTGTTTATGTATGTTTATATGTGTGTTTATGTATGTTTATATGTGTGTTTATGTATGTTTATATGTGTGTTTATGTATGTTTATATGTGTGTTCATGTATGTTTATATGTGTATGTTTATATGTGTTTATGTGTGTATTTATATATGTGTTTGTGTGTGTGTATATACAGTATATGTGTGTGTATATTATGTGTTTGTTTATCTATGTGTATGTGTGTGTTTGTGTTTAGATGCAGTGGCGGCCCGTGCATTAAGGGCACACGGGCGCCGCCCCCTCTCTCCAGCTACCCCTCTATCACCAATAGATAGATTCATGCATTGCATGAATCTATCTATGGCCGCCGCTGCCACCCCCCATTCAGGCGCCCAGCCCCTTTTTGGGCGCAGGGAACCTGAATTACAGCGGCGGGGGGTGTTTTTGAAGCACCGGATTAGAGCCATAGGCTCTAATAGGCATCAAAAAAGGTGACCTCACAGGCCACTCAGCTGTGTTAGAAAAGCGAATGACTATTCGCTTTCCTAACACTAAACTGCCTCTCCACCAATCAGGTGCTCTGGTCTGTTACCTGTCACCTGATTGGCTGAAACGTAAGGCGCCGCTATTGGATGCCTATCAGGAGGAGAGGACGGGAGATGAAGACAGCAGGAGACGCATGGAGGACCCCACTCATCGCCGTCACCCGCTGCCTCACCAAGACAGGGTAAGTGCCGATGAGCGGTCGGGGGTCACACTGGGGGCATTTAATGGGCACACTGGCAGCATTTAATGGGCACACTGGCTGCATTTGATGGAACACTGGCAGCATTTAATGGGCACAGTGGCAGCATTTTATGGGCACACTGGCAGCGTTTGGGCATAGTGGCAGCGTTTGGCACAGTGGCTGCGTTTGATGGCACACTGGCAGCATTTAAGTGGCACAGTGGCTGCAATTGATGGGCACAGTGGCTGCAATTGATGATTTTTTTTCAAAAAATGTTTGTGCCCCCAAAAAAATTTTGAGCACCAGCCGCCACTGTTTAGATGTATGTATGCACATTTTATGTATGCACGTTTAATCCTGACACCCTATATGTGTACAATCAGGACTGATTTTTTTTTTTCTTGCTCGTTCAAAGTACCAGCAACAAAATGCTATTCCTCTGAAAAGCGATCCATGCTCAGATCGCTTTTCAGAGGCATTTGGCATTTTACCGTCTGGTAAAGAGGCAATATGTTGCCTCCTGACCACCTGTTTTAACCCCTTAAAGTGATTGTAAAGGTTTTTTTTTTAAATAACAAACATGTCATAACTTCATTGTGCAGTTAGTTTTGCACAGAGTGGCCCCGAACACCAACTTCTGGGGTCCCTCAGGGGCTCTCGCGGCTCCTCCTCTTATCAGACATCAAAATCGCACCTTGTTCTCACCAAACCAACTTTACAGAACTCAGTGCCCTTCATGGAAACTCTCTCACTGCATCTTCAAGCAACACCTCAAGACACCATTCACATACTACTATGCTACAGACCACCAGGACCAAAGACCAATCTCATTACTCCACTCACCGAATTCTTCTCAATACACACCCTGAAAACCAAAAACCTGCTGGTACTTGGGGATTTTAACCTCTGGGCAAACTCCGCCCAAGACTGTATCGCAACCGCCTGCGTCAACCAAATGGAAGAACTGGGCCTGCAACAACTGATAAACGCTCCCACACACGGTTCAGGACACACTTTAGACCTCATCTTCAAACAGAATATGGACATCAACATACTGGACAACACTCCACTACCATGGACGGACCACCACGCTATCAAATTCAAAATCACCATCAACACCACCTCCCAAAAACAGAAACGGACAATAACAACAAAATGGAATAGATCCCAGAAGAAACTACACTCCGAACTCTTCAAAACCACATTATCAAAAAAAATACTTCTGCTAAACTCAAACCTATCAACGGAACAAACACTCAACTGCCTAAACAAGGTATTACTACAAACAGCAGACTCAGTGGCGCCAAAACGCAGAACACCTATCCGCAATAAAAACTCAAGATGGTTTAATGCCACGCTCACCCTACTCAAGCAAGAACGTAGAAGAGCTGAAAGAGCATGGAGAAGAAATCCCACTAAGGAAAACCGTACCAACTACAAAGAACTTACTGTGAAATACCACAAGGCAATCTTCAAAGCCAAAAAAGAACATTTCTCGGACACCATCTCAACTGCCCTAAATCGTCCGCGAGAACTTTTCAAACTAGTCACCCAGTCAATGAACCCGACTTGCTTAGAGCCACCCGAAAACAATACTCAAGAATTCTGCAATGAATTATCGGATTACTTCATCGACAAAATCGACAACATTCGGAAATCGATTCATCAGAAAAGAACAACCAACCTCATTCAACCAAAGCAAAAAGAAGATATGAACACAAACATCACGCAACCACCGAAATTTTCTTTGTCCCCTATCACCGTTGACACGACTATAAACATCATCAGAAGCCTTCGAGACAGCACATCCCCAAACGACATCATTCCCACAAAACTCCTTAAAGAATGTTCCGACATCCTGGCCCCTACTCTGACACACCTCATAAATCAATCATTCAAAGAAGGGACTGTACCAACCTCCCTCAAGCAAGGCATCGTCAAACCTCTGCTGAAGAAACCCAATCTTGACCCTAAGGACCCCAACTGCCGGAGACCGATAACAAGCCTCAACACCATCTCCAAGATTATGGAGAAAGCAGTAGTACATCAGCTTCAACACCACCTGGACACACATCAACTCCTGGACCCACTGCAATCAGGCTTCCGCCCAGGCCATGGCACAGAAACAGCACTCCTCAAAATATGGGACGACGCCCTTGAAGCAGCAGATAGCGGAGAATCTAGTCTCCTGGTACTGTTGGACCTCAGCGCAGCATTTGATACAGTGAACCACGATACTTTACTTGTCCGCCTCTCAGAAGTGGCAGGAGCCACAGGTCTGGCGCTAAAATGGCTTGCATCCTTCCTAGAGAATCGCTCTCAGACAGTGAAACTAGGAACATTCACCTCAGAGTCCCGGGCAGTCTCCTGCGGAGTTCCCCAGGGCTCACCCCTGTCACCAGTGCTATTCAACATCTACATCCGCCCACTTCTCAATATCATCAGGAAAACAGACCTCTGTTTCCACTCATATGCCGATGACACCCAACTCTACTTTCGCATCACTGGTCAAAAAAACCATCATCAACAATTAGAAGAATGCCTCTGTTCAATTGATGATTGGATGACCATCAGCTCCCTCAAACTTAACGGTTCGAAAACAGAACTTCTTCTCCTACATGCCAACAAAAATTCCAAAATGAAAACCCCGTGGACACCCCCCACCATCCTCGGACAGACCATCACTCCAAGCCTCAAAGCCAAGAGTCTCGGAGTCATCTTTGACTCAGGAATGACAATGGATGCTCAAATAGGATCAGTGGTGAGCGGATCCCACCATCTCCTCCGCCTCCTACGCAGACTCATCCCCTTCATCCCAGAAGAAGACAAACCGGCAGTTGTGGGAACAATCATCAACTCCCGACTCGACTATGCAAATTCGCTCTACATAGGACTACCTCAATATCAGCTTGCGCGCTTACAACTCATTCAAAACACGGCGGCAAGACTGTTAACAGGAAAAAAACCCTGGGAATCCATTTCACCATCCCTAAAGTGCCTACACTGGCTAACCGTAAAGAATCGGATCAAATTCAAGACCCTCTGCCTCACCCACAAATGCATACAAGGAAATGCTCCGCTATATCTGCAGGAGAAAATAAAACACTACACACCCAATCGCAGCCTTCGATCAGCTAACCAAAACCTCCTCATCATTCCAAAATATCGCTACAAAGCAAAGGGAGAACGAAGATTTGCAGTCCAAGGACCTCGGCTATGGAACGCTCTTCCGACCCACATCCGCATGGAAGAAAACCATCAGGCCTTCAGGAAAAAACTAAAGACATTCCTTTTCTAAAGAGCTGGCAACAGAGAACGCATTATAGCGCCTTGAGGCGATTTAGTTCGCATTTGCAGCGCTCTACAAATCCTTCATTCATTCATTCATTCATTCATTCATTCATTCATTCATTCAGACATCCCCCTAGGAAAAGCGCTGTTCAGGGGTCAGGGGGGCCCTTCATGATTTCTTGCATCGGGGCCCTGAAGGTTTTAGTTACGCCACTGAATTTTGCATTTTTAAAGGCACTTCTCCTTGTTTCCTTTTTGGGGTTGTCCAAATTGGTGACAGTGATATATGTCCCTCAGGGTGGGACCTGGGCCCCCATACCCATTTTAAGGCCAATAACTAGAACATAAGTCAGCCAAGTGGGGACTAGCAAAATTAACAAGTCAGTTTCCATAGACTGCAGTGGTATTTGTTGTATAACTTTTATTTATTTCAGGTACTTGTATAGCGCCGTCAATTTACGCAGAGCTTTACATATACATTGTACATTCACATCAGTCCCTATCCTCAAGGAGCTTACAATCTAAGGTCCCTAACTCACATTCATACATACTAAGGACAATTTAGACAGGATCCAATTAACCTACCAGCAAGTCTTTGGAGTGTGGGAGGAAACCCACGAAGGGACACAGGGAGAACATGCAAACTCCAGGCAGATAGTGTCATGGTTGGGATTCGAACCAGCGACCCTTTTTACTGCTAGGCGAAAGTGCTATCCACTACACCACTGTACTGCCCATGTTAGGCTCTTTGTTTGCCCCCCTGGACCGGGGGGGTGTTTGTCCCATCTGTAATTTCGTAGCATGCTGGATGATGTGCCTAATTTTGGACATTTTTCTGGGAATGCTCAGAGTGGTTTTTTTTTTTTAGTTAGTAATTTAAGGACATCCTTAACAGGTGTACCCACTGTGAAGTTCTGTCTCTACATTGGGTGAAATTGCATTTTTTGTGTTTCATGGACTGTTCATCTGTTTTCAATTGCTTCATTAGCACACAAACCTATTATATAAAGTGTGCAGATAGTGTGTGTGTGTGTTATGCCCCGTACACACGGTCGGATTTTCCGACGGAAAATGTGTAATAGGACCTTGTTGTCGGAAATTCCGACCGTGTGTAGGCTCCATCACACATTTTCCATCGGATTTTCCGACACACAAAGTTTGAGAGCAGGATATAAAATTTTCCGACAACATTTTGTTGTCGGAAATTCCGATCATGTGTACACAAATCAGACGGACAAAGTGCCACGCATGCTCAGAATAAATAAAGAGATGAAAGCTATTGGCCGCTGCCCCGTTTATAGTCCCGACTTACATGTTTTACGTCACTGCGTTCAGAATGATCGGATTTTCCGACAACTTTGTGTGACCGTGTGTATGCAAGACAAGTTTGAGCCAACATCCGTCGGAAAGAATCCTAGGATTTTGTTGTCAAAATGTCCGAACAAAGTCCGACCGTGTGTACGGGGCATTAGTGTTACAGTTGGGTGTCCTTATAGAGTTTGTATCACATGTATTTTGTTTGCTATGTCTTTTCAAAACAAATCTGTTTTAGAGCAAGTATTTTTTACTTTTGTTTTTTTTTTTGGGGGGGGGGATATTTTTCACTGAAATATTTTTGATGTTGTCAATCTGTGTTGTTTTTAGGTTGTTAGTTTCACTTTGATTTAATTGTCTGTGCTGCATTATTTTGCTAAATCTTCCTCAAGCTGTCAATTTGTGGGTGCAGTCCTTTTAACTCCTGTTAATTTCCTATGCAAAATGGTCAGACCTCAAAACCATATTCTGTTAGTCTCAAATTAACATACATGTGTTTTTTGCTTTCCTTGCTCTTTTCCAAGTCCTGTTTTGTTGACCAATAAAATTTGTAGCAAATTTGTATGTGTTTTGCTAATAATCTGTTTTGCAGATGCATGCTCAATCCAAGTAATGCCCCCCCTAAACAATTTTCATGCAACAGATTTCCCAGCTGCAGTTTAACTAGGCTGATTGGCATGGCAAAACAAAAAAAAGGTGTGATTTGTCTAAAAGCTACTTTCCTGGTGCCTTCATGGTAGCTTTTGCATATGCTGCCATGGATAGGCACCAGATAAGGAAAATTACAGAGAGGTAAGTATTCAATTTTCCATTTCAGCGCAGTGGTTCTCAGCCTCAGTCCTCAAGTACCCCCGACAGTACATGTTTTGGAAATTTATCTTAGCTAAAATAACTGTCCAAAATACCAAGCCATTGATTGTGATTTAAAGCACTTGTGCAAGATGAAGGAAAACCTACAAACATGGCCTGTTGGGAATTCTTGAGGACAGGATTGAGAACCACTGATTTAGAGCACTGAGCTAAAATCTAGCTCAAGACAATCCTGTTCTAATTGTGGGCATTTGAGGGAAACCAAGTGAGTGTTAGAATCCCTGCTTGTCTTTTTTAGGTTGGGCTTTGTGTCCCTTTTCTGAAAATTAGCTTCACTTCCTGTCGCATAGCCAAACAGGAAGTGAAGGTAAAAACATACCAATGTCTTTCCTTGGGGACACACAGGTCAATCTAACTAGTATCCCGATTAGGCAAATTGCACTCTAGTACTTTGTTATGAACACCACAAATTATTAGGTATTTTGGGGTTTATTAAAAGGCAAATCCACTCTGCAATTCAAGTGTACTCACTGTAAATCTGAGGGGAAGCATGGTGATTTTATCATCCAATCATGTAGAAGCAAAGATGCTGTTTTTTTATTTTCCTTGGATCTCCAGCAACTGCACTCCCAAGTGCACTTGTAGTACAAAGTGGATTTGCCTTTAGTACATAATTCCCAAAGTCCAAGATACCTAATAATTTGGGGTGTACACAGCAAAATGCTAGAGTGCAATTTACCTAACGGGGAAACTATTTATATTGACCTGTGTGTCCCCAATGAAAGACATTGGTAGAGCTTTACCCTCACTTCCTGTTTGGCTGAGACAGGAAGTGAATAAATTTGAAGGAGAAACTGGCAAAAAATTTTCCCCAAGCAAAAATAAGAAAGGATTTCATTTAGTTTAACTTTGCAAAGACACATTCCTAAGTTCAACTGTGATGCATGTCAATGGCCCATTTAGACCTTGTTTAATAGAAAACACCAGTTGCCTTTCACTATAAACATTTGTTAGTCCAATCCTGTAAATCTGCATCTGCTTTACTATTAATTTCCATAAAAATTGAGTTCCTGCAGCTAGATGTGCGACCGCTGTGTATGTGAGATGCGCAACTGCTGTGTGCACGGAGGTATGTACCTGTGGTGCATATCTGGTACCCAGAAGCAGTGGCCAGCACACAGGAATGACATTACGCCCCTCCAGGAAGTTGCTTGTACTGCTGCTAATTTCCTCCCACCACCATGCCCCGCTCACTGTTCTCTGAGGAAGAGATGATCCTTATTTGCAAATTATTATAATTTTTTAATTTATTTTTACATGGGGTGGTGTTTGTGTGGGTCATTTGTCTAAACTAGGGATGGGCTGAATGGACCCCTGTTCGGTTTGCACCAGAACTTTCGAACACCGCAAAAGTTTGGACCCGAATAACGAACCCCATTAAAGTCAATGGGACCCGAACGTCAAAAATCAAAAGTGCCCATTTTGAAGGCTTATATGCAAGTAATTGGGCATACAATGGTTATAGTGGTATGGGTCCTGCCCTAGGGGACATATATCAACAAAAAAAAAATTTGTGGAAAAACAATGAGCAATGATTTTTTGATTTTTAAAGTGAAAGCATAAAAATGAAAAATTCCTTCCAACATAGTGCCTGGGGGGTCCCCTTAGTCTACCTGTAAAGTGGCAGATTTGTACCATGTCTAGAATCTGCTGCAGCAATAATTGCATTTATAAAGCCAAAAAAAAATGGCATTTTCCCTGCAAGCTGCCTTTATTTTGTTCAGCAACAGCTGGGGAGCCAGTGCGTATGATGAGGCCACAATGTAGTGCACTCGGAACAAGATTAGAGATTTTTTGGATACATTCTGTTGTCACTTTGACTTTGGATAGATAAGTATAAGTAACGGGTGTGTAAAAATTGGTCTTTGGTTGTTGGTGGCGCCTTCCCACCGTAACCCTATAGAGGTACTCTTTTTTTTTTTTTTTTGTGAAAAATATTTATTGAGTTTTACAAAATTCAGTAGTATAAAACAAAACAGAGTACACATTGACCATAAAGCAGGTACACGCAAATTCTCTAAGCATCAAATTTGTTTTATACTGAAACCCAGGTAGGAGGGAAGGGGGGGGGGGAGGGAGGGGGTCAGTAATTCGCATTTACCAACTTGTCAGAGTTATTTAGCAATATAATGCCCGAGAGGTTGTACCTTATACCTTTGTACCTTCAGGAGTGGAAGCAACGTTTGGACATAGCTAGCTAGATAACATCTAATATGGTCTAGTTAAAACAATAAAATTAAATGACAATGCTGAGGTGGAATATACAAAAATAGTGAATGTCAAGGAGCGTTAAGGGATTGCGAGCATCTTACAGTGGCTCAAAAGTAGAGATGTCAGGAGCTTGAGGTATTTTGAGGTTGCCAAGTGAGTTTGTAAGATCTCTCTTTAGGTACCAATCCGTAAAACGGAATGGGTGCATTATATCTTGTATTGTTTGTTGAGTACATGTGGCTTCCATATATCTTCTCCATCTCTTAAAGAAACGCGAAGTAGAACGAAAGTTCGATGTGATGGTGTCTAGTCTTTCCAAATAAAAAAGTGAAGACATGGCTTTTTTCAACCGCCGGTAAATTAGGTGGTGTTGCTGTGATCCAATGAGACATAATAGTCCTACGGGCAACTAGGAGACATATATGGGCCCAAGGTGGTATGTTTTGTAAGTCCATCGCTGACGAGGAGGAAGATGGTGGTATACTGAACAGGCATAAGAGACAATCTTTAGTTATCCGCGTGTTATTGATTTTGTTGATGTAGGCTTTCACAGCGTTCCAATAGGTAGCGACAGCAGTGCAGTCCCAAAGTCGGTGAAGCAGTGTGGGGCGAGGTGTGGAACACCAGGGACACTGCGCTTGAGATGGGTCTGTTTTGTTGAAGCAAAACGGGAAGTAGGCCCTATGGATAATTTTAAATTGCGTCTCACGCCATGTTTCTGATGTTGTAAGTTTGCGGATATGCCTGTATCCCTCAAGGATTTTTTCCGGCAGGTCATTGTCACCCAGAAGGTGAGCCCATTTTTGGAATGGTTTGAGGCAGTATTTCCGTGTTTGGTGTTGTATGAGGTGGGAGTAGATATTGGAGATAGAATAATCTTTGCTCTTAAGTATATTGTCGATGAATGATGTTTGAAAAGGATCAGACTCAGACCCACAGCAAGATCTTAAATAATCGATGAGTTGGTGATAAAAGAAAATGTGTGTTGGTGGTAGCGAGAATTCCCACATCAGGGTTTGAAAGGGTTTAAATTTACCTGGTTTGTCCTGGTAGATGGAGGTTATGTTCGTAAGGCCCCTGGTTTTCCACTGATTAAAAGCTTTATGCAAAGTGGATGGAAGGAACATAGGGTTTCCTTGGATTTTTAAGTGGTGAGAGACATTAGAGGGCAGTCCAAGTCATTTCCTGACCTCTCTCCAAGTAATCACTGTATCTCTGAGAAGTACACTTGTCTTGAGGTGGGGAGGCAAATTATTAGGATTAGAATGAAGGATGGCTGAAAGATCATATGGGGAAGCCATAGCGTCTTCAAGTGCAAAGTTGGAGTATTTAGATCCTCCAGTCAACCAATCTAGGCCCTGTCTAAGTAGGCAAGCTAGGTTATAGAAACGTATATTTGGGGAGTCCCGCCCCACCCTCGCCCTTCGGGAAACATAGTTTTTGTAGCGCAATGCGTGTTTTTTTGCGAGACCAAATAAAAAAAGTTGGCGCTTTCTGGATTTTTTGAACATCAGAGTGTCTCAATAAAAGAGGTATGGTCTGCATTGGGTAAAGCAGGCGCGCAAATGACACCATTTTAAAAAGGTGGCATCTCCCAAAAAGCGAGAGGGGGAGGGCTCCCCAAGCTTCCAACTCCTTCACAATTTTGGTTATTAAGGAGGGGTAGTTGAGTAGATATAAAGAAGATGGTTCACGTCCTATACGAATACCCAAGTATGTGATATGTTGAGTTGCTAGGGCAAGTAGAGATAGGTGTTTCCATTTATTAGACAGGCGTGGGTGTAATGCTAAAACTTCACTCTTGTCAAAATTTATGCGGAAGCCAGAGCAAAGTCGGAAGTCCGCAAAGAGTTGTTTGAGTCTGTCGAAGTCTGATATGGGATCGGTAGAGAATAAGAGTATGTCGTCCGCGAACAGGGCAGAGCGGAGAGTTTGGTTGCCTAGAGTGATGCCACTAACCCCATTTGATGAATAAAGTATTCTGGACAAAGGTTCAATCGCAATGTTGAACAGCGGGGATAGGGGGCATTCCTGCCTCGTTCCCTTTGCTAAGGGGATTGTGTCGGAGATAAAGGCAGGGGTGACAAGACGCGCCATTGGGGAGGTTTACATTTGTAATAAGAATCGCATCATTTGACCCGAAAAGCCGAATTGTTCCATTACCGTGAAAAGCCAGGAGAAACTGATGTTATCAAAGGCTTTTTCCGCGTCGAGAGACATGATAGCGACGTCTTGGTCAGGGTGGGTCTTAGCGTATTCTAAAGCCATTAAAACTTTGCGAATGTTTAGGGTAGCTGACCGTCCTGAAACAATGCCTGATTGGGCCGGGTGTAGTAAGGATGGAAGTAGGAGAGCAAGGCGCGATGCAACTATTTTGGACAAGATTTTTACATCAACATTAAATAATGAAATAGGACGGTATGATCCAGGTAAAAGGGGATCTTTGCCTTTCTTGGAAATCAATTTGATGTGAGCCTGTGTCCCTGTGGGAAGATAGGGGGCTCCATCCCACATGCCTGCATATACAAGTTTCAGGGTGTCAGGTATAAAGTCTCGGCAGACGTATCTTGGTTAGCAGAGCTTCTGTCGCAAGTTGGTCAGTTGGGTCAGCTCTGTATAAATCAGTGTAATACTCTGCAAGTAATTTGCTAATTTCAGCAGGCGAGGTAACCAGAGAGCCAGCCGCGTTTCTCAGTGTAGAGATATGTGTAGGACGTCTCAGTCCTGAGCATAATTTAGCCAGCAGCTTGCCCGCTTTGTTACCAAACTTGTGAAAATGAAGAGTAGAGTATGATGTTTTAGCAGCTTTGTGCTGTTCTGCCCAAAGATCAAAAGTGCATTTAGCTTGCCGCCACTCTTGTATATTGTCAGAAGTACGGTTTAATGTTAGCCTCTCATGGGCCAAGCGTAGAGCTTCGCTGGCCAGCCTATATTGTTGTTGGGTGCGTTTCTTAAATTGGGTAGTGTATGAGATGATTTTACCCCGTAGGAAGGCTTTGCCGGCTTCCCAAAAAAGGTTCGGGTCAGAAATATGCACTCCGTTCGTGGAGATATATTCTTACCATGCCTCATAAAGTACGCGTCGGAAGTCTTCACTATCCGCCAGGTACGAAGGGAAACGCCAGGTAGGAGAGGAAACTGAGGGTTTAGCTTGAGATATGTATACAGCAATAGGGCTGTGATCTGAGATTCTGGCGTCATTTATGTCCGGGGCACTTATTGCGGAGATTAAAGCAGGGGAGACAAAAAAGTAGTCTATGCGGAAAAAAGTATTACGTGGGGGCGAAAAAAAAGTAAATTCCCGATCCGTAGGGTGCATTAGACGCCAGATGTCGACGAATTGCATGGAAGCGAATCGCATGGATTGTGCTAGGGGAGTAGAGTCTGGCGCAGGGGAGGTAGCGGTACTTGGCCTATGTGTTGGGCGATACGTGCGGTCTGCCAGTGTGGACATAACGGAGTTAAAGTCCCCACCCACTAAGTGTAGCATCTCAGGAGCAGTGAGCACCCACTGCACCATGTCTTAAAAAAAGGAGGTGTCAGGCGAGTTAGGAGCATAAATGTTAGTGACAGCAACTGCTTTGTCGTCTAAGGTCATATGTAGGGTTATTTTGGGACCTAAGGAGTCAGCCCTGACATCTCTGACAGTATGATGTAGATTTTTGTGCAATAGTATAGCAACTCCTGCTTTACGGCCTACAGCCGGTGAGCCATATACAGAGCCTAACGTCACGTCCGGGATTTGTGGTTTTGACATATGATCGGTGGAACGCAAGCTCCGATTGCGGAGAGCGCGGCATCCCCATCACGCCTGGAGAGTTTGTGAGCCAACTGTCTCTCTCTCCTCCTTTTTCCAATTGAAACAACCTTTTTATACATTTTTAAATAAACTCAGCAATACGGAATTACGCTATGTGGATTGTTTTTTCTTGTTTTTTTACACACACACACATGCGGTCATCTGACCGGGAGCTACGCTGCAGAGGGGGGCACTGGAGTCTCCTTCCCTTCCTGCCGTGGATGACCTTCCTACCCGGGAGCTGGAGACCAGGGGTATATCGCCACTCTAGAATTGGGATTACATTATCCCTACACGCTTGTACCCCTGCAGGGGTGAAGCGCTCTGGTGAGTGAAAGCACAAAAGGGGAGCACAGTCACTTTTGCCAGCACGTTTTTTGCTCACTTCTGGAACATTTTTTTTTTCTTATTGAAGGAAGCACTTGTCACTTTTATATGGACACTGATTTTGAGTTCTATATATAATTTATTTTTTTTATTTTTTTTGGGGGGGGGGCACTATTTGCTTATGGACACTTATTTTATAATATTTATTGGATATCACTGTAGTAGCTTATATATGTGCATATATACCAATGGTTTTTGATGGATACTATTCATGCTATTTATTCATTGATTGTTCTTTTACACATGCTATATACATTTTTTAATTCTTAATATTAAGCACAGGTCACTTTTCTCAGGTGCTAGGTAGCACTTATCACTGTTACACATGTTGTACACTTTCTGATTTGAGGTACATGTTTATATATATATGTTTAATTCAAGGTGAATGCACTATTAATAGTTACATACACAGAGTTTTTAGGAAGAACAGCGCCATTTCCCTTTTACGTTTTTACATTCTGATTGGGTTCCACTTAGGTGGGACTTTATTACAGGGAGGCAGCAGTTACATTTATCCTAAGCGCGGATTCCTCTGATAAGTATATACAGAGCCTACCCACATTTTTCGAAGGCGGGTTCATCGTCTGCGGACAGGTGTGTCTCCTGAAGCAAAGCCACATCTGCCCGGAGACGCCGTAAGTGTCTAAGGATTGACATGCCTTTGTTTGGAGAGCGAAGCCTCTTAACATTCCACGAAAGAAACTTCAGGTGACTCCCATCGGTTGAAGATGACATGTCTGGAAATAAACAATGTATTGGGTTAGAGGCTTGCAATGGAGCCTCTTTGTGGGTACAGTATCAACCATACGGGAGTCACCAAAGCATTGTAGGTCACCTGAGAACGTAGGTACTAAACAGGTAAATGCGAATAGCATATCTTCTAAACAATAGAGAAAATTGAGTACTGTCCGTGATACTTTTTTTATTTGCACTAACATACAATTTTTCAGGACAAGCTTTCGGGGTATGTCCCCTTCTTCAAGGTCCAAGCAGGACTGATTCACAAATTTTTAAGCAGAATGTTAAAGAAAAAAAGGAAAAAAAAAAAAGAGAAAACAAAACACATACAAATCAATGGTAATAAAGATAGCAGCAGAGTTAGTGAGATAAGACAGAGGGAGAGCTAGCGGGGAATGCAAGGGGGGGGGGAAATACTAATCACAGAGCGGTCGTAAAACTTTAGCATAATGTGTAAGGAAACCAATATCTAAATTCAGGCCATTATTCTTCGTGTCAAAAAAAAGTATCATTCTTAGTTCAAACTTTTTCCTTTCCTGGATAGTTCTGAAATTCCCTTTAAGAACTAAGACATTGAGGTCTTCTATGGTGTGGTCCGATTGTGAGAAATGATGTCCCACAGGTGTGCATAAACTGTCTTCTTTATGTTCTTTGATGGTATGTCTGTGCAAATTCATCCTCGCTTGCAACTTCTGTCCTGTTTCACCAACATAAGATCCTTTGCTGCACCTTTTGCATTGGATGAGGTACACAACATTACTTGAGGTACAGCTGTAAGATCCCATGATATTGAAGGTCCCATTTGTGTGTGTAACACTTTTGGATAGATTTATCTGGTTGCATAGTTTGCAGCGTTTTTTATTGCAGGGTTTGCTACCATTATTTTTGACTTCATAATCAGAGTGAAGTTTCCTGCTGATTAGTTTGTGTCTGAGGTTGGGTGGTTGTCTGAAAGCCAATAATGGGGGTTGTTGGAATATTCCATTCATAGTTTCATCCTCTGTTATAATGGGTTGTAAATCTTTAATTATCTTTTTGATCCCTTCAAGTGCTGGGTTGTATGTGGTGACTAGAGGTACTCGGTTATTTGTTTTTTTCTCTGTGTATTGGAGGAGATTTTCTCTTCGGGTTTTCAAGGCTGTGTTTATGCTGTTGTTTATGGTTTTGTCTTTGTAACCTTTCTTATGGAAGGAGTCTGCCAGTGTTCTGAGATGTTTATCTCTGTCTTCTGGGTCTGAACAAATTCGGTGGTATCTGATGGCCTGGCTGTGTACGATGGCCCGTTTGGTGTGTTGGGGGTGAAAACTGGAACTATGAAGATAGCTGCATCGGTCAGTCGGTTTTCTGTATATTGACGTGTGTAGCTTGTCATCCCTGATGTATACTGTAGTGTCCAGGAAGTTGACATGTGTGTTCGAATAGTCCATTTTTAGTTTGATAGATAGGTGAAAAGTGTTGATCAATGAAAAGAATTGGTTTAGATTTTCTTCACCTTCAGTCCATATCATGAATATATCATCAATATAGCGATAATATCTGTATGGCTTTTGTTGTATGCTGTTCAGAAATTTGTCCTCCAGGTCAGCCATAAATAAATTTGCATATTGGGGTGCCATTTTGCTTCCCATAGCAGGACCCATACACTGGAGATAGATGTCATTATTGAAAGTGAAGTAGTTGTGTGTAAGAATGAATTCAATGAGCCGTGTCACATCCTCAGCAGTGTATTTGTGGTCTGGTGAGGATGATAAGAATCTGTGACATGCCGCCAACCCATCCTTGTGAGGGATGTTACTGTACAGAGATTCTACATCCATAGTGACTAGAAGTGTATTAGGTGGTAATTGTTGTATATTGTTAAGCTTGTTCAGAAAATCAGTGGTGTCTTGCAGGAAACTTGCAGTGTTCATGACTAAAGGTTTTAACATGTTTTCTACAAGGCCTGAGATATATTCAGTAAGTGTATTCATACCTGTTATAATGGGTCTGCCTGGATTTCCTGGCTTGTGGATCTTGGGCAGCATGTAGAAGTCTCCCATTTCTGGATTATCCGAAATTGTATTGATGAGTTCTGAATGTAGGTGGCTTGGCATTGTCGCAATGAGACCTTTTAATTTAATTTAATCTAAACAATAGAGAATAAACAGTAACAAAGCAGAATTTCGGTTAAAGAAAAACAAAATACGCACCGTGGACTTCACTTTTTTCCACATGAAGTACAACTACCTATTATGTTCCCCGCCAGCCGCTAACTCCTCACGTAGGTGCAAGATGTAGCTATGGGGAGTGGAGGGAGGGAGGAGAAGAAGGGAGGGGGGGGATGGAGGGAAATAGAGAGGGGGTAAAAGAGAAGGGAAGGCAGAGGGGAGAGGGAAGGGAAAGAGCATCTTACATCTGGACCATGGAGTAGGCTCAGATGAGTGAGGGCTCAGCTTATGAGCCTAAGCTGCAAAGGGGCGGTGGCTGTGATCATTACATGGGCCACTAGAGTGACCCATTAAACCGACAGCATGTGGTCTTATTAGCGACTGGAGTATCAGGCTGGAAAGCAACTAAACATTAAGCAACAGGCTGACACCAACATTGTGTCAGATAGTTCAGCCATGAAAAAATGAGGTATCAATAAAAGTAAGAAAAAAAAAATTAGGAAAAAAGAAGAGACAAGGGGGGGTAATATTACCCGTCTGTTTCAGCACAACTGGTGAAAGTGAGACTCTGAAGTCCTTCAGCTATTCCCAGAGCGGTCCTCCTGGTTGGTGAAGCGGCTGCGTTTTATATGGAGGTTTGGTCGGGCTGCGTTGATGTTTAGGAGGTGCATTTGGAGCAGACGTTGGTGTCGATGGCGGGTCCTCTGCAGTGTTGCTGTGTTCCATCTCGGTGCCCCGGGTGGTCATGTAATTTTCCGCCTCCTCTGGTGTGGTGAAAGTGAGGTGTTGTCCGTCGTGTGTTTGGATGCGGAGGATAGCTGGGTATGCTAAGGAGAACCTGATTTGGTTGTTGTGTAGGGTTGAGCAGATCGGCGAAAACGCTTTCCGTTGTTTCATCACCTCCAAGGAATAATCTGCAAAGAGTAGAAGTTTTGCGCCATCGACCGTTAAAGAGCGCGATCAGCGAAATTTTTGCATTATGGCATTTTTGTCAGCATAGTTAAGGTATTTGACTATAACATGGAGAGGTTTGGCACGGGTTTCTGAGTATTGTCCCATGCGGTGTGCGTGCTCAATAGTGCAGGGTATGCGGAGGCCTAGTTGCTCGGGGATGATTTTTGCGCAAATATTGGTGAGCTGGGCCGCTGATATCGATTCTGGCAAACCAATTATGCGTAAATTGTTTCTTCTCAATCGATTTTCCAAATCATCGAGTTTATCCCATATGTCCCTGTTCGTAGCAGTCATGCATGCGATCGCAGCAGAGGAAGCTGTGAATTCGTCTTCCAGGGATGATATCCTCTCTTCCACATGAGTGATTCTCTGAGCCTGCGCTTGGATCTCTATGTGGAGCTGCTCTAGTCCTCTGTGAACTGCAGAATCCACAGTGGCTGTCAGTGTGGGACCGAGCAGTGTTACCACTGCTTGTGCGATGCCAGCAGGGGAGGCAGGATCGATGCCTGTCGGTTCCGGAGCTGAGTTTGGCTGTGGCTGCATCTGAAGCAGCTCTGTCATGCCGGGGGTGGCCGCCATCTTGGCTGTATCCGCCGCTGTCTCTCCCACTGCACGGCACCTTTTAGCCTGACTCTGGGAATAGCCCTTTGAATGCTTAGGGGGTACCTTATGTTCATAGGACAATTCTGCAGAGGAGGGCATGGAGGTGGCGGAGGAGGTGGAGAAGGGGGTAGAACTTTCAGGTCTTGCATCATCACCACCAGCTGTATGTAGACGTGGGGGCACAACAAGCTGCAGCACCAAGCCCTGTCCTGCATCCTTTCGAGTTGCAAGCAGCGTTACCCAGTGTGAACAAAATATATCATCCCTGCCCATGCTTGCTGGACCATGTGTCAGCAGTAAGGTGGATTTTACGGCTGACTGCCTTGCCCAATGATGCCAGAACATTCCCTTCCACGTGATGGTAGAGAGATGGAACGACCTTACGTGAAAAGTAGTAGCGACAGGTAGCCTGCCATTGTGGTACAGCACATTGTGCAAATTCACGGAAGGGGGCAAAATCTACCAGGCTGAAAGGCAGAAGTTGGAGAGCCAACAGCTTTGACAAGCTTGCATTCAGACGCTGGGTAGGTGGGTGGCAGGGACTGTATTTTTTGTTCCACTGCAGCAGATGGGGCAGAGAAATTTGCCAGTTACAGTCTACAGCTGGTGGTGTGCTGCTGGCAGATGTGCTGCTAGGACCTGGGACACCCTGTGTTATACAGTACCATCATCCCTGTCAGTGGAGGCTGCTGAAAGGTAATGACTCGATATTGCAGGGGCAGACTGAAGTGGATAAGTAGGAGGAGGGACAGATTTGTTCCCCTTTTGTGTGGCCTTTAGGTGCTCTTGCCAACGGGCTGAGTGGTTGGACATTAAATGTCTTGTTAAGCATGTGGTACCCAAATGGTTGGTGTTTTTGCCACGTTTGATGTGCCTGAGACACAGTTTGCAGATAGCAACAGTGCAATCTGCTGCAGATGTACTGAAAAATGCCCAGACAGCTGAGCTTTGGGGAGTGGGCTGGGAGATAACAGATACAGAATGTGATGAAAAAGGGTGGCTGCTCTCTACTCTTTCTTGATGTCGGCCTCCTTGGGGTTGATGTAAAGTGGTGTTTGGTGCACTTTAATTTGTGTACTCACACTACACAGACAAACTCCACGGACACACTATAATATACTGCAATATAATGCGCCAAACATACAGTGATGCACAAAACTATATGGCGTTAAACTGGCAGTAACGCACACAAAACGATATGGCGTTAAACTGGCAGTAAGGCACACAGAAGTAAATGCCATTAAACTGGCAGTAACACACACAGAACCATATGGCATTAAACTGGCAGGAACGCACACAAAACTATATGGCGTTAAACTGTCAGGAAGGCACACAGAAGTAAATGGCATTAAACTGGCAGTAACACAATCAAATAGATGTGTTCAACCGTCACTACACTGACGCTATCTGAACTGTCCCTACTCTAGCTATACACTAATGTAAAGATTACTGACACGGTCTCAATACACTACACTGAAACTATATGAGCCGTCCCTACTCTACACTAATGTATGTATGAATGACATGGTCTCACTACACTACAGTGAAGCTATCTGAGCTGTTCCCAATCTAGCTGCACACTATGCAAAGCTGAATGATGGTCCTCCTCACTACATTCACACTATCCATAGACTGACACTAAACTAATATTCTATACTGACAATTGACGCAAAATAGCACAGTATAGCACACTAACTAATAGCACTGAACAGAGCCCTTTTCTATCTCTATGCCGAAATAACACTAAAAATGGCTGCCACTGAAAGAATACTTTTATACTGTGGGGCAGGAAAGAGCCATGATTGGATAAAGTCATGATGACAGTGTCCAATCATGACTCTGACAGTGCTCTGTGTGCCCTGATTGGCTGAAACTTTCACTATTTCAGCCAATCAGGGCTTGCAATGCACTGTTCAAAACTGCAATGCATTGTGGTCGGTTCGGGGGGTGAACAAACAGTCAAATGACCCGTTTGTTTGGCTTTTCGCCATACGACCAAACAACGAAAGTTTGTCCCCAACTTATTCTCGGGCCGAACCATTCGCCCATCCCTAGTCTAAATGATTTGGTCTCAAAACACACACCTACTTCCTGTGTACAGATTCACTTCCGGGCCAATGTATATTGCTTCCTGCTTGAGTGTGTGTGTATATATAGATATATCTATATGTATATATATCTATAGATGTAGGTTCTGGTGTCCACCAGCAGAGAGAAGTTGGGTAGATGCCACACTCCCAATTCTGAAGGCATAATAATGGTCTAGCACAGGGCACTATGCAATCTGATTGGCCAATCTCTGTACAACTCGATATACAGGCAAAATAGGTAATAGGAAGATGCACTTGAACAATTAATTTAAATTATAGGAAATCAAACAGGCTCTTGCACTAAATCTAATTTATTTAAGATCTAACTGATTGCAGTGAATGGTCACCTTTAAAGATCAAGATCTGAAAATATTAATTTATTGGGTTTAGAAACTCTTCTCTGTTCTATGTAATGTATTGAAAGATTTGGGTAAAAAAAGAAAAAAAACACATTTCAAAGATAAATTAAAAGTGAGAGGAATGAGATTAGCATCAAAAGGGTTAATTAACTGAGAACACCTACTAATTGCCTATCAAGACACATCCAATGAGATGAAATTAACCAATTGTATTGGGCGTGCTCTATTATCAAAGAGAAAACCGCAGTTAGCCTAGGGACAGTTGCAGTTTTCATATGCGGGTATTTGTTATTGTGATTTGTGCTTCAATGTGCGCCAGGGAATAGCACTCAGTGTACACATATATCAGTATCATATATAGGGAATAGCACTCAGTGTACAGATACAGTATCAGTGTCGTATATAGGTAATAGCACTCAGTATCATATATAGGGAATAGCACTCAGTGTACAGATACAGTATCAGTTTCGTATATGGGGAATAGCACTCAGCATACAGATATCAGTGCCATATATAGGGAATAGCACTCAGTGTACAGATTTCAGTGTCATATATAGGGAATAGCACTTGGTGTACAGATTTCAGTGTCATATATAGGGAATAGCACTCAGTGTACAGATATCAGTGTCATATATAGGCAATAGCACTCAGTGTACAGATATCAGTGCATACCTCCCAACTGTCCCAGATTGCCCATGAAAGTCCCGCCTTTAGAGGTCTGTCCTACGTCCCGGGCACCTTCATTCTGGGACAATACAATGTCCCGGAATTGCCCCCTGGGTCGATCCGATGCCCCCTAAAAATTCTGCTGCATCGCTGCTGTCCCTCACTGCCGGGTGTACTGCTGGCCGAGACCCGTTTTATTATTCACCCCAGGCGCTGCCTGGCTCACTGCCCAAACAACTGGTTGCTAGATGTGGCCCGCCTGGCATCTAGCATCCGTTGACGTCATGATGAGGAGGAGGACGGGGCCCCAGCATTCAGAGTGAGCCGGAGGAGGATTTTACTACCTCCTCCTCACGCCTAAGCTCCACAGTCATCGGAGGACCGCCAGCACCGCCCCCGATTCTGGGTCTTGCCTGAATGCTGTTCCTGCCGCTGGAAGAAAGGTAGGAGAAATGCTCCCTGCAGTGCCCGGGGACGCTCATGGTCACTCTGCTCCCTCCCATACACTCCCCCCTCCAGTCTTGCTGTACAGTCCCCCCATACTGCCCTTCACTATCCCCTTCCTATCATACTGCCCTCCACTGCCACCCCTCCCATCATGCTGCCCTCCACTATCTCCCCTCCCATCATACTCCCACCCCTCCCATCATACTCCCACCCCTCCCATCATACTGCCACCCTTCCCATCATACTGCCCTCCACTGCCACCCCTCCCATCATACTGCCCTCCACTGTCACCCCTCCCATCATACTGACCTCCACTACCCCCCTCCTGTCATACTGCCCTCCACTGCCTCCCCTCCCATCGTACTGCCCTCCACACCATCATACTGCCCCCCTCCCATCATACTGCCCTCCACTATCCCCCCTCCCATCATACTGCCCTCCACTGCCTCCCCTCCCATCATACTGCCCTCCACCCTATCATACTGCCCTCCACTGCCACCCCTCCCATCATACTGCCCTCCACTGCCACCCCTCCCATCATACTGCCCTCTTTATTCCCCCCCTCCCATTATACTGCCCTCCACTCCATCATACTGCCCTCCACTGCCACACCTCCCATCATACTGCCCTCCACCCCATCATACTGCCCTCAAGTGCCACTTCTCCCATCATACTGCCCTTCACTGCCACCCCTCCCATCATACTGCCCTCCACCCAATCATACTGCCCTTCACTGCCACCCCTCTCATCATACTGCCCTCCACTACCACCCCTCCCTGAATACTGCCCTCCACCCTGTCATACTTCCCTTCACTGCCACCCCTCCCATCATACTGACCTCCACCTCATCATACTGCCCTCCACTGCCACTCCCATCATACTGCCCTCCACCCCATCATACTGCCCTCCACTTCCACCCCTCCCATCATACTGCCCTCCACTGCCACCCCCCTCCCATCAATTTTTGACTGGAGGACTGCACAACATGTGAAAGGGATCCACTGTGGTACCATAAAGGGTCGTGGGATCAGTGGGAAGGGCTCTGGGCTCGGAGGGAATGGCCCAGGCTGGAGGTTGGGGGGCCCTTCATAGTTTCTTGCACCAGGGCCCTGAAAGTTCTAATTACGCCTCTGCTGCACCCTGTATATAGCTCATCCCAGAACCCTGCACTCTGTACGCAGCTCATCCCAGAACTCTGCACTCTGTACGCAGCTCATCCCAGAACCCCGCACTCTGTACGCAGCTCATCTCAGAACCCCGCACTCTGTACGCAGCTCACCCCAGAACCCTGCACTCTGTACGCAGCTCATCCCAGAACCCTGCACTCTGTACGCAGCTCATCCCAGAACCCCGCACTCTGTACGCAGCTCATCTCAGAACCCCGCACTCTGTACGCAGCTCATCTCAGAACCCCGCACTCTGTACGCAGCTCATCTCAGAACCCCGCACTCTGTACGCAGCTCATCCCAGAACCCTGCACTCTGTACGCAGCTCATTCCAGAACCCTGCACTCTGTACGCAGCTCATTCCAGAACCCTGCACTCTGTACGCAGCTCCTCCCAGAACCCTGCACTCTGTACGCAGCTCCTCCCAGAACCCTGCACTCTGTACGCAGCTCCTCCCAGAACCCTGCACTCTGTACGCAGCTCATCCCAGAACCCTGCACTCTGTACGCAGCTCATCCCAGAACCCTGCACTCTGTACGCAGCTCATCCCAGAACCCTGCACTCTGTACGCAGCTCATCCCAGAACCCTGCACTCTGTACGCAGCTCATCCCAGAACCCTGCACTCTGTACGCAGCTCATCCCAGAACCCTGCATTCTGTACATAGCTTATCCCAGAACCCTGCACTCTGTTCATTGTCCATCCCAGAACCCTGCACTCTGTTCATAGTCCATCCCAGAACCCTGCACTCTGTTTACAGCTCATCCCAGAACCCTGCACTCTGTTTATAGCTCATCCCAGAACCCTGCACTCTGTTTATAGCTCATCCCAGAACCCTGCACTCTGTTTATAGCTCATCCCAGAACCCTGCACTCTGTTTATAGCTCATCCCAAAACCCTGCAATCTGTTTATAGCTCATTCCAGAACCCTGCACTCTGTACATAATGCATTCCAAACCCTGCATGCTTTTATCCTTTTTTTTTTTAAATGAATGTACTGGGGTTTGTATGTATCCATGAGACTCTTGCTTGTGGAACAATAGAAAAAACGTAATTTATAGGTACAAGGAAGCCCGAGTTTTGTTTAATGATGCCCCTAGCTAACTATGCAAGGTTACTTCCTTCCTCAAGTGTCCATCATTCTGAAGTTCAAAAGTTGGGAGGTATGATCAGTGTCATATACAGTTGTGCTCATAAGTTTACATACTATGGCAGAATGTATGATTTCTTGGCCATTTTTAAGAGAATATGAATATTAACACAAAAACCTTTCTTTCACTCATGGTTAGTGTTTGGTTGAAGCCATTTATTAGCAATCAACTGTGTTTACTCTTTTTAAATCATAATGTTAACAGAAACTACCCAAATGACCCTGTTTAAAAGTTCACATACCCTGGTCATTTTGGCCTGATAACATGCACACAAGTTGACACAAAGGGGTTTGAATGGCTATTAAAGGTAACCATCCATCCATCCAACCAACCATCCTGTGATCTGTTTGCTTGTAATTAGTGTGTGTGTGTATAAAAGGTCAATGAGTTTCTGGACTCCTGACAGACCCTCGCATCTTTCATCCAGTGCTGCACTGTTGTTTCTGGATTCTGAGGCATGGGGAAAGGAAAAGAATTGTCAAAGGATCTGCGGGAAAGGGTAGCTGAACTGTATAAAACGGGAAAGGGATATAAAAGATATCCAAGGAATTGAGAATGCCAAGCAGCATTGTTCAAACTCTAATCAAGAAGTGGAAAATGAGGGGTTCTGTTGAAACCAAACCACAGTCAGGTAGACCAACTAAAATTTCAGCCACAACTGCCAGGAAAATTGTTGGATGCAAAGAAAAACCCACAAATAACTTCAGGTGAAATACAGGACTCTCTGAAAACATGTGGTGTGGCTGTTTCAAGATGCACAATAAGGAAGCACTTGAAGAAAGAAGGGATGCATGCAGGGCCGTCTTTAATATTGATTGGACCCTGGGCAAAATTTTTCTTGGGCCCCCCTCCATGTAATTTCGCTCTCAACCTGCTCTGAGACATACAATAAATAGCAGCTAGACTCAAAATCTATTTACTGAATCAGATCAGGCAACAATTGCGATAGGTTGCCAGAGGTTACAATGTATCATTGCCGCTCACTGACTGGTTGTTAGAAGTTACAGCACACATTACGGCTCACTGATTAATTGCTAGAGGTTACGGCACATGGTTTATGCTTGTTTGGTTGCTGGAGATTACTGTACATCTATACTGATCACTGATTGGTAGCTAGAAGTTACTACACATCATTACTGCTTACTGGTTGGATGCTAGTGGTTGATCGCCAGGGGACTAATTAATAGACAGAAAACTCCTAGGGATCCTAGGACTCGTGGGATCAGTGGCAGTAACCACCAATGTAAGGAGGGATTTACACTGACCACCAATGTAAGAGGGACATTCACATTGGCCACTAGTGTGAATGAAAGGATTCTACACCAAGCACCAATGTAATGAGAAGATTTACACTGACCATCAATGTAACTGAGACATCGTTACCTTGGTGGACATGGTGTTGCTCGCCATGGCGTGCGTCGGGGTGCGCGTGTTTCTGCTCGCCCTGGTGTGCGTGCTCCTGTAGGCACTGGTGTGTGCGATCCGGCTGGCCCTGGTGTGCACGCCGGCGCTCGGGCACGTTCGCGGGTGGGCGTTAGTGAGCGCGTTCCTATGAGCGCTGGTTCGCCTCATCCGGTGGGTGCTGGTGTGCGGGTGTGGGTGCGCGCACGTGTGTGGCAGCAGGCACCCGTGCGCGTCGGTGCGCGCGCAAGTCTCCCTGTTTGGCGCCAATCTGCTTATTTAGGCCAGCTGCACTCTCTGCTCGGTGCTGCCTGATCAACAGCTCTTCCATGCCTTGTTCCTGTTTCCTGTGCCTGTGCTTTGATCTCCTGACCAACCCGGCTTGCTTCCTGGACTCCTCTGAACTCTGCCCGCACCTGACCTCTGGCCTGTTTTGATTACTCTTCTGCCTGCTCCACTGTACTTCTTTGCCTGCCTGTTGCCGAACCCAGCCTGTATCCGGACCTCCCTGCTCAGCTCCTGTTTGCCTGTGTTCCAGCTTTTATCTTGCTGCCCTAGGACTGTCTACCTACCAGCATCTGGACTCTTTTACCAGGCTCCCATACCACTCCGCACTCCTGTGCCTCATGTATACTCTACCAGGGGCCGCGAGTCGCGTAAGGGAGCCTACCCTCTGCCCAAGTGGTCTCGCCGGTCAGGTACGTAGTAGTCTGATAGACATTTAGCCTGCGTTCACATTTGTGTGTTGGGAATGCATGCAAAATCGTTTTGCTGACAAGACAGAAACGTGCTGCCCTTTAGCAGGTACAAAGCAGTGCCATTAATTGTTAATGAAACCCACAAGCATCTGCTGACATGTGCTGTACAACTGTGTGATTTTGAAAGAGGGTTTGGGACTTTCTTCCACATTTGTAGCGCATAGAGCACCCCATTGAAATGAATGGGCTGCCTTACACTTGACCTACATCTTTATCCACCCTGCCAGTAAACCATTGCATCCTAAACCTCCTGCTAACCTCTGCACACCAAATCTCCATCCTCTCCACTCCAATCCCCCTCCTCTTTAACTCTACCTCCCTCCTATGCTCATCTTTGCACCCAACTTCCTTACCTCTATACATCCCCCGCTTGCTCACCTGTGCACCCCAAACTGTAATTCCTTCTCTGCCTGCCTCTGCACCCCCCACACTACCCTCCCCCACACCAATTTGCTTACCTTTGCAGAACAGGCAGATGTTAGGCTGAATGACCACAGTTGTAGGCAGGACTTTCAAGCATGCCCCTTTATCTCCCCACTGGACAGCATTCAGTATAGGTAATGGTGGATATGACCTCAGGGAGGCATGATATACATATGAATACCGCCGTTGGTCCGCCACCATTTACATATGAATGCTGTCGCTATTTACATATCAATGCCAGTATTTACATGTTAACACAGGGTCTGCAGGTAAGTCATCTGTACACAATAGGGCAGAGCTGGGCAGCATTGGTAACAGAACTTCACACAGATATCAGGCTGCAGCACAGGAGTAAAACCTCAAGGGACAAGGGAATTTAAACTTGGATAGTTGGCAAGTATGAGGCAGCTGCTTTGGGCCCCACAGCAATGACAGGACCCAGGGCAGCTGCCCCTTTTGCCCTGCCTTAAAGATGGCCCTGGCTGCATGGTCGAGTCACAGGAAATTTGGTCAAAATTGTTGACAAGATGAATGCAGTATGTTATCAAAAAATATTGGAGGAACATTTGCATTCATCAGCCAGGAAGCTGCGCATGGGACGTACTTGGACATTGGACATTCCAACATGACAATGATCCAAAACACAAGGCCAAGTCGACCTGTCATTGGCTACAGCAGAATAAAGTGAAGGTTCTGGAGTGGCCATCTCAATCTCCTAACCTCAATATCATTGAGCCACTCTGGGGAGATCTCAAACGTGCAGTTCATGCAAGGCAGCCAAAGAATTTATAGGAACTGGAGGCTTTTTGCCAAGAGGAATGGGTACCTTTACCATCTGAGAAGATAAAGAGCCCCACCCACAAATACCACAAAAGACTGCAAGCTGTCATTGATTTTAAAAGGGGCAATACACGGTATTAAGAACTGGGGTATGTAAACCTTTGATCAGGGTCATTTGGGTAGATTCTGATGTCATTATGATTTAAAACACAGTTGACTGATATTAAATGGCTTCAGCCAAACACTAACCATGAGTGAAAGAAAAGTTTTTGTGATATCATTCATATTCTCTAAAAATGGGCAAGAAATCATAAATTCTGCCAGGGTATGTAAACTTTTGAGCACAACTGTATAGGGAATAGCACTCAGTGTACAGATATTAGTGTCATATATGGGGAATAGCACTCAGTGTACAGATATCAGTATCATATATAGGGAATAGCACTCAGTGTATAGATATCAGTGTCATATATAGGGAATAGCACTCAGTGTACAGATATCAGTGTCATACATAACACTGACATTATTTACATCTACACTGAGTGCACACTGATATCCATACACTGAGTGCCACTCAGTGAATAAATATTAGTGTTACATATAGGGAATAGCTCTCAGGGTACATATATCAGTATTGTACAGTATATAGCACTTAGTGAGATATATTTGGGGTCTAATAGTACCTGTCACCTGCCCATGCTGTCACATATGGATAACTTGATTAAGTCTGACTGCTTGAATGTTATTGATGAAAACCATGGGCAGTAATCATGATGCATTGTGGTGCGAGCCGGAGAAGGAATCTGCTGGCAGCGGAAGTTTATCATAGAGCTGACCAAGGACCAGATGGTCCCCGGTCATCTCTTTGACTCTCGGAGGCTGGGCGCGACAGTATGATCTCATGTCCAGCCCCGGCAGTTGTAAACACTGCCGTGTGTTCAGCTGGAAAGCCTGAGATGTTTTTTTTGTTTTTGTTTTTTTATCTCAGGCTTTCCAGCCTAGAGGAGGGATGTGGGGTCTTATAGACCCCACATCTCTTCATAAAGAGGGCCTGTCATACCCTATTCCTATTACAAGGGATGTTTACATTCCTTGTAATAGGAATAAAAGTGATAAAAAAAAACTTTAAAAGGAAAGTGTAAAAATAAAAAAAAATTTAAATAAAATAAACAATAATTAAAAAAAATTAAAGTGCCCCGTCCCCTCATGCTCGCAAGCAGAAGCGAACAGATGCTTAGATCACGTCTGAATATGTAAATGACGTTCAAACCACAGATGTGAGGTATCGCCACGAACGTTGAGCGAGAGCAATAATTCTAGTGCAAGACCTCTTCTAATTCTAAACTGGTAACCTGTAAAATTTTTAAAGCGTAGTCTATGGGGATTTTTAAGTACCAAAGTTTGGCACCATTCCACAAGTGTGCGCAAATTCAAAGTGTGACATGTTAGGTAACTATTTACTTGGCGTAACATTATCTTTCACATTATACAAAAAAATTGGGCTAACGTTACTGTTTTTTTTTTTTAAATTAATTAATGAAAGTGTTTTAAAAAAAAAAAATCATGTTTAAAAAATTGCTGCACAAATCCTGCGTGACAAAAAATTGCAATGACTGCTATTTTGTTCCCTAGGGTCTCAGCTAAAAAAATATATATAAATTTTGGGGGGTTCTGAGTAATTTTCCTGCTAATCAGGAACACGTATCAGAGTGCAGTGAGCCCCCCCCCCCCACAGTTAAAAACACACTGAGGGAACACTGTTAACCCTTTGATCGATGGATTGATCTGATGTTAACCCCTTGGCTGCCAGTGTCATTTATACTGTACCAGTGCATATTTTTAGCACTGATCCCTGTAATAATGTCACTGGTTCCCAAAAAAGTGTCAGCTAGGTGTCCGATCTGTCTGCCGCAATATCGAAGTCCAGCTAAAAATATCCCCTATTTTGTAGATGCTCTAACTTTTGCGCAAACCAATCAATATATGCTTATTGAGATTTTTTTTTTACTAAAAACATGTAGCAGAATACATGTTGGCCTAAATTGATGAAGAAATTAGATTTTTTATTGGATATGTATTATAGCAGAAAGTAAAACGGAAAATTGAATTCAAATACTTACCGTAATTTACCTTTCCTGACAAGCTCCATGGCAGCACAGCTGGGTATAGGCTCCGCCCCCCCATGCCTCCAGGATTTAACTCGTATAAATTTGAGCCCACCTACAGCGTTCTGTAATTAGTACTACCAAGCTGGGTGCGATCTGTGCTGCCATGGAGCTCGTCAGGAAAGAAAAATTACGGTAAGTAGTTGAATTCAATTTTCCGTTTTCCTGATGGCTTCATGTCAGCACAGCTGGGAACTAACTAGCCAAAACAGTTGAGGGATAATGCTACACACTCCTCAATTCTGACTAAAAAACAGAAGCCAGGATGCCTCTGCCAAACTCAACTGTCATTAAGCCATGAATATGAATATTTTGGTACCTACGTAGCTGCCTTGCAGATAGTTTCAGACACTCGGCCTGCTGCCACTCTCAAGGTCGAGACCCTTCTAGTGAAGGGTGCCGTGATTCTCCTGGTACGGCCAACCCTATCAACTTGTAGGCCAAGGAGATGAGCTTTACCAACCAAGAGGCAATAATCTTGCTGGAAGCCGAAAAAACATTATGTGTTCCACTTGGAATGACAAACAGATGCTCCGACTTCCCGATGGCAGAAGTCGCCTTGATTAAGTATTTTAAATCTGGGACCACATCCAATGGGCTAATTTCTTGAGTACTCCCCAAAAGGAACATAGGAGGACAACCTCTTGTGTGATATGGACTCTGAAGGTCCGTTCAGGCACAAAATTCAAGCATTGGCATGAGTACCACCCTATCTGGGAAGTACGCGAGTATGGGTTCTTTAAACCCTAAGGCCACCAATGCTGACTCTCTTCTGGCTGATGTTATTGTCATCAGCAAAGCAGTTTTCAGTGAGAGGTACCACAGGGTGTTTGAAGGCATCTGATGGAATAACAGCAATGGGAGATCCTATTTCAGAAACAATTCAAGGTTTCAACCAAATTGCATCTTGAAAAACAGTATAATTAGGTGTTGGATGCCCACTGTATGCCGGTGAAGGCAGAGATAGCCGAAATGTGTGCCTATAGCATACTTACGCATAGACCTAAATCAAGCCACGCCTGCAGGCATTTCAGAACAGAATTTTGAAGAGTCCAGTGTAAAATCTTGATCAGCAATAATACTGGGAATTTATGCCATATTCTACTATAGGCATGGTTAGCGCTGTCTCTTGTTTTCGTAAGAGTATTTACAATCTTCACAGAGCATTCAAAATCCATTAGCCTCTTCCTTTCTAGACCCAGGCCATCAGCCTGAGCCTGTCGGATGCTGGATGAATGGGACTTTGGAGAAGATTTGATCTTACATACAGAGGGAATGAACCTTGACACTTATACGAATGAGCAAAGGATACCAAGGCCCCTTTGGCCAATCTGGGATCATCACCAGAACTGTCACCTTCCCCCGCCACAGCCTTAGCTGGAAGCTGAGAATCAGAGTGAGCAGCAGAAAGGCATAAGCTGTCTTGGAGATCCACTCTGCAGTCAGCACCTCCACCCCGATTGCTTGCAGATTCTGGGCCCTGGAATGGAACTTCAGCAACTTGGTGTTGACTGGGGATGTGAGCGATCTACCTCTGGAAGAAAAATACCAAGCTCTGTTCTCGAAAAAGACTCGCAGTAGTCTGGACCATTCATTGTCGTCTAGACTTGTCCTGGACAAATAGTTTGCCTGAAGATTCTTTTGACCAGACACATGCCGGAGATACCTGCAGAAGACTGATTTGGGCAGATTCTAGAATTAGAGAAACCTCCTTCAGAAGGGAGAGACTGAGCCTTGTTTCCAGATGTAGGCCACAGTAGTTGCGCTGTCCAACTTTACCAGGACAGGCTTACCCCAGAACATTGCAGACGATTTAGTTTCTTCAACCACAAGTTTAGGCCACTGGTCCAGAAACCCGACCTGAATGGGAACGAAAGTTAAACTGAGCCTACCTGAGCTGCTGGAGCGAGGCAATTTCTATGGCTTAATCTGAGACGTGAAGGATGAAAGATCTCCAAATATGACCTAAAATGCTTGCCCTAATGGACCACGTGTCAATCACCAAAGCCGTACCTATGTGCACAGAGGAGCCACATAGTGCCCCTAAGGCATGTATTTGGGAGGCACAATCCCAAAATAACAGAAAGCATCCTGACATTGAACTCTTGACTGACCTCTCTGGAGTGAGCGTGGAAACTGACTCTTGAGTTTTTTGGTCTCCTTTAACTCAGCAGACATTCATCTTGAGGCAGGAAGCCAAACTGATCACTATTAAATTTAGGCTTGACCTTCTACGATCAAGAAAAAAAATGATAGCATTTGTCCTTGAAGGCCACAACATCTTCTGATGGCAAGGATATGTATATGACCAATCCCACAAGAGACACACACTGACCAGAGGGGTGATCCCAACCCCTGGACATCTTTCAGTTCAAAAGGGCATAACTTTCACATCCTGCTGTGACAACATACTCCAATCTTGTAGAACGAGCACTTGATCCATCCAACATAAGGGAATTGTCAAGCTGTCCTCTGGAGATACTTTAAATACTTCCAAAGCTTCACTTCTATTTAAAGGCATTTCACCAACCTTACCAATCTGGACAAAGGTCATCCTCATCTTCCTGTTCAGAAGAGACTTGATTGGCTTGAGAAGGCCCTGAATAGAAGACTGGACATTGCCAGAATAGATGGCCCTTGCAGAAGATGAATGCAGCAATTCCTTTAGAGTTTCTTGACCATATGCTTAATTGTGACAAGTTAGTCACCCCCATCTTAATCACAGCCTGTCTGAACAAAGTAGGAATCATATGTTCATTCACCTCTACTTGGGAAGAATCTAACAATAGTTAATTTGCCTAAGGAAGTTCTGAGACTACTCATTGGCACCATATATGACCACATCACAGAGAGTGGAAACGACTCCTTTAGAATATATTGACCACATGCTTAATGAATGTGACAAACGGTTAGGTGTCGTTGTCATCTTTATCCTTGTTTGCTTGAACAAGGCAACATTCTTGCAGTCATGCTCGTCTGTCTTCTCTTTGGAAGAATATGAAGTAAATTGCTTGCCTTGGAAGGCTTGGGACTGCTCGGTAACCCTTTCACAGGGTGAGTGGAAACACTGCTTTAGAGTGTATTGACCACAGGCTTCTTGGTTGTTTGAAAAAAGCAGAATTATGCAGTCATGTCCATCCGGAAATTCGGAAAATGGGTCGTTTCACCTGGGCAGAGCAGATAACCCTTTCAGAGGGTGAGCAGAAAACACTCCTTTAGAATGTATTGACAATGTGTTTATTGAATGTGACATCCTATTAGATGTCATCCTTATCCCTGGCTGCTTGAGCCAGTGGGATACATACTGTCATGCCCATCCGTGTATTCTTCTTATAGAGTCTGAATAGAGATGCTTTTCTTGGGAAAGCTGTGAGGCTGCTCCTTGTCAGAGAATTCAACCCCTTCACAGGGTAAGTGGGAATAACGCCTTTGAGTGTATTGGCCACTTGTTTAATAAATAAGACAACCTGTTAGGTATCATCATCCTCATCTCTGGTTGCTTAATCAAAGCAAGATTCACACAGTCATGTTTCTCCGCATCTTCCCCTTTGGAGAGTCTGAAGAGGCTGATTTGCCTGGGAAGGCTATTAGGCTGGTCATTGCCAGAACATATAACCATATAAAACCAAGACTCATACAGCCATGTTCATACATGTCTTCTTTATTGAAGAGCCTGAAGAGGGATGTTTTGCTCTGAGACTGGTAATTACCGATAGATGACCTTTCCACATGGTTTTGTGTGCCATTTAACAAACCAGCCCATAAAAATAATTAAATGCAGTAAAATAGTTTGCTTAGTAAAAAACCCTAAAGGGTTAACCACTGCTAGAGGGAGACTGAAGCCTCCATCTACAGCCCTGATTCACCAGGTGGTTAATGAGCTAAACCTTACCCTGCCAGGAATCAAGACATAATGAAAGAGTTTGTTCAGAACAGTAAGAAAAAGGTAGGAATTTTCATCAGAATTACAATAATATTCTGCAATGTACACAAACCAAGGGAATTGAGGACATCATAAACATGCTTCTCCCCTTTTTTTTGTGAAAAACTGGAGAGCACATAGAAATATAAAAGGGTATCCCATATCTCAACAGGCTGGCTCCAGTAGTCATCCACATGTAACTCCTCTACCTTCTCTGGAAATGCTGGTCTTTTGAGGGAGTTGGCACAATGGCACAATAGTAAAGCAAACATGAGAAGCCACCACCAGGTTATTGCCATGTGTGAACAAAGTAATACTTTGTGTATCTGTTATGCAGAGCACTCCCTGTGGACGAGCTCAGGCTATGCATAGTGGCTGCAGGGAGCAAGGCACCACAATACTGAGCAATTCAGCATTTATTTGGATACAAAGTATTTTTCAAATTTAGCTCACCCAACCTCCGTCATCCGACCGTAATCACCGGCACAGCACGGGTGTGCGCGTGCATAGGGGAGACTCTGCCAACATCGCTGCCCACTTTACATGGACCGAGCAGACCCCAGACAAGGCTGTTAGCCCTGACAAAAGCTACCCCGTGGACCAGCAGTGGATTATGGGTCATTTAGCCAAGACACCAGGGACTGCGTCCAGTCTAATCCACATATGGACGGACAACCAGCCCTTTAGACAAGCCAGGTAGAGGCGCACACCTAGGTCCTGCACATAGGAGGAAAAAGAAGAACGCCGAGCCTGTAGGTGGGCTCAAATTTATATGAGTTAAGTCCTGGAGGCAGAGCCTATACACAGCTGTGCTGACATGGAGCTGTCAGGAAAAAATATTGTTTTTTTTTCAAAATTGTCATTCTTTTTCTGTTTTTAGCACAACAAATAAAAAACACAAAGGTGATCAAATGCCACCAAAAGAAAGCTCTATTTGTGGGAAAAAAAAGGACATCAATTTTATTTGGGTATAGCGTAATTGTCAGTTAAAGTATTGCAGTGCCGTATCGCAAAAAATTGCCTGGTCATTAAGGGAGTAAAACTTTCCGGGGCTGAAGTGGTTAAGGATCGGCAACACCAAGTTAACAACCAGTGATGTCACTGACTTACCCCCCCCCCCCCCCACTCATTTAAAAAAAAATGTAAAGTGTGAATAAAGACAGACAAGTCCTTTAAAAATATATAAAAGCCCCATGTTGTAAATCCACTGTGAATCATGTAGATCCACTGATGTAATATAGATCCACATTTATCATGATACTTGACTCCCGCAATCACAGCAAAATATACATATATATATTTATATATATTATTTTTTATTTTATTTTTTGTTTTTGTTTTTTTTTACAACTTTCTTCTTTGTAAATGTTAGTGTTGTAGTGGGTTGGTTACCTCACACAGAAGCACCACTTCAGGGTCAGGTAGGGTCAGGGGATCCCCTAAGCATACTTTTTAAAGGAATTTTGTAAATTATGTATATTTATCCTTCAGCAACAAACCTTTAGTATATCTAACTTTTTGTACATGTAGACATTTCTCCTTTTAAATGTAGAAAAGGCAGATATTTGTTTTATGTCCCCCACTAGTGTTTCTGCTCTTCTGGTAAAGCTCCCACCCAATTTGTCTCATGCACCCATGAATATATATTTCCTACATAAATATTCTTGGTCCATGGTTCCTATTACAATATGAAATGGATGCCTCACCTACAGTAACACATTCCCTGCCAAGAACAACTTTGCTTCTGGTCCTGGTCATACACGTACCTACCCCCAACTATTGATTACATCTCTCCACAGTCTTTAGGTTCATTGGAGATCTCAACTTTACTTCCCCTGGTTCTGCCTAACCACTTGCCCACTGGACACCTAAAGGGGAAGTCCAGCCTAAGCTCATTTGGCTGGGCTTCTCCTATGGGTCACAGGAGTGCAATTAGTTTTGCGCTCCTGTGAGCCGTTTTCAGCAGAGAGCGGACTGAAGTCTGCTGTCTGCTGATGACACGGATCAGTCCACGGATCAGTCCAGGCAACGTGTCTTAGCGACAATAAAGTCTGGATCTGCCAGGTGCCTGGACTGACACCTGTCTCAGCCTCTCAGTGAGCATGGAGGCACAGTTCTCAGTGTAGAGGCGCCGGGGGACAGATGCAGAATCGGGCTGATGCTGCATCCACCTAGGTAAGTAGAATGGAGGAAAAACCCCAAACCCATACATCTCTTTTAAACCCCCTTCCTACCCAGGCCAATTTTCAGCTTTCAGTGCTGTCACACTTTGACAATTACTCAGTCATGCAACATTGTACCCATATGAATTTTTTTGTCCTTTTTTTCATACAAATAGAGCTTTCTTTTGGTGGTATTTAAACACCACTGGGTTCATGGGAGTCCACAGAACTTTTTTCAGGGGGGGGGACATTTTAGGGTCACCCATGCGCCGCCCCTTTTCGACAATGTCATTATCACATTGTCATGGTCAGAGACTGCAGGCGTAGTACAGTCCCTAGGATAAATAATGGATAATGGCTGACAGGTCCTCTCACCAGACCCAGCAAAACTACAGCAGTGATCCCTCCGGCTGGACGATCGCTCACTCTGGCTTCCGGGGGGGGCAATTCTGGTCAGTAGTGTAGCATGTCTGTACCCTGGCAGTGGCTCGGTCTTTCTCTCTGGTGAATGAATGAATGATTTGTATAGCGCTGCAAATACGAACTGAATCACCTCAAGGCGCTAGATCCGTCCTATGTTGTCCAGCTTCTTAGAAGAGGTAGGTCTTGAGTTTCTTTCTGAAGGCCTGATGGTTTTCTTCCATGCGAATGTGAGTAGGCAGAGCATTCCATAGCCGTGGTCCTTGGACTGCAAATCTTCGCTCTCCCTTTGCGTGGTAGCGGGTTTTTGGAATAAGCAGGAGGTTATGGTTAGAAGATCGAAGACTGCGATTGGGTGTGTAGCGTTTTATTTTCTCGCATAGGTATTGAGGAGCATTTCCTTGTATACATTCCCAGGGTTCTTTTCCTGTTTTCCTGGGTAGCATGGCTCTCTCTCTGGCGCTGAGTAGCGTGGCTCTCTCTCTGGTTGCGCTGGGCAGCGTGGCTCTCTCTGGTGGCGCTGGGCAGCGTGGTTCTCTCTGGTGGCGCTGGGTAGCGTGGCTCTCTCTCTGGTCGCGCTGGGCAGCGTGGCTCTCTCTTGCTTCCGCCCAGCACACGCCTCTTTCTTTGTCCTGTAGCATGCACTCCCTCATCTTTTTTCCAGGTGCAGTCTTTCAATCTCTCTCTTGATCGAGCTGTAGCCTCCTTCCTATGGAAAATGGGGCTGCCAATCTTCGGGACTACATGTCCCATGATGTTCTCCTCTCCTAGTCTCCTTTGATTGGCCTTCAGTTATGGCCAATGGGGAGGGAATGGAGCGGGTAAGAAGCCAGGCGGGGAACCTGGTGAGAGCCACCATCTCTTCTCCCTGACATGAGAAAGGGGGGGGCGAGCAGGGAAAACCTCTGACAGCCGTAGCTTGTCTTTCTCCTGACACAGCGCCGCCGAGTTCTCTGCTGAACTGAGCAGGGAAAAGAGCCTGCAGTCACACTACACTAATGGGGGGATTGACAGCACCTTGATGGTGTCACTCCGCTGGCTGCCCGCACCCACATAGTGACGTCACTGTGCTGAATGTGCCGATCTGATCCCTGATTACAGGGGGGGCACTTGACCCCCCTTGCCCCTACCTGCGGATGCCCATGACTGGGTTTTTTATTTGTTTGTGCTATGAATAAAAAAAGACTGAAAATTTTGTAAAAAAAAAGCATTTTTCCTTGTTTCTGTTATAAAATTAAAACTAGTAATTTTTCTTCATAAATTTTGGCCAAGATTTATACTGCTACATATCTTTGGTAAAAAATACCCAAATCAGTGTATATTATTTGGTCTTTGTGAAAGTTATAGAGTCTACAAGTTATGGTGCCAATCACTGAAAATTGATCACATCTGATGTACTGATGGCCTATCTCATTTCTTGAGACACTAATGCTGGCCATACACTATAAGAAAAATCGGCCGAAATTCGGTCATTCAGACAGTTTGTTCGTTTTTCGGCCAGTTAATGGGCACAAAATCGATAATCGTTGGGACGTTTTGTGGGCCAAAAAAAACGAAGGACGAATCTGGAAATTTTCTGCCAAACGAACGATAAATAGAAAAGTTAATGTTAATGTGTTTCCTGTCCGAACTGTCTGCACTAGGTATATGTTAAAAAACGAACAAAAAATGCATTCATTTATGTCCACTGAACGATTTATCAGTCATTACATGATGGCACTACCGTTTGCGCTCACGGCCGAATGTTCGTTTTTCGAAAATGGGTTCGGCCAATTTTTCATATAGTGTATAGCCAGCATAAGGCTCTGTTCACACTTAGTTGTTTATGGGCATTTTTCTGCTGTAAGCCTCAGCTCTAAAAACGTCCAACAAGACAAATCCCATTCATTTCAATGGCCCTCGTTGACATCTGAGTGTTTTGTCATCTGAAGCAAAATAGTAAACGTAGAGTATCCGCGCTTAGGATAATGGCTAGGTTGCTGCCTCCCCAAAAAAGTACTCCCCAGAAGAGGGGGGTCCAGAGTATAAAGTAAAAAAGTAAGTGGGGTGTGTGGCGCTACCTGAGGTCAATAGGTAAAAGGAAGCAATCCCTCTAACATATACTCTATATAATCTGCTCAAGGTTAGATTAGAAGGATATCTAAAGGGTCGTTCGTCATGGACGTTGGCTTCAAACGACGTCCATGATGAAACGCGTAAGGCACACAACGTCACTTATGGGTTTGAGAGGAAATCGGGTGCAATGCAGTAGGAACGCATGCTGCCAACTCCAGCTTTCTTATACTAACCGCAGACCCTGGTTTTCTTGAGTGTTTTGTTTTCAGATGACATCTTACCATTTATGGAAGAGGGTTATGTTATTTTAACAGTAATTTTAATACATTTAAATTTAAACTTTTGGTACTACACTATTCTTTATACTATACATGCCATTTACCCCTGCAGGGGTAGTGGTAGCTGGTGAGTGGGGACCCGAGAAGGGGAGCACGAAAGTCACATGAATATTCATGCAACAGCGTACACAAGTTACCTTTTGAATAAACTTTTTTGATTTTGGAATTTTGCACATTATTTTTTGGGACTATGTTCTCTTCCTAAATGGTTCAGATTAGTTAGTAGCACATCAGCTCCAGGATTGTTCGTTCTTCAATGTGCACAGTTTAGGTTAAATAAACTGGTATCACTGGACTGTTCTGAATCATATTTATATGTGATATATTTTTACTTATTTTGTTATATATACAGATTGTGCTTTGCACTAAGTTTGATTGAATCAGTGAGGACTCTCTTGCCATACCTGTGCAGGGAGGGCCATGGACACAGGGTTTTATTCATTTGACACTATCTATTGCACTAAGTTTGGTTGGATTTGTGAGTACTCTCTTGCCACACCTGTGCAGGAAGGGAATTCATCTATCTACTCCACCTATAGCACATAGCACTTTATAAAGGGTCACTCACTTTATGGATTTTATTTTATCCTGTGGATGCCTTTACATCTTTAAATAGGAATCCATAGATATCCTTCTAGTTTAACCTTGAGCAGGTTATTTAGAGTATATGTTAGAGGGATTAGTTTCCTTTTACCTATTGACCTCAGGTAGGGCCACACACCCCACTTTTTTACTTTATCTGAAGCAAAATGCCTGGAGCTCAAAAAAGTACAGGAGCTTCTTTTTTGGCAGATTGCAAGCGCTTTCTGCTTTTTACATTGGTGACCTTTTGACCTGTATAAAATCGCGCAACTTTCTGCTTGAAAACAAAACTCCTAAGTGTGAACAGAGCCTTACAAGCCAGGAAAGTACAAATACCCACCAAATGACCCCTTTTTGGAAAGTAGACATTAAGGTAGTAAAAGGCTTGGTGAGTTTTTTCACGTTTTAATTTTTGTCACACAATTCTTTGCAACATGATGATTTTTTTTTGCACAAAATTGTCATATTAACAGGTTATTTCTCTCACCTGGCATTTGCATGCTTACAACTACACCCTAAAACACATTCTGCTACTCCTCCTGAGTATGGTGATATCACATATGTTAGACTTTTACATAGCCTGGTTACATACGGAGGCCCAACATGCAGGGAGCACTGTCAAGCGTTCTAGGGACATAAATTACACATATAATTTCCTGACAACCTATCACACTTTTGAAGGCCCTGGAGCACCAGGCCAATGGAAACGCCCACAAAATGACCCCATTTTGGAAAGTAAACACCCAAACATATATTCTATGAGACATAATGAGTCTTTCAAACATTTTTTTCCACAAGTTTTTATAGATAATGTGGCAAGAAAATGAAAACACATTTTTCTACGCATTTTTTTACACATTTTTACGGCACTGACGGTTGCTCATAAGGATCTAATGATAGGGTGGCACTGATGAGCATCCACTGATGGGCACTGTATTGGCACTAATGGGCACTTTAGTGGCACTGTAGAGCATAATGTGGCACTGATGTAGCACAGATGTGGCACTGTAGGGCACTGATGTGGCACTGTAGAGCACAGATGTGGCACTGATGGGGCACTGTAGGGCACTGTGGCACTGATGGAGCACAGATGTGCACTGATGGGGCACAGAAGAGGCACAGATGTGCACTGATGTGGCCCTGTAGAGAACTGCTGGGCACTGATGAGGCACAAATGTGCATTAATGTGGTACTGCTGGGCACTGATGAGGCACATATGTGCACTGATTGGGCACAGATATGGCACTGCTGGGTCACAGATGTGCACTGATGGGGCACAGATGTGGCATTGTTGGGCACTTGGAATATATATGTATATAAAACTCAAACAACCTCATGCTACAGCTTCTCCCTACTCTCCTCACACGATCGATGTGAAGAGAGGAGAGAACCGAACATGACGCTGGTTTGTTGACAGCGATCGCTCCGTCATTGGACAGGTAAAGGTCTTCTGGGATTGGTCCTTTACCCTGATCCGTAAAGCCCCAGGTCCCGAGAACCCGGTGAGCACGGACACCCCCGTGTGTGCCCCAGGGGGCGTGCGGGGAGCCCGATTCTGGGAGGACATAATTGTACGCCCTCCCAGAATTATCCAACTGTGCTGTAGCCATCAATCAGCCATCAATATTCCTTTTTTCCTTTCCCTTCTTTCTTCTTTTTGTCTCCCTCTTTTTGGTTTTTGGTTTTTGTCATGTATTTTTTGTCTAATTATTTTATTCTTATTATGTCATCTAATAGACTTGATTTGGGTCCATATTGATGTTTATCCTTGGTATAACAAAAATGCTCCTAGATAAAGCGGATATCCAATACTCTATCATACTGTTGAATATAATATGCTTACCTTGATTTTTATCAAATTCATTTGTCTCCCTCTAATGTACATCTGTATTGTAATATTTATAGGAATCATATATGTCTGTGATTGCTTTTTCCTTTTTAGGGATCATCATCTGTACCCCCACTGTAAAGATGAGACTCCCACATCCGGACAGCCCAGGATATACTGATCAGGCTTCTTTAATTAATAATCTTTTCTTAAATTCATTTTATTCTACTACGTTTTAATACAAGCTTCTTTTGTTATTACTTTTCAATATTTGGGTCTAAAACTATGTGGCTTTTGCTCTTGTCCTCGCCAGGATGGCTCGTCGGTGTTCCCCGACACGGAAAGGCCTCCGATTCCCTATCCTGGGGACGGAGGCATTCCTCTAGCAGCGCTGCTGCGCATGAGCCCGACTTGCTGTCCCGCGCCTGCGCAATGGCTGAATTTCCATCTCCACTCAGTCAGGCTGCTTCCCTCCCCGATGGGTGGGCGTTTTTTACATTCAAACACACAGCTGATTGTCTCCAGCATTTCCCTGATTGCTTCCAAGTCAAGCCTATTATTTTCACCTAAGCCTGTTCCACCCCCTGTGCTACTGATTGGCTGTGCAAACCATACACCTTGTAATACATAGGGTATATAATACCAACTTAACACACACACTCCTCTGCTACATAGCTGAGAGGAGCTCGCTTTCCCTGCGTCCCTGTGTCATTACAGAGAACCATCAAAGGTCAGTTATTGAACTCAAATCCTATGCCTATAAACCAAAACCCTATGCACATGCCTATAAACCAAAACCATTTCCCTTCTTTTTCTATCACAAGATAAGAAGAAGGAATCTTGAAAGCTCAGTGTCCCTGATTAGGTATTTTCTTTTATTGATTTTTTAGATACATGCCAAGTCCATCCACCAGTGGTGGCTCTTGTGAGCCCTGGCCTGCCGTCTTTGTTGGGGTCAACGCCAAAGCCAAACTCTGCATAGCACCCAAAATTTCTCTTTTCACTTTTCCAATAACAATTATTGCCTGTATCAGTGACCAGAAAACCTAATTAACCCCTTGGACCCAAGGAGGTGGGAGCCAATCTCTCAATACGTCTATGTACAATGTTTACAATGAAGAGACAAATGTTTTGTGAGTATATATATACATACATGTTTGTTCAGATTGAGAGTCTATGATGTCCTTGTGCTTTGTTGGAAGATAACAGTCTCTCAAATTCTCAGATGAATTTTTTCATGTTATATGTTGGTGCCATACACTTACTCATACACATTTATATATATTTTTCCCCTTTTAGAAACACATCAAAACTGCTTCTTTGAAACTCCTGAGGAAGGAAACATACACTATAGAAAGAACTGAGTCTTTCTATGTTATTTCAAAACATGTAGAGTGTCTTGTGCTGTTTTATTTTCACTCCAGTGAGCTGACCCTTGGGTCTACTAGGATGATCTATTACAACACTATAGCAGTTAGATCACAATTGATTGTTGTCACCTTTATCCCTTTGATCTTATATTGATTCTATGTTTGTAGATATTTTGCATATTTTGTAAACAATAAAAACTTTGTGATAATCTTTTTAAACAATACTACTGTATTCTATTTTTGCACCATATAATTATTTCCTGGTATTGTACTGCCCATAATATCCCCCCTGGGGCACATACCCTCTTTTGTTTTTCTGTATTAAAGTGGTTAAACAATCTCTGGCGACAAAGCCGTTCCCCATCTACCATGTCTGTGCCACCACCTGCACTCTTCCTGGACTCAGTGACACAGTTCCTGCTACTAGCTTGCTCACAAATTACCCAATTTATGAACAGGCACATATTCGCTAGTTTCCTAGTATCAATAAAAGGCAATTAGTAAAAACACCTGGTGTTAGCGTGTCAATCATCATGGCACCATGGTTGGTCAGAATGATTGAAGCGCATTATTTCTATTATTACATTGTAATATAAAATGAAATCGTTCAACTACTAGGTGCTCCCAGCAGAGTCCCTCCTTACACCAGGCATTCCCAGCAGAGTCCCTCCTTACACCAGGCATTCCCAGCAGAGTCCCTCCTTACATCAGGTGTCCCCAGCAGAGTCCCTGCTTACATCAGGTACTCCCAGTAGAGTCCCTCCTTACATCAGGTACTCCCAGTAGAGTCCCTCCTTAGATCAGGTGTCCCCAGCAGAGTCCCTCCTTAGATCAGGTGTCACCAGCGGAGTCCCTCCTTACATCAGGTGTCACCAGCAGAGTCCCTCCTTACATCAGATGTCCCCAGCAGAGTCCCTCCTTACATCAGCCACACCCCAGTAGCGACACCACTGGTGATTTGGTCGCCACGCCATTTAAAGAAGACCAGCTTGTGGAGGCCGAAGAATCAAGAGGCAGAGCCTTGGTTCCACCTCTTGTTTCTTTTTCAGCTGGTCTTCTGTAAAATGGTGGCCGGTGGAGACAATTCACCAGTGCCAGCTGCGGACCTCTAGCGGCGGAGGCAAAAAATCATTTTCGGCATACGGTAAGACCGGGACATAGGTCTAAATACCGGGACTGTCCCAAGAAATACAGGACAGTTGGCAACTATGCTAAAACCTCTGTGTGCAACTAAAACCTCTGTTTTTAACTTGAATTGTTAAACAGGATCAATTTATTTTCTTTTGCAGTCTAGCTGGTAAATGTGCTGGGGAATGTTTGTCTGTGTTGTGCATTGCACTTCCATGTGCACCTTACTGCAAAGGCTAGTTAAAAATTGGGTTGTTTGCAATCTTTTTTGTATAGCTTGTTTGCTGGATTTGGCATGGGGACACATTGGATGCCTCCAGCCACCCCTGTGCCTTTAACCACTTACCCACTGGGCACTCAAACCCCCTTCCTAACCAGACCAATTTTCAGCTTTCAGTGCTCTCACATTTTGAATGACAATTACTCAGTCATGCAACACTGTACCCAAAATTTCCGTCCTCTTTTTCACACAAATAGAACTTTCTTTTGGTGGTATTTGATCACCTCTGGGTTTTTTTATTTTCTGTGCTATAAGAGCCCTTGCACACTGAGGAGTTTTACAGGCGTTTTAGCGCTAAAAATAGCGCCTAAAAAACGTCTGCAAAACACTGCCCATGCATGTCAATGGAACCTTGCACACTGAGGCGTTGCGCTGGCTGTGCGCTGACAAAACTCCTGCAAGCAGCATCTTTGGAGCATATTTTGGGCGGTTTAAATAGCGCTGTAATAACGCCCATCCCCATTGAAATGAATGTAAACCGCCTTAAATGCGCCCTATTAGCGCTGCAATACCGCCCACAGCCTGTGTGAAGGTCACATGACCGCAGTGCAGTGGAGGATGCTGGGAAACCAGGATATCCTGTGGAGAGGAGTACAGGAGACAGAGACAGAAGCATGGATGCTGAAGCACACCAGGACATGCAGCCAAGAGCTGAATATGTAAATAGACCAGAAAGAGCCTCATCAGCAGTTGAACCTGAGGAGTTCATCCAAACAATGAGGGATCACCCAGAGCTGTGGGACAAACAAAATCCCTGGTATGCCAACAGAAACAAGAAGAGAGCAGGATGGGAAACAGTAGCCACCCTGCACATTCCAAACTGGACGTCTCTCAACAAGAAGCAGCAAAACAATAAAAGTAAGTTCAAATACAAATCCCTTGTACCAGTACCAATCTCGGACCCAATATTCCCATAAAGCACCCCCATAGTCCCAAACCCCTAACCCTAACCCTAATCCCACCCCCCATAGTCCCAAACCCCTAACCCTAACCCTAATCCCACCCCCCATAGTCCCAAACCGCTAACCCTAATCCCACTTACCATAGTCCCAAAACCCTAACCCTAATCCCACTTACCATAGTCCCAAACCCCTAACCCTAATCCCACCCCCCTTAGTCCCAAACCCCTAACCCTAACCCTAATCCCACCCCCCGTAGTCCCAAACCCCTAACCCTAACCCTAATCCCACCCCCCATAGTCCCAAATCCCTAACCCTAACCCTAATCCCACTTACCATAGTCCCAAACCCCTAACCCTAATCCCACCCCCCGTAGTCCCAAACCCCTAATCCTAACCCTAATCCCACCCCCCATAGTCCCAAACCCCTAACCCTAACCCTAATCCCACTTACCATAGTCCCAAACCCCTAACCCTAACCCTAATCCCACCCCCCTTAGTCCCAAACCCCTAATCCTAACCCTAATCCCACCCCCCGTAGTCCCAAACCCCTAACCCTAACCCTAATCCCACTTACCATAGTCCCAAACCCCTAACCCTAACCCTAATCCCACTTACCATAGTCCCAAACCCCTAACCCTAACCCTAATCCCACCCCCCATAGTCCCTAACCCTAACCCTAATCCCACTTACCATAGTCCCAAACCCCTAACCCTAACCCTAATCCCACTTACCATAGTCCCAAACCCCTAACCCTAATCCCACCCCCCGTAGTCCCAAACCCCTAATCCTAACCCTAATCCCACCCCCCATAGTCCCAAACCCCTAACCCTAACCCTAATCCCACTTACCATAGTCCCAAACCCCTAACCCTAACCCTAATCCCACCCCCCTTAGTCCCAAACCCCTAATCCTAACCCTAATCCCACCCCCCATAGTCCCAAACCCCTAACCCTAACCCTAATCCCACTTACCATAGTCCCAAACCCCTAACCCTAACCCTAATCCCACCCCCCTTAGTCCCAAACCCCTAATCCTAACCCTAATCCCACCCCCCTTAGTCCCAAACCCCTAACCCTAACCCTAATCCCACCCCCCGTAGTCCCAAACCCCTAACCCTAACCCTAATCCCACCCCCCATAGTCCCAAACCCCTAACCCTAACCCTAATCCCACTTACCATAGTCCCAAACCCCTAACCCTAATCCCACCCCCCGTAGTCCCAAACCCCTAATCCTAACCCTAATCCCACCCCCCATAGTCCCAAACCCCTAACCCTAACCCTAATCCCACTTACCATAGTCCCAAACCCCTAACCCTAACCCTAATCCCACCCCCCTTAGTCCCAAACCCCTAATCCTAACCCTAATCCCACCCCCCGTAGTCCCAAACCCCTAACCCTAACCCTAATCCCACTTACCATAGTCCCAAACCCCTAACCCTAATCCCACTTACCATAGTCCCAAACCCCTAACCCTAACCCTAATCCCACCCCCCATAGTCCCAAACCCCTAACCCTAACCCTAATCCCACTTACCATAGTCCCAAACCCCTAACCCTAACCCTAATCCCACTTACCATAGTCCCAAACCCCTAACCCTAATCCCACCCCCCGTAGTCCCAAACCCCTAATCCTAACCCTAATCCCACCCCCCATAGTCCCAAACCCCTAACCCTAACCCTAATCCCACTTACCATAGTCCCAAACCCCTAACCCTAACCCTAATCCCACCCCCCTTAGTCCCAAACCCCTAATCCTAACCCTAATCCCACCCCCCATAGTCCCAAACCCCTAACCCTAACCCTAATCCCACTTACCATAGTCCCAAACCCCTAACCCTAATCCCACCCCCCTTAGTCCCAAACCCCTAATCCTAACCCTAATCCCACCCCCCGTAGTCCCAAACCCCTAACCCTAACCCTAATCCCACTTACCATAGTCCCAAACCCCTAACCCTAACCCTAATCCCACTTACCATAGTCCCTAACCCTAACCCTAATCCCACCCCCCATAGTCCCAAACCCCTAACCCTAACCCTAATCCCACTTACCATAGTCCCAAACCCCTAACCCTAACCCTAATCCCACTTACCATAGTCCCAAACCCCTAACCCTAATCCCACCCCCCGTAGTCCCAAACCCCTAATCCTAACCCTAATCCCACCCCCCATAGTCCCAAACCCCTAACCCTAACCCTAATCCCACTTACCATAGTCCCAAACCCCTAACCCTAATCCCACTTACCATAGTCCCAAACCCCTAACCCTAACCCTAATCCCAACCCCCTTAGTCCCAAACCCCTAATCCTAACCCTAATCCCACCCCCCGTAGTCCCAAACCCCTAACCCTAACCCTAATCCCACTTACCATAGTCCCAAACCCCTAACCCTAATCCCACCCCCCGTAGTCCCAAACCCCTAATCCTAACCCTAATCCCATTTACCATAGTCCTAAAACACTAAATCTATACTACCTAGCTGATTGTACAAATACTTTATAGTTAATAACAAAATGATTGTATAGATGTTTTTAGATGTTATGTAGGATGAATGGACTATTAAGACGCACAAAAAAATAATGTTTATTATCACATTTCATGCATTACATATAAACATCAAGTAACTAATCTGTGCAGAATATCTATAAAATGCAATACTACTATGGTTAATAAACATCAATATTGGATCAAATCATATCCTCTTGCCAATTTAGTGCACCTGCAGGGCTCATGAAATAATCAGCAAATTCATCGCGTATATCAAAACCCACCCTGGGACCACGAACATGTGGGAATGCGGCGTGTTCTAAATTATGTGCCAGGGTATCCTCGAAATTTATGTCATCTCTTTCCCTCACTAGATTGTGCAGCACACATGCTGCTTTTATGACTTTGCAGGCATTCTCTACTTTGAGGTTTATGGGTTTATGAAATATTTGCCATTTGTTGGCAAGTATGCCAAAAGAACATTCGACCAGTCTACGTGCCCGACAAAGACGATAATTGAAAATCCTCCTTCTGGTGTCCAGATTTCTCTGAGAATAAGGTTTCATAAGATGTTCATTTATTGCAAATGCGTCATCGGCCACGAAGACATAAGGCATGTTTGGACCATTTGTCCCAGGTAATGGTCTGTTAACAGGCAAATCCAGTTGATTTTCAAATAGCTTTTTTCCAAATTTAGAATTTTGAAAGACGGTAGAGTCCGCACAGCTCCCAAATGCTCCGAGATCAACAAAAATGAATCTATAGTCTGCGTCCACTACAGCCATCAATACAATAGAGAAATATTTTTTGTAATTGTAGTACTGACTACCACTATGACAGGGTTTTATCACCCTTATATGTTTTCCATCTATGGCCCCAAGACAGTTAGGAAAATTTGTCTTGGTCATGAATCGCTGAGCAACATCTTCCCATTTATCTTTAGTTGGAATAGGCATAAACATATGTCTTAGGTCCCAAATAGCATCACATGTATGCTTAACAATATATCCAATAGTTGATATTCCCACACGAAATTCGTATTGTAATGATGTGTACGTATTGCCAGTTGCAAGATATCTGTAATTAAAGAAATATACATTTTATCTTTCCGTTCATATGCTTAAAATAAGGTGGAAGACTATGAGAGACAACTATCGAAGAGAATACATTAAACAACAAAAAACAAGAAGTGGTTCAGGTGGAAAGTCGAGCCGCGTGTATTGTCATTACACAGAGCTACAATTCTTGAAGCCCGTAATGCAGCTGAGACAGTATGTATTCTTGCATGTTAATACTGGTAATGATAGAAATCTTTATAATTCTATCAATAATTATATAACTTAATTTACTGATTTATATTTTCTAGAACTGAAAGCAATATGAGCTCTGATACAGAGGAGGACGCTGATCAGACACAATTGGAGGATAATCAAATTGATGAGACACAGTTACTGTTTGAAGATGAAGATATAGTAACTACACAAGAGCCAGTGGAAACTACTGACAAACAAGTATCAAGATCAAGACCCAAAAAAGTAAAAAATCAAACTCAAGATTTTATTGACGTCGTAAAAACCCTCATGAACGCTCAAAGAGATGAATCAGGGGAACTCTCCTTATTTCTCCGCAGTCTCATCCCTCAAATGAAGAAGATAGACCCTGCATTGCAGTGCGATATGAGGGTGGACATGATAAGACTCATACAATCTTATCAACAAAGGTCTGCATCAACTTCTCAGCGTTCACAATCCTTTGATAATCCTAATCAGCATGGTGGTTATGCCAATCAAGTGGCAGCAGGTACATCATATGACATACGTAACATGTCCTACCCACCCATAGCACAAGGTCAGGTCCCCATGCCGCAATACCATAATGCCCGTTTTCATGGTGGCCCTTTCGATCCACCTGTATATAGACCACCATCCCAACATCCCCTTCCACCACCTCGAGAGGATCCTCATCCTCTTCCACCATCTTATCAAGATTTATAAATTGTTTATAACTTCCATTGAATAAAGAATTGTTTTTTCATACATTTGGAATTATTCTTTGATAATATCTATATACTGTTTTTATATTTTTATAAAGTTCATAAGCTACTAAAGGTCGTACATATATGTGTATATACGTATTGGTTATCTGTTTATTATTTGCACATGTTGTGCCTTTATATATATACATTATTTTATAAGACATATATGTGTTTTATTTGCACATGTTGTGCTGTTATATTTGAAAGAATAAATGTATACTTTTCGGGTTCAATGTGTGTGTGTTTGTCTGATGCGTAGTATACGTGCACATGTTCAATCATCATATCAATTACCTCAAAGTTATAAGTAAACGTTCACATGGTATAATGGCATCTCTGCAGTTTGTATCCTGTCTCACCAAGGCTGGTGTTAAAAGCTCAAGAAGAAAGTCAAATCTGATAAGGAAAATAGGTCATATATTAAAAATGGTACATGATTAAGCCATTACATCAAAAGTTAATAGTGACTATGTGGGAAGGTATCAGGGTCATGGTATTGTTGCAATAAACTATAAAATGGTTTCTTGAAATATGGAGGGTGGGATTAGGGTTAGGGGTTTGGGACTATGGGGGGGGTGGGATTATGGTTAGGATTAGGGGTTTGGGACTAAGGGGGGTGGGATTAGGGTTAGGGTTAGGGGTTTGGGACTATGGTAAGTGGGATTAGGGTTAGGGTTAGGGGTTTGGGACTACGGGGGGTGGGATTAGGGTTAGGATTAGGGGTTTGGGACTACGGGGGGTGGGGTTAGGGTTAGGGGTTTGGGACTATGGTAAGTGGGATTAGGGTTAGGGTTAGGGGTTTGGGACTATGGTAAGTGGGATTAGGGTTAGGGGTTTGGGACTATGGGGGGTGGGATTAGGGTTAGGGTTAGGGGTTTGGGACTATGGTAAGTGGGATTAGGGTTAGGGTTAGGGGTTTGGGACTATGGGGGGTGGGATTAGGGTTAGGGTTAGGGGTTTGGGACTATGGTAAGTGGGATTAGGGTTAGGGTTAGGGGTTTGGGACTATGGTAAGTGGGATTAGGGTTAGGGTTAGGGGTTTGGGACTATGGTAAGTGGGATTAGGGTTAGGGTTAGGGGTTTGGGACTACGGGGGGTGGGGTTAGGGTTAGGGGTTTGGGACTATGGTAAGTGGGATTAGGGTTAGGGTTAGGGGTTTGGGACTACGGGGGGTGGGATTAGGGTTAGGGTTAGGGGTTTGGGACTATGGTAAGTGGGATTAGGGTTAGGGTTAGGGGTTTGGGACTATGGTAAGTGGAATTATGGTTAGGATTAGGGGTTTGGGACTATGGGGGGTGGGATTAGGGTTAGGGTTAGGGGTTTGGGACTATGGGGGGTGGGATTAGGGTTAGGGTTAGGGGTTTGGGACTATGGTAAGTGGGATTAGGGTTAGGGTTAGGGGTTTGGGACTATGGTAAGTGGGATTAGGGTTAGGGTTAGGGGTTTGGGACTATGGGGGGTGGGATTAGGGTTAGGGGTTTGGGACTATGGTAAGTGGGATTAGGGTTAGGGTTAGGGGTTTGGAACTATGGGGGGTGGGATTAGGTTTAGGGTTAGGGGTTTGGGACTATGGTAAGTGGGGTTAGGGTTAGGGGTTTGGGACTATGGTAAGTGGGATTAGGGTTAGGGTTAGGGGTTTGGGACTACGGGGGGTGGGATTAGGGTTAGGGGTTTGGGACTATGGTAAGTGGGATTAGGGTTAGGGTTAGGGGTTTGGGACTATGGTAAGTGGGATTATGGTTAGGATTAGGGGTTTGGGACTATGGGGGGTGGGATTAGGGTTAGGGGTTTGGGACTATGGGGGGTGGGATTAGGGTTAGGGTTAGGGGTTTGGGACTATGGTAAGTGGGATTAGGGTTAGGGGTTTGGGACTATGGTAAGTGGGATTAGGGTTAGGGTTAGGGGTTTGGGACTACGGGGGGTGGGATTAGGGTTAGGGTTAGGGGTTTGGGACTATGGTAAGTGGGATTAGGGTTAGGGTTAGGGGTTTGGGACTACGGGGGGTGGGATTAGGGTTAGGGTTAGGGGTTTGGGACTATGGTAAGTGGGATTAGGGTTAGGGTTAGGGGTTTGGGACTATGGTAAGTGGGATTATGGTTAGGATTAGGGGTTTGGGACTACGGGGGGTGGGATTAGGGTTAGGGGTTTGGGACTATGGGGGGTGGGATTAGGGTTAGGGTTAGCGGTTTGGGACTATGGTAAGTGGGATTAGGGTTAGGGTTAGAGGTTTGGGACTATGGTAAGTGGGATTAGGGTTAGGGTTAGGGGTTTGGGACTACGGGGGGTGGGATTAGGGTTAGGGTTAGGGGTTTGGGACTATGGTAAATGGGATTAGGGTTAGGGGTTTGGGACTATGGTAAGTGGGATTAGGGTTAGGGTTAGGGGTTTGGGACTATAGTAAGTGGGATTAGGGTTAGGGTTAGGGGTTTGGGACTATGGTAAGTGGGATTAGGGTTAGGGTTAGGGGTTTGGGACTATGGTAAGTGGGATTAGGGTTAGTGTTAGGGGTTTGGGACTATGGGGGGTGGGATTATGGTTAGGATTAGGGGTTTGGGACTACGGGGGGTGGGGTTAGGGTTAGGGGTTTGGGACTATGGGGGGTGGGATTAGGGTTAGGGTTAGGGGTTTGGGACTATGGTAAGTGGGATTAGGGTTAGGGTTAGGGGTTTGGGACTATGGTAAGTGGGATTAGGGTTAGGGTTAGGGGTTTGGGACTATGGTAAGTGGGATTAGGGTTAGGGTTAGGGGTTTGGGACTATGGTAAGTGGGATTAGGGTTAGTGTTAGGGGTTTGGGACTATGGGGGGTGGGATTATGGTTAGGATTAGGGGTTTGGGACTACGGGGGGTGGGATTAGGGTTAGGGTTAGGGGTTTGGGACTATGGTAAGTGGGATTAGGGTTAGGGTTAGGGGTTTGGGACTATGATAAGTGGGATTAGGGTTAGGGTTAGGGGTTTGGGACTACGGGGGGTGGGATTAGGGTTAGGGTTAGGGGTTTGGGACTATGGTAAGTGGGATTAGGGTTAGGGTTAGGGGTTTGGGACTATGGGGGGTGGGATTAGGGTTAGGGTTAGGGGTTTGGGACTATGGTAAGTGGGATTAGGGTTAGGATTAGGGGTTTGGGACTACGGGGGGTGGGATTAGGGTTAGGGTTAGGGGTTTGGGACTATAGAGGGTGGGTTTCTGGGTATGGTATATTGTGACTATATTTAAGTTGTGATGCTCATCCTGGTATAATTGCGGAATTTATCAGGGTGCACCCTGAGGTCCTGATACAGCAGCACGAATTGTCCTCTTTCATCATGCATTTGATGTATAGGGTGAACCCAAAAACGACGTTGTGGTCTCTTTTTCAGGATTTCTTCCCAAAAGAGTAGCACAAACATCAACAGCAGCTCATAATACTCCATCTTCGTCCTGTTTAACCAGGAAGTACACAGGATGTGATGTCAGGGGGTGTGGTTGTTATATAACGCCGACGCTTTATAAACGCTTTAAAAACGCTATAAAAACGCATGCGCGTTGGCGCTATTTTTAGCGCTAACGCTGTAAAAACGCGGCAAAAACGCGTAAATAGCGCTATATATTTTTAGGGCGTTTTTCTAACGCCCCAGTGTGCAAGGGCTCTTAATGAAAAAAGACCAACATTTTGTAAAAAAATTAATTGCTCTTCATTTCTATTATAAAATTTTGCAAATAAGTAATTTTTCTTCATAAATTTGGGCCAAAATTTATACTGCTACATATCTTCGGTAAAAAATAACCCAAATTAGTGGATAATATTTAGTCTGTGTGAAAGTTATCGAGTCTACAAGCTATGGTACCAATCACTGAAAATTGATCTGATCACACCTGATGTACTGAGGCCTTTCTCATTTCTTGAGACCCTAACAAGCCAGGAAACTACAAATACCCACAAAATGACCCTTTTTTGGAAAGTAGACATTCCAAGGAATTTTGTAAGAGGCATAGTTAGTTTTTTGAAGTTGTCATTTTTTCCCACAATTCTTTGCAAAATGAAGATTTTTTTTATTTTTATTTTTTTTTCACACCAAATTGTTATTTCTCTCACATGGCATGTACATTCCACAAATGGCACCCCAAAATATATTCTGCTACTCCTCCTGAGTATGGCGATACCACATATGTGAGACTTTTACACAGCCTGGCCACATACAGAGGCCCAACATTGAAGTAGCACATTTAGGCGTTCTAAGAGCATAAATTACATATCTAATCTCTCAACCACATATTACACTTTTGAAGGCCCTGGAGCACCAGGACAATAGAAACGCCCACAAAGTGACCCCATTTTGGAAAGCAAACACCCCAACGTATAATCTATGAGGCATAATGAGTCTTTTGAACAGTTCATTTTTTTCCAGACGTTTTTGGAAAATGTGGAAAAAAAATGAAAACACATTTTTTTACACAAAGTTGTCAATTTCTAAGATATTTCCAACACATAGCATTTACAAAAAAATGACACCTCAAAATATATTCTTCTACTCCTCCTGAGTATGGTAATACCACATGTGTGAGATTTTTATACAGCCTGGCCACATAAAGAGGCCCAACATTGAAGTAGCACATTCAGGCATTCTAGGAGCATAAATTACACATCTAATTTCCTTTCAATCTATCACATTTTTGAAGGCCCTTCCTATTTCTAACACATAGCATGAACATAGCAAGAATTACACCATAAAATACATTCTGCTGAGCAAAGGGTAAACAAAAGATTAACTGTGGTTTTAGTAGTCGTCCACAGGAGGAGAGCCCTGATCCAGGCAGCAGGCAGGGACGTGGTCAGCGACAGTGAATGGAATTTTCCAGGCAGCAGGCAGGAATACTGTCCATATACAGTCCAGGGTCAGTGCAAAAAGAGACATTGCCAGCAGTGCCAAAATATTGGTCCCACCTCTCCAGAGCCACGCTACAACGTCGCGCCATGCTGAAACCTGTGCTGGAGGTGGCAAGAAGACAAGGATATACATACAGGTGGGGCTACCCGCTAGCGGTCTCCTTTTGGTCGGAACGGGCATCTTTCACGCTGCGCTCTCCAGCAGATCTCCCAGCCCTCTTTGCCTTCATGGAGGCAGAGCCGATCCCGGTACCGAACTGGCTGCAAAAAATTCCTCGATCTACCGGCCGACCTGGCCCGGCTTTGGGAAGATCTGACCCACCTGCACGCACCCAACGTTCTAGGGGTCGCTCACGCATTAGGCCTGGAAACAACAACCGTGAGTCTTAACAGTAAAGGGGGAGAACAAAACGTTGCACCTTTTAGTTTCCCTTTTTATTATTTAGTTTTAAGTTTCGTTTTCTTTCCTTGCCCTGGCGAACACTTGCATTGTCCCAAAGTCAGCCCTAAATGAGTGACACTGCACAACCCAACCCTTTCGACCTGTATGGGATGTGGCCCCTCCCCCTTTGCCCTACAGCGGATGTATGCTTGAGCCTTCATCTTGCCAGCAATTCACAGTGATTCGCCGCCCTCCACTATGTCTGGATCTGGCGATATTAACATACCGTGGAGAATACATGGGGCGGTGAGGATCAGAAGTGAATCTGTGTCTATCCTCCCCCCTAGTGACCCACCCCCTCCCCCCGTCTGAACGAGAATACATTTGTCCGAGAGGAGAGGGAGGCCTTGTTACATCTAGCGCTCCAAGCCACGAGCATCAACCCCAGGAGACTCTCAACGTAGATGCATGAGGCTGTCAGGGAACGAGATACATGACCAGTTGCTGACTGCCACAATCGGGACAACAGAGATCCTGGCCGGGGCCGTGCGTGAGTGACACTCTCCTAACTTGTTATCCAGTTCACGCACAGGACGTCCTCGGAGGACGGTGTGGATTATTAGTTGGACATGTAGGGGGGGAGGAGGGGGGGAAGGGAAGTGCTGAAGTGATGGATGACAATCTGGTTATTAATCGGGATGTGTTTATGCTGCGGGGAGGGGGGGAGCTGGGGGGGTCATTGCAATGTAGTAATGTGGGGCGGTGGGGGTCTTGTGGGTGGTGGCGGGGAGCCTATCTAGGCGATGGATGGTAGAGCAGCATTACGCCTACTCCATGGGTGGTCCTCCCGGACATCGCCACTGGGGCCCTCATGTACGGCCCCTAGGCAAAGAGGTCTCATGACACACCCCTAGACATGCTAATCTTGGACGGGTAGGGAAAGGTGTTACTATTGACTTCAAGAAGGGCAAACAGAATAAGTGGATGTAATATGCCAGAATATATGGTTGAAATATTTACTGTAAATGTTCCTATGTTGATGTTATCGTTCACGCTAGTCATTAGCGAGGGTTACTAAATACCGGTGCTCACTTGATATCCACATATTAACCCGGTACATACAAGCATTATATGTTTGTTCACATACTCATACGTAATTATTGGTCTGTGGAGGGGTTGGGGGAGGGCAGGGACCTCCACTCTTGGCTTCTGCTGAACTCACCTCCACATAGGCATACGCCTTCACCTGGGTCTCCCTAGTAGGCGTTGAAGCAATTATTTGCTAAAACTCTTATGCCCCGTACACACGGTCGGATTTTCCGACGGAAAATGTGTGATAGGACCTTGTTGTCGGAAATTCTGACCATGTGTAGGCTCCATCACACATTTTCCATCGGATTTTCCGACCCACAAAGTTTGAGAGCAGGATATAAAATTTTCCGACAACAAAATCCGTTGTCGGAAATTCCGATCGTGTGTACACAAATCCAACGGACAAAGTGCCACGCATGCTCAGAATAAATAAAGGGATGAAAGCTATTGGCCACTGCCCCGTTTATAGTCCAGACGTACGTGTTTTACGTCACCGCGTTTAGAACGATCGGATTTTCCGACAACTTTGTGTGACCGTGTGTACGCAAGACAAGTTTGAGCCAACATCCGTCGGAAAAAATCCTAGGATTTTGTTGTCGGAATGTCCGAACAAAGTCCGACCGTGTGTACGGGGCATTAGCCTTAACTCTCGTTGGCTAGTGCTGACTGGGGGTGATACCCTCAAGGCACCCCAAACTACTATCTTTTTCTACTCCTCTAACTAATTTTTCTTGCTCTATTTCACTCTCTCCCACCCTACTTTCCTCCTTTCCCCCCCTACCCGCCCCCGAGCATGGAGGTACTAAATGTGATTACTCTTAATGTAAAAGGGCCAAACGTTCCTGAGAAGAGGCGTATGCTTCTAAATGACATGAAGCGAATGCAAGCAGACATTGTGCTGCTACAGGAGACACACTTTAAAGAAAATAAACTCCCGATACTTAAAAACAGATACTACCCAACAGTATACCACTCCACTCACTTAGCAGCTAAATCCAGGGGAGTCTCTGTTCAGATTTCAGCAAAAGTCCCATGGACCTTGACAGACATGAGGGCGGACACGATGGGGAGGTTCTTATTTTTAAAGGGCCTCATAGGTGGGGCTAAAGTGACCATCGCCAACTTCTATGTCCCAAATGTACACCAGGACTCTTTTGTGAAAAAACATTTAACCCTACTCTAAAACTTTACGAAGGGTCAACTCATTATTGGAGGTGACTTTAACATCCCCCTACTGCCCGCGGAAGACACCTCCACAGGGTCCTCATCGATCTCCAGAGGTATACACAAGGGGGTACATTCTGCACTCCATGCATCACAACTTGTAGACGTTTGGCGCCTCTCCCACCCGGGTGAGAAGGATTATACCTTCTTCTCCCGTCCCCATCAAGCATATTCACGCATTGATCTTTTTCTAATCCCTCAGAACCAATTGCATGCTGTCAAAGGTTCGGCAATTGGGTCTATCACCTGATAAGACCACGCGCCGGTCTCAATGCAATATGCCCTAGCTGACTACTTTAGGGGACAAAGGAACCCCTGGAGACTTAATGAAAGTCAGTTACAAGACTCAGACGTAGTCGCGGACGTGACTAAAGAAATTACACAGTACTTTGACACTAACACTTCAACGGAAGAAGACGGGGGTTTGATCTGGGAAGCACACAAGGCGGTGATGCGCGGGGTGCTTATAAATCATGGCGCACGGTTGAAGAGACAAAGGACTGCACAATTAACAACACTACTAGCTAAGCTACGGAGCTTGGAAAAGGTCCACAAACAGACACCGACCAGAGCACAGGGAAGTGAACTAGACACGATACGCACACAGATAACAGACCTCCTACACTATAAAGCAAAAGCGGCACTCCAAATTTCCCGAAGGAGGATATACGAATCGGGCAATAAGTGTGGTAGATTACTTGCACAATCGCTGAAAGCGCAAAAAACGGCATCATATATACCACACGTCTACAATACTACGGGACAGAAGAAGACTTTACCCCAGCAGATTACACATGAGTTTATGTCTTACTACAAGACATTATACAACCTACAAATGACAACACCTCCCACCGAGCATATAACGGACTATATAACAAATTCCCAAATGCCAACACTACCGACCACGACGAGAGACCTTCTTGATGAACCTATAACGCTATCAGAAATACATTTGGCGATAAAAAATGCTAAAAAAGGAAAATCTCCAGGACCGGACGGACTGACTATTCAATATTATAAAACCCTACTCCCGTCACTAGGACAACTTTTACTTAAACTTTTCAATGACTTAGGAAAAGGTAGGAAGTTTCACCATGACACACTACAAGCCCAAATAGCAGTGATACCTAAAGAAGATAAAGACCCGACGCAATGCGGGAGCTACCGTCCAATATCTCTCTTGAACACAGACCTAAAACTATTTACTAAAATATTAGCCACCAGAATACAACAACAGATACCTAGTCTGATACACCTCGACCAAGTAGGTTTTGTCCCATCTAGGGAAGCAAGGGACAACACTACCAAAGTCCTGAATCTACTCTATAAAGCCACCAGAACTAATACACTGACAGTCTTCCTTAGTACAGATGCCGAGAAGGCGTTTGACCGGGTTAACTGGTCGTTCATGTTTGCCACACTAAGACATATAGGCCTAGGAAGTAATATGCTAAACTGGATCTCAGCGATTTATACCGAACCGTCAGCAAGAGTCAGGGTTAATGGGGTAACATCAAATGCCTTCACAATAACGAACGGTACGCGCCAGGTTTTCCCACTCTCACCCCTACTCTTTGCGCTCTCATTAGAACCCTTCCTGGGTCACGTCAGACTGAACCCGTACATAACCAGAGTATATATTAACCAATCTCAACACAAAGTCTCCGCTTATGCGGACGACTTGATGTTTTCACTATCAAACCCGGTAATCTCACTCCCGAACCTATTGAAAGAATTTACCATTTATGGCACCCTCTCCAACCTGAAAATCAACTTAGCGAAATTGGAAGCGATGGGGATAGGGATTCCACCTGTACAACTTGCAAATTTCCAATCTAGTTTCAAGCTGAAATGGACGAATAAAGACCTAAAATATTTAGGTACATATATCCCTACAACATTTTCCAAATTATATGAACTCAACTTCCCCCCATTATTAGCAAAAATCAAAACATTACTTTCTAACTGGTAAAATGGTCTACATTCTTGGCTGGGCCGATGCAATATTTTGAAAATGTCCATATTGCCAAAAATTTTATATCTCATGCAGGCCCTTCCTATACATATTCCCTCCATCTTTTTTAAACAGGTACAATCAGCCTTTACAGATTTTGTTTGGGCAAAGAGGAGACCCAGGCTCTCTAACAAATTACTTGTTCTCCCCAAAAAATTAGGGGGTCTTGCACTTCCGAACATTCGTGCTTATTTTCATGCGGTACACTTAGGAAGGCTCATTGACTGGTGCCGTCACCAAGAGACCAAGATATGGATCCATATAGAACAATCCCACACCACTATTCCACTGGGGGGCACTCCATGGTGTTATCAGGACATACCAGTAGACCTTAAACGACACCCGCTGATCGGCAATACGGCACAAATTTGTTCACAACTAATTCACCAGAAAACCCTCACACCCCAAAATTCACCTGTTTACCCTGTAATAGGCAACCCTTTGTTCAAACCGGGATTGGAAGACGGGGAACTAGGCGAGGCAGGGCTACACTTAGCATCCCACTATAGCACTGGAGGACGCTGGAGAACACATAGAGAACTTTCTGACCCCAGTGGCCTATTCCAACTAGACTTTATGTGAACACTCCAGCTGCGGCATTTCCTCAACTCTATTCCACCCCCACCCGAGGAGAACAACCGAATCCCCACAACTCTGGAGGCACTCCTCACAGAGGAGGGTGCTTTACCTCACACATTATCATTGGCCTACAATCTCATAAATACCCCCCACACAGACTTTGTACCCCCAGGACTGTTGAAATGGGAAGTAGAAGTAGACTGTAGGTTTGACACCACAAAGAGGCAACGTATTCTTGGATTCACGCACAAGTCTTCGATTTGCGCCAAGATCCAAGAAACAAACTACAAAATACTCTCCCGATGGTACAGAACCCCAGCATTACTACACAAATTTTTCCCTGCAACGTCGGACAAGTGCTGGAGGTGTCAGAGGGAAAAAGGAACTCTCTTGCACATTTTCTGGACTTGCTCCAAATTAGCTCACTTCTGGAAAGTGGTACGAGAAACAGTACAAATTTTTACTGACAGGACAATAACCCTGCACTCTTTTTATTGCACGCCACAGACACTCCCGATAAAATCTACAAGAAATCGGTGATACAACACCTATTGGATGCAGCTAAAGCCTGCATCTCGCTCTGTTGGAAATCTCCCATCCCGCCGACTATTGACATGTGGTTAGGGAAAGTGGAGGAAATAAGAAAAATGGAAGACCTTATTCTGACAGCACAACATAGAGAAGAAACGTTCTCTAAAACTTGGCAATTGTGGACCATGTTTATATACTCATCTGAAGGCCAAGCACTGAGAAGGACTGATGATGCCCCATGACCGCAAAACTCACAACACACTACTGAAACTCCCCAGCTGAAATGTCAGCCCCAGAAAAACTTAGAACATGAGAAGCCCCATGCCTGCGGGGGGAGGGTTTGAACCCCTTTTAACCCCCTCCACCCCCAATCTTATATCTCTACCCCATCTCTTTCCCTCCCCTCTTTCTCTTTCTTGCTATTTTCTTACTCTTTCCTATATGTTTCCACTTAATTCTTATTTTAAAGAAAAGAGAACCGAACCAGTGGACAGTAATACTCTATAAAACCAACTGAGTAACAAAGAGTGCATATCCTTAATAGCAGCGGTCTCTAACTTGTTATATAAGGTATTGATGGAAGGATTAATGGAGATGTGAAACCGCAATACGCAATGTATGTTTGTTTCTTTTATATCACTCTGTACCGATATGTGATAAATGTGGTTTTGTGTAACTTGTTGGTCCATTGGGACCGGGTTCTACATATAAATAAACAATTAAAAAAAAAATATTGGTCCCGGTAGTAAGCAGGAACATGGTCCAAGTAGCAGGCCAGGAAAGAATAGGGACAGGGGTAGAGGCTCCTCCCACCCAAATCTCTTTGAGGTCTCCGAGTCCCCAGACCCTAATCTGGGAATGAGAAAACTAAAAAATTAGTTTTCTTTCTTTAGAAAAACATTTCTGAAGCCCCTCACATATGTGAGACCCCTGTGTTCCCACTAGCATAGCAGGGTTAATGATCAGTCCAAGAGGCAGGCAAAAAACGTGGTCAAACAGTCCAGGGTCAGTTCCAGAGCAGGCAGAAGTAGGTACAGTTTGGTGTTTGGCAGAAGCTTGGTCGTATAACCTGGCCAGGGTCAGTTCCAGAGAAGGCAAAGGTATGTTTAGCGTTAGGCAGAAGCTTGGTCATATAACAGGCCAGGGTCGGTTCCAGAGAAGGCAGAGGTATGTACAGTTCAGTGCAGTGGCATAAGGGGTGTGGAAGAAAATGACAGGAAATGAGAATTACGTTTACTATAGTTCCCTAATAATGTAGAGAAGTATGGTAACGGCGGAAACCTTCACCTATACAGAGGCCTGGTTGGGAAGGACATTGGGGACAATAATACGTGGTGTCTTTTCTAACTCCACCTCTGGAGCATTTCTTCTGATGTCTGTGGCCTGTTTCACGGGGAGGATTTTCTCAGGAAAGTGGTGTTCATGGAGTCTGCTCACTGAATCAGAGCGAATAATTTGTGGTGGGCTTTCAGGGTACAAAAGAGTGGAGATTACTTGTTCCTGGATAGGAGATGCAGATAGGATTCGGGGGTCTCAGTAGATTTTTGGTAAATAACATAAGTGTTCTACATGGCCAAACTAAAAAAAATAAATGGACACTTTTTCAATCATCTGATCATTGAAGTCCACTCCCCTATAAACAAATTATAGTCATAGATACAAGCTGGTTTCTGGATTGGGCTGTTTCTTCTGGAGACTTCCACGTAGGTGTCATTATGGATTGTTGTGAACATGTGGACTTTTCGTCTGTTCCTCCACTTGACAGCCAATAGCTCCTGGTTCCGCAAAGACGCCGTCTCCCCTCGTCGTAGCCTTTCATTGATGAGTTTTTTCGGGAAGCCCTTTCTATTGGCTCTTACTGTACCACATTCTGGGGGGTCCCTCCTGTGAAGATTGCAGAAGAGGGGCAAGCTTGTATAAAAATTATCCACAGAAAGATGGTATTCCTTTCCAAGGAGTGGATAGACAAGCTCCCAGACAACTTTGACGCTGGCTCCAATATACTCTGGACATGCAGGGGGATGCAGTTGGGAGTCCTTCCCTTCATTCACCCAGAAGGTGTAAATTTACCCCGTGGCTCGGTCACAAAGGTTGTACATTTTAACCCCATATCTGGCCTTTTGCTGGGGATAAACTGTTTGATGACCAGCCTGCCTGAGAATTTTACAAGGGACTTATCAACGGAGATATTCTGTTCGGGGGTATATAACTGGGGAAATTTTCCAGAGAAATAATTTAGGAGTCGCCGAATTTTAAATAATTTGTTAAAAGCTGGGTCATTTCGTGGAGGGCACTGGGTGTTGTCATTATAGTGGAGGAACCGCAAAATCATAAGGTATCTTGATCTTGGCACAATCGATGAGAAGAGTGGCAAGTGGTGGATGGGGTTGGTAGACCAATAGGAGTACAATTCGTTTTTTTTGTGGGTCCCATATTAAAATTAGGCCTAAGAAAATTTTGAATTCCTCTACGGTAAGTTCTCTCCACTCAAAGGGACGGGCGTAACTAGAACCAGGGTTGCTTACTATGTACTGCTGTGCATAGAGGTTGCACTGGGCCACAATGGACGATAGTAAGTCTTCGGTGAAAATCAAATGAAAAAATCAAGCATGACAAAATCATCAGTGTTCACCTGGACACCTGGCTGGGTGGTAAAAGGGGGGATATTTGCTGTTCCGGAATTAGGGGGAAGTCTCAGGGGGTTTTGAAGGGCATAGGAAAGGCTGGCATGGCCCCTATCCCTTTGGGGCTGAGATGAAACCCTACTGGTGCCTGGCCTTTGTTGCAGTGGCATAGCGCTTGAGGTGGACGGCACTGCTCTCGAGGTGGACGGCACTGCTCTCGAGGTGGACGGCACTGCTCTCGAGGTGGACGGCACTGTGCTCGAGGTGGATGGCCCTGCGCTGCTGGTAGTAGGCTGCTGCTCCACGCCAGAATGCCTTCTTTTCAGGGGCACACCTTCCTCTTCGGATTCTGTATCAGACCCACTGCTTGTCACGGGTTCATAGGCCGAATCCGAATCGGACTGAGACTCAGAGAGCTCTCCGCTGCTCTCATCGGTCATGCTTAGATGCTGGTAGGCCTCCTCGCTAGTAAAATATTTTTTTGCCATACTGGTGAGGCTGCACTGCAGAGTACTGATGTGCACTTTTGGGCACTGTAGTGGCACTAATGAGTTGCACTGATGGCACGGTAGTGGCACAGATGGGCACTGATTGTACTGTAGTGGCAATAATTGTACTGTAGTGACACTGATGGTACAGATGAGCACTGTGGTGGCACTGGTGGGCACAGGCGGCACTGGTGGGCACAGGCGGCACTGATGGGCACAGGTGGCACTGGTGTGCACTGGTGTGGCTCTGGTTGCACTGGTGTGGCTCTGGTAGCACAGAAATGGCACTGGTGGGCACAGGTGGCACTGATGTGGCACTGTAGTGGCGCAGATGAGCACTGATGGGCACAGGTGGCACTGGTGTGGCTCTGGATGCACCGGTGTGGCTCTGGTGGAACAGAGGTGGCACAGGTGGTACAGATGGCACAGATGTGGCACAGATGGCACTGTTGGGAACTGCTGGGCACTGCTATATATGAAAAAACTCAGTTGGGCACACGATAGCTCTCTTTTCCGCTCACGCTGCATCGGTGCGAGGAGAGGAGAGCGATGAACTCCTGATGTCCCTGCTTTCCCTGCATTGTTTACATTTGTGATCGCTCTGTCATTGGACGGAGTGATCACGTGGTAAAAGGCCACTGTCATTGTTGTGCCAGCTCCCGTAAACCCAGGCGAGTATGGATGTTCCTGTGTGCATGCCTCAGGGGGCGCGCAGGAGCTGTTTTCTAGGAGGACGTCAATGTACGCCCTCCCAGAGTTATCGAACCTCCATGTAGCCGTCATTCGGCTATGGGCCGGTTGTTAAGTGGTTAAGAAGAGGTGAGCTCCCTCCAGGCAAACCTGCCCCTAACTTATCCACTGCATAGTTGCCAACAGTCCCGAATTTCCTGGGACATTCCAGGTATTTAGACCCTTGTCCCGCTCTTACTGTGTCCCAGGAAATTTCACGGGAAATTGGCATTTTCCCGCTAGAGGTTTGGGGCCAGCACTAGTGAATTGTCTCCTCCGCCATTTTACAGAAGCCCAGCTCTTGTGAGGAAGAAACAAGAGGCGGAGCCCGGTTGGCTGCTCCATTTCTATTGGCAGCTTATTTTATTGCCACCCGGGCTCCGCCTTTTTCTTCCCTTCGGACTCCACAAGAGCTGGTCTTCTGTAAATGGCATGGAAACAGAATCACCGATATAGAGCAGCATAGACTAGCTGCATCTGTGGTGACAAAGTGCGCTGTATCTTGGTGACAAACTGTATCTGTGGTGATTAGTGCGCTGTATCTGTGGTGACAATCTGTATCTGTGGTGACAAGCTGCATCTGTTGTGACAAGTGCACTGCAGATCTGCGGTGACAATTGACAAGATGCATCTGTGGTGACAAGTGACAAGCTGTATCTGTGGTGACAAGTGACGAGCCGTATCTGTGATGGCAAGTGCACTGTATCTGTGGTGACAAGCTGTATCTGTAGTGACAAGTGACAAGCTGCATCTGTGGTGACAAGCTGTATCTGTGGTGACAAGTGACAAGCTGTATCCGTGGTGACAAGCTGCATCTGTGGTGACAGGCTGTATCTGTGGTGATAGGCTGTATCTGTGGTGACACGCTGTTTCTGTGGTGACACGTGACAAGCTGCATCAGTGGTGACAAGTGAGCCAAGCTGCATCTGGTGGCAGGCGACGTGGCAAGTGACACACTCAGGGCTCTTACTGATTCTGCATTATGGTGAGTTGAACTATTTAATTTTATATTACAATGTAATCTAAGAAATAACGCATTTCAATCATCCTGACACCATAACAACCACCAGGTGTTTGGAGTATCTTATCTGCTTTATCTAACTTCTTTCTTTCCTTCCTTCTCTCTCCTTCTTCCCTCACTATCTTTTTCTGTTTCTTTCTTTCTCCCTCCATCCCTCTCTTCCTTCTCCCCCCATTCCTCTTTCATCTCAGACTCTAACCATACCTTCTTTAAGCTATATTTCGTTTAAACCACGCCCCTTTTTTTGCACCATGGCGAGCTACGCGCACCGCATTTTTCCACCCCCAGCTACACCATGCCTACAAATGAATGCCCCACCCCCTAATTATAATAACTCCGCCTACAGACAAAAAAGTGTCCTTATACATTTTTTGAGAATGTTGGCAACTATGCCCCTGCTATATATGCTCCAGTTTGAAGACTATCAAAAAGATAGAGTTAGGACCGCAGTACATAGAGCAGCCTTGACATAGGCACTATGGTTTTCACATATATTTGCTAATGAGTGCTAAAACCTCTGTTTTAACATGAATTGTTAGGGAGAATTTGTTTTTTGCAGGCTAGCAGGTAATTGTGCTGGGAAATTTTTGTCTGTTTGTGTTGTGCGTTGCTCTTCCATGTGCACCTTACTGCAAAGGCTAGTTATAAATTGGCATGGTTGCCATCTTTTTGTAAAGCTTGTTCTACAAATGAAGTTCCCACTGTCCCTTGTCATAGTGGAGACAAACTCCTCAAGCAGACCTCGATTGCCACCTGACATTTCTTATGCCGCGTACACACGAGCGGACTTTACGGCGGACTTTGCCCGGCGGACTGGATTTCGACGGACAATTCGATGTGTGTGGGCTCCAGCGGACTTTGTTTTCTCAAAAGTTGGACGGACTTAGATTTGAAACTTGTTTCAAATTTATCCGTTGAAATCGAGTCCGGTCGAAAAGTCCGCCGTCTGTATGCTAGTTCGACGGACAAAAAAGCCACGCTAGGGCAGCTATTGGCTACTGGCTATGAACTTCCTTGTTTTAGTCCGGTCGTACGTCATCACGTACGAATTGGACGGACTTTGGTGGATTGTGTGTAGGCAAGTCCGTTCATTCAGAAAGTCCGTCGGAAAGTACGTCGAAAAGTCCGCCGGGCAAAGTCCGCCGTAAAGTCCGCTCGTGTGTACGCGGCAATAGAGATCCATGAGGCCTTTATGTGTTAAAGAGAAACGTAATACCCCTCTATTTTTTCTCCTTCTTTTACTGGGTTATCTTTAAAAAACATACTTTGGCTATTAAATCTAGGGAATTTCTGCACGGATCTGTTGCCACTAGATCCTCAGTGCCCATCAGTGCAGCCTCATCTGCGTACATCAATGAAGGAGAAAAATTACTTATTTACAAAATTTTCGGACAGAAACTAAGAAAAACTTTTTTTTTTTCCACAATTTCCTGTCTTTTTTTGTTTTTTTTTTGTTTTTTTAGCAAATAATAAAAAAAAAGTGGTGATTAAATACCACCAAAAGAAAGCTCTATTTGTGTGAAAAAATTGCAAAAATGTAATTTGGGTACAGTGTTGCATGACTGCACAATTGTCATTCAAAGTGTGACAGCGCTAAAAGCTAAAAATTGGCCTGGGCAGGAAGGGGTAAAAGTACCTAGTATTGAAGCGGTTAAACTTCTACTTTCTTCCTAAAAACTGAACTGACTTTTTCTCCTAACAAACTTTAACGCAGCTTAATAATATACTATTTTTTTACATACAGGGAAACCAAAATGGTTTTGAGTCAATTTTATACATTTTTGGAACTCGGTCCAGGTTTCTACAGGATATTATCTTTCAGGCCTAAACTAGGTCCCAGGAGTCCCTTTGCCACTCTTAGCATAATGTGTCAGTAGCTAGAATGGCAGCTAAGGTGTGTGCATACAGTATGTGTGTAGTTACCCGATCCTGTGGGTCACAGAAGTCATGTTGTCTTAGGGATACTGACCAGTCAGGCTTGCAGCATGCCAGAGGGATTATGTCTTTATTACTTAAAGCGGTAGTAAACCTCCCAAAAAAAAGCAAAAACAAAACAAAACAAAAACGAATAAGGTCTTCTGCCTATTTATTCCATAATGTGCTAGTATGCACCTCATATTAGCACATTTTGACACATTTACCTGCACACGAGCCCTCCAGCGCTTCCATCTTTATCTGGTCTTTTGAGTTTGTGGGCTCCGGCCGTTTGATTAACACGACGCTTGGCATTCAATTGTATACTGTGTGCCCTGAATGCAGAGCATCACTGCGCATGCACAGCTGACTGTCATCGGCTATTACCGATGTGAATATCTCCTAAACGGTGCACGCTTAGGAGATATTCATTGTACCTATAGTTAAGCCTGATTGCAAGCTTACCGTCAGGGCCGGACTGGCCTGCCGGGATACCGGGAGATTTCCCGGTAGGCCGCCTGAGTTGCTGTGGCTGCAGTGCTCCCCTCCTGCTCCTGTGTGTCACGGAGCTGGCTGTGTCTGTGTTCGGCGGCCGCGCTGTAACATGGTCCCGCCCCCCTAGACTGGCTCGTGTGATAGTGGATAGAATCAGTGTTCCGCCTATCACACGAGCCGGTCTAGGGGGGCGGGACCATGTTACAGCGCGGCCGCCGAACACAGACCCAGCCAGCTCCGTGTCACACAGGAGCAGGAGAGAGGGACGGAGCAGGAGAGAGGGATACTGTAGATGCCCGCCCGTACAGTCCGCCCTGTGTGCCTCAGCCTGTATAGGAGGATCGGCGGGGGGAGAGGAGGGGGGCCGCATATAGAGGAAATGAGCTTTCTATATTCCTCCATGCAGCCGCTGAATACTTGCAGGAGGGAGAGGAGGAGAATCAAGTATTCAGCGGCTGCATGGAGGAATATAGAAAGCTAATTTCCTCTATATGCGCCCCCCAACCGATCCTCCTATCCAACTTCTTTTACTGGCCCCCCCAGTTCCTCTTGTGCTCCCCCCCATGCTCTCCTCCCCTCACCACACTCTCCAGCCCCCCCCCCCCACAGTTCTCTCCACCCCTGTTTTTTCTGCCCCCCCTGCTCTCCAGCTCTCCCCATCCTACTCTAGCCACCATCCCAGTGCTCTTCACTCCCCCAGTGCTCTCCACCCATGTTCTTTCTCCCCCCCCCAGTGCTCTCCAGCTCTCCCCATCACTCTCCAGCCCCCACCCCAGTGCTCTCCGCCCCCACAGTGCTCTCCAGCCCCCCATTCTCCGCACCCCTGTTTTCGGTCCCCCCGGTGCTCTCAAGCTCCACCCATCGCTCTCCAGCCCCCCCGTGCTCTTTGCCCCCCGTGCTCTCCACCCCTGTTTTTTTTTGGCTCCCCCTCCAGTGCTCTCAAGCTTCCCCCCCAGCACTCTCCGCTCCCCACCCCTGTACTCTCCACTCCCCCGCCAGTGCTCTCCAGTCCCCCGTGATTTCCACCCCTGTTCTTTCTGGCCCCCACTGGTGCTTTCAAGCTCCCCCCATTGCTCTCCACTCCCCCCTGCTCTTTGTACCCCCCAGTGCTCTCCACCCCTGTTTTTCTGCCCCTCCCCCAGTGCTCTTCGCCACCCCACACTCTTAGCCCCCCCGTGCTCTTTGCCCCCCGTGCTCTCCACCCCTGTTTTTTTTGGCTCCCCCTCCAGTGCTCTCAAACTTCCCCCCCAGCACTCTCCGCTCCCCACCCCTGTACTTTCCACTCCCCCCTGCATTTTTCCCCCACCCATGTGCTCTCCAACCCCCGCCAGTGCTCTCCAGTCCCCCGTGCTTTCCACCCCTGTTCTTTCTGGCCCCCACTGGTGCTTTCAAGCTCCCCCCATTGCTCTCCACTCCCCCCTGCTCTTTGTACCCCCCCAGTGCTCTCCACCCCTGTTTTTCTGCCCCTCCCCCAGTACTCTTCGCCACCCCACACTCTTAGCCCCCACAGTGCTCTCCACCTCTGTTCTTTTTGGACCCCCAGTGCTCTCAAGTCCCCCCCCCAGCGCTCTCTGCTCCCCATCCCTGTGATTTTCACTCCCCCCTGCTCTTTGCCCCCACCCATGTGCTCTCCAACTCCGCCAGTACTCTCTGCTCCCCCTTCTTTCCAGCTCCCACCCAGTGCTCTCCACTTCCCCAGGACCAGAGGACAGGCTGACTGGGGCTGGAAAATGAGGATGGCTGAAGGTGCAGGTGGCCAGGGACCACTCCATCTCACAGCAAACAGATCCTCTGGAAGGAGCACTGTCCCCATCCAAAATGAGAATAGACCCTGCCTGCTGTTGGCCATCATGGATATCCTGCTGGCATGCAAGGTACCGTACCGAGCATCAACAACACACCTTCCCACAGACAGGGACTGCTGACTGGGCCATGGGGCACAGGAGGGGCTGCAATGATGGGCACAGTGAAGCTGCATTCCTGGGCACAGTGAGACTGCATTCACAGGCACAGTGAGACTGCATTTGATGGGCACAGTGAGGCTGCATTGATGGGCACAGTGAGACTGCAATGGTGGGCACAGTGAGGCTGCAATGGTGGTCACAGTGAGGCCGCATTCATGGGCACAGTGAGACTGCATTCATGGGCAGAGTAAAGCTGCATTTCATGAGCACAGTGAGGCTGCATTTGATGAGCACAGTGAGGCTGCATTGATGGGCACAGTGAGGCTGCATTGATGGGCACAGTGAGGCTGCATTGATGGGCACAGTGAGGCTGCATTGATGGGCACAGTGAGGCTGCATTGATGGGCACAGTGAGGCTGCATTTGATTGGTACTGATGAGGCTGCATTTGATGGGCTCTGGTGAGGCTGCATTTGATGGGCACTGGTGAGGCTGAATTGAGCTCCTGAATCATGTCTGCAGTCTCTGACCATCTCCTGTATCATGTCTGCAGTCTCTGACCATCTCCTGTATCATGTCTGCAGTCTCTGACCATCTCCTGTATCATGTCTGCAGTCTCTGACCATCTCCTGTATCATGTCTGCAGTCTCTGACCATCTCCTGTATCATGTCTGCAGTCTCTGACCATCTCCTGTATCATGTCTGCAGTCTCTGACCATCTCCTGTATCATGTCTGCAGTCTCTGAGGGAGTCTGCAGAGGAGTCAAGAGTGGGAGCACCGCCGGGATGGGGGTCATGGGAGAAGTCAGACAAGTGTGGACTGTGGAGAGGAGACTATAGGATAAAACCAGAGCCACCGAGCTGGAGCCGACTGACTGAGCCCTACACGGTGCACCTGAGAGGAGGTCAGGGACAGCACCGCTAGGCCAGTCTGAAGGGGGGGTCACTGATGTAAGGGGGGAGTGAATACGATAATGTAAGGGGGCACCGATATAAAGCACAGCCTTATATCAGTAACCCACCCCCACTTACCTTAGTGTATTCTTTCTGCGGAAGGTGGTTTCCCCCCCCTCCCACGTTCTAAATTCCTGGGGTCCCCCTTGATGATTGATCACTTACCACTTTTAACTGGAATTTGCTTATATAAAGCCCTATGTGATTTCATATCTGTCTTATCTATATATAATACACTCTTCAAATGTGCATTTTATGGTTTTCCCTTTCATGAACAAGAAATCAATGACGCTATGCTGTTGCGGTGGTATAATAATGCTGTGGGGCTGGTATGAAATTTTTTCCAGGGCTGGATGTTATTCCCAGTCCGGCCCTGCTTACCGTAGGTACAAATTTATATATATATATATATATATATATATATATATATATATATATATATATATATATAAAAACTTTACTACCACTTTAGCTGCATATATCAAATCACAGTGCTCCCAGAATACAAAATGTCTATGGCTTATTTAAACAAGCATGGTGGAGCCAGACATGGCAAGGCGTTTTATTTGTAACTTATATGTCACACAGTGGCATACCATCAAATGTGTGCCTACTGTGCTCTGACACAGAATGCACCCAAGGAAGGGGAATTGGGGTTCCAGAAGGAGGTGGTGATGGGGGGGGCAGTCATTGTGCTGGGGGACACTGATATGGATGGGGGGTGATTCTGTTGGGGGACACTGACCTGGGGAGGGGTGAATGTGCTGGGGGACACTGACCTCTGGGAGGGGCGAATGTGCTGGGGGACATTTACCTAGGGAGGGGTGAATGTGCTGGGGGACACTGACCACTGGGAGGGGCGAATGTGCTGGGGGACACTGACCTGGGGAGGAAGGGGGTGATTGTGCTGGGCGACACTGACCAGGGGGATGTGGTGATTGTGCTGAGGGGTGAGGGGACACTGGCCTGGAGGAGTGGTGATTGTGCTTGGGTACATACTGATGGTTCTGGGGGAAAGACTGACCTGGGGGTGCTTGTGCTTGGGGAACAGATTGACTGTACTGAGGGACAGACGGACCTGAGGAGGGCTGACTGTGCTGGAGGACACTGACCTCGGGGATGGGGTGATCGTGATGGGGGTCACTGGCCTGGAGGGGTGGTGATAGTGGTGGGGACACTGATATTGGGGAAGATGATTGTGCTGGGGGACACTGACCTGGGGGAAGACGATTGTGCTGGGGGATACTGACCTGGATGCGTAGGGGATTTTTCTGGGGGACACTGACCTAGGGGGTGGTGATTGTGCTGGGGTACATGCTGACTGTACTGGGGGAAAGACTGACCTGGGGGGAGCTTGTGCCTGGGGAACAGACTGACTGTACTAAGGGACGGACGGACCTGAGGAGGACTGATCGTGTTGGGGGACAGATAGACCTGCTGGGGGGGGGGGTAATTGTCCTGGGGGTCAGATTCTGTCTCAGACTCCTGCACTATATACACTATTGTCAGAAACCATGAATCAGACCGGGACAGAAGTACAGTTAATCACACTTGTTTAATAATAATAAAAAGGTAAACAGAGTAAGCGTAGTCAATACATAGCCAAAGTTCAGTAACCAGATCGGGTAGTCAGCCAATGCCAATGTCAGAGAGCCAGAGATCAACGTAGTAGTACAGCAAGCAGGAATAAGAAGCCAGAAGGGACGTCAGCCTAGCGAGTCTTCACAGGAACGCAGGAGAAAGTCTCTGAGATGTGACCAAAGGCGAAGGCAGAGATTAAGTGAGCTGGACGGCTTTAAGTAGCCAGGACTGACGAGCAGATCATCAACAGCTGAGTCACTGTGGAGAGAAAGGTGCTGGCAATTATGCGACAGCTGAGCGGTCAGCTCAGAGAAGGAAGGGCTGAGCCCAGCCCTGACAACTATATTGTACATTACTATATACAGTACACTATACTGTTAATTACAGACTGCTGCACTGGGGGACACTGACGTAGGGGGAGGGGGGTGGTTGTGATGGAGGACACTGACCCGAGGGGGGAGTAATTGTGCTGGAGGAAGCTGACCGGGGGGGTGATTGTGCTGGAGGACACCGACCTGGGTGGGTGGGGATTGTGCTGGGGGAGACTGACCTAGGGGGGGTGATTGTGTTGGGGGACACTGACCTGGGGTGTGGTGACTGTGCTGGAGTACATACTGACTGTACTAGTGGAAAGACTTACTTGGGTGGGTGATTGTGCTGGGGACAGACTAACAGTACTGGGGGCAGACTGACCTGGGGGGTGATTGTGCAGGGGCAGCCTGACCAGGGGGATTGTACTGGAGAACAGACTGACCTGGGGGTGGTGACTGTGATGGGGAACAGACTGACTGTGCTAAGGGACAGACTGACCTGGGAAGGGCTGATTGTACTGGGGACCTAAGGGGGGGGGTGATTGTTCTGGGGGTTAGACTTAGTCTCAGGCTCCTGCACTGTATAAACTATATCATACATTACATACTCTTGTGCCATATACAGTACACTATATTGTTCATTACAGACTCCTGCACTCTATACACTATATTGTACAATACAGACTCCTGCACTATATATTGTACATTACAGACTCATATGGATATGAATGTTTGATGCAAATCTGTTGAGATGTATATTGTTAGGTATGTCAACATGTGCATGGATAAATAGAATTATTTTTTGTCGAATATAGTGATATAATTTTTAGCATCCAATGTTATTCTTGTGTTTATGTTTCTTACACTTTCTATTTTCGCCGGGCGGTTCCTTTAAACAGCACCGGCATTCAGGCTAAAAAAAAGCTACCACGTTGTGCGCTTTTGCGCATGCGCAATGGCGTCACCGCGATGGAACACAGTGATGTCACACGCATGTGCGAATTTGCATCGTTGCACATTTTTGGACGCCAATGCGCATGCGAACGCAATGTGGCATGAAGGCCATTTTTAAACAATATTTAAGCACATGGTGACAGAGCCACTTACCACTTTGTCTCTGAAGCAGCCGGCCTATGCCGGCGAAAACGGTCAGGCGCATCTGGCGTCCACCTCATCTCTTTGCCCCATTGGTGATCCGTTGGTGCATGGCTATGTGCAAGCAGGAATTGCACTCCTCTACATGAGAACTATAGGTCTATTTTCCCATCAATCTACGGGATTGATAAGTAGATAGAACTTATATGCATGCTTTTACAAGCACAGCCATTGACTGTGATCTGTGGGTCTTGTTCAATTACTTCCAGGACACTTTTCCAAGGCAGCCAATGTAATGGTTTACTTGAATCCATCTTGGGACCCTACAGACGTATGTTCTAGACAGTCATTGACTTTGCTTTGGTGAGCATTTATCCTCCTCTGGACCACGCAAAATTCAGCTCTCCCTTACCACTATGAGAGTTCTCACAGTATTGCCCCATACACATGGTTGGATTTTCCGACGGAAAGTGTTCGATGGGAGCTTGTTGTTGGAAATTCGGACCATGTGTAGGCTCCATTGGAATCTTCGTCACACAAAAGTTGCGATCTGGATCTCAAATTTTCTGACAACAAAATCCGTTCTTGTAAAATTCCGATCATGTGTAGACAATTCCGATGCACAAAGTTCCATGCATGGTCAGAATCAAGTACGATACGGAAGCGATCGGTCTTGTAAAACTAGTGTTTGTAATGGAGATAGCACATTCGTTACGCTGCAATTTTTAAAATATTTTAATGCAGCGCATTCTCTTCTTCTTTAAAATGCTAGAATAATTAAGTTGTTTTGCTGCTGATATTCACACAGAGTTCTGAAAAAATGATTTCTTTATTATTTCTCGTAATCTCCTGAATACTTTATTTTTTGGTTTTCGTCAGATCTCCATAATAATGTATTTAACTACTTCCATACAGGGCATTTTCACCCCCTTCCTGCCCAAGCCAATTTTCAGCTTTCAGCGCTGTCGCACTTTGAATAACAATTGCGCGGTCATACAAAACTGTACCCAAATGAAATTTTTATCATTTTTTCCCCACTAATAGAGCTTTTTTTTGGTGGTATTTGATCACCCCTGCGGTTTTTATTTCTTGTGCTATAAATAAAACAAGAGTGACAAGTTTGAAAAAACACAATATTTTTTACTTTTTGCTATAATAAGTATCCAAATTTTATTTTTTTTTAAACAAATTTTTTTCTCATTTTAGGCCGATACGTATTCTTCTACATATTTTTGGTAAAAAATATCGCAATAAGCGTATATTTATTGGTTTGCGCAAAAGTTATAGCGTCTACAAAATAAGGGGATAGATTTATAGCATTTTTATTATTTTATTTTTTTTACTAGTAATGGCGGCGACCTGCGATTTTTATTGTGACTGCGATATTGTGGCGGACACATCGGACAATTTTGACACATTTTTGGGACCATTCACATTTATACAGCGATCCGTGCTTTAAAAATGCATTGATTACTGTATAAATGTGACTGGCAATGAAGGGGTTAACCAGCAGGGGGCGCTGTAGGGGTTAATGTGTTGCTAGGGAGTGATTCTAACTGTGTGGGGAGGGGATTCACAAGGGGAGGAGACCGATCGGTGTTCCTCTGTACAAGGAACACACCATCGGTCTCCTCCCATCTGACAGGACGTAGATCTGTGTGTTTACACACACAGATCCACGGTCCTGCTTGGTTACCGGGCAATCGCGGGTGCCCGGTGGACATCGCGGCCGCCGGGCACGCGCACCGGGACCCGAGCGATGCGGCGGGCGCGCGTGCGTGCGCGTGCCCCCTGGGCTAGCTGGAAGGCTGCGCCGTCATATGACGGCGGCCCAGGATAACAGCTGCACCGTCACACCATCATATGACGGCGGGCGGGCAGCAAGTAGTTAATTTTTGTTTATAGTGCAGTGCACTTGGAGTGCAAAGTAGATTTTCCTTCAGTAAATAACTCCCACAGTGCTTTATAATTTGTCACAATCATGCCATTTTTGTGACTCCCCAAAATTCATTCATGGTGCTGAAAATGATGAATCTTTTTATCATGAATGCATTACATACATTAATAACAAAAAGAAGGTGTGTGTGTAGCAGACCCACAACATAATATTTCGCTGAAGAAGAGATTGTCACCTCATGTATCAAATAAATTACGTTTGCACTATTGAAGAAAATGGCCATAAAAAAAGGCCATTGGAGAACCTAGGAGACAGCTAAAAGAAACACAAGCAGTAAATCAAATGAAATATGAGTTCAGTTTATACCAAAAATATTTATTTGAGAAAAGTTTCACACATTTTCTGGCATATCAATGGTCCCCCTACCCGCAAAGTACTCAAGATACTTCTGTCTAACTTTGCGGGCGCTTTGGGGGGGGCAAGCAAGGATGGCCAGGTTCAAGTGTGGTCAAGGTAGTTGGATTTGGAACACCGGTCTCAGTCCCAACTGAGGACACATAGTTTATAGCATTTTTCCGTAGGAAATTGTGGAGAATGCAACAGGCAAGGACAATATGATTCAGTTTATATTCCGCCATATGGATCGCTGTCAGAAATAGGCGGAACCAGCTGGCCATTATTCCAAAGGCATTTTCAACCACTCTTCTGGCTTTGGCCAGCCGGTAATTAAAAATCCTATGGTCCGGGGTGAGGGTCCCCATTGGTAATGGCCACAGAAGATGGTCCCCCAGAGCAAAAGCTTAATCTGTGACGAAGACAAACGGGAGTCCCGGCCACATTGTCTTCCGGAGGTGGCAAGCCCAAGCTGCCATTCTGGATCTGTCTGTAAAACTCTGTCTGGGCGATGACTCCACCATCTGACATCTAGCCATTTTTCCCCATGTCCACATACAGAAACTCGTAAGTCGCCAACACCACCGCCAACAACACTATACTATTAAACCCCTTGTAATTATAATAGTATGACCCCGAGTTGGGGGGTGGTACGATGTGAACGTGTTTCCCAGCTATTGCCCCTCTGCAGCTGGGAAAGTCCCACCGCTGGGCAAACTGGGATGCCACAGTCTGCCATTCCTGTGGCTTTGAAGGAAACTCTGGAGTCAAACAAGAAAAAAAAATAGTAATTTTTGCACATAAACATTGCAAGCGGATTAAACACAAACATTCTTGGCCAAAATCAGTATAACATTTTATATAAAGTACACTTATCAGAATCCTCACCCTCTCTGATGGCCCATTGTAAAAAATTATGGGGGGGGGGGTGTTTTGGACAGGTAACCCTCTGCACTTCCATGAGAGCTGAATGCATAAATAATGTGTTAAACTTTGGCCAGCCCCTCCTTACTTACACTATTGGCAGCCCACTGGACAGGTGCGAAGTGTCATAATAAAAAAATATGAATACACACTGTACAAATTGAAGCACATTTTTTCATTCTGCAATTACCTATCAAGATAATAAGAGAACAAAACTTTAAACAATACCATTTTAAAGTATTGAGGCAGGCACTTGGACTACATGCTTTGGTGAATTCATAAAAATGACCACAAAAGAGGTAGGTATAGTGTGTATGGGTTGGGCAAAGTCACCAGATAGAGGCTTGGTATCGGTTGACTTAGCGGTTGGGGGGAGGGAGGGTTCCAAATGAGCTTGGGACCCCCAAAAAAGGGCTCAGGCACTCTGCATGAATTTAAGGACACAAATTACATTTGCACACATTTTAGGGGGTGTTTAGGGTAAAGCACTACAATGGAGCTGACAAAATACATTGTTAAGTGACTAGGCTAGGTGTGTATGAGCCCAGGATAGCATGCTGGGGAGGTTAGTGAAGGCAAATATGCATGAAGGACAAAAAGGAACTTTAAAAGATTCCAACATGTATGAAGACAAAGGGGACATTCACAGCATATTACAATCATGGTAATTAGGGAATGATGAAAGAAATACAATACATTAGCAAAAATTAAATACAGTATCTCACCCTCACATTTTTGTAAATTATTTATTCTATCTTTTCATGTGACAACACTTAAGAAATGACACTTTGCTACAATGTAAAGTAGTGAGTGTACTCTATGCACTATATTGTACATTACAGACTCCTGCACTATATTGTACATTACAGCATTACAGACTACTGTACTATGTACACTATATTTTACATTACATACTTGTCACCAAAGTGTTCATTGTCTCAACAGTTGCTGGTTGCTAAGCAGTCACTGAGAATTCCAGTGAAGTTCTTAAGGTAGACTCAGACCAAGTGTTTAGCTCTCTGACTGTTTTCAGTTTGTGCAAACCCATGTGTAATGAAGAGCTTTATTTAAAACAAATATATATATATTGTGCTGAGGTTTATTTGTTTCATATAACATGACAATTTAAGCCCCTCCCATTGTTAATGCAATTTGGGCCACACAGACACTTTTTACAATGGAGCACTATGCATGCCGCATCACTACTCTACTTAAAGAGGCCCGAAGGTCTTTTACAATCCTAGCAACACCCTGGCGCAATGAAAACCATAGCCACTCTTCGCCACGGTGCACTAAGCACACCACATTTTTGAACCACTTCAATACAGGGCACTTATACACCTTCCTGCCCAGACCAATTATCAGCTTTCAGTGCTGTCGCACTTTGAATGACAATTGCACAGTCATACAACACTGTTTCCAAACTAAATTTTTATAATTTTGTTTCCACAAATGGAGCTTTCTTTTGGTGGTATTTGATTACCTCTGGGATTTTTATTTACTGCTAAACAAATAAAAAAAGACCGAAAATTTGGAAAAAAAATTTTTTTTTGTTTCTGTTACAAAACTTTGTAAATAAGTAAATTTTCTCCTTCTCTGATGGGCACTAATGGGGCTGCACTGATGGGCACTGATAAGATGGCACTGATGGGCACCAATGAGGTGGCACTGATGGTCACTGAGGGGCACTAATATGCGGCACTGATGGGGCACTGATAGGCCGCACTGATGGGCACTGATAGGTGGCACTGATAAGCAGCACTGATGGGTACACATAGGTGGCACTGATAGGCGGCACGGATGGGCACTGATAGACAACACAGATATGCACTGATAGGTGGCACAGATGGGCATGGATGGGCACTTATAGGTGGCACTGATGTGCATCCCTGGTGGTCTAGGGTGGCATGACAGGCGCGAGTGAGGAAAAGCCGATCAACGGCTCTTCCTGTTTACACTGTGACCAGTCATGATTGGACATGGCTGATCACGTGGTAAAGAGTCTCCATCAGATCGGTGTTGCAGTGTGTCACATTGACACACCGCAACAACGATCGCTGCGATGCGCGCCCTCGGGGTCACGCAGCGGCTTGATATCCTGGCGACGTCATATGATGTCCAGTCAGGGTATTGAAACCACTTTTCCGCCGTCATTTTGCTATATGGTGGGCAGCAAGTGGGTATTCAAGCAATGGGGCCCAATTAATGATCTTGGACACAGGCCCCCTGATTTCATAAAATGTCCCTCATGCCACATGGATTGAAGAATAAACACAAGTGACATACAGAAGTTATGAAAACAACAGTAAACTTGCCTCCTGATATGGTTATTTTAAGGATGTGTATGGTGGTGACACGATTTTCTCTGCAGATTTTATTTTTTTATAAAATTCAAAGATGATGACATATTTCTAAAATTATGAAACAAATACATTTTACATTGAACACAAGTATCCCCATATTATTAAATACTGAACAGGATGTTAAATATTCCAACCACTAGATGTCCTCACTGTTTAACTACCGTACTTCCCTAAAATACATCTTGTATCCTATTTCAGTGTTTTAGGTCTCATGTTGTGATATAAACTTTGTCTTTTCATTGATTTATTATTTTATATGTCTTAGTATATTGTATGTGTGACTCATGCAGAACTGCTTTTGAATACTTAATACCTATATTAGGCAATAATATTTCTTAGGGAAAGGAGGCGATATATGCTTTTAATTCAGAATAGGAAAGATATTTTTACCTACAATTAGACTTTCTTATAAATGCCCCGTGTGGTATGCATGTACAGTGCTTTTTGTTTTAATTGATGTGATATTTTTAGCAAAAAGAAATGTAAAAAGCAATGATACTTGCACGCCAGGACTGTTTGAGAAAAGCTATAAAAGTTTCCTGAAATCCCATGGCAGGGAAGAAAAACAGGTCATGCAGCTCATCTGTCCTTCTAGACTGGGAAAATTCATAAAGATGTTATGAAAGAAAACCAGAGACAGCAGGGCACAATGACCTGGTGTGTTACCACATTTATTAAAACAAAGACTAAAATGCACTTACTGGGTGTGGGTGGCCATGGAACTGTTACTGGGACTGCAGCAAACCCACTAGGTGCTGGTTTCTAGCCAACCCACTCTTTGTATACAGAGTTGTCATGGTGATGCATTTTAGGGATTGCTTCCCCTTTTTCACAAGCCTGTCATTGGCCATGGAGGTGCTAATAAACTGACTTTGACATGTGCATAACCTTCCTGGGTTTTGTAAGTGCATTTTATTTTTTATTTTATTAAATCTTTTACTGAGATAATACACCTGGCTGTGCTGCTGTGTCTGGGTTTTAGCAGAGATATTACTCCTCCGATGACCCCCCACCACCACCACCACCTCCACTGCTGCAATCTTTCAGTGCAGTGGGGGTTAATAGAGCTAAGGGAGCTGTGACTGTCTCTCATCAAGAATGCCTGACTATGTCTTCCTTTTTTGCTTGGCTCCTCCATTCATAGGAGCCGTTACTACAGCTTCTTTGAATGAAACACAATCTGTGAATGGAGGGGGCAGACTTTTCAATTATCTGTTTTCCATTCATAGATCATGTTTCATTAACTGTCTTCCAATAAAAAAACACTTTGTATTTTTTGAAAAGGACACATAATAAATGGAAGAGGAGAGCAAGTGATCCGCTATGAGAACTGTTCTCCAGCCGGAACTGTGAGTTTCAATGCCAAATGGTGTTTGGCACTTACTGTAATATATTGGAGTGATGACACAGTTGCAGCTAATGCAGCAGCAGCCAGTTATTTTTTTCCTCACAATTCAGTTTTTTTCGTGTTATATAGGGATGCACCAATACCATTTTTTTTTTACAAAGAGTACGAGTACTGATAATTTTTTTTTTTTTAGCACTCGCCGATAAGAATTACTGATACCTATCGCAACTGTTTTGTTTACACTTCAGCTGTCAGCAATGGTGCAAAACATTGAAAAGCTATTTACAAATGACATCATTTTTTTTTCATTTTGCACTATTTTCAATTTGTAAATATATGTTAATGGTGTAAAAATATGAATGAACAAAGCAAACAATAAAAAAAAGTTTAATTTATGGATGGTTTATAAAATAGAAGTGAACAAAAATAAAATCTGCAGTAAAATAATAATTAAAAGGAGATGGAAAATAAAGAGTAAATAAAGGGTTAATAAGTGGTTAAAACAGGAACATTTAATTTCTTGACAGATTGCTTTAAACTAACTTCATCTGCAGAGGGAAGTTCATCCCTTTGATCTGCAGATGAAAAAACAGATACAAAAAGAAACAATATTTCTTTTTATCACTGTTTTGCCCCGTACACACAGTCGGATTTTCCGACAGAAAATGTATGATAGGACCTTGTTGTCGGAAATTCCGACCGTGTGTAGGCTCCATCACACATTTTCCATCGGATTTTCCGACACACAAAGTTTGAGAGCAGGATATAAAATTCCGATCGTGTGTACACAAATCCAGTGGACAAAGTGCCACGCATGCTCAGAATAAATAAAGTAATGAAAGCTATTGGCCACTGCCCCGTTTATAGTCCCGACGTACGTGTTTTACGTCACCGCGTTCAGAACGATCAGATTTTCCGAGAACTTTGTGTGACCGTGTGTATGCAAGATAAGTTTGAGCCAACATCCGTCGGAAAAAATCCATGGATTTTGTTGTCGGAAGTCTGACCGTGTGTACGGGGCATTTCCGCGGCTGAGCAATGCTGTTAATAAACATTGCCCAGCTGCTTTTTTTTTTTTTTTTTTTTTTTTACAGCTCTAATTACTTCTTTTACACTTCGGCTGTCAACTGGGAAACCCCATAGAGAGCTGAATGAGTCATCGGTTGTTAAGTAAGCGGCATCCCCACTCCTTAACAACCAAACATTGCCAGCTTGTTTTTTAAATTTCAGCTGTCAGTGGGGTAATCCCGCTGACAGCTGAAAGAACCGAGCCTGAAAGTATCTGTTTCAGGCCAGAAGAGGAGAGGAATAAAGGGGTAGAGGCCCTCGTTCGGACTTTTCAGGCAATAGACAAAAGTATAATAAAACAAATATTTTATTAACAACAAGATTATAAACAGACAGGCCATATAGAGTTATATATAAAAGTTAAAAGCATACAATGCATAGCTATTTATCCGTTTCAGGTATCGGAGCATTTGCACGATACCTGATACCAATACCAGCACCGATACCAATACCAGTATTGATGCAACCCTAGTGTTATAGAGGTTCAATGCTGTTCTGCTACTGACTAAATTGGTTACTATTTGTAATTTAATTATTATCAGTAAATCAGTGGGGCTGGATTACAAAAATTTGAATTAAAAAAGTTGACCAAAAGTTAAGATGTTCCCTTTGATGATAATGAGGTCTGATCTGTTTGCATTGAAGGGTTGGGGGTAATAGTGAACACAGGGCAAACCCTCATTTTCCCCATAATAAACAATCCCTTCAGTGCAACTTCCAAAATGCGCAAGTCGATAACAGGGGCAGTCAGATTTAAATCTCATGCCTGTGCTAGGCACACAAAAAAGAAAACTGTCCAGCCTAAGACAGATTGACACCAAGCAGATCAGCTAAAAAAGAATGCAAAAACATCAGGAACACTACTTAGCCTTGGATCTACAAAGCCTTGGACACGATTTTGAATGGCTGCTATAAACCTGTTGAAGAACAGTCTAAAACCAATACACATATGTAAGTCTAACTTAATTTGTACTAAAACTGAACTTTACTACATCTCATGCTCTCAACTTGACTATAGATATAATTAGAATAATTGGCATTGAGGTAGTGCCCACTGAAGCATAATAAAACACTTCAACACCCCTTCAGCACACAACTCTGACCCTTTTGATTAGTTGAACTAATTCTGCAAATGCCCTCTCCAGGGACCAGAAAAGATGGCTTCAGTTGGCAGCTGGAACTCTCACTCGACACCAAAAACTGGTAGTGACACTGGTAGAGCCAGTGGACTTACTCTGCAAGCTAATTGGACTCTGCACAGTACCAGAGGACGGGACAACTTTGATAATTACTTTTTTCTTTTTTTTTTTTTACTTTTGCTTTATTGATTTCAAAATATAAATTGAAACGGTAGGCTGTTGTTGTAGTGGTGCCACATTCAGTGTATAACACCTTTGACAGAGAAGTTAACCACTTCAGCCCCGGAAGGATTTGCCCCCTTGATGACCAGGCCATTTTTTTTGATACAACACTGCGTCGCTTTAGCTGACAATTGCGCAGTCTTGCGACATTGTACCCAAACAAAATTGACGCCCCTTTTTACCCACAAATAGAGCTTTCTTTTGGGGGTATTTGATCACCTCTGTGTTTTTTATTTTTTGCACTATAAACAAAAAAAGACCGACAATTTCGAAAAAAAAAACATTTTTTTTTACTTTCTGCTAATTTTTGGTAAAAAAAATTGCAATAGGCGTATATTGATTGGTTTGTGCAAAAGTTATCACGTCTAAAAACTTATCAATGTAAAAATGACACTGGCAGGGAAGGGGTTAACACCAGGGGCGATCAAGGGGTTAAGTGTGTTCCCTGAGTGTGTTCTAACTGTAAGGGGGATGGTCTCACTGGGACATGACAGAGATCACTGTTCCAGATCACTGGGAACAGAAGATCTCTGACATGTCATTAGGCAGAACAAGGAAACGCCTTGTTCTGCCTCTGTACACAATGATCGCGGGTCGCCTGCAAACATCGAATCTGTGGGACCCGCGGGCACGCTCTCGTGGTGCGCCCGCTTTTCTCCTTGCACAGACCAACGTACACCCATGGTGGTTTGCGCAGGAGAGCCGACCTGCTGCAGTATAATGATGGCGGCTGGTTGCCAAGAGGTTAATCAACAACCACAGACTTTTAAAGTAAAAAGGCAAGAGTTTATAATAAAATCAAACAACCTAATCAAAAATGAAAGAACCTTTTCCTCATTAAAGAAAGCTACTGTATTGTAAACTTTTTCATATTCCTGCCTCAATCAATAGCAAACAATACATAAAATCTTTTAAAATGTCAGAATTGCAACAGCAGATGCCGTGAATGTTTTTCGTTAAAAAACACATTGTGAAGTCTACTGTGTGTGTAAAAGGATTAACTGTTGAGTTAACCTGCTTTAGTAACATTCACTTTGTGTCTGTTGGCACATAAAGGATGTTATAATCACAAAGTATTAACGAGCAGCATCAGCTGATACCAGCAGCTGCTACCCTTCTGGAAAGCCTGTACAGCTCAGGTGCAAATGTCCTGTGCAGAAAAAGCAAACATCACCTTGCCAGCTGGCCAGCACCCATAACTTTATGCTGCTTGTCAGTGTATTGGTTTTCAAAACACCGGTCCAGAAGTCACACTTGTTTGTCCTGACCCGGAGGTCAAAAAGCACATATTTCTGGATATCGGAATTTCCGTCGGAAAAACCTTGGATTTCCGCTCAAGCTTGCCTTGCATAAACACGGTCACACAAAAGTTCTCTGAACTTTCGACCGCCAAGAACGCTGTGACGTACAACACTACGACGGGCCGAGAAAATTACGTTCAATGCTTCCGAGCATGTGTTTGAATTGTTTCCGAGCAGGCGTAGGAATTTTGCACGTCGGAATTGCTACAAACGATGGGAATTTCCGATAGGAACTTTTTCCGTCTGAAAAATAGAGCAACCTGCTCTCATTCTTCACCAGCAAAAGTCCGATGGAGCATACACACGGTCTGAATTTCCGACCAAAAGCTCACATCAGACTTTTGCTGGCGGAATTTCCGATCGTGTGTACGGGGCATAACTGGGGTTGGGGGAACATGCTCACATGTGCCCTGTGCATGAATTTTCACCAAATAGGGAGTGGGATGAGAGAGGTCAGAGTCTCAGAGGAGATTCCTTCACTGTGCTGTGCTGTTAAGCACAGATCTAGGGACTCTTGTACCATGCATGTTCTGATAAACCCCATGTTTCACCAACTGGATCCTCTGGATATACCAAGGTACTACTTAAAGATGTGGGTGTGACATTTGAGCAACTTATGGATGAACAGAGGGAAGTAAGTGTACAAATACAACAATTTGCCCTTGGGACTTTAAATGAGGTGCGACACTCCTTTTGATAAAATATAAAATATACATTTATTGATACATACATGATCAACAGTAGCCACAGGCAGATGTCAAATTGTCAAACAGATTTGGGATGTTGTACATAATATTTTACAGTCAGGTACAATTTTACATAGCCTAATCCATAGTAGGTACAAGAATGCATCCTAGTGGTCCGACGCATTTCGTGAACAACCGTTCACTTTCTCGGGAGTTGATGCACACTTAATATCTATGAAATAAAACAGTGTAAGGTATATATAAATGTATTGTACTAGTGCAAAGAAAAATCACATGCTCATGTTTACTTGGCAACTGCTAGAAATGTCTGTCCCAGGAGCTGTGGACATGGGATCAAACAAAGGCCTGATAAAACAAACAGGGAGGACGCAAGCCCAAACCAACATAGTGTGGTATCCATGGTGATGACTGTAGAAGACAGAGTATGAGACTCACTACTGCAATGTATATAAATATGGTGTCAGACTGAATACAACAAATTTAATGCGGTACAGGAAGTGGGAGTGTATTTTGGTATCACTGAGAGGGAGCTCAAGTACATGGAATATGTCTAAAGTTTGGTGTAGTAGCTGAGGGTAGAAAAGTGACTAACAACATGTGAAACAAAGTGAAAAAATAATAAAGTGAAAAAGAAAAAACAACAGGAAAAAATGTGATTAAAGTAAAAAGAAAAGACAGAACAAGGCAACCACCTCCAGGGGTCAATAGCCCTGGAGGGAGAGATGGTGAATAGGAGTGTCCTGCATGGGTAACAATATGTAACAGCAAGGTACTGTATTAACTAATGTGTAATCATGATGAGGTAAGCCATGGCTGCTTAAGTATGTCAACTTTATTGAATATGTGAGGGTCAAGGAGTGGAGAGGCTAAAAATGAAAAAATAACTCAATGGATGTGGACAAAGTAAAAGGGATAGAAAGCCAACAGATAAACCAGCACTGAAAAAAGTGGGTAGAAATGACCTACCATGGTGGAGCATATGCTCTGGCACAGAGTAATTTTACTTCACTGATCATCGTGTAGCCACTGAAGGGAAGTTCACTATTAGTACCCACCGGAGGTCCGTGGGTCCTTCCCAATGTTGGGTGGGTGCGGCCGGAGGGGGAAAGAGGCGCCCTTATCACTAACCTTCACCATGTGGGGAGGACGGCGCTGAGATGGGGTGCAAATGCATGGTTCTCCTAGGGATGGAGATTGAGTAACCACCATGCATGCTCAGTTACCCAATGCCTGCATAGTGCAGTATGTCTGATGTAAAAAATGTAGTTTTCAAATCTGATGTCAATGTATTGCCAGTGTTAGCAGTTAGAACATATGGAGGATAATGCTTACAAGGACACTGGCAGATGCGTTTTCCAGAAGTTACAATTGGTATTACCAATATAGAATTTGCCACAATTACATGAGAGAAGTATACTATTCCCGTGGTGTTATAATTCACAAAATGCCTCAACTCCCATGTTCATCCATTAGGCAGAATGACAACCCTTCTTGGTTGGATGTAGGTACAGTAACTACATGCACCACATTTGAAGGTGCCTCGTGGAAGGGATTCATAAGGATCCAATCTATTCTTTCTAGTAAAGTGGCTAGACACTAACATGTCTTCCATAGAACAATTTCTCCTAAATATAATGTGAGGGGCATCCTCTATATAAAGTCGAATACTAGGGTCATCTACCTATAAGTGCCAATGTGTACCTAAAATTTGTTTAATTTGACCATGTTGGCTATTCAATTTTGTGATGGGTCTAATCTTTAGATTGGTAGATGTGCAATAGCAGTAAGTCACATGGGTTGTCCTTAGCTGATCTATATGCTTTTTTCAGGGATTTGGCACTATAGCCTCTGTCCTTAAATTGGTCATGCATAAGATGCACCCATTTCAAAGTTCTCATCATCCGTGCAATTCCTCCCAACCCTGAGGTATTGGCCTTTTGGAATTACTCTAATTAAATGTGGGGGTGTGCACTTTCAGAGTGTAATAGTGCATTGCTTGCTGTACTTTTTCTATACAGATCTGTGTGGATTAAGCCAGCTGGGTCTTTAACAATGGTTAAATCCAGAAATGGCAGCGATTCAGTGCTCCATGATAACGTAAATCTAAGATTAAAGATATTTGACATATTGAGGCACTCAACAAAATTTAGCAATGTGTCAGAAACCATGAAATCAGACCAAGACAGAAGTACAGTTAAATCACACTTGTTTAATAATAAAAGTAAAGCATAGTCAAAGCATAGCCAATGTTCAGTAACCAGAACAGATAGTCAGCCAACCCAGAAGTCAGGGATTAAAGTAGTGGAACAGCAAGCAGGATCCGGTACCAGAAGAGATGTCAGCAAAGCCAGTCTTTAAACAGGAACACAGGAGATGTTTCTTGTGATGTTGACCAGGGCAAAGGCAGAGCTCCTCTGGACTGGACAGCTTAAGTAGGCAGGACTGACAAGCAGGATATCAACAACAGCTGAGTAACTGTGGAGAGAGATGGGAGCTGGCAATTAGCCGACAGCTGAGCGGCCAGCTCAGAGAAGGAAGGGCTGAGCCCAGCCCTGACAGTCCCCACTCCTCAATAACCCCTCCCCCTCGGAGGACCACCAGGCTTGAGGGGAAAACGTCTATGGAAATCACGGAGGAGGACAGGGGCATGTACATCCGAGTATGAGACCCAAGAGCATTCCACCGGACCGTACCCTTTCCAATGCACCAGGTACTGTATTCGTCCACGGAACCTACGAGAGTCAACAATGGATTGTACTTCATACTTCTCATGGTTCTCAACCTGTACAGGGTGAGGATGTGGTACCGAGGTGGTAAAGCGGTTGCAGACCAAAGGTTTTAATAAGGAGACATGAAATACATTTGAAATACGCATATTAGAAGAAAGGTCTAATGCGTAAGCCACTGGGTTAATCCTGCAAAGAATACAGGAAAGGCCCAGTAAACCGAGGTGTGAACTTCGGTGAGGGAACACCAAGTCGGAGATTGCGAGATGACAGCCAGACCCTGTCCCCAACCTCGTAGGAAGGTGCAGGCAGGCATCTGCGGTCTGCATGGAGTCTGTACCTATCATTAGCATGATGCAAAGCCTCCTGGACTTGTGCCCAAGTGGAACGAAGACCATGGAGATGCTTCTCTAATGCAGGAATACACTGCGGAACAAACGAGTTAGGCAACATGGCAGGTTGGAAATCATAATTCGCCATAAACGGGCATAATTGGGAAGCAGAATTCAAGGAACTGTTATGAGCAAACTCTACCCACGGTAATAGGTCTGACCAGTTATTATGATGGTCAGAAATATAGCAATGTAGGAATTGCTCCAAGGACTGATTGGCTTGTTCTGCAGCCCCATTAGACTGTGGGTGATATGCAGAGGAAAAAGCAAGCTGAATTCCCAACTGTACACAAAAGGCTCGCCAGAACTGGGACGCAAACCAAGTACCCCTGTCTGAGACAATCACCTTGGGTAGCCCATGTAAGCGAAAGATCTCCCAACCAAAAATAGAAGCTAGTTCCTTAGAAGTGGGCAACTTCTTAAGTGGAATGCAATGACACTTCTTTGAGAACCAGTCAACCACCATAAGGATAACTGGGAGTTGGGTAACTCCACAATGAACTCCATAGACAGGTGGGTCCAGGGCCTTTCTCCATTGGGTATGGGTTGTAGGAGGCCCACTGGAAGGTGTCGTGGAGCCTTACTCTGAGCACACACGGAACAGGCAGCTACAAAGGCAGTTACATCAGCACGGAGACTAGGCCACCAGAATTGTTGAGAAATGGCCCAAACGAGTTGATTCTTCCCAGGGTGGCCAGCTGCCTTGGGAGAATGGTAAGTCTGGAGCACGGCAGTATGGAGGCTCTCTGGGAAAAAGCAGCGGTCACAAGGTTTCTCAGGAGGAGCATGGACCTGAGCAGCAAGAATTTTGTTTAGCCTCAGACAAGAATGTGAGATTCTTGTGGTCAGTAAGAATGAGAAGCTGCACAGTGGTACTTTCGAGGAGATGTCTCCATTCTTTCAGAGCTGAAATGATCACCAACATCTCTCTGTCACTAATCTCGTAATTGCACTCGGCAGGTGACATTTTCTTGGAAAAGTAGCCAAAAGGATGCATAGCGCTCTCAGAGGTAGGATGTTGAGACAGAAGGGCGCCAACACCAATCTCATAAGCATCAACCTCAAGGATAAACGGTAACGTAGGATAAGGATGTGCCAACACAGGAGCAGAAACAAAGGCAGCCTTGAGACTCACAAAGGCCTTAATGGACTCTGGAGACCAACTCTGTGGGTTACCGTCCTTTCTGGTCATATCAGTCAGGGGGTTGACCAGAGATGAGAAGTTACGAATAAACTTCCAATAATAGTTGGCAAAGCCCAGGAAACGCTGCAGAGGACGTAAACCCACGGGTCGGGCCACTGTAGGACTGCCGAAAGTTTCTCTGGGTCCATCGAAAAACCAGCAGTGGAAATGACATAGCCCAGGAATTTAACCTGTTCACGATGGAACTCGCACTTCTCCAGTTTCCAATAGAGATGGTTCTCCCTTAGTTTCTGAAGCACACGACAGACATCTGTGTGGTGGCTCTCCAGGGACTTGGAAAATATGAGGATATCATCGAGATAAACCACCACACATACCTGCAACAATTCTCGGAGGATATTGTTAATAAGGCATTACGAGGTACTCATAAGGCCTGTCCTGGTATTAAACGCAGTTTTCCACTTGTGGCCTTCCTTAATCCTCGAGATTGTGTGCCCCTCTCAAATCAAGCTTCATGAAAACCGTTGCTCCCTTGAGGCAGTCAAATAACTCCATAATCAATGGAATCGGATAGGCATTCTTAATCGTGAAATGATTGAGACCCCTATAAACAATACAAGGTCTCAGTTCACCACTCTTATTCTTCACAAAGAAGAAACCAGCACCAGCAGGAGACAAGGATTTGCAGATTAAACCTCGAGAAAGTGTGTCTGCAACATACTCCTCCATGGCCTTATCCTCCAAGACCGACAAAGGGTAAACCTGGCCACGAGGGGATATGGCACCAGGTTGAAGGTCAATTGCGCAATCATACGGCCAGTGTGGAGGCAAACTACCGGCTTGACTTTTGTCAAAGACATCACTAAAATAGCGGTACTCCTCTGACAGGGAGGAGAGTGAAGAGGTGCACAGGACCTTGGCTACCTTCTGGAAGCATGTCTCACTGCATTGCGGAGACCAGGAGAGAACCTCAGCACGGAGTCAAAAGAGGGGTTGTGCCTCTGTAACCAAGGATAACCAATAACCAGTTGAAACTTAGGTGAGGAAATAACTTGGAATTGGATTATCTCATGGTGAAGGGCCCCTACGGCCATGGACAATGGAAACCATCTCATGAGACACACGGGCAGGCTGTAGAGGTCTCCTGTCAAGAGCCTCAATGGCAAGTGGAGTGTCACGCAGCTGCAGCAGAATCGAGTGCTTCGATACAAATGCAGCATCAATGAACAGGCCTGCAGCCCCAGAGTCGATTAGAGCCTGTATCTCGACGGATGACCCAGCCCAAGAAAGGATGACGGAAACCAGGGGCTTATCCTTCTGGATAACTGGGGATGAAACAACACCACCTAAGGTCTGTCCGTGAAGGTTCGGGCATTCCCTGGATGGGTAGGACAAGACTTTAAAAAGTGACCTGCCTGGCCACAATAAAGGCACAAACTCTTCCTCCTCCTAAAGGTTCTCTCATCCGCAGAGAGACGCGTGAAACCCAAGTGCATGGGTTCACCTTCACTGACCGACTCGGTACCAGGAGGCATGGGAGTTGAAGGAGGCACCGGTGGGACTGCAAAGCTCGGAGACAAACGTACAGGAGGCTTCCACAAGTGCTCCTTAAAAGAGAATCTTTCTCTGAGTCTGGAGTCAATGAGAATGGCAAACGTGATCAACTTCTCCAGCTCAGTGGGTATATCCTGGGGTGCTATCTCATCCTTGATGCTATCCGAGAGACCATGAGAAAAAGCAGCCACGAGGGCCTCATTGTTCCATGCAACCTCTACTGCCAGAGTACGGAATTCAATGGCGTAGTCGGCAACAGTTCTTGTAGTCTGTTCAATAGACATGAGGCAACAGAAGTGGAGTGTGCGGGAACGTCAAATACCCTTTTAAAAGAAGCCACAAACTCAGGGTAACTTAAGACAACAGGTTTTTGCGTCTCCCATGGAAGGTTTGCCCATACCAAGGCTCTCTCAGAAAGCAAAGATATCACGAAACCTACTTTGCTTCTGTCCGTGGGAAATGCCTGGAGCAGAATCTCAAAGTATATCTCAACCTGGTTGAAAAACCCTCTGCATTGGACTGGATCACCCCCAAATCGCTGGGGAAGCAGAGCAGAACCAGACATACATCTTATAGAGGTAATACTCGAGGCGGGTGCCTGCACAGAGAATAGAACAGCAGCAGGGTCGGCCTGCAACATAGGTTGTATCGGGACGGCCACAAGTGGGAGATTCCAGGTGAGCCGTGCGACTCAGTAGCATTTGTAACGCCATGGCGAACTGATCCATGCGGTGATCCAGTTCATCAACTCTGGAAAAAATGTTACCAACAAGTAGATTGACTGCATCTTCTGAATTCATGCCATTCGCCTACTGTCGGAAACCATGAAATCAGACCAAGACAGAAGTACAGTTAAATCACACTTGTTTAATAATAAAAGAAAAAAGTACAAACGTAGTTAAAACATGGCCAAATTTCAGTAACCAGAACAGATAGTCAACCAACCCAGAAGTCAGGGATCAAAGAAGTGGAACAGCAAGCAGGATCCAAAGCCAGAAGGGATGTCAGAAAAGCTAGTCTTTAAACAGGAACACAGGAGATGTTTCTTGTGATGTTGACCAGGGCGAAGGGAGAGCTCCTCTGGACTGGACAGCTTAAGTAGGCAGGACTGACGAGCAGGATATCAGCAACAGCTGAGTAACTGTGGAGAGAGATGGGAGCTGGCAATTAGCCGACAGCTGAGCGGCCAGCTCAGAGAAGGAAGGGCTAAGCCCAGCCCTGACACAATGACTGACTGGATCCTGTCCAAAAAATTAGAATATAATCGATATACCTGCACCAAATTAAAATGTGGCACAGGTAGACCGACATTCACTCAGAGGCAAATAAATCTGGCTCCCACCCCCTCAGGTACAGGTTAGTGTATGATGGGGCACATGTTGTCCCCATCGCCACTCCTTGCACCTGAAGGTAATGGGACCCATCAAAACTGAAAAAATTATGTGTAAATATAAGGGCTAATATGTCTAAATTGTATTCTGCTGTTGTAGTGCTCCTCTCACTGAGAAATGAGGCAATCACAGAGAGACTTTTGTTGTGGAATGCTTGAGTAGAGTGCCTCCACAATAATTGAAGCAGTAATAGTGTCCCTGGGTACATGTAAATTAATGTCGTCAGTCTAATATATATATATATATATATATATATATATATATATATATGGGGAGGTAAGGAAAATGGGATTATTTCGGTGCCAGAGACAGGTTAGAGCACACAAATTATAAAAATATATTTTTATTGATATACAAATCTAAAAAGTATACATAATTGATACATTTACATAGTAGCCAATTAAATTAAACAAAATGAGCTTAGACAATATAGATATTTACCGACACCAGGGATGTTGAAAGGTGATCGATAGTTTGTTGATCCCTACTAGTTTCGCCAAAACATTAGCTTCATCAGGGGAATAAGCAAATAATACAAAAAACTAAAAACACTAAAGAGTGGGAAAAAGAAAATACATTAGTTATAAGACCCAATTTTCCTAAAAAAATTCAAGCGAGCAGTCATGTTACAGAGAAATCACAGTTTTGTCTGACCAAAACCCCCCGCCCCCCAAAAAAATCCCCCGCTTCCACATCATAGACATACCGTACCAAACTACCAGGACATAGGGCGAGCACCGCCAAGCTGCGGGGAATGGTAGTCGATCCCAACCCTGTAATTGGCTACAGAGGGCTCAAAAAGGATGCCTGTAAAAACTGAAGATTGACACATTGATTATAGTGCTTGGCTAAGGATAATTTTTTATTAATCAAGTGGTCCAATAAGCCTCAATTACATACCATAGTTAGACATATGAAGAGCGCTAGAAAATGCGCTGAGTCGGTTAAGATAGGTGCTTGAGTGTGTTTGGACAAGAAATAATGTATTATACCCAACTTTAACGGTGTTTAACAGGGGCATGTAATTACAATTTTTGATATAATATTTCAACGCAGGGCCAGTTTCTGCACCCAACAAGAGTAACTGTGAGGGCTTACAGTATTCTGCTACCACCAACACCTAAGGCCCAATTTTCTGCAGAGTATATAGAGCAGGCCGTATAGTATATATCCTGCTGTTCAGAGTATATAGTGCCTGGGGGACACCCCACGCCATTCTTTTAAAACATTTTGGTGCTGGGTTCCCTTTAATATCCATACCAGACCTGAAGGGCCTGGTATGGATTTTGGGGGGGCATCCACTCCATTTTTGGTATTTTTGGTATTTTTATCTATATTGCCGGGATCCGACAATACATTACAGCCGCGAGCAGTTTTAAATGACATTTTTTCCTTTAGAAATGTAATTTTGCTGTGGCACTGTTATAAACATGTGAAAGATGCAAACACTTTTTATGGAAATACCTTGCATATAAGCCTTTAAAATGAGCACTTTTGATTTTTTACGTTCGCGTTCTATAGACTTTAACGGTGTTTGTGTGTTTGAACACATTTTTTGCCTGTTCGCACGTTCTGCTGCAAACTGAACCAATGGAGTGTTCGGCTCATCCCTATTGTACATCTATCTGGGAAGTGTATTTGTTGGAATGATACCTACATCTCTTGGTTTTGTTTGTAAGCTAATGCTAGCCTTTTTATCGGAACATTAATCGAAGGTAACTATAAGCTATGGTTATTAACAAAATATTTAGCCTATAAAAATGATCTTTAGGCTTATATATACTGTATATGAGGTACATGTATATCTTAATATATACATTATTCTAATTTACCACAATTTTCCCCTTTTTTAGGACCCATTAGTTTGAGTTACTGATTGTATTTGGTTTTTATCGTCTGTGAGGGCGGTGTCTGTCACTTTTCCCCATGGGCCACACAGGGCCATACGCCTGAGAAAAGAGCATTGTCCCCTATCACGTGTTACGTGACATGCATATATGTTTTAAGGTACTTTTTATACTTTATCATATACTTGGCTCATTGCTCCTCTAATTTACATGTACCCAGGGACACTATTCATTTAACTCATATATTTTTGATTATGACTGTATGGAATTTTGTTGTTTATATACCACTAATTATAATATTTTGTTTAACTATATTTTTAACGTTGTTTTGTGTCATATGCAAAATATAAGAAAGGCCAAAGAGGTCCTGAGGAAGCCTTATTCCTGCAAAATGCATCAACCTTACCTGTTACGCATTTAGGATACTTTCAGTGGAAATTTCTAGGAAGGTTCTCTTGATAATTGTGATTAAATACACGCATATGATATGTGACTAACAGTTTTTAAAAAATAATGTCTCTGCATGATTGTTGTCCTTTTGGTACTAGAATAAAATTAGATTTTTTTATAAAATATATGTGTTATTACTTTTGGGGGTATATACAAAGTCCCACTCTCTCTCTCTCTATATATATATGTATATATATATATATATATATATATATATATATATATATATATATATTCTGTATTGAATTTGAAAATAGGGATGGTATCTCCTTAAGTAGTATTTAAGGAATCACAAGTTAGTTCAGTTGTTTATATATATATATTGTGTAAGGACATGACATTCGGTAGGTGGAACTGCCTTATGTAGTATGCAGCATGCTGTGTCCTGCAGCTGAAGGTCGAGCCTCAATATTTAAGCAGATAGTCAAAGCTGTCAAAAACAAATTGAAATAAAGATTCATGCAACACGCATGCAGTCTGGGCACAAAAGATATATATATAGAAAAAACATGAAGAGAAAAATAGGGCAAACAGCCCGGACAGGATTCTTCAAAGAGGAACATAACTGGTTTTATAGCAAAAATTAATAATTACTTTTTATGAATAATTCCACCATCTAGAAAAGATTTGTTTAAAAAGAAGAGAGATACCTCCACTACATGGTTATATAGACTGATAACGTTATCAGAACACGGATAGCAACACCAGCCTCACATTCATTCAAACCCCAATAACACAGATGTCAGCTTAGTAGCAGTTAATACAATAAGTCCACTAGTAGTATGTGTATATTGGAGCTCAAAGGTTTAGCCGATTAATCATCATTTTGAATAATCATGGATCTGCAGCTGAAAACTTCTGTATAGTAAAAATAATAGCCACTTTCCAAAAGTCTTGAAATGAAAACCACAGGACAAAAAGATATACACATAGCTTTGCCGAAACGTAGTTCGTAATAAAGTGAGAAAAGTGCTTTCAGAGGGGATTTGTTTCTCATATAGAGTTATCTTAACTTATTTCTCCAATTGGGAATTGGTATCAACAGCACTTGTATAGTCACACACTTAAGCCGGAAACCTTTTTGTTTTCCACACAAAAGATATATACCAGCAATTAAAATGTTAGGACAAATATTGAAAAATTTTACATTACCTTCATATAGACATCTGTGTGTAAAACTTGTCAGGAAAGGAAGAAAGGTCATTGTAGAGGGTCCAAAATTGCCCTTCTTTGCACTTTCTGTCAGCAGAAGTTGAATCCTGAAATTACAGGGGGTCCCCGGGTTACAAACAAGTTAGGGACTGTAGGTTTGTTCTTAAGTTGAATCTGTTTGTAAGTCGGAACGGGTACATTTTTTAAGTGTAGCTCCAGCCAAAAAATCTATTTTTAAGCTTTTTGGATAACATAGGGAAGGGTTAACACCCCTGTAACATTTGTTTTGCTGTCTGTGCTCCTCTCTAGAAGATTTCACCTCACTTTCTGTCCCAATGACAATTGGATTTTGAAAATTTTGGGCTGTTGTAGAAACAAGCCTTGGTGATAAAGCATCAGTGGAGACACCTTTTTCCCATTTTAACTGTTACAGGAGTGAATTTCCCTTCCTAGGGGTAGATTTCCTCTCACTTCCTGTTGTCTCCTTCCGTTTGTAAGTAGGAGTCGTTTGTAAGTCGGATGTTTGTAACTAGGGGACCCCCTGTACACCTTTGAGTATGTTGTCTTAAAATAACTATAGCCAGCACCATGATCGTGCCAGTGAGAGCAGACATTGTTCAAAAATAGGATTGTAGGCGGGCCCCAACCAAGGTACCTGTTTAGGAGGAACCACATACACAGAGCATTCAGCACCATTGTAAGTTTATACTTATTGTCCTTAGTTAAAACAGTTACAGTAGAATAACTTTATGGCACACTGGTGAACAAAATAGATTCAGTATAGCTTTCTGTAGTATAATTCACAGTAAGGCGTGGCGGTATCGTATATGACCATAGCTACACAGGCTCACTGGGAGAATTCTTTACTGTGCTGTCTCTAACCAGCAGGTTCCTTTCCCTAGCCCACCACTCACTAAAAACATGCCTAAATTAAGTTTGATCCCCTATTTAAAGGTTCCCTCATCAAGATGCCCCCCTGAACTCTCGCAGGAATTTGTCATCAACTCAGACACCTACCTTTCCATAGAGAATGATGGAGTCAATAAGGGGACAATTTTCCTTATTGGATCGTTCTTCCCTTTTAGCATTGGCACAGTGGGAAGAATATAAAACAGTCCACCACACTAGATTTGGTACAGATTCTTTACACAAATATGAAACAGTCCCAGTATATAGTGATATAAAGTGCTCATGCTCAAAGTTGATATATTCATGCTCAGACTTGGGTGCCCCACATAGATGTAAACTCACCCCCTAGAGTTGACCAACTATCGCTAATATGGTCGTTTGCGCATGTGGGAATACCCCTGTAGGGATCCATTGCTGGTGTCTCATGTAGTGCAGTGCCTCATACAGATAGACAAACCAAAGAAATCCTCATTGTGCAAAATATTGTTTCAAAAATGTATTAAAAAAAGTTAAAAATATCACTCACATATTAGGGTGCCTATACATCCTGGCACCTGGCGTGTGTAACAGGTGATTTTTTTTTAGGGGAAAATCGGCCCACAATGGTGGTGTTGCTGCTTAATTCCCTGTATTCACCTGGGCGGAAGTAAGTCGTAAGTCGTGATGACACGATAATGCTTCGACGTGTTTCAGCCAATTGGCACTTATACCCTTACAAGGAATTCCTTAAATTAAATATTGCGATTACCTGTTAGTACCTTGGCAGTGCGTACAATCTAATAATTACACATACAACCATATATACCAATAATACTAAGTTAATTTGAAGAGAATATAGTTTTATAATAATCCGTGTTAAGTGCAAAATTATAAGAGGCCCTCTAGTGGTAGTGATTAGATTTGTGTTTAAAGGGGGAAGAATGCCTGCACCTGCCTAAAGGATGACACCACTATCAGATTTTTATCGCCCAGACACAATTGAAAACGGAGCACTGGATACACATTTTCAGTGGGTCCATTAAATATTACTGGGCAGACTGGCTCTTGTTTGGCAGCACTCCACAAAACTCTTAAAGAAGAGAGGTGGAGACAGAGTTTAGCCAGATTCTCAACTCTAGGTTTTGCAGTCTGAGCCCCATTAGGGAGATTCACTCTCTCTAATATAACTGGTCAGCAATGTCACAGGAAGTGAAACTGAAGGTAAATCCAAAATTTTGAGTTGCCACCAGAACAAGAATGGAGGGTAAATGTTACCAAGACAGCTGTCTACAAAGGGATTTCGCTGACATTTGAAAAATATCCTTTCACTTCCTGTTCAGTCTGCACAACAGGAAGTGACGCAAAATTGGAAAATCTCTCTAATACAACATAGATGCCTAAAAGAAAAAAAGAAATAGCCAAAAGCACTTAGCCCCCTACTCTATTCAAAAACTTTAGAGTGGAAAGGCAACTCATTGTCTCTAGGTTGAACGTGATAGTGGGTTTGGATCTGCACAACATAATTGCAAAAAACAAAGTACAGTGATGGGTACAATGTACAAGGTGATAGTAGGTTCAAACAACCCAAACAGTTTTCACAAAACACAGAGTCTCACACAATCTCTCAACTAATTCTAACTTGACAGGTACCCAGTCATACAGCATTTCTAGTCCTTCATCTACTCAGACACAATTATCCAATTTTTGGAACATACAACAGAATACACTAGAGAATAGTAAGTCCATATCACCAGCACAATATCAATCACATATGACTATCAATACTATATGGTATGGACCCCTCAATATACCTGTTGAGGGTGCTGTTGCTCCAAAATCACAAAGGACTTTCTCTTTTTTAGAGAATCAGACACCAGAACACAACAAAACCAACATAGAGCACTACATGACACGAGCACAGACTGACAAACCCCTTTAGAGGCTATTCATTTATCTTTTACACCTTTATCTAAGGTGAAATTTAAGTCTTGTCATTAGGACTAGGATTTTGTCCAGAAAAAGATTTTGACTCATTTGAAACGATCAAAGATATTCATCTATTTGCTAGTAAACTGGTTCTTAAAGTAGTTCACAATAAAAAAAATCATGTCAGGATTGGATAAACAACGTTGATTGGTCCCACTACAAAAGAAGTAAAGGCTCTTCAACAAATTTTCAAACTATTAGAGGAGAATGAAACCTCAGAATGGGTAGATGAAATTGACCAAATTGACTTGGAAGAATTGTTGGAGATCAAGGATTCGCCCTCCAGTTCTGTAGCTTTCCCTTTCTGAATGAGTTTTAACATAAATCGCAAACTTTGCCCTCCCTGTCATTGAATGGAAATATTTTAGCATTTGTTTGTTAGAGCATTTTAGTGAACAAACAGCATCATGAAGGCCAAGGAACACATCAGACACAGTCACAGGTCAGGGATAAAGTTGAGGAGAAGTTTAAAGCAGGGTTAGGTTAGAAAACAATATCCCAAGCTTTGAACATCTCACAGAGCACTATTCAATCCATCATACGAAAATGGAAAGAGTATGGCACAACTGCAAACCTACTAAAACATGGCCGCCCACCTAAACTGAAAAAAGAAAAGTGTGTGAGTGTGGCGCTGTCCCAAAGTGCAAAAGAAATGTCTGCATATATACAGTTTTATCAAAAGTGTCACGTGTGTATTCCCTTAAGTGAAATATGTATGGCAGTTATTACCACTCCTGTGGGTTAAAGTGACTGGTGATTTAAACATGAGAAGCATAATGAGTGCAATAAATCGCATCCAAGGTGTCTAGTGCTATATTCCCTCAAAAGGAAAAAACAGTATTAACCACTGCTAAGAGCATGAAGCGGTCTGTGTCTAAACACTAGAAAACACAAAGTTGCAATAAATACATCACACGTGACATGCAAAAAATTCTAAAGTGTCTAGTGCTAAATAAATAAATATTAAAATGTTGTTCTACAAACGTTGCAAATAACAAAGTGACAAGAGCCCTATGAAGAGGTCACTCTGAAAAGTGCTAAACACACGTGCCATGCAAATGGTTCTATGATAGTAAACAGTTCATATGGGTAAGTCCCCGGTGCACTATAAGTGAAAAAAGGCGTCCTTTGTGGGATTCCTCAAAGCATACAACAGGTGTTAATCCAGTGCTGGTGTCTCGCGTTGTGATTGTGCAGAGACTCACCAGCTGTATATCCCCTGCAGGGGTAACGAGTAGTCACAGTATGTGCCACTGTGCAGCAGTGCTTGGCAAGACCAGGACCAGGATGATATCATAAGGACATAAGAAGAAAGGATTCCATAGTGTGAAACCGTTTAAAACCACTATTTATTAGGTCAGATAAAAAGGGTACTCACATTGTAATGGAAAAAATGAGCGGTGTACAATGCTTACAAAGATGTTCCTAAGCGTCAGCTTTGCAGGGAGATGTCAGCAAGGTGTTCAGTCAAAGGCCACGCCCTACGTACGTTTTGTCACTCGCTCCTGTAGAAGTCCGAGTGACAAAACGTACGTAGGGCGTGGCCTTTGACTGAACGCCTTGCTGACATCTCCCTGCAAAGCTGACGCTTAGGAACATCTTTGTAAGCATTGTACACCGCTCATTTTTTCCATTACAATGTGAGTACCCTTTTTATCTGACCTAATAAATAGTGGTTTTAAACGGTTTCACACTATGGAATCCTTTCTTCTTATGTCCTTATGATATCATCCTGGTCCTGGTCTTGCCAAGCACTGCTGCACAGTGGCACATACTGTGACTACTCGTTACCCCTGCAGGGGATATACAGCTGGTGAGTCTCTGCACAATCACAACGCGAGACACCAGCATTGGATTAACACCTGTTGTATGCTTTGAGGAATCCCACAAAGGACGCCTTTTTTCACTTATAGTGCACCGGGGACTTACCCATATGAACTGTTTACTATCATAGAACCATTTGCATGGCACGTGTGTTTAGCACTTTTCAGAGTGACCTCTTCATAGGGCTCTTGTCACTTTGTTATTTGCAACGTTTGTAGAACAACATTTTAATATTTATTTATTTAGCACTAGACACTTTAGAATTTTTTGCATGTCACGTGTGATGTATTTATTGCAACTTTGTGTTTTCTAGTGTTTAGACACAGACCGCTTCATGCTCTTAGCAGTGGTTAATACTGTTTTTTCCTTTTGAGGGAATATAGCACTAGACACCTTGGATGCGATTTATTGCACTCATTATGCTTCTCATGTTTAAATCACCAGTCACTTTAACCCACAGGAGTGGTAATAACTGCCATACATATTTCACTTAAGGGAATACACACGTGACACTTTTGATAAAACTGTATATATGCAGACATTTCTTTTGCAACTTTGGGACAGCGCCACACTCACACACTTTTCTTTTTTCACTTTTTCCGCTCATTCCACCCCCTGTGGAGTCAGCGTATGTGAGGGCAGCAGTCTATCAATTTAGGAATATACTTCCCACCTAGGCTTCTAATTACACCCATTAGCGCGGACTCCCTATTTCCTCTGTTACGCCCACCTAAACTGACAGTCCGGGCAAGGAGAGCATTAATCAGAGAAACAGCCAAGAGGCCCATGGTAACTCTGGAGGAGCTAAAGAGATCCACAGCTCAGGTGGGAGAATCTGTCCACAGGACAACAATTAGTTATGCACTCCACAAATCTGGCCTTTATGGAGGAGTGGCAAGAAGAAAGCCATTGTTGAAACAAAGCCATAAGAAGTCCTGTTTGCAGCTTGTGAAAAGCCATGTGGGGGACACAGAAAACATGTGGAAGAAGGTGCTCTAGTCAGATGAGACCAAAGCTGAACTTTTTGGCTTAAAAGCAAATCACTATGTGTGGCAGAAAACTAACACTGCACATCACCCTAAACACACCAACCCCACCATGAAACATGGTGGTGGCAGCATCATGTTCCAGGGATGCTTTTCCTCAGCAGAAATAAGAATGCTGGTCAAAGTTGATGGGAAGATGGATGGAGCCAAACACAGGGCAATCTTAGAAGAAAAACTGCAAAAGACTTGTGACTGGGGCAGAGGTTCACCTTTCAGCAGGACAATGACCCTAAACATACAGTCGGAGCTACAATGGAATGGATTAGATCAAAGCATATTCATGTGTTTGACTGTAAGACTTGAAAATTGCCGGTTCACAGACGATCTCCATCCAATCTGACAGAGCTTGCTCTATTTTGCAAAGAAGAATGGGCAAAAATGTCACTCTCTAGATGTGCAAAGCTGATAGAGACATCCCCAAAAAAGTCTTGCAGCTGTAATTGCAGTGAAAGGTGGTTCTACAAAGTTTTGGCTCAGAGGTCTGAATACAAATGCACATCACATATTTATTTGTAAATATTTTGAAAACCATTTATCATTTTCCTTCCACTTCACAATTATGTGCCACTTTGTGTTGGTCTATTACATAAAATCCCAGTAGAATACATTTATAGTTTTGGTTGTAACATGACAAAATGTGGAAAATTTCAAGGGGTGTGAATACTTTTTCAAGGCACTGTATATCTGTGGTAGATACATTTCTACAAGAAAGTACCAACCAGTTAAATGAGTTCATTTTGACACTATTGAAGATTATTTTGAATAATTACTTTTTGTCTGATGGTTCCCACCACCCCCAGGTACAAGACATAGCGATGGGGACATGTTGTGCCCCATCCTACACCAATTATTACCTGGGGATGGGTCTCTCTTTCTCTCTCCTGAGTGATGAGTTTCTCTTTGTACCTGTGCCACATATTATCGGAGCACAGGTACATAGATGACATTCTCGTACTTTGGGATGGATCTAAGGAACGTCTCACAACCATTGTTCAATTGCTTAACAGGAATGATTAAAATGTATCATTCACTATGACATGTGATCAACAATGTATTTCTTTTTTGGACATTGAAATATTTATCAAACCAGACTCCACACTGGGGACAACCATTTTCCGCAAACCCACAGCAGGGAACACCGTACTGAGAGCCAACAGTGGCCATTCATTCAGTCAAGTTAAATCTATACCTTATAGGTAATATTTGCGCATCAAGCACAATTGCTTATCACCGGAAGATTTTCAGAAAAAACAAGCCAAAGATTTACAACATAGGCTATTACGCCAAAAAAAAATTCAAAAAAGTGTACCAACGGGCAAACAGATATGAAAGGGTAGATTTGATTTTCCAGCAAGTCAATAGTAATCAGAACCCAAACAAACCTAATACGATCAAAATGATTTTGAGATATACTAGACAGCAACATCAGATCAGGCATATCATCAGCAAATACTGGTACTTATTAAAATCAGGCTAACAAGTAGCAGAATGTATAAAAGATCAGGCTGAGAGAGTATACCGCAGGAACAACTCAATATCAAGATTATTTTGTACATAGCCAAAACATTTTGTTACCTGCCAAACGATGGGAAATGTTTATTTAATGGTATGTGAATGTGGCAGTTATTATGTTGGCAAAACCAAACGTTGATTCTGGCAGCGCATATATGATCATATAAAAATAATTTATGTTTTGTCAGATTATGTGCACTAGACATATGAGGTGATGATTGGGACCGCATTATTTTACAAAGGGAAGTTAGGTGGATTCACCATATAAAAGCAACAAAACTACCCGGTTTAAATGATGCTGTTAGTTTAAAGCCTTTCTTATAGTTTGTACAGATATTTAGTATATCATTTATTGCTTTAACTTTACTGCCAAAAAGTTTTTTTCTTTTTTTCCTTTCTTCTTCACAGGTCATATACACCTTTTTGCTATTAAAGAATTGACAGCTATTAAAATGTGGATTATGCGAATAAATTGTTTTTGAAATTCAGCTTGTTTTTTTTTTTATGTCTACCTATTTTGATTCTGTACCCTCTTGGTACAAGGTAATTAGGTTTAAGCTAATAGATAATTGTAAATATTTGTAAATAACATACAGTATCTCACAAAAGTGAGTACACCCCTCACATTTTTATAAATATTTTATTATATCTTTTCATGTGACAACACTGAAGAAATTGAACTTTGCTACAATGTATAGTAGTGAGTGTACAGCTTGTATACAGTGTAAACTTGCTGTCCCCTCAAAATAACTCAACACACAGCCCTTAATGTCTAAACCGCTGGCAACAAAAGTGAGTACACCTCTTAGTGAAAATGTCCAAATTGGACCCAAAGTGTCAATATTTTATGTGGCCACCATTATTTTCCATAACTACCTTAACCCTCTTTGGTATGGAGTTCACCAGACCTTTACAGGTTGCCACTGGAGTCCTCCTCCACTTCTCCATGGCGGCATCACAGACCTGGTGGATGTTAGAAACCATGCGCTCCTCGACGTTCCATTTGAACATGCCCCACAGATACTCAATAGGGTTAAGGTCTGAAGACATGCTTGGCCAGTGCATCATCTTTACCCTCACCTTCTTTAGCAAGGCAGTGGTCATCTTGGAGCTGTGTTAGGGGTCGTTATCATGTTGGAATACTGCCCTGCGGCCCAGTCTCCGAAGGGAGGGGATCATGCACTGCTTCAGTATGTCATAGTATATGTTGGCATTCATGGTTCCCTCAATGAGCTGTAGCTCCCCAGTGCCGGCAGCACCCATGCAGCCCCAGACCATGACACTCTCACCACCATGCTTGACTGTAGGCAAGACACACTTGTCTTTGTACTCATGACCTGGTTCCTGCCACACATGCTTGACACCATCTGAACCAAATAAGTTTATCTTGGTCTCATCAGACCACAGGACATGGTTCCAGTGATCCATGTCCTTAGTCTGCTTGGCTTCAGCAAACCGTTTGTGGGCTTTCTTGTGCATCATCTTTAGAAGAGGCTTCCTTCTGGGATGACAGCCATGCAGACCAATTTGATGCAGTGTGCGGCGTATGGTCTGAGCACTGACAGGCTGGCCCCCCACCCCTTCAGTCTCTGCAGCACTGGTGGCAGAATTCATACATCTATTTCCCAAAGACAACCTCTGGATATGATGCTGAGCATGTGTACTCAACTGCTTTGGTCGACCATGGCAAGGCCTGTTCTGAGTGTAACCTGTCCTGTTAAACTGCTGTATGGTCTTGGCCACTGTGCTGCAGGTCAGTTTCAGGGTCTTGGCAATCTTCTTATAGCCTAGGTCATCTTTATGTAGAGCAACAATTCTTTTTTTCAGGTTCTCAGAGACTTCTTTGCCATAAAGTGCCATGTTGAACTTCCAGTGACCAGTATGAGAGAGTGAGAGCGATAACACCAAATTTAGCACACCTGCTCCTCATTCACACCTGAGACCTTGTAACACTAACAATTCATATGACACTGGGGAGGAAAAATGGCTAATTGGGCCCAATTTGGACATTTTCACTTAGGGGTGTACCCTCTCATGTTGCCAGCGGTTTAGACATTAATGGCTGTGTGTTGAGTTATTTTGAGCGGACAGCAAATTTACACTGTTATACAAGCTGTACACTCACTAAGTGTAATTTCTTCAGTGTTGTCACATGAAAAGATATAATAAAATATTTATAAAAATGTGAGGGGTGTACTCACTTTTGTGAGATACTGTACATATACTGTTGAGGCATGAGCTTATGGAACGTGATCAATGCTAGCAGCTGTTCGTAGGAGGTTAACTTATTTCAGAAGTAGTAGCTCGCAAGATCTCTATAAATTTGTTGAAGCCATTTCCTCCTTGGTCACTTTAGATAGTTTGAGGGATTGTACACCCTACTGAGATGGGTGCCCTCATGGGGGTTCATATTGTAATTTCATAACAATGTGTATAAACTCATTTACTTGTCTTTACATTGAGCACAGATTATACTAAATGGGGTCCACCTACCAAATACTATCAATTTGGGGAGCAAGGGTGCAGGTGGGAACTTGAAGGTCCCATTATCCCAATTTAAGAACATATATATCTATAACAGGTATTAAGCACATTTGCTGTTTCATGATGAAGCATGTGCCCACATCAAAAAATCTGTATTTAATAGTTTGGTTTGATATATACATTTTCGATTATTCCAATACTTTACTGTGCTTGCCTTCCTGATGAAGTGGGTTGTTGACCCGTGAAACACGTCAAAGTTACATCAAGCAACCCATCACCTGATTGTGGCATGGATGATGAGGAAAGCATGATGTGATATATGATTTAGCTTTATTTGTATGAGATTACTATATGCATTAATTCTACATTTTTAATAGAACATTGTTTTACCATTTGTACTAAGAACATTTTTATATTTTATTGTATTTCTTGTGGTACCGTTAAAGTCTTGATCTTTCTAGTTTTTCTCATATGCTTCTATAAAGGATGTGTTACAGGACATTAATATTGTCCAATATGTAGAGGGTTTCCCTATTGGGGTTTCTTCATCCCACCTGTTGAACGCTTCTATGCTATAATCATTTATTGGAATCAGATCAGTGGTGGCTTTTTTTTTTTTTTGTTGGGGGGGGGCGGACATCGGGTAGCGATGGGCATCTGGCAACAGGCAGTGGTGGGCATCTGCAAGCATCAGGCAGCAGCAGGCATCAGGAAGCAACGGGCATCAGGCAGCGGCGGACATCGGGCATTGGCAGGCATCAGGCATTGCCAGGCATCAGGCAGCGGCGGACATCGGGCTCCTGTGTCTTCTCCTCCTCCTTGCTTCCACTGTGTATCTCCTCCTCTTCCCTCCTCCTAGGCATCCAATAGGATCACCTTTCCTTTCAGCCAATCGGGTGATGGGTTTCAGCCCTGCTTACTGATTGGCTGGGAGGAGGATCAGTGTTACAACAGTAAATATGCATTCACTAATGCAACACACCTGGGTAGGCTCCTGATGCAATGCTCTGTGTCCAGAGCCCACCCTATTTTGAAGCCTATTAGAGCGTCTGGCTCTAATCGGGTGTTAAAAAAAACCACCCCTGCCACTGTAATTCATGAGCCCAGTGTCCTGCAAGCGGCGGGACGCATGGATAGGAGGGCAGCGGCATGGATAGGGAGGTGGCGCCCGTGCTCCCTTAATCGACGGGCCGCCCCTGAATCAGATCAGATTATAAAATGCCATCTGTCACATGATTTGACAATACATGTGAGTTTGGTTTTTGAACTACACAGAACTCCAGGCATTATAAACCTTCCTACATGTACCTTGTGTTTTTTACCTGCATAAGAAGTGTATTGATCATTAGAGATGGGCGAACGGCTCGGCCCGAGCATAAGTTCGGGTCGAACTTACGTAGTTCGGGCGTTCGGTTAATAGCTGAACATACGGGCCGTTCGACCATTCTGTTCTCCCCCCCCGAACCGACCACAATGCATTGCGGCACTAAACAGTGCATTGCAAGCCCTGGCTGAAGCAGTGAAAGCTTCAGCCAATCAGGACACACAGCACTGTCTGAGTCATGATATAAAAGTATTCTTTCAATGGCAGCCATTTTCAGTGTGATTTCGGCGTTGAGAGTGATAGCACCGAACAGAGCCCTGTTCTATTAGTGTGCTATACTGTGCTATTTTGCTTCAATTGTCAGTGTAGAATATTAGTTTAGCGTCATTCTAGGGATAGTGTGAGGGTAGTGAGTAGGACCATCATTCAGCTTTGCATAGTGTGCAGGGACAGCTCAGATAGTTTCACTGTAGTGTAGTGAGACCGTGTCATTAATACATACATTAGTGTAGAGTAGGGACAGCTCATATAGTTTCAGTGTAGTGTAGTGCGACTGTGTCAGTAATTTTGACATTAGTGTATAGCTAGAGTAGGGACAGTTCACATAACATCAGTGTAGTGACGGTTGAACACCGTCTATTTGATTGAGTTACTTCCAGTTTAACGCCATTTATTTCTGTGTGCGTTACTGCCAGTTTAATGCCATATAGTTTTGTGTGCGTTACTGCCAGTTTATTGCCATATAGTTTTGCGTGCGTTACTGCCAGTTAAACGCCATATAGTTTTGTTTGCGTTACTGCAAGTTTAACACCATATAGTCCTGTGTGCGTTACTGCCAGTTTAACACCATATAGTTTTGTGTGTTACTGCCAGTTTAACGCCATTTACTTCTGTGTGCGTTACTGCCAGTTTAGCGCCATATAGTTTTTCATGCGTTACTGCAAGTTTAACGCTATATAGTCCTGTGTGTATTACTGCCAGTTTAACGCCATATAGTTTTGCGTGCATTACTGCCAGTTTAACACCATATAGTTTTGTTTACATTACTGCCAATTTAACACCATATAGTTCTGTGCGCCACTATACATTTGGTGCATTATATTGCAGTATATTATAGTGTATCCGTGGAGTGTGTCTGTAGTGTGAGTACTCAAATTTAAGTGCACCAAACCCCTCTTTACATTGATTAAAGTGCATCTTCAAACAGATTTAAACTTCTTCTTTACATATGTTTATAAGCACCGCCCCCTCCCTCCCAATAATGTCTGGGAGGACAACAAGGAAAGGCAGACGTTCCCTTGGCACTGTAAGGGGGCCAGCAACAAATGTGTCCACAGGCCAAGGTGGACGTGGTGGTCAGTCCTCAGACAGGGCATCATTTCATCTGTTTAGTGAGTTGTCCATGCTATCCAGCCACAGCATGCAGAGGAGGTGGTGGACTGGCTTACTAAACCTTACTCATCCTCTGTCACACAAGCAGAGACAAGTGTGCAGTCCCCTGCAGTTGCCAGAGTGGATAAACCTGCCCCCTTGTCACATCTATTACTGCCATAGCCCCAACATCAGCCATTGAGGAGTCAGCTGAGTTATTTGACCACAGCATCAGCCAGTTGCCCCTTGATGATGCCCAGCCATTACTGGATTCAGATTTTTGTTCTGAGGTTGAGGATGACAGGAACATGAGTTTAGAGAGAGGGAGGAACACTGGTAGACAAATTGACCTTCATGTTCTCCAAGCCACAGCGTATTACCAAGTTGTCTCCAGTGGTAATAATGAAGATGGAGGAGATGGAGATGATGATGAGGTCACTTGGGTGCCAGATAGAGCAGAAGAGGAAACTGAAGGTGAGGCGGCACAACCCCAAGGAGGCCGACATCAAGAAAGAGTAGAGAGCAGCCGCCCTATTCCAGCACATTCTGCAGCTGTTATCTCCCCGCCCACTCCCCAAAGCTCAGCTGTCTGGGTCTTTTTTAGCACATCTGCAGCAGATCGCACTGTTGCTATCTGCAAACTGTGTCTCAGGAACATCAAACGTGGCAAAAACACCAACCATTTGGGTACTACATGCTTAACAAGGCATTTAACGTCCAACCACTGAGCCCATTGGCAAGAGCACCTAAAAGCCACACAAAAGGGGCACAAATCTGTCCCTCCTCCTCCTCCTTACCCACTTCAGTCTGCCCCTGTGATACCGAGTCATTACCTCTCAGCAGCCTCCACTGACAGGGATGATGGTATAACACAGGGTGTCCCAGGTCCTAGCAGCACATCTGCCAGCAGAACACCAGCAGTAGACTGTAGCCAGCAAATTTCTCTCTCTGCCCCATCTCCTTCAGCGGAATAAAAAATACAGTCCCTGCCACCCACATGCCCAGCATTTGAATGAAAGCTTGTCAAAGCTGTTGGCTCTCCAACTTCTGCCTTTCAGCCTGGTGGATTCTGCCCCCTTCTGTGAATTTGCACCATAATGGCAGGTTCCCAGACGCTACTACTATTCACGTAAGGCCATTCCATCTCTCTACTATCACGTGGAAGGGAATGTTCTGGCATCGTTGGGCAAGGCAGTCAGCCCTAAAATCCACTTTACTGCTGACACATGGTCCATCAAGCATGGGCAGGGGTAAGGGTAACCCTGCTTGCAACTTGAAAAGGATGCAGGACAGGGCTCTGTGCTGCAGCTTGTTGTGCCTCCACATCTCCATACAGCTGGTGATGATGATGCCAGACCTGTGAGCTCTACCCCATCCTCCTCCTCCTCCTCCTCCACTACCTTCATGCTCTCCTCTGCTAAAAGTCAGGCTAAAAGGTGCCGTGCAGTGCTTCAACTGGTGTGTTTAGGGGACAGGAACCACACCGAAGCAAAGATTCTTGCAGCTCTGCAGGGACAGGCCCAGAGGTGTTTCACACCATGCCAGTTGGAGCCAGGAATGGTGCTGTGCAATAATTGCTTAAACCTCCTGTCTGCCCTTAGACAGGGAAAGTTGACACATGTGCCATGCCTGGCACATGTCCTCAATTTGATGGTGCAGCATTTCCTAAGTACGTACCCAGGGTTGCAAGATGTACTAAAGCAGGCCAGAAGAGTCTGTAGCCATTTCAGGTGGTCATACACAGCCAGTGCTCGATTGGCTGAAATTCAGTGGGAATTCCACCTGCCTGTAAACTGCCTGATTTGTGACATGCCCACGAGGTGGAACTCAACTTTGGGAATGCTGCAGCGGCTATACATGCAGCAGAGGGCCATCAACGAGTACCTGTGCCAGTACAGCACGACGACAGGCTCAGGTCGCCTCTGCTTTTTTTCCCACGTCAATGGCTGATCATTAAGGATGCATGCACTGTATTGTCCCCATATGAGGGGGCCACAAGGATGGTGAGCAGTGACAGTGCATGCATCAGTGACGCAATCCCTGTTGTGTTCCTGCTGGAGCAGACTCTGCATGGCATTATGGACAGGGCACTGGAGGCATAGCAGCAGGAGGAAGAGGACTTCCTTTCCTCTCAAGGCCCACTTTGTCCAGACGCCATCATTCCTATGTCACAGAACACACAGGAGGAGAGAGGGAAGGAGGATGAGGAGGAGGATTCTTGACCACGGTTATAAGGGGAAGGTCTCAGAACTCATTCCGTCCCCACAGAGAGTGCAGAAGATAAAATCTCTTGAGGACACGTTAAAGAGGATTTTATTTATTGTTTTTCCTGACTCCAGTAGATTACAGTGTCGTGGAAAACTTAGTTTTGAGTCTTCTGTTGGTCAAGAGAGGAGCGTTGGAGAAGGCGTCCGCCTAAGTGAGGCATTTCGGAATCTTTTTAGTCCTCACCGCCCAGGGCTGTCAGCTTCCACATCCCATCGGCAGCGTCTGCATCACATGGTGGACGATTACTTTGGGGCCAAAACGGAGATGGAGAGCTTTCCAGCTGACGATCCACTGACTTACTGGGTCATGAGAATAGACTGGGCAAGTTCTAGCATACTGGGCCAGAACTTGCCTAGTACCCTACTGAGTTGTTGGGCTGCCCTGCATCTAGCGTGCTTTCAGAACGGGCATTCAGTGCTGTAGGAGGTTTCGTTACTGATCATAGAACGCGTCTGTCCACAGACTCCGTGGACCATTTGACTTTTATAAAAATGAATCAGTACTGAATTACGAGCTATGAAGCCCCTGATACTGATGTCACTGATTAAGTCTTTTTGGGATGTGGAATCTCTGCAGGACTTCAAGGCTGCCTAGCTTTGAGGGTGTTCAATCATTTCATCTGGAAGAATGTTTTTGGTATAGGTTTCATGGGCACAATTAATACCCAAAGACCAATTTTTCAGCACCTGTTTGACAGGTGCATGTCATTGCATTTTTTTACAGCAAGGCTAATTCTTGCTTTCATCAAGATTACCTATATAGGGTTACGGTGGCGCCACCGACACCCAAAGACCAATTTTTACTTCTATCCAAAGTCAAAGGGACACCAGAATGTAACCAAAAAATCTCTAATCTTGTTCCCAGTGCACTACCTTGTGGCCTCATCATACACATTGGCTCCCAAGCTGTTGCTGAGCAAAATAAAGGCAGCTTGCAGGGAAAATGTCATTTTTTTGGCTTTATGAATGCAATTATTGCTAAAGCAGATTCTAAACATGATACAGATCTGCCTCTTTACAGGTAGACTAAGGGGACCCCCCAGGCACTATATTGGAAGGAATTTTTCATTTTTATGCTTTCACTTTAAAAATAAAAAAATCACTGCTCATTTAAAAATGAAGTTTTTCACAAACTTTTTTTTTTATTGATACATGTCCCTTAGGGCAAGACCCGGACCCCTATGACCATTGTATGCCCAACTACTTGCATATAAGCCTTCAAAATTGGCACTTTTGATTTTTGACGTTCGGGTCCCATTGACTTTAATGGGGTTCGCTATTCGGGTCTGAACTTTCGCGGTGTTCGAAAGTTCTGGTGCGAACTGAACAGGGGTCTGTTCGGCCCATGCCTATTGATCATGTAGTTTCATGCTGTCATTTGTTGGCCTGTACACACAGCCTATAGTAAAGTAAATCTTCACATTCCGGTGTCAGAAGTTTTTCTTTTGTGTTTAAATATGAGGCATGCTGTATGCCACTGCATAGGTTAATGCCTGACCACTGTCTTTACTCTAAGAGCTTACACTTCCTTGAAGAAACTATATACCCCACAATGCCTAGGTCTTTCAGTTTAATGTTCTGCAGGTGAAAACTGCATTGTAATTAAATCTGAAACAGGCACAAGCAGGCAGACCAATGAAGGGAAGAGAAAGAGGTGTAAGTAGAATCTTCAGGTCCCTGGTGCAAGAAACCATGAAGGGCCTCCCTGACCCCATCCGGAGGGCCCTTGTCACTGGTACCGGGGCCCTTCCCACTGATCAAGGACCCTTTATTCCAGTCACAGGGCCCTTTATTACGGTCCTGCAGCATGACCCTTTCACGTGTTCTGCAAGAACACCTTCCTGCATAGTTGCCAACCTATCCAAAAAAATTTAATGGAGTCCTTTTTTTTCTATGTGTTCCAGCCAGCCATTGTGGGTGGAGAAAGTATATTAATTAGGGGTGGGACATTTAAAATGGGCATGGTTCTATAAGAACCACCTAATTCCATACCCCTTTGCACATCTCTACACCCCTCAGAATGCCTCTGTACCCCTCAGCCCACTTTTATACCGCCAGCACACTTTTGTACCCCTTTGCACATCGCTGCAACTCCTACACACACCTCTGCACCCCCCAGCTTCCCCCGTACCCCCCCAGCACACCTCTGCACCTCATAGAATCCTCTTTATCCCCCAGTATGCTTCAATACGCCCAGCAAGCCTTTGTAACACCTCCACCCCCCCCCTCAAACACACACACACACCTCTGCACCTCCAAGAATTCTCTGTATCCCTCCAGCACACCACTGTACACCACAGTAAGTGATCTTTGCCCCCCCACACACATTTCTGCACCCATGTGATGTGTACCTCCATAAACAAAATAAATCTGCATGCACTAGGTGATGATAACCAAAATAAAATCTTTCAAATCATGCAAAGAAGCACTCAGTAATTGTTCATATACCAAACAATAAAACAGTGCATATACATAAAACCTGTTGCGCTGCCCCTTTAGATATATATGGACCAACAAAGATGCAATTAATAACCAAACTATACCATAACTCAAAAAATAATGTCTCAATAAGTATATACTGGTGAACAAATCAGTTAATAAAAATGCATTAATATAAAATAGTGTCCTACAATTGCGAAAAATTGAATTAATATAAATGAAAACTCCACAAAAGAAACAAAGTCCATCCATAGGTGAGGAAGTGCTGATTGGAAATCACTGCGCTCCAACACCAAACAAAACCTTTTACCAGAAATATCAGACCTCTCATATAAAGGTCATAAATGCACGAGGAAAATCCAGGGTAACTGTCAGAAGAATTCAATCAGGCAGGCATCCCAACTCCTCAAAACACCATCAATGGACCATGAAGAGAGGAAAAGAACAGATTCATAGTGCAAAACTGTCACAAAGTTCTATATAAAAGTCACCAATGGGTACTTACATGAGAAACAACAAAATATAGCATGTATCAACAGAACGCTGTCCTTTAGCAAGAGTGAAAGTGTCAGCCACCCAGACTCTGCACAACGTGTTGTTGCTAAAGAATGCCTTTGGGCCAGTGAATGATGTCCATTTATGTGTTTTGAGGAGTTGTAATTCCTGCCTGAGGGAAGGGGAGCAAAACATGTTTTATGTACATTCTGCTTGTGTGTGTAAAGGGTTAAGTGAGGAGATAACTGCACCAGTGATAATCACTTTCAGTTTGCTTGTTCTTGGATTGTTGTCCCGTGAACTAAAAAATCATTGCACAGGGTGATCCTGGGAATGCAATCCTTCACACAACCAACTTCTTTCAAATCCCTGGCAGTAGGCATAGAGTCTGTTGCCAATTTGGAGGGGTTCTGTGTGTTGGATCCAAGTCTTTGAGCAGCTCCCCTTCTCCAGTCGATGATTTGCACCAACCTAGCCATGTACAGTAGGACAATTATAAGGTTGGTGGATGGCTTATAGGTGGAAAGGCTCTGGAGATTTTAAAAGATGCTAAATGAGAGCAGAGAAAGAGAATTTGAGAAATGCGATGAGAGTAATAGGTACTGAAATTCCAGGGATCCATTACGTAAAATGAAGGTAAAAACATTTTTTGTAGTTTTCAATAGAGTTCTTCCTGTCCTTCTGCCATCAGGGATCGAGGCGCTTGACGTTCCATGTTTTGGCCTCATATAAAGTCCCAAATCTCTTTTTTCCTTAAATAATCAAATAGGGATGGAACCATGCGTTTCCCACTACCATTTTTACCTTTTCCTTGGCACTTTCCACTAACAATTAAACTGGTATGGTTAATACTTTACATCTCTCGTGTAGTTCCTGGCCCAATGGGATATTTTTGTCCTTAGACAGGTTTAGGGGAGTGGCTTAGTTTACCTTTACATGTCCATTAATTAGTTACGTTCCTTCCAGCTATCTGTGGGGTTGGGTGTGGGTCGTTTGAGTTATGGGTATTGGCTGGGGATCTCAGTCCCGGGCGATGCGCACTGCGAGCCCTCCCTATCCTTGTGACGTGGGGGCCAGGGCTGACGTCACATTGTGCATTGATGCCACGCCCCCAGCGCTGAGCGTATGATTTAAACTTTGGCGTTATTATGCCCACGCTGTGTATACATCTAGGCGGCTTTCATGAGGGAATCATGGCGCCAACTGCCGAGCTACTTCTGCTCAGGTGGGAATGCCTTCCCTCTAATCAGCCGTTCGCGTGACATTGGCGGTTACCCAATGGCTACATTGGAGTATTTATACTCCTCCTAGCTGATCAGAATTCCCCTTTTGAGTGTTATGTCAGTGGCCATTATACACCAGCTGTACTATATGGGATGACGTGGGACACTTGGGTGACATTGTGGTTTATTTGTTTGGTTTGTTCGCTACACAACTTATTTTGGTGGCTTGGTTGCAGCCTTTTTTCACATACTCTTCGTCATTGGGCCACACTGTCACTTTCTTTACTTACCTCTCATATCTATCAGAAGTTCACCTTTTTACACAGCACTTCTACCTATGTCGTTAATAGTACATATTTTGCATTTATGTAATTCACATACATATCCTATTTTTCTTAGGTAATTGCTTTTATCATTGTCACATTTTAGGTCACATGGAGCACTGCTCCCCAGGAATGTCTGTTCTTTGCTGGCTCTCCACCATCTTGCCCCTGGGGTTCACCGCCTCAGCTCCCGGGACTGATGATATCTTTTTCCCCCAGTCGGTCCCAGCCCATGGCGTTGTCACCCACACACAGTTTATTTGTAAGTTACCTATGGAATATTCATGGTTATCACCCTAATTATCTATATCAATCCCCCTCAAACCCCCCCCCCCGCCATCCTTGGCCGGTTATATTAATTCATTTTACAATATGTTTATAGATACTGATTTGTGCATCTGCTCCTGAAGATTGGAGGTCATCCATGAAACGCGTCAGGCTATATAGATGCCTTCATTATGATTTTTTAATTCAAGAGTGATATCTAACTAATTTATAATATTATGTTGTTTTTATTGGCCTATACCAAGCTGTCATGGACCTGATATAATATGTAAACATAAATTTTAGAGTCTGGCGGTTCCCTTTTATGATGTTGTTACCCACATGTTACTATGTTATTTTTCTACTATGTGATTCATATGTAATAAAACCATATAATCATGCAATTGGTTCATGCTATGTTACTATGTACACGATATGACACAATGCAATCAGGTTATCTACTATTTCATACCCGCCATACATTCCCTGTTCATATTGTCCAATTTGGCAGTTTGCTTCACATAAAGTCCCAAATTCTCTCTATATGCTAATTGCCAATAGGGATGGAGGCACTTGACGTTCCATGTCTTGGCCTCATATAAAGTCCCAAATCTCTTTTTTCCTTAAGTATTCTTATTATTCTTATATTTAGGGGGAAGATCTATGCAATATTATCTGAAATCTATATTTTGCATTTATATTGATCTGTAGCCCTTGTTAAGGTCTGACCTTTTTAAGACACCTGTAACTGGTAGGAACACAAAATGAATCCATGCTTTGGCCATAAAAGGGCTCTGTCAAACTGTACCTACATCCTGTTTACCTTCCTTTTACCCCCAACTACACTCCCACCCCATACCCTCCACCCTTCTGTTTGGCCACTAGGAACAAAGTGGAGAAGCTGAGTAGTGACGTAGATCTTATCCAGGGCTAAGTTCTCTTTCTCTTCGTTATCATTTGATAGTGATAGTTTCTTTAGCAGCCAATCACCAAACACCAGAGCTTTCACGTGAATGAAAGAAAGTGAGTTATACCTGGGAATAACAGATATTTCTCTTTTCTCCTCGTCCTGAACAGAGTGGAGGGGAGCAAAAGGAAGGTGAGAGGCAGCAGCTGAGGAGGGTAGTAGTTAAGAGAACCTTTGGACCAAGCACAGGTTTACTTTAAACATAAAGCATAAAAAAAATGTCAGCAGATTACTGATCCAGTACAGTGCTACGTTTTAGTGGTGTAGGTGTGTTGTTCTACTGACTGTTTCATTAAGAATTAGATAAAACATTTTTACAGAAGATTGACAGCACAGACCAGCCCCATATTACAGACAGACAGAACAGCCATTCTTGCAAATGCCTTAGTTGTGAAGTTTACCAACGCAGTCCAGTTTATATAGGTTAGAAGATGCCTTTACCTACAAAGAACCCTGTCAAGAAAACAGTGAAAGGAGAGTAGGCGTGGTTGCTGGCTTCAAACTCTCACAACAGGACAATACTAATTTAATCCTTCAGTTCTCTGCTCTATAGGAAAAAAAATGAAGAGAACTGTTACAGAAAATTAATTAAGGTGACTATTTCACCATCCTATGCTCTTCTTTTTATTAGGGAATAGGAAAAACAGATAAAATCAATTTGGGAGATTGTTCATGAACAAAAAAGCTTCTATGCAAAGCTGACTTGCTCATTTAAATGCAAACTCTGCGTCTTTTGTCTAGTGTTTTAGACAAATGCTAATTTTGTAATTTAATAGGCCAAGGTTGTTTTTTCCTGCTTTTGGAAAGGTGAAAGGGGTTTTTCTCTTTTGTGTTCTTTAGATGAAAGTATTTCTGGTCAGGAAGATTAAACTAGTCCAAGGAGTTGACATTTTCATCTGTCTTTTTTTAAAGCAGGTAATCTTTCAGGGAAAGAACCCCACTCCTATTTCACAGCCCAAAAAAAAAAAAACCACAGCTACCCAAAACGATTGTTAGATTGGTGTAATCAATAGGAATAGACATTACTCTGGCTCTTCTCTCTGTACCTTCCTATATCATCATACACACTCCACGTATCTTCCAGGAGCAGGGGCCACAGGATTTACTTTCACTGCCAGAAAAGACAAGCTGGGGAAGAGAAGACAGCAGCTATAAAGACTGGTGCAGTTCTGCCATTAAATCTGGCCAGGTATGCCATTTAAATTAAACCAATGCTACTCTATTACCAGCTGTAATTTTTTTTAATTTTCCTTTACACATGTACAATAATGTATTAGTGTTGAGGATTTTTATCTCATAAATTATAATTGAGATACCAACGATATTCTATTACTTATATATAGTATATTTAAAAAAATATGCATTCTTGTGTGCATATGGCATTAAAGGTGTTTTCTTGTTTATTTCCAGATGCTGATTTTTAAAAGGGCAATCAGGATACTATTCCACTGATTTGTTTACTGAAGTATGTATTTTTCAATTAATATACTGTCAGTGACAGAAGAATATGTAACCAACATTTTCTAGATGTCAGTGCATTATGGAGAAAAGAGTTAATGTTTACTTAAAATAGTTTTGGTGTTTTGGTACCTAAAAAAAATGCTTTGAATACTGTGGAGATTGCATCGTTAATCACTGCCATATACAAAGTTTCAGTTAGAAAATTAGCCTGTTTGAAACGAATTAAATATATCATCAAATTAAAAATGTTACTTGGTTTTTACAGTCTGTGAAAATCTACTGTATATACCTCTGCATACTCAGTACATGACCAAAGCTTGGGTAACACAGATTAGGCTGTCTTAACTGTTGCTGGTAACTTACATATTGAAAAAGGAAAGATAAAAATAATAAACTACAAAAGAACTGTTGTAGGTCACCCTACAAATGGAAAGTTGGGAACTTGGAACTAAATTGGTTATACATATATAAACAGTTTTACAAAAGTAATAAGTATTAGGCATTTTTATTTTGACATTATGAATCATAATTACAGAAAATAACATATTTGTTACACACTAGTTACACGCTACCATTCATTTTACATCATAACAGTCTTTGAGAAAATAATGATTGAAAATATATGTATTTATTAGATTGTATTAAAACTTCATGCACATTCTAAAAATTATTTCTATGTCCATGAACATAAAATGTGATTATTTTAAAGGGTCCCATGATTGCACTTATTATTTTGGACCAAACAATTATAGCTAGCCAGTGTGTGATTTATATAAAATTAGAAAAAGGAGGGAGGGGCAGAAGGGAGGGGCTGTGGAGAAAATGTTGAAAATACGGGAAGTTAAAATGCAATTTTATACCTCTGTAGATACTAATGAGCCATTTCATTCATTTATGTTTGAGGACTGCTTAGTGTGATATACTGTAGATACAATCACTCAACCACTTGAAACAGAAAAAAATGTTTGTATTTATAACTCCACTTACATTTTTTTCTGTTCCATCAGGTACAACAGGCAGCTATTGTGCTCTTTCTTAAACATCTTTTTCATAGGGTCAAGTTGCTAGTTCTGTATCGATCCTTCCTACTCCTTTAGCACAAGCTTATGTTTGACCATAGTGAAACAAGAAACTTAGGTTACAACCAAACCAATGCTTTCCATAGCTTTTAGCACAAGTTTAAAACACATATATAATGCATTAAGGATTATGTACCATTCTTCTCATTGGAACAATCCTTATCTTCACTTCACATTTTTGTGGGATGCAGTCTGAAAACACTGTGATAACAGTGTTTGAAGTGTGTTTGGTGTCAAAATGCAAGGTACATACAAATGAATGATAACACGTGTAAAATGCATGGAAAAGTTATGTAACATGTTTGACGCACATTATCAAAAATACAAATGGTGGCATAAATTATATTTCTTGTATTGTATAAAGTAGTTAAAAGCCACATGAAACGCAAAGAGAACACATCAAAAGCACAATGCAGCACAATAATAATGCATGTATAACGTGCATGCAAATGTACATTAAAACACGTATATTTTCAAATGCATATGGGTGAATGCATACTTAGACTATGACCGTTTCAGTTAGATGCCAGTTAACCCAAAAGTATGTAAATGGGAATAGGTCTCAGGACTAATCCCTCAGCAACCACGCTGCTCATGTATAAATCTTTTAATAATAGGAAAATATTTGTTAACACACCAATTCCTCTATAGATTAATGAGTTTGTGTGCTTCTAACTTCTGTTTATGAATATTATATAGTATATTATAGTCTTAATTCCAGGGCTTAGAAAGTAGCACCTACAAATTATATGTCATTCTTTAAAATGTGGAATTGCTCCCAACAGATTTCACTCTTATCAATGTTATCATTACTTTTCAACTATTCTCTTTCTACTGGCAGAAAATTGCAAAATAAAAATGGTAGTGGTATCTTAGTCAATGGACTCATGTTAGGTTTGGAACTTTTGCAGGAAATTATTAAATACAACTAACCTATATTCTACAAGGTAAATATTGCCTTTATAGGTTTACGTTATTTGTAGGATGTTGTCATTTTATTTGGTACTTGGAAATTTAGAATAGGTAGATATGCTGTGTTACTGGTGTTCTTTTTTTTATAGAGAATTAATTATTTTCTGTGGTTACCCACTTAGCCAGGTTTTTTATATTACTCAAATAGTCTGGTGTATTGTTACTACACTTACCTTCAGCTTATATAAAAAAAAAAAAAATTGATTCTATATACAGTATGATGAGTGACAGCAGCATGGTCTAACATTCTCTCATTTCAGACCTTTTCCAATCAGCTGTTTGACAGCATTTTTCTCTGCAGCCACTGAACTGCATGGCTTTTTAATCTGGAGTGCAGCTCTGGCCCTGAAAACCACACGGGTTTAAAGTAGATCTAGACCCCAACTGAATTACGTGTGTTTCATAAAATACTGTTGTCACCTCCACAAGCCTTTTACAGCTATTTTCTGGGTACATGCATTCATTCGAAAATATTCTGCATTTCATTGCTTTTGACCTGTTCCCTAATGAGAAAGGTGTACCATGCTTATGTAATGCGTGTCAGAACAGCGCATGTAGTTTCCACTAGGGGCGCACTTACAGGATGACAAGGGCGAGGCACCACTGAGGGTTGTCACCCTATAACAGGTAGTACCTGAACAATGATCTTCATAGCATGTTGATCAGGTATATTTTTAATGGAAGCTGCAGATTTGAAAACAAATTTTAAAATGACAATAACATGGTAAAACTAATATGAGGGCTTAGTGATTGGGATTAGATCTACTTTAAACTAACTCAAAATGTCTGGCTGTTCTCGAGGCCCAACCTTAGCCTGTTCAGATATACAGATTGCACTCATGTCTGGCTTCCAACCTTCTCTATTGGCTGTGCTGACACATGTTTAGCCATGTTCCACTCCTGTTACAGTCAGAAAGTCGTTTCAGGACAATGATGTGGCGCAAATGTTGCAATAAGTGCATGTAGATAAGTAGTGACTGAAAAGGGATAGAGTAGATTAGCAACATTGCATGAAAAAAAAAGTGCATTGCTTTTGCTCGTTGGGGTGCTATTCAAAGCAAATACGTGCATTGTGGTAATGCACATGGTAAATCATGCATTACAGCAAATTACAGAAGTGTTCATCTTGCCTAAAGTTTCCACAAATGTTAAATGAACTGCGCCTATTTATACAGTGAAAAGACACCCTTATGGGAACAGTAGCAATCAGTTGGCAAAAATGTGGTCAATTAACTTCTTCTGTTGTCTTTGGATATGTTTGCATTGACTGACTTGTGATATTTAATTTTCCACTTTAAACAGAGATTACTTTATATAAAAAGTCATATTGAGAAAAAATATATCGTCAGGTTAGAGTTTCGATGTTATACAATGCAGCCAGGTAATCATTATCTTCAACTTCCTTCTTTTTTTAGAAATATATTTAACCCAATAGATTTAATGCAATAATACTTCAGGTATAGCACCATGGTTTGCTACAAGTATATTTTTCAGCATCAAAAGTATGTTCATTTCAATATTTTTATTAATATATTTTGCACACATATGAACATTTCCATAAATCCTGGCATTAGTATTACATGAAGGTAAAGGTGAAAATGTGACTGACGTGGGGATGTACAATATCTATTATATATATATGAGCCATTCTCCAAATCTCTGAATTAAAGAGTCACAAATGTTATGGTCACAGAAGTCCATGTATTACTTGAGTATAAAACACACTTAGTGGTCATCTGCAGGTTAAAATATAATTATAAATATTGTAATTGTAAATCACTGGCCAGCCAAACCAATCTTGATGTTACCTCTTATCCACAGCTGGGTCTTTGGGTGGGGTCTGGCTTAATGACATCCTATCTTGTCAGTAAAATTGTTGTCATTCTTGCCCAAGAGTACAGCTGGGCGAACGGTTCAAGCCGATGAAATATTCGGGCCGAACATCGCCTTTTCGCCCGTTCAGCGAACACCTGAATTTGCAGGGTGCCTGGCGGGATGTTCGCTGGAGAGTACCCCACAATGCACTGCGTGCTGCTCAGTGCATTCTAGGGCCTTAATTGGATGAAGACCCTTAGTCAGGTGCAAGGCTTTGCCAATTAGGGCACAGAGCCCTGATTGGACAAATTAATGATGACTTTGTCCAATCACGGCTCAGTGCTCATAGTCTTGCCTCACACTATAAAAGGTTCCTTCCCACAGGAAACTTTTGCAGTATGTTGTTGGAGTGGAGATAGATAGAGCAGGGCTCAGTTTGCTATTAGTGAGTTAGTGTGTTCACATATTGTGAGCTTAGAGTGTTAGTGTAGTGTTAGTATAGTGTGAGTATAGTGTAGTGTGGGAGGATAGTGTGAGTATAGTGTGCAAACAGTGTAGTGTGTCAGTATAGTGTGAGTATAGTATAGTGTGTTAGTGTAGTGCAGTGACTCTGGTGTTCCCTCTTTTTTATTTTTTTTATAGTTTTTACATTTCTGTCAACGTCAGTCCTCAATTTAAAGGCTAAGGTACCTTTGTTTACTTTTTTCTTTTCTAAATTCCAGCTTCCCTATGTACCAGTATAGCATTAATGTAGTTATTTTGCAAAAATAAAACAGCTTTCTATTAATTCTCCACAGGCTTGCCTAACTCTCTTCATAGCTGTTTAAACACACTGCTCGATTACTTCTGCCTTACTTCCTGGACAGACTTTAAGTCATGACACAGGAAGGAGTTGACCAGCTGAGGGTAGATGATGCAGGGTGTGTGTTAATGAGATCAGCTGGTTAACTCCTTCCTGTGTCATGACCTAAAGTCTGACCAGGATGTAAGGCAGAAATAATCGAGCAGTATGTTTAAACAGCTATGAAGAGAATGAGGTAAGCTGGTGTAGAATTATTGGAAAGCTGTTTTATTTTTGCAACATAAGTACAATAATGCTATATTAGTACATAGGGGAGCTGAAATTTAGAAAAAAAAATAATAAGGTGAACAAAGGTGAACTTAGCCTTTAAAGTGCACCAAACACCGATTTTCATTCAATAAAGTGCATCCAATCACACATTTCCCAGTTTCTATTCAATTTGGGTAATAAGTCCCTTACATAATATCTGGGAGGTCAACAAGGAGAGGCAGACGTTCCCGTGCCACTATGAGGGGGCCATCAGTGTCTTTGTCCACAGGCAAAGGTGGACATGGTCCATACTCCGGCAGGGTACATTTGTCTCTGTTTAATGATGTTGTCCATGCTATCCAGCCACAACATGCAGAAGAGGTGGTGGACTGGCTTACTAAATCATCCTCATCACCTATTACCCAAGCTGACACTAGTGCACAGTCCATTGCAGCTACCAGAGCAGCCTTTTCTGCCTCATCGTCCTCGGCTACTCCTGCCATTGTCAAAGCTTCTTGAGGATGCATAGACATTATTTGATTCTGATGTTGGTTTTGAGGTAGAGGAAGGGAGTAACATGAGCCTACATAGAGATGAGAACACTGATAAACAACAAATTGGCAGTCATGTTCCCCCAGCCACAGTGTATTGCCAAGTTGGCTCCAGTGATGATGAAGATGGAGGGGATAATGATGATGAGGTCACTGACGTGACTTGGGTGCCAGATAGAGCAGAGGAGCAAATCGAGGGGGAAGGCACAACCCCAACGAGGCAGGATGTCCATCATGGAAGAGTTGAGAGCAGCCACCTTATTCCATCAGATTGTGGAGCTCTTATCTTCCCGCCCACTTCCCACATCTTAGCAGTGTGGGCCTTTTTTAGCACATGTGCAGCTGATTGCAGTGATTTGCAAGCAGATCAAGCGTGGCAAAAACACCAGCCATTTGGGTACCACATGCTTGACAAGGCATTTAACCTCCCACTACTCAACCCGTTGGCAAGAGCACCTGAAAGCCTGAAATTGGCGGTTCGGTCTGAACTTTTGCAATGTTTGAGAGTTCTGGCGCGAACCACACCGGGGGTGTTTGGTCCATCTCTACCCCTGATATGTTGTCCAAAGATTTTCAGAAGCATGACGTAGCGGAGGTAGTGTACATTCATATTTGCCTCCATTCTGTATTCCAATCTTCGGACACATTTATCTTAGAATTAAGGCCATTTAACAGAATACTGATTTCCGTGGACACTGGGAGGTCCAGAAAATTAGAGTAAAGATCACCATTGTTAGTGATATATAAATACTGAACTTGAGCAGTCATACTTAACTTCTGCTGAAACTGATTTGCCCATTTCTTAAAAATGACATTTATTACAGATGACAAAATTACAGCTTAATCTTTTGGATGTTAAAGTCCCTAAAGAGTCTATAGGTTGTTAACATTGAGCTATAGGACCAAATTTAAAAATACATAACTGATGGAGTTTAGCACTGGAATGAACACAGCGGTTTTTGATTCCTCCCCACACCCAGGTAAAATAGTGTTATTACCAGTGGCACATTCACTATTTTCCTACTTTCTTCAGTGAATTTAAACAACAGTGCTGTCAGAGTAGTCGTACATGTACACGTAGTGTTAAATACAATTTAAATAAGTGACAAAAGTCATAAAACTGCAGCTAACACTTTCAAAACAATTACAGCAACAGTTTTTTTTGGGGGGGGGGGGGGGGGCGGGGAACATGTAACCTTATGAAGATCCTTGAAAGCACACAGAGCAGATTATATGGTTTAATCCCAAATCCTCTCTGTGTGCAAATATAGATTAAAAAAATCATATATTGGATACTATTATTACAGATGTTAATCTTATACAGTTGCCAAAATACAGTATTTTTCAGTATTGTAGGACTAAAATATATTATGCTGTTATGTACAGCTGACTGACTTACTTTATAGAATATTCTTTTATTTTACCTAAACTTATAATAAACCATAAAATAAATAGTAAAGCCCTGACATAAAAACAATGATAATAATTCCATAAACCACTGAGTATCAGATGCTGAAACAGTACATTGCCTTTACAGTACAAATTTTGAATTGAATCTTTCTTATACATTGGGATGGTTTGAAATGCTGGGCTATCCTGACTACAGTACAGTTGGAACGCATTCCCCAAAGGTCTCTAAATGTCAGCCTTAAACGATACTGTTGTCCATTGTTGCTCCTATTCATTTAACAAAACAAGCACCTTCCAGCTATAACAGGGAGCACAAGAAACATAATATAGCTGATAATTAACCCTTGCTTCTATAATGGCCTGTGTGTGCTGCCATAACCTAATGTTCAAGCAGTAATGACAATAGAAAATGGGCATTAAACAAACTGCTGCATACAGTCTGTACAGGAACTGATAAACTCCTTACTAACTATATTTTATTGCTGCAGAATGAATTATTCTTCTCTGCTTGGACTGTGGTCTGCACTCTGCTTATTACAAGGTATGTAGGAGGAACCTTCAATAGAAATTTTGACATACTAGTATACTTGTACAATCATTAGGCGTATTAGCTGGTGAAAAAATTATGTTGTCAGCAATGTTAAGTAACTTATCCTGTTATCTGAATCTTTACAAAAATACTCATTGTTCCTTCCTCTGCTCAAAGAATGAGTCTGTAAATATATATAAGTTGAACTGATTATTAAATGTTGACTAATGAAACATTTACCCTGCATAACATTAATGAAAAGATTAGAACATTAGGTAATAGAAATTATAAAAACTGCATGATTTTCTATAAAAGGTTAGTGCTACTTCCCTATGGTGCCTAATCATTGGACTGCATTGGTCATATAGTCTCTGCAAAAAACAATGAAATTGAAACCGAGGACTTTGGTCAAAAAATGCTAAAGAAAGGGCAGATAACTGGCCAGCTCCAATGCTTTAGCATTGGATTGACTGGGTGGTGTAGTGTCAGACATGCCAATGAAGGATTTAGCAACAAGCCAAGTTTTAGGAGCTTCCTATTTTATCTCTGATAGCCAGCTGGACAAGGTGTAATTATTTTTTTCCCCAAAGTTTATTGACAAAAAATAAGAAGAGAATGTAATTATCATTGGATGACTTTTTCTACATGTTTGGTGTTGGTATACAGAATGTCCCCAGAAATGTTGTCTCTTGTTTGTGTGATTGAGCCAATCTTGTGATTTAGTGCCAATGTCTGAGAGAATGAGTGACATTGGCACTAAAATACAAGTACAATTTTAGGCACTGTCTGCAATAGGACTTCCAATTTTGGTGAGATACCTCCTAAGGTTTAAAAACTTCTAAAAGGATGCAGGCAACTTTCCTCTTTAGAACATTGAAAGCACACCAGGTGGTTTTAATGAAACAAGCCCTTATATTCAAGAATCAATCTTGAAAGGACATAGTACAGGGATATGCAATTAGCAGACCTCCAGCTGTTGCAAAACTACAAGTCCCATCATGCTCTGCTTCTGAGTGTCATGCTTGTTGCTGTCAGTCTTGCTATGCCTCATGGGACTTGTAGTTCTGCAGCAGCTGGAGGTCCGCTTATTGCATATCCCTGACATAGTAGAAAAAACATATTTTTTTCAAAAATAAGATTTTTATAAAAGTTTACCTGTAAAATCCTTTTCTTGGAGTACATCACGGGACACAGAGCCACAGTAATTACTGTATGGATTATATAGGCACCTTTAGGTGATGGATACTGGCATACCCTAGACAGGAAGTTTAGCTCCCTATATAACCCCTCCCCTTACTGGGAGTACCTCAGTTTTGTAGCAAAGCAATACACGTGTAATCAGAAAGAGGGGATGGACCTCTGTGTCTAGTGATGTACTCCAATAAAAGGATTTTACAGGTAAGCTGTTATAAAAATCCTATTTTCTTTATTGTACATCACGGGACACAGAGCCACAGTAATTACTGTATAGGATGTCCCAGAGCAATGCTATCTGAGGGGAGGGAGACACAAACAAAAGTAGGGTGCAATCAGACCTGAGGACCTATACTGCTGCCTGCAGCACACTGCGCTCAAAAGCGATATCCTCATGTCTTCTTACATCCACCTGATAGAATCTGGAGAATGTATGGACTGAAGACCAAGTTGCGGCCTTGCAGATTTGAGCCATGGAGGCTTGGTGATGCACTGCCCACGAAGCACTAACAGCCCTGATGGAGTGCGCTTTGATTTGAAAAGGTAGAACTTTCCTCTTCAAACCATAAGCTTGAATAATTACTTGCTGAATCCACTTAGCAATAGTAGATTTCAACGCTGCCTGTCCTTTCCTAGGACCTTCAGGTGACACAAACAGAAAATCTGTTTTCCGCATCTGAGCAGTCGCTTCCAAATAGATTTTGACTGCTCTCACTACATCCAGAGAATATAGTGACTTTTCCTCCATAGAACAGAGTTCTGGAAAATATGAAGGTAGAACAATATCCTGGTTTAGATGAAAACCTGAAACCACCTTCAGCAAAAAACTAGGATGAAGACGCAATACTACTCTATCCTTGTGAATGATTAAATATGGCCCTTTACAAGAAAGAGCAACCAATTCTGATACCCTTCTTGCAGAAGATATGGCTACCAGAAAAACTAGCTTCCTTGTCAAAAGGACCAAGGGAATATGTCGTATCAGCTCAAAAGGCTGTCTCTGTAATGCCGACAGAACTAAATTCAAGTCCCAAAGGTTCAGGGGTGACCTAACCGGTGGATTAAGCCACGTTACCCCCTGTATAAAGCTACGGACCAAAGAATGCGAAGCAAGTGGTCGTTGAAACAATACCGATAAAGCAGAGACCTGGCCTTTGATAGTACTTAAGGCCAGCTTCATCTCTAACCCCATTTGCAGAAAGACAAGGATTCTACCTATAACATATTTTCTAGGATACCAACCCCTGGATTCACATCAGGAAACATATGCCTTCCGGGCTCTATAATAAATGACCCTGGAAGCTGGCTTCCTTGCATTAATGAAGGTAGGTATCACTGAGCTTGAAAGCCCACGATACCTTAGAATGTGGGTTTTAATAGCCAAACCATTAAATTTAGCGTTTTTAAGGTAGAATGGAACACTGGTCCCTGCAATAGCAGGTCTGGATGTGGTGGTAGGGTCCATGGGGCCCCTACCGACATTTTTCGATCTCTGCATTCCAAGATCTTCTGGGCCTCACTGGGGCCACATGCACTACCGACTTCCTTTCCTGCTTGATCCTGCGAAGAAGTCAGGGTAGCAGCAGAATAGGAGGGAATGCATAAATCAGTGAGAACTGATCCCACGGGCTCCCCAACGCATCTGTTCCGTTTGTGAGCAGATCCCTTGTTCTTGACACAAAGTTGTTGACTTTGTTGTTGAACCTGGATGCAAACAGATCTACGTCCGGGATCCCCCATCTTTGGCATATAGCCAGTAGGATGTCGGGGTGAAGAGACCATTTCCCCGGAAACAACTGCTGGTGACTTAAGTAGTCCGTCTGCCAATTCTCTACCCCTGGAATGAAGATTGCCGAAATGCACAGCACATGCTTTTCTACCCAGGTTAGGATACGGTTTACCTCTCCCTGGGCTGCATGACTTCTGGTGCAAAAAAATGAGTGAGTGTCCGGTGCTTTAAATAAAAAATAAATGTCCACGTCACCAGCGTGTAACTCTATGCGGACTATTATAAAATAGTACACAGCTGGTTACTAATAAGTCCACTATATGTACATATTAGATCTTGTTGGATGGTATTTTTTTATAATAGTCCGCATAGAGTTACACGCTGGTGACGGCATTGTGCACATTCATCACAGGTGGTGTCCATTAAGGTCCTTATTGTTTACAGACTTTAATTATTAGTTCACTGATGGACATTCAATTTGCTTTTGATGAACATTTATTTTTTATTTAAAGCACTGGACACTCACTCATTTTTTTCACAATTTGTATATTGAGGGTGCATTTTCATTTTCATTTAGCGGTACACTTTTGGTTTTTTATTGGTTCACTTAGCAATTATTCTTATTGCTGTGTTAGCAGCTCATACTCTAGAGCAAGCGCAATTTTATCACTGTTTTTTTTTTTTTTTTTTATGACTTCTGGTGCCCCCTTGGTGATTGATATAAGCCACAGCTGTGGCATTGTTGGATTGAATCCTGACAGGACAAATCCGCAACCTGAATGTCCATGCCTTTAGGGCTAGGTACGCTGCCCAAATCTCTAGAATGTTGATGGGCAAGGTCCTTTTGGTTCTGGACCATTTCCTGTGGACAGTCGCCTCTTCCAGGACTGCTCCCCAACCCGAAAGGCTGGCATCTGTTGTTACCACCTTCCAGGTAACTGGTAAGAAGGATTTCCCCTTCCGCAGATTCTCTGATATCCTCCACCAACTGAGGCTCTGGTGCATTTTGACAACAAACGCATTGGAAAATCTAGCGCCTGGACCTTCTTGTCCCAGGCAGACAGGATACTGTTTTGCAGCAGTCTCGAATGAAACTGAGCATAGGGAACTGCTTCAAATGAAGCCACCATCTTTCCCAACAACCTCATGCAAAGGCAAATAGAAGGACCCTTCTTCGCCCTGACCACCTGAACCAGCTCCCTTATGGCGCTGATCTTTGCCTGGGGTAAAAAGACCCTCTTCTGGGCTGTATCTATAACCAGACCCAAGTACTCTAGTCTTCTTACTGGCTTTAAAGAAGATTTCTCTAGGTTGAGGAATGAGGACCCAACCTAGGTATTCCAGGTAGTTGACTGTGGTGACCCTGCTTTGGTCTAAGCAGGCTACCGATCAGTCTATCAAGAGCAGGTCATCTAGGTATGCTATAATTGTTATACCTTGAGTCCTTAATCTGGCCAGAGGAAGGGCCAGAAGTTTTGTAAAAACCCGGGGTGCAGTAGCTAGACCAAAAGGCAGAGCTACAAACTGAAAATGAAGTTTTTCTACTTCGAAACGCAGATATTTCTGATGAGCGGGGAAAATAGGTACATGCAGGTATGCATCCTTAATGTCGATTGACGCCAGAAGTTCTCCTACTTGTAGGATGGAGACTACTGATCGGATTGATTCCATGCGAAAAGAGCGAATTTTCAGGAACCGGTTTAGATCTTTGAGATCTAGAATGGGTCTGACATCTCCATTTGGTTTTGGCACCGTGAAAAGGTTTGAATAAAATCCCAACCCCTGCTCTTCCATGAGGACCACCATAATCACTTTTTGCGACAAAAGTCAGTCTAACGCTTGAAGGACAGACTGCTTTTTCTCTGGATCTTGAGGAACATTTGACCTGAGGAAATGAGGAGACGGAACTCTAGTTTGTAACCTAGAGTTATTGTGGAGACCACCCATCTGTCTTGAAACTCCTCCTGCCAGACCCTTAAGAACTGTAGCAGTCTTCCCCCCACTCCAGCGAGTGGGGGCGCCCCTTCATAAAGAGGCTTTAACATTCTGTCTTGTAGGTTTCCTCCCCCAGGACTTCTTTTGTCACTGGGGTTGACCCTAAGATTTACCTCTTGAACCTGATGGTGGAGGCCGTTGCGACTGCCTGGAGGCTGATTTCCCTGGAGGCTGATGCACTGGAGAAAGAGCCCGTTTAAATGAGTGACGTTTACTCCTTTTCTTAACTGGCAAAAGGGTACTTTTCCCACTTAATATCTTTTGGATATATTTGTCCAAATCATCCCCAAATAGCCTTTCACCACGGAAACGAAACCCAGCTAGGAGCTTTTTGCAGGGCACTTCGGCTGACCAATTTTTCAACCATAAGATTCTACGCATATGCACCAACCCAAGTGTAAGGCGAGAGGTCTGAAGAATAGAATCTCTGATTGCGTCAATTGCAAAACACAAAGCCCCTGGCAGTTTGGCTAAATCCTGGGCCTGCTGTTCAGGGAAAACCTTGAGCACCTATTTCAAGTGGTCTCTCAAGGATTAACATACCCCAATTGCCGCCACTGCAGGTTGAGCTACTGAACCTGGCAAAGAAAAAATGTTTTTTAACAGGAATTCCAATTTTTTATCGGTTGGATCCCTAAGCATTTGAGCAATGTCAACAGGACAAGTCGAACTTTTATTCACAGAGGATATGGCAGCGTCAATTGCTGGTATATCCCACATCTTTGTAAACTTTTTCTCCATAGGATAAAGTGTTGAAAACTTTTTAGGAGGGAAGAAATGCTTATCTGGGTGATCCCACTCAGAATACATAAGCTTTTCCAGCAATGAATGGACAGGAAAGGCACGCAAGGCTTAAAGAGGCTTCAGTGAACCCGAACAAGAAGTGGGCTTTTCAACCGATTCAGTTAAGGGTAGCTTAAATGTGGAGCGGACCATTTCAGTAAGAGATTGCACCAGCAATTTCTCAGCCTGTGAAGCTGAAGAAGATCCTTCCCCTCAGAAGAGGAGTCATCAGCCTCTTCATGGCCCCCTGAGGGGAAATCATCTTCCTCCTCCCACTGTTCCTCTGTTTGAGGGTCCTGGGTGGTAGAAGGGGACCTAATGCTTTTTCTTCCCCCCTGTGAAGATGTGATTAAAGCCGCTAATCTTTCCTCCAGTCCAATCCTGGCTGAGGAGAAAACCTCCTCAGTAATATATACAGGGGCTGAAATGCCAGAAGCAGTTGCAACCCCTGACAACCCTGATGGCTTGCTCTGACCAGCCTCCCTAGGCTTTTCGGGGGGGGTGGTGTTGCAGAGGGAGGGTCCTCAGAGCCTGAGGGAGATCCCTTTGAGCCCCTGTTTTTTGGGTATTTGTATCTCCCCTTCTGCTCATAATGATAAGCACAAATGCAGAGGTACTACCAGAAAATGCACTCACTACTGAGCAAATAGTTCAGCAACTGCCGCTGCAATCAAGGCTCAGGCTGATGCTTAAGTAAATGTGCCCCCGTCTGTTCTGTGTCCCTCCATCAGCTGAATGCACCTCCAAAAGGTGTATTTATATCCTACACAGTCCCTGCACTGTGAACGTTGAAGCATGCTGATGCCGCACTAAGCCCCGCCCCTCCCTCCAACTTCCCACCGCGCCCCCCTCACTCTTTCAAAAAAACTGCTTTTCCGTGCGAGGGGGCCCTGATCCGACCGGATCGGCATGTAGGGGGGCTGGGGTGGAGGAGAGGAGGAAAAGTGCTGGAAAAAAAACGCCGTGCTATGGCGGTGGTGGCAGGAGTGGCGCGGCATACTGCTGTCTGGTCCATGCTCCCTCTGTCTCCTGGAGTGAATGAAATACCTCAGTCCAGGTGGGGGATGTCTAAAAGCAAAGCCCCCCTTCCAACATCTTACCTGAGGCTTGGGACTACAGGAAGCGTGCAGCTTGTACTGACACAGAGCGAGACTGACATGCATGGAATCAGGTACGTGCTCTTGACAGCTCCCGGTGACGACTTTAGGCATGACAACATTTACTTAAAGGCGAAAACCCATAAGAATTAGAAAATTCCTTAGGAATCTCCACTTACCTTATCCAGCTGCAGCGTTCTGTGGTAAACCAGACAGACCCAATCTTCGCCACTCATGGTGGGCTCCTTTTAAAAAAACCTCTAAGGACGAGGTCCCCTTTTTATTGGGGGTTCCACACCCTTGGACCCGTAAAGCACCCCGCCAGGAAATATGGCTGAAAAAACCAAGCACTGGATCCCGGCTCTCTAAAAAGAGAAGCATTACAGGCAAAACCTAATTTCTTCCGACACAAGGCCCAGGTACCATTCAATTCGGCCTAAAAAGACACTTTGAATGGATCCAGTTGCATAGCTTGCCCCAGCAAAGGAATATTCTAGTGGAGCTCAGGCTAGCACATCTTTACTCGTGACCAACACCTAAGACACTGGTGAAAAAACTGAGGTATTCCCAGTAAGGGGAGGGGTTATATAGAGAGCTAAACTTCCTTTCTAGGGTGTGCCAGTGTCCATCACCTAAAGGTGCCTATATAACCCATACAGTAATTACTGTGGCTCTGTGTTCCGTGATGTACAGAAACAGATTTTTTTTTAGGAATCTTCTAAAGGTTGTTAAAATTCTTGCAATGTATTTATACTACATAACTCAGAGTGGATTGTTTTCTTCTCAACAAAAGTGAAGTTACATTTTAAAATATGTTTTTATTTACAGCACAATCAAAGACAATTTTGTACCCATTCTGGCAGAATGATACTAAAACTCCAAAAGTGGATGATGGAAGTTCATCTGAAATTAAGCTCTCTGTTCCTTTTGTATTCTTTGGAGTTCCATACAAAGCACTTTATGTGAGTGTTTTTTTCCTAAAACTGCATTTCCAAAAGTAATTTAATAAGGATTGTTTGACACCCACCTTACAAAGTTTTGCTCTATTCATAAAGAATTATTAAAATTTCAGGGTCTGAGAAGAGATATTCCAGTGTGAATCATTATTCCAGACTGAAAGAGAATCTTTTTTTTTTTTCAAAAACAAGTGAATGTAACTTAATGACTTTATGACTTTTTTTTGTAATTACATAAAGTAATACATATTTTTAATTAATAAATAAATGCATGTATGCTACTTCTTAAACGGGATACCAGCTTCAGTTTACAGTAATTTTTTAAAATGTGTTTTTAGTGGATTTTCACATCTTTAATACAGAAAAGGAAAATGGTAGTATGTTGTTACAAGTACTTTCGAAGTAGCGAATTGGCGTATGGTTGTACAAGAATCAAAGATTAGTATACATAAAATCAATAGGTCTACATCTAGATAGTTATGTATTTGATATGATCATTGTTGGTGGAGGAGTGGAACTTTATAATTGAAGCCCTCAGAGAAAGTGTCAGATTCAACAGTAAAACATACAGCTAAGAAATAGTTTAGCTCTCTCTAATATAATTTTTACTAAACGCGGTATGGTCACTAGATTTATACACATTGGAGCATATGCAGGTGAATTGATTGGTGTGATCAGTTGGGATAGATGTGAAAGGGTATCTATATAGTGGGGGAAAAATTCCACCGCTACCAGTTGCAGGTAAACTTAAGTTTTATTGCTGGCACACGTACTGATCTCCTCTATAATTATCTTCTTGCTGCTTTCTTCTGCATGGAAGATGTCTCTTAGAATGAGAATCTAAACAGAAAATGTATTGGGTCTAAAGAAAATCTAACTCCCAAACACTTGCTACAAGACATCCACACCTAGATTTCAGTGTGCTAACCACATCATCAGCACTGGTTAGGAATGCAAGGGTTGTATATCTGTAATTTGGCAGGCATAATATACAAAAACATTAGTATCTCATACTGCATTTTTTCTATATGTTGTACAAATAGAGTAGTCTGTGCCTCCTTCTCATATTTGTTATCATAGAGGCAGGGGAATTTCTATCTTTTAAGTTTGCTCCTATTTCTGCGTATACAGTAGAGATTTTGCAACTCAGTGCCATCGAAAAGTTGCATAATTTAAAGAGGAGATCATGTGTTGTTGGCTGGGATCATGAAAACTTAGCTTGTTAAAAGAGGAAGGGTGTTCTATGTACAGGTCTGGGGTGTATGTCAGTACAATATGTCCTACTTGTAAGTAGGAATATAACTGGGATCTCAAATCAGCTTGTTTGTCTTTGAGGGTTTAGAAAGATCTTAGTTGGGGGATCACTGAATTAGCTATATACCTAAATTGTAAGAGCCCAGGGGATTTAAAAAAGGTTGTGAAGCTGACTGGAATGGAAGGAATAAAAATATAATGGAGGGAGGAGGTAGTTTGAAGGAGAGTTTGTAGCATTTATGGCAATGGTTTCAAATAGATACAGTAAAATGTATTGTGGAAAGCAAGGGGATTTGTGGTTTATATTTTGTAGAGAACCATATACGAAGTGAGATGGTTGGACAGATATTAAATGATTCCTAATAAGGAAACAGTTCAAGTTAATATCCATTTTTATTGGGATTGCTGGACATCTGTGTGGGAGCTTACAACAGCTCCTATGCTACAGTATGTGTACCATTTAATGACATAGCAAAAGGGGTCAATTTTGGGGTCAACTAGAAACACATGCTGATTTCTTATATCTCTTTGTGACTCAAGTGGCATTTCTAATTCTGCTCAACAGGCGCAAGAGCGCAAGTATATAATTCTATATTGCCTTAACCATCTAAAATCCTAAATTATGATATCTATCTATCTATCTATCTATCTATCTATCTATCTATCTATCTACAGCAGGCATGTCCAAAGTCCGGCCCGCGGGCCGTTGCGGTTTAATATGACCCCCCTGGTAGTTTGGATACATATATCTTTTGTGGCCCCCAGGGCCACAAAAGATATATACTGTATTTATCAGCGCTGCCTCGGAGGGGGCAGGGAGGGGCCGGGATGAGTGCCGTCAGATGTTTACTCTGCGGCTTCTGTAATAGATAGTCCCGTCTCCTGGGCTGCCATTGGACGATTGTTCTGTCTATTATAGGAGGCAGTACTTTGTATTAAAGAGGTGGCAGTGTAAACAGGAGAATCTCCTATATGTAATCTGTTGGTGCTCATCCCGCCCCCCTCCCTGTCCCCTCTGTGACTGCAGATGGGCATTGATCAGGCTGCACTGATGGCAATGGTGAGGCTGCATTCATGGCACATATGAGGCTGCATTTATGGCAATGGTGAGGCTGCATTCATGACAATGGTGAGTTTGCATTGATGGGCACTGACCCTTATTTTGCTATCTATCTATCTATCTATCTATCTATCTATCTATCTATCTATCTATCTATCTATCTATCTATCTATCTATCTATCTATCTATCTATCTTTCTGCACACACATGCCTGTGAGGTTTGAAATTATTACAGCTTAGTCTGATTAGATTGCCAACCTGTGTGGGTATCTATTATTGTCCTGTAAAAATGCACAATAAATCATTGCATGCATTGCAGGGAATCTCGATTCACTGAATGTCATAATTCACCGATTAGCATGTGGGAACAAATTTTGAAAATGAAATAAATTAGGAACCCAGAAAATTGTAGCAATAGGCTGTTTATATTAAGTAGCAAGTGATCACCTTGCTGCTCATTTACTCTGGCTTACCCATTCATTATATATGTACAGCACCGTGAGAGTGATTTGTAGACATGTGCAATTTATTTCTTAATGAAACGAAATTCAGGTGAATTGTGCACCTTTCAGACATTCAGGTGCATCCGAATGTCTGAAGAAAAAAATAACAAATTTAAACTAATAGGAAAGAAATTATAATGAAAATACAAATACATTCGGCATGATTTGATATTTTGTTAAAGGTCTAATGAAACAAAAGGTCAACTCTGAGTAAATCCTACAGTCCAATCAGCTGATTAATTTTGTGCTGGAGGTTGGATTACTTGCAAAGTGCATTCCTGAGAACTGAGTGAGAAGGGTATTGTAATGTATTTGAACATAGAAGAAGAGTTATTGTCATTGTGTGTGTTAATGGATTCAATAAACAAACGACTTTCTGAACTACGAATCCTTATAACGAATATATATACAGTATCTCACAAAAGTGAGTACACCCTCACATTTTTGTAAATATTTTATTATATCTTTTCATGTGACAACACTGAAGAAATGACACTGCTACAACGTAAAGTAGTGAGTGTACAGCTTGTATAACAGTGTAAATTTGCTGTCCCCTCAAAATAACTCAATACACAGCCATTAATCTCTAAACCGCTGGCAACAAAAGTGAGTACACCTCTAAGTAAAAATGTCCAAATTGGGCCCAATTAGATTTTCCCTCCCCGGTGTCATGTGACTCATTAGTGTTACAAGGTCTCATGTGTGAATGGGGAGTAGGTGTGTTAACTTTGGTGTTATCGCTCTCACTCTCTCATACTGGTCACTGGAAGTTCAACACGGCACCTCATGGCAAAGAACTCTCTGAGGATGTGAAAAAAAGATTTTTTTCTCTACATAAAGATGGCCTAGGCTATAAGATTGCCAAGACCCTGAAACTGAGCTGCAGCACGGTGGCCAAGACCATACAGCAGTTTAACAGGACAGGTTACACTCAGAACAGGCCTCGCCATGGTCAACCAAACAAGTTGAACGCATGTGCTTAGCGTCATATCCAGAGGTTGTATTTGGGAAATAGACATATGAGTGCTGCCAGCATTGCTGCAGAGGTTGAAGGGGTGGGAGGTCAGCCTTTCAGACCATACGCTGCACACTGCATCAGATTGGTCTGCATGGCTGTAATCCCAGAAGGAAGCCTCTTCTAAAGATGATGCACAAGAAAGCCAACAGTTTGCTGAAGACAAGCAGACTAAGGACATGGATTACTGGAACTATGTCCTGTGGTCTGATGAGACTAAGATAAACTTATTTGGTTCAGATGGTGTCAAGCGTGTGTGGCAGCAACCAGGTGAGGAGTACAAAGACAAGTGCGTCTTGCCTACAGTCAAGCATGGTGGTGGGAGTTTCATGGTCTGGGGCTGCATGAGTGCTGCTGGCACTGGGAAGCTACGGTTCATTGAGGGAACCATGAATGCCAACATGTACTGTGACATACCGAAACAGAGCATGATCCCCTCCCTCCAGAGACTGGGTCGCAGGGCAGTATTCCAACATGATAACGACCCCAAACACACCTCTAAGACAACCACTGCCTCAATAAAGAAGCTGAGAGTAAAGGTGATGGACTGGTCAATCATGTCTCCAGACCTAAACCCTATTGAGCATCTGTGGGGCATCCTCAAATGGAAGGTGGAGGAGTGCAAGGTCTCTAACACCCACCAACTCTGTGATGTCGTCATGGAGGAGTGGAAGAGGACTCCAGTGGCAACCTGTGAAGCTCTGGTGAACTCCATGCCCAAGAGGGTTAAGGCAGTGCTGGAGAATAATGGTGGCCATCCAAAAAATTGACACTTTGGTCCCAATTTGGACATTTTCACTTAGGGGTGTAATCACTTTTGTTGCCAGCAGTTTAGACATTAATAGCTGTGTGTTGAGTTATTTTGAGAGGACAGCAAATTTACACTTCTATACAAGCTGTACACTCATTACTTTACATTATAGCAAAGTCTCATTTCTTCAGTGTTGTGACATGAAAAGATATAATAAAATATTTACAAAAATGTGAGGGGTGTACTCACTTTTGTGAGATACTGTATATACATAAATTTTAAATTATTGAGAAAACACAACAATTAAACAATAATATTAATCAATTAGTTATAAACGAATATCTATACAGAAATAACAAATTATCCGAAAACGAATTAACGTAACATAACAAATATAAGAGAACGAAATTATGTGTTTTACGAATGCAAATGAAACCAAATGTAATTTTACATTGTGCACAAGTCTAGTGATTTGATCCAACCAACATTTACATATTTGTTGGACTGAGTCACTCTCACAGCCTTTTCTTCTTTAAAATTTGGTACATACTGTACAGTATCCATTATACTATGGTAAATTTTACAGTTTCTGAGCCTGATCTGTTTTTTGAAATTCATCCTTTGAAGATGTAAAATTATTGTATTTATAAAATAACCCAACCATTAACCACACTCACTCCAAGTTTTGATCACATTTCATGCAAATCTGAAAACCTACCTTTAATATCCTCATTTGCATTTCCCAGAATTTGCCCTTGGCACCAGGTACTGTGAAAGTCTGTAGCTTACGCAAATGTATGAAATGAATAGCTTTATATGCAAATTTCTGGGCTGTTAAATGTAGTATTATATCTCTGACACCTCTTTATTTTTTACTAGGTTAACAACAATGGAGTGATTTCATTTAATGTTCTCGTCAGCCAGTTCACTCCAGAAGCTTTTCCTCTAGCTGATGGTCGTGCTTTTATTGCTCCTTTCTGGGCTGATGTCCATAATGGAATACGAGGGGAGATTTTCTACCGTGAAACAACAGATCCCGTAATTCTTAAAAGGGTGTCTAAAGAAATTAGGAAACATTTTACAAATATACCATCGTTCTCAGCCACGTGGGTGTTCCTGGTCACATGGGATGAGGTCACGTTTTATGGAGGAAGCAGCACCACTCCTGTAATGCACAATTAAGAATTTGAATATTTAAACATAGTAGATCATAGGTTGCTTTAAACTTTTGACGGTTTTTGTTGTTTTCCAGATTTGCTGAAATATACTTTATTGTGCTGGCTTTGCAATACTAAGAAAAAAATATTTGTAACTGATATAATGCAGGATCTGTTGAAATCATTCAATTCTGTTTTATTTTTCCTTGTTAAAAGTCAATGAGAATGTAGGGTAAAAGCATGACAAACTCATTGGCAAGTGCTTGGTAAACATGTGACAAAAGCATTCGCAATGTCAAGATACTTGAAACTTTAAAGCAGAACTTGACTTAAAAATGTATGAACATGTAGATTTTTTTAATGCAGAAGAGACATGTTCACAAGCTTCTTTGGAATGTCAAAAATCAGAATCAGCTTGATTTGGCCAAGTATGTACAAATATACAAAGAATATGTTTCCTGATTTATAAAATCATGCTTAATGGACATAAACATACACACCCATCCCCAAAATATATACATTTATACCTCAACACACTTATAAATCTACTCACAACATTTAAAAAAATAACAAAGTATACAAATCCTGTTTACACAAAAATCGGTAAAAATACAAATCGTGTCTCACTATAAAATCAGTAATCATCTAAAAAATGAAATACTATAAACTACAAAATAGCAGTTGTACAAAAAAGATTCAAGGATCATTGACTATAACAGCTTAAGACCTCATGCACATAAAATTTAACCCCTGTGCATGTGATTCCAGTGTTTTCGTGCAGGCGGAAGGCACAGGTACACCATCTATCCCCGCAGCTTGTGAAACCCAATAAGATGCTGAAAACTGCTGGGACAGGACAATGCACCAAGTGGCTCTAACATTTAGGGCAGTATGTACCCAGGGATGGATGCCCAGCCAGAACTCAAGAATCTCATGCATAAGGACTTAGAGAAAAAAACTATTTTTAAATCTAGTTGTCCTAGCATACAGTGGCCTGCAGATAAAGCAAGAAATATGATACATGTAAAGGATCCCCAACAATCCTCTCTGCCTGTTTCCTATCTCAGGAATTATATAAATCCCGAATTATAGGCAAATCAGTAACAATGATTTTTCCTGCACACGTTGCAGTCTACAGTAATCTGTTCCTGTCTTGTTTGAAGCCAGAACCAAACTAAACAGTAATGGTGTACAAAGACCAAACTCAATTCAAGCAATATAAAGCTGTATTACTAACTCTTGGGGCAGATTAAACCTCTTGAGCAGTTGAAGGAAACATCCTTTGCTGACCCTTTTTGAGAATTGTGTCGATGATGGATGTCTACCACAGATCTAGCAAAAATGTGAATCCCAAGAATCTGAAAAACTCCACAATTGACGAAATGGGATTGAACCAGGAAGAAGTCTGAGTGAAGATGTTGTGCCAGTGGGGTGCTCCCAGATGTTGTATCACTGGAGGGCAAGGAAATATGTATCATTTCTCATTAAAGTGACTCTTACTTTAAAGGCACCATGTCACCAGGCCATTCATTTCAACAAAAATCTACCAATAGGATTATATATGCTTCTAATATATTTTATGCATGTTATTTGTTTACCTGTAAACGCCTCCAAAGACATCTGAAAGCCCTGAAACTGTTGTTGGGCATGCCGTCTTGAATGAAATGTCACACGGTTTTATTTAACTTAGCAAGCTTCCAACAAGTATAGAGACCAGACACCTAATTGTGTCTGCATATACCTGCAGCAGCTTTCAGTGCACTCATTTGCCCAAATTCCATAGCATTCTGATCCATGAAAGCTGACACTGCTTACTGGTAGTCTTGTCCCTGCCTCCATATCCTCTTATTGCCCTAGGGATGGAGTTACCATCTGTAGTGACACAGATTTCACCACAAACTCTGGCTGTTTGCCACTTGGCAAATAAGTGAACCAAAAAGCCTGTTCCCCAGCCTGCTTTAAAGACCCTCCATGTGCTGCAGGGAGTAGTCCTAAATTTAGTGGCACTATTACTACTGCCACTAAATGCGATAACTTTCTGCTCAGGAAGCTTCCCCATGCATCTGCCCCCCTCCGCCTCGTTGGTTGCTAGGAAGCTGAGGGCCCACCAGTCCTTGGTTGTTATGATACACCATAACAACCAGTGATGCTGTACAGAATAAACATTATGTGGGGTTGCCCCCAAAATCAGTACCAGACACTGATCCTAGGAAGGGGTCTGGTATTGATTTTAAGGGGGTACTCCACATAAAGAAAAAAAATTGCCTCTCCCCATCTGAGTATGTATATTTGGTCAATAACATTTTTCAAGATTCCAACCCCTTTATTTTACATTTATTTGCCAGGCCAGGAAATGTTTTTTTTGTGCCTAGAGTCAGTCAGGAGTAAGCTTGGTTTGTTTTGATGGGTTAGCGGGCATTGTTCATCATGATTGACATAGATTTACATGTGACATGTGATTAATAGTAGTTTAATAGTAGGTTTAAACTGTGGGACTTTTTTTAGCCATTTAGTTAATACAGAACTTATATGTGGTATTTTTATTTACTGCCTAATATTTCTTTGTAAAAGAGTAACTAGAGGTACCACATACCCCTTACTCATTTGTGTGTGTACGTGTGTGTGGGGCGGTGGACATCTAGAGGCCCCCTTATTTTAAAGGGGGCTTCCAGATTCTGATAATTCCCTCCCCCACAGACCCCCAGATCCACAGGGACAAGAATGTTGGGAAGAGGCCCTTGTCTCCATCAACACAGGGACACAATGCTTTACCAGGGGGGGCGCCTATGGCCCATGCTTAGATAAGGTCCCAGTATGGATTTTGGGGGGAGGCTATGCTTTTTTGTGTGGGCTACAACCTTAAAATCCATATCAAACCTGGTGGGTCTGGTATGGACTTTGAGGACCTCACTCTGTTTTTTTGTATTGTTTGCTGCTGTATTTATATACTGTATATCCATATGTACTGCTTGCTTGTTCTGTATAGGAGTATGTCACTGGCATTCCTCTGGATGTGCATACTCCTTGCTTATCCCTGCAGTAAATTTAAGCTGTGAGCATTAACTTCTAAATAGATATGTTCTTTGGTAGAACTACTCCCATTTATAAATATCTGCAAATAGCTTTATCAGCCATCTGGCAGAAAAACTTTACTGTCTGATGGTCACGGAGCCTGATAGGGATCTCAGGGGACAGCAGCAGGATAAATGAAGAAATAAAATCATATATTTGTAGACGTGCGTCAGATGCCTGGATATTATAAATGAGCTAAAGTATATTAAAAGCAGATTTATTCTTTAAAATTTATAGAATAGGTATGGACAGTACTAGATTATGAAATTAGAGTTGACATTTAAAGAGACCCTGTCAACAGACAGTTTTGACAACAGTTTTTCCATAAGATTATTTATGCATTTAACATATTTTAGGCAAGTTAGTTACCTGCAAAGCCTCCCATGTGCAGACATCAAAAAGCCCTGAGACTGCTGCTGGACGTGCCATCTTGGATGTGATGTAAGCAGTCCCAAAAGACTAGCTATGGTATCGTATTCCCCTTTGCTCCCACCTGGCTGCTACATAAACTGTTATGTAGTGAGGTGAGGGCAGAGGAGCTTGGCCAGCACAGAGATTCCAGAAGAAAAGGAGACTATGACGTGAAAAGAGGAAGGGGGAAAATGGGGAATTGATTCTTTCTTAAGTAATACGTGTAATACATAATGTTTTGTGAAGAGACAAGTAGAGGGGGGGCAGCTATAAAACAGAATCTCGTCCCTGTATCAGAGCCACGGATCTCACAGCCACAGCAGACTGGAAGTCCAGTGATCTCTTTAGTACCTGGTGTCATCACAAGTAGTGATTTTAAAGGACACAGAGGGTATCAGGCACTGAGCTACACCTCAGGAGAGGAAAGTGTTGCAATCACTCCTAATGTTTAAAAAAATCTGCCTGAAGTTCTACTTTAAGACATAAACAAGCATATTAAAATGTAAAGTTAGAATGCCAAAATTATGAATCTGCTTATTTATTTTGTCAGTGACTTGACAATCAGAAAACTAGTGTTTTCAGAAGGAAAGGTTGACAATGCCAAACTACAAAGTTCCCAATTACAAATTTTGTAACTACATCATGTTCCAAATTAGCTTATACAGCCCTTTACAGTCTTTAAAATACTTTCAGCTGCTTTCATTACCAGATAGTTTGTATCTGGTATTTTAATGCCCCCTCAAACAAAATATAAGCTCTTGGTTTTAAAAAGTTCTTTGTTAGTTGTAAAGTAATCATATAATCACATTGTTGCATGTTTTTTGTTTCAATGTAACCTGCCAGTCTTGAAAAGATGATAAAGAATGGAGGAAAGCTTTTCATGATACTTTAATTACATTTTCAGGTGAATACATTTCAAGCTCTGCTGATTTCAGATGGGACATCAAGCTTTGCAATGTTCAATTATGCAGAGATTACGTGGACCACAGGGACAGCGAGTGGGGGAGACCCTCTTACTGGACTGGGTGGTGTTATGGCTCAGGTAAGCAATATGCCGTAAAAATCATATACAGAGTTACTACTTGCAGTCAAATTATAACTAATTTAATAGTAATTATAGTGCTGGAAATGTTATTTCTTAACTGTTATGTGCAACATTTACCTGTTTCTACAAAACAATTGTTCTCACAGAGCTATTGCTTAAAAGTACGATGGGATCCAAAGATATATGGTAAGCTATCCTAACATGTACTGTGGATTTATTCTTTAGTGATAATGATAACAATATGTTTAATTACATACATTCATATATATATATATATATATATATATATATATATATATACAGTATCTCACAAAAGTACACCCCTCACATTTTTATAAATATTTAATTCTATCTTTTCATGTGACAACACTTTGCTACAATGTAAAGTGGTGAGTTTACAGCTTGTATAACAGTGTAAATTTGCTGTCCCCTCAAAATAACTCAACACACAGCCATTAATTAATGTCTAAACTGCTGGCAACAAAAGTGAGCACTCCTCTAAGTGAAAATGTCCAAATTGGGACCTATTTGCCATTTTTCCTCCCCTGTGTCATGTGACTCATTAGTTTACAAGGTCTCAGGTGTGAATTGGGAGCAGGTGTGTTAAATTTGATATCGCTCTCACTCTCTCATACTGGTCACTGGAAGTTCAACATGGCAAAGAACTCTCTGAAGATCTGAAAAAAAGAATAAAGATGGCCTAGGCTATTAGAAGATTGCCAAGACCCTGAAACTGAGTTGCAGCACGGTGGCCAAGACCATACAGCGGTTTAACAGGACAGGTTACCCTCAGAAAAGGCCTCGCCATGGTCGACCAAAGAAGTTGAGTGCACATGCTCAGCGTCATATCCAGAGGTTGACTTTAGGAAATAGATGTAGGAGTGCTGCCAGCATTTCTGCAGAGTTGAAGGGGTGGGGGGTCAGCTTGTCAGTGCTTAGACCATACGCCGCAAACTGCATCAGATTGGTCTGCATGGCTGTCATCCCAGAAGGAGGCCTCTTCTAAAGATGATGCACAAGAAAGCCCGCAAGCAGTTTGCTGAAGACAAGCAGACTAAGGACATGGATTACTGGAACCATGTCCTGTGGTCTGATGAGACCAAGATAAACGTATTTGGTTCAGATGGTTTCAAGCATGTGGGGCAGCAACCAGGTGAGGAGTACAAAGACAAGTGTGTCTTGCCTAGAGTCAAGCATGGTGGTGGGAGTGTCATGGTCTGGGGCTGCCAGCACTGGGGAGCTACAGTTCATTGAGGGAACCATAAATGCCAACATGTACTGTGACATACTGAAGCCGAGCATGATCCCCTCCTTTTGGAGACTCAGCAGCAGGGCAGTATTTCAACATGATAACGACCCCAAACATACCTCCAAGATGACCATTGCCTTGCTAAAAAAGCTGAGGTAAAGGTGATGAACTGGCCAAGCATGTCTCCAGACCTAAACCCTATTGAGCATCTGTGGGGCATCCTCAAATGGAAGGTGGAGGAACGCAAGGTCTCTAACATCCACATCCTTGATGTCATCATGGAGGAGTGGAAGAGGACTCCAATGGCAACGTGTGAAGCTCTGGTGAACTCCATGCCCAAGAGGGTTAAGGCAGTGCTGGAAAAATGTTGGAGGCCACACAAAATATTGACACTTTGGGCCCAATTTGCTCAATTTCGCTTAGGTGTGTACTCACTTTTGTTGCCAGGGGTTTAGACATTAATTGCTGTGTGTTGAGTTATTTTAAGGGGACAGCAAATTTACACTGTTATACAAGCTGTACACTCACTACTTTACATTATAGCAAAGTCTAATTTCTTCTTTGTCGTGACATGAAAAGATATAATAAACTATTTACAAAAATGTGAGGGGTGTACTCACTTTTCTGAGATACTGTTTGTGTATATATTGTTAAAGTATAGGCCAGTAAAAAAGATCTAATTCTAATAGCAATCTGCCATTGGTGCATTACTTGTATAAAAGAACATTGCAATGTACTGTGCATGCAAGTAACTCTGATCTAACTACAGTATATGCTCTTGTTTAACGGGCTCTATGTGCAAGTAAAGCAAAAGAGGACTGCTCAGTCTCACTCCAATAATTCCCCAAAAATCTATAAGGCGGTGACTGATTTGTTTTATATAATACATAATATAATATAATAAATAATACATATATAATTGGTTTTATATAAATTGTTTTATGGGTTCAATACCACTTTAACTCAGTTTCTCATAATATAGCACCCACCAGCTTGCTTACACATGTATATAATATTTCTTCAAAAAATAGTACCAATACTGGGATCATTTTCTATACCCTAGTTCCAAAGTTACATAATGCAAGGTGATCAGGCAGACATTGCCACAACTTTCAACTTTTTGAACTAAAAGAAAGTCAGATTGAATTAGCTATATCTGCCAACTGGCTTAGAATTATTTTGGATTCCCCCAAGTTTGACCAATAATTGGTCAAAAGCAAATCAGTGCTTGTCCAATCTACCACCCCATAATCCCTACTAATTTGAATAGAGTAACAATTATGATTATGATATTAAATGTATAAGGTAAAACAATAATTTGTAACCACATTCCTTCATTTGAGTACATCTCTTGGCTGTGACAAGATTATACACCTTGGGAGAGTGTTCCCCCCACTCTATCCACATGATATTCTACCACTTACTGTTTCAAACATTCTCTTTTGAAATTAATTTCTTTGTATCATTTTAAAATGAAGCTGAGAAGAATTAACTTCAAAATAATTCCTCATAAAATTATGGTGGAGACATTGTTATTGTATCTCCAGCAATTTGCAAGATTTTATAACCCATAGCAACCACAGTGAAACAGAAGGGTTGACCCATAACTTCCTTTTATGTTCCTTTTAGTTTTAATACAAGTCGGAGCTGTCAATCTAAACTATAAACAGAACTGTCAATCTAAACTACAACATATAAGCAATCTGAACTATAAGCTAAAAAGGAAAACCCATTTGGAGTTGCTCCATGCACTGACTATCCCAGTGGGGTCCAAATTAAAGGGGCACAAGAGCCATATTTGTATCCACAAGTCTATTTGCAAGTCTACAAGGTCTACAAGGGCCATTGACAGTGTATGCTCTGGTTGTCTGTGTTTGGAAAATGCATGTTTGTTATTATTGGGGGGTAATTTAATATTTTCATTCTTGTCTCTGCTGGCGAAGTGCACCCTCTCTATTTGTACTGACGACCACTAGGGATGAGCCGAACACCCCCCGGTTCGGTTCGCGGCAGAACATGCGAACAGGCAAAAAATTTGTGCGAACACCGTTAAAGTCTATGGGACTTGAACGTGAAAAATCAAAAGTGCTAATTTTAAAGGCTAATTTGGGTCTGGTATGGATATTAAGGGCCCCAGGCCCTATATACTCTGAACAGCAGCAGTATAGAGGTGGTCCCCGGGTTAAAAACAAGATAGAGACTGTAGGTTTGTTCTTAAGTTGAATCTGTTTGTAATTTGGAACAGGTACATTTTTAAAGTGTAGCTCCAGCCAAAAAATCAATTTTTAAGCTTTTTGGATAACATAAGGAAGGGTTATCACCTCTGTAACATTTTTTTTGCTGTCTGTGCCCCTGTTCAGAAGATTTCACCTCACTTTCTATCCCAATGACAACTGGATTTTGAAAATTTTGGGTTATTAGGGAAACTAGAATTGGTGATAAAGCATCAGTGGAGACACCTTTTTCCCATATTAACTCTTACAGGAGAGAATTTCCCTTCCTAGGGGTAGATTTCCTCTCACTTCCTGTTGTCTCCCTCCGTTTGTAAGTAGGAGTCGTTTGTAAGTTGGATGTTTGAAAATAGGGGACCGCCTGTATATACTATATGGCCTGCCCTGTACACTTGGGCCTTAGGTGTTGGTGGTACCAGAACACTGTAAGCCCTCACAGTTACTCTTGGGGGGCACTGGAACGGGCCCTGCTGTGAAATATTATATCAAGAATTGTATTTACATGCCCCTGTTAAACGGAGGCAGAAAAAGTGGGCCTTAAGCAGTGGTGGTGGTGGTGCCACAACACTGTAAAGCCTCACAGTTACACTTGGTGGGCACAGGAACGGGCCCTGCTGTGAAATATTAGATCAAAAATTGTAATTACATGCCACTGTTAAACAGGGGCAGAAAAATTGGGCCTTGGGCAGTGGTGGTGGTGGTGCCACAACACTGTAACCCCTCACAGATACTCTTGTTGGGCGCAGGAATGAGCCCTGCTGTGAAATATTGGATCAAAAATTGTAATTACAATATAGTGCAGCCATAGTGCAGTTGCTACTACTTTTATGGTGGTTTACACAGTACACAATACAGTGCAGCTGTAGTGCAGTTGCTACTACTTTTCTGGTTGTGTACACAGTACACAATACAGTGCAGGCGTAGTACAGTTGCTACTACTTTTCTGGTGGTGTACACAGTACACAATACAGTGTAGTGCGGTGTTGCAAAACAAAATATACATCATGTCCAGAAGGCCACCAAGGAGAGGCAGACGCTCACAGGCCACTAAAAGAGGGCAAGCAGGGTCTGTGTCTACAGTCAACAGAGCTGGTCATGGACATAGTGCATCTTATGCAACTGGCCCCAGGGCACACTTGTCCTTTTTTCTGCTGCTGGCTGTGTTATTAAGCCAGAACATGCAGAAGAGTTAGTGGAGTGGATAACAAAGCCGTCCTCATCCTCCTCATCCTCTGTCACCCAGGTTCAGAGTAGTTTTCCTCCCTATGCAGCTGCCAAAGCGGCCTGTCCTCCTGTACAGTCACTCCTTCCGTAGCCCCACCATCATGCACGGAGGAGTCCCCCGAACTATTTGACCACAGTGTCGGGTACATGCTGCTGGAGGATGCGCAGCAATTTGAAGGCTCCGATGTTGGTTCCCAGGTTGAGGAAGGGAGTAACGTGAGCCTAGAGAGAGGGGGTGCCCAAGAAGGACAAGAAACTGGCAGTCATGTTCCCCCAGGTGCAGCATAGTGCCAAGTTTGCTACAATGACGAGGTGGGAGGGGATGATGAGGTCTCTGACTCTACTTGGGTGCCTGATAGAATAGAGGAGGAGGAGGCACAACTCCAGTGAGGCAGGAAGTCCTCTAGGGGGCAGCTTAAGGGCAGCCACCCTACTGCATCACACCACAGAGCTCCGCAGGTGCAGGGCGCTGCTGACTCCCCGCTGATTTTGAAAAGTTCCTTGGTGTGGGCCTTTTTGGACACGTGTGCAGCAGATTGCACCGTTGCTGTTTGCAACCTATGTCTGAAGTGGATCAAGCATGGCCAGAACAGCAGCCACTTGGGCACCACATGCTTGACCCAACATATGATGACCTCCCATGCAGTCTGTTTCCCGTATACTATATTTGAGATTTAATATCTTTCAGATATGATTTGGGTTAAATGAGAGTTCTTTGACCATGAGTGAAAGCTTTAACACAATAACAACATTTATTGGTGAGCAGTTGAAAGTCTATCTAATACACAACCATCTATCTATAGTCTACACCAAGGAAGAAAATATTAGGTTAAAAATAAGAGAATTACATGAAGGAATACAGAGTATATTCCTTAAAACATTAATCTACAAACATATTTAGTTACAAATAAAATGCAGACATTTCCCATAATTACCCTTTGCATCAAGGTTCCATTCTGATGGTTGCTGTCCCATAAAAGTGTATGTTTCCCTCCCATCTAGTCTGTGTATATCATTACATGCTAATGCCTCATTGGTTGGCATAGCGTGGCTCTGATTGGTGAGCTTCCCTATTCCTGGTTAAGGACTGGCTACATCTCCAATACTTTGCATAAGTCAGCCCCCTTTAATGCAAATCCTTGTGACTATTCTGAGCAGGAGATTAACTTGAATTTTCCCTGGAAGTTAAGTATTGATTACGGGTTGGCCTCCCTTCATTGCAAATCCCAGCATGGGATCCTTTGACGTGAGTATGTGTAAAACAATAAGGTTTGGGTCCCATTGTTTGTATACACAATAGACAGTGCAGCGCTGGATATATGCCACAAAAATTGTGAACAGTGATAAATCAATGAATCAATCAACCTACAACGGTGAATAACACACAATAAAATATCATTAAATATCAGATCGACTAATGTATAATAAACCAATTAGGTGCTCATGAAATATTGCAAGGACATAATAAAATGTAATGAAAATAGTTCATATAGTGGAAAAATTGTTCATATGGTGAAAGTGAAGGTGAAAATAAAGTCCAAGATTAATGGTATTCAATGTGGGACCCGGTATCAGTATTCCACAGTTAGTGCTGCCCACCACCTGGTGATAAAGTAATGGAGGCTTACCGGAAAGCCTGCGACCACCATTATTCAGGGGGCTCAAAACAGGCTTAGTAGAGATATATGGATCACAAAGGATGTCCTGCAGGAGACACTGCTGAAAATCCACCAACCTCCTTCATGGACAGCTACTCAGCACCAACTTGGAGTACTTCACAGGATTTAGTCCCAGGATCACTTCATATAGAGCAATCAATATATGCTCCTCTGCTGCCACTTATAGTAACGTCACTTATAGGACTTATTTTACTTATTTTATATCCATATTCTGAGCCCTTATATCGGGGTTATAGTGTTCAGCAGCAGGACTTCCTTCACCTTTTTTCATATAATTTTTTGTTTATGCACGTAGCGCAATTCTTTTCTTTTTAACAGGGGCATGTAATTACAATTTTTGATCTAATATTTCACAGCAGGGCCTGTTCCTGCGCCCAACAAGAGTATCTGTGAGGGGTTACAGTGTTGTGGCACCACCACCACTTAAGGCCCAATTTTTCTGCCCCTGTCCCAGCAGCAGAAAAAAAGGACAACAGTGCCCCACGGCCACCTGCAGAAGATGCACCATGTCCATGACCAGCACTGTGTACTGTAGACACAGAGCCTGCTTGCCCTCTTTTACTGGCCTGTGAGCGTCTGCCTCTCCTTGGTGGCCTTCCGAACATGATGGGGATTTTGTTTTGCAACACCACACTACACTGTATTGTGCCACCAGAAAAGTAGTAGCAACTGAACTATGGGTGCACGGTACTGTGTACACCAACAGAAGTGTAATAACAACTATGGGTGTACTGTATTGTGTACACCAGCAGAAAAGTAGTATCAACTGCACTAGGGGTGCACGGTACTGTGTACACCAACAGAAGTGTAATAACAACTATGGGTATACTGTATTGTGTACACCACCAGAAAAGTAGTAGCAACTGCACTAAGGGTGCACTGTACTGTGTACACCAACAGAAGTGTAATAACAACTATGGGTATACTGTATTGTGTACACCACCAGAAAAGTAGTAGGAACTGCACTAGGGGTGCACGGTACTGTGTACACCAACAAAAGTCTAATAGAAATTATGGGTGCACTGTTTGTATTGTGTACTGAGTACACCACCAGAAAAGTAGTAGCAACTGCACTATGGGTGCACGGTACTGTGTACACCAACAGAAGTGTAATAACAACCATGGGTGTACTGTATGGTGTACATCACCAGATAAGCAGTAGCTACTGCACTAGTGTATGCAGTGGATATATATATATATATATATATATATATATATATATATATATATATATACAAGACTGTCTGTGTGTGTATATATATATATATATAATAAATATACTGCAGCTGAATAACCTGCCTGCCTGAGTATATTAGAAACAGTACGCCAGGAACGGACTGCTGTCAGATATAGCTAAACTGGATACAGTGGATATATATATATATATATATATATATATATATATATATATATATATATATATATATATATATATATATATATATATATATATGAGACTGTCTGTATGTATGTATATATATATATATATATATATATATATATATATATATATATATATATATTACACTGCAGTGGATATATATATATATATATATAGTAGACTGTCTGTATATATATATATATATATATTAAATACACTGCAGCTAACTGAATAACCTGCCTGCCTGAAGTACAGTATATTAGAAAAATTACACCAGGAATGGCCTGCAGTCAGATATAGCTAAACTGAATACAGTGGATAAATATATGAGACTGCTTGTGTATATATATTTAATACACTGCAGCTAACTGAATAACCTGCCTGCCTGAAGTACAGTATATTAGAAAAATTACACCAGGAATGGCCTGCAGTCAGATATAGCTAAACTAAATACAGTGGATATATATATGAGACTGTTTGTGTATATATATTTAATACACTGCAGCCAACTGAATAACCTGCCTGCCTGCTCAATCTAAATGACACTCTCTTTCTGTCCACGCCAACACGCACCCTGCCTTTGGCCAATTATGGCTCTCATAGCTGAGGGCGCTGGGATTGGACAAAGCATGCAGGTCATGGTGCATGCTTTGGCCAATCATCATACAGCAATGCACTGCGCTCCCGCAGTGCATTGTGGGCCGTTACGCGCCGCTCAAATTTGGCACGAACGACTCATAATGTTCAGTTTTTGACGAAGGGGCGAACAGCCAATGTTCAAGTCGAACTCATGTTCGACCCAAACAGAAAGCTCATCCCTAACGACCACTGTCACAGGAAATCTTCAAGTGACAACTGTCTAAGAGGGGACTTATCTGAATTTGGAGAAATACCCTTCACTTACTGTTTTGTCTACAGAATAGGAAGCAAAAACAAATATTTAGAATGGGACACAATATGGCAGAAAAATCTTAGAGGGTTTAACAATTCCCTATTCTACCAGAAATAAAAAAAAGTTTGCCTTAGATCCTATTTAAAGATAACACACGCTTTGACTGGCTTGTCATTGGGGTGTGGTTGTATGGTTGTTTGCTCATTTGAATGCATTTGGGAAGAAATTTTATTTTAAAAGTAGCAGATGCTTAGTCTGGCTTGTCTTTGGGATTTGGTTGATTACCACTGTACATATGTAGCTAGGAGGTAACATTATCTTAAAGTGGTATTGAACCCAAAATCAAAAATGTAATATATTGCAGCTTACCAATTATTAGATGTGGTGGATGCACTTGTTTTCTTTTTTAGGATTTCCCCCTCTGTTTTCACCTGGTGATCTGGCCAGAAACAAACCTCCTGCATTAGTGCCTCCACTCTTAATTAAGAAGTACAAGGGACACCTTTGGAAAGCATTGTCAGTCTGTACTCGAAGATTTAAAAACACTAACAAATTGAAGCCAATCTCCAGCTAGCACTTTCTAAGTAGTTAAAGCGTTTTTTTTTTTTTTGGTGGGGGGGGGGGTAAAGGTTTTACATAAATAAAACTGATTATTGTAAGCACCCCTGCCAGTATTGAATGGTTTGTCTCACCTCTGAAACTGATACTTCTGCATGACAACTAGTTCTTTTGAAAAACAACAGACTTAGGCTGGCCATATACAATTCAAACCATTAATGGGCAGGCTGAATGTACCAAGTTGATCAATTGATCAATTGTACAACCAGCCTGCTGGATTCTCTTGTGTTAGGGGCTGCTATAGCCGCTAGCGATAATCACTGTCTTCTCCTGAGCCTTAGGCAGAGTTATAACCCCTGTACGTTTTTTTCTTTGCTAGCTATGTCCCTTTGGGGAGATTTCCCTTCACTTCCTATTCATAGCCAAAACAGGAAGTGAGAGGAAATCCCTGCAAATTAAGGAAATCCCTTAGAACCCCCCAGGTCACCAGGATTAGTGTCCCCATTGGAAGATTTTGCCTCTATTATTTTTCTGGGGCAATAAAAAATGTGGGATTTCCTTTTACTTTCATGTTCGATGATAACAATAAACATGACATTAGAGAGGGTGAATCAAACAGCAATAAAAACCTGAGATGTGCTTTAATCCCTCTCTACTTTATCCAAATCTAAAAAACATCTTGCATTTCGTTATACTTTAAATGTGAGCTCTGGTTCTACAATTATTACTCTCACTTTGACGTTCACAGTTATACCTCACATGTGTGGTACAATCACTGTTTACATGCGCATGCTGCGTGTTTGCGTTTGAACATGAGCAGGGAGGATAGGGGTGCTTTAAAACATTTTCTTATTTATTTTATTTAAATGTATTATTTTTACACTCCCTTGTAATAGCTTTGGGCAGTAACAGGTTCACTTTATGATGAGATCAGGGATCTATTATGCCGTGTACACACGACCGGACTTTTCGACAGCAAAGGTCCGACGGAACGAATCCACCGGACAATTCGATTGTGTGTGGACCTTTGCTGTCGAAAAATCAAACGGACTTCAGAAATAGAACATGTTTCAAATCTTTCCGACAGACTCGAGTCGGGTCGAAAAATCAGTTCGTCTGTATGCTAGTCCGACGGACAAAAAACGACACAAGGGCAGCTATTGGCAACTGGCTATGAACTTCCTTATTCTAGTCTCTTCTATTCTAGTCAAACGAATGGACTTTCGAACGGACTTTAGCCCGTTCATGTGTGGGCAAGTCCGGTCGTTCGAAAGTCCGTCGTAACTCCTTTGAAAGTCCGTCGGACCTTTGATGCTGAAAAATATGCTTGTGTTTACGCAGCATTAGACTTCTAATGACTCCTCTTTCCTTCAAAGCAGCTGATCAAACAGAGGTCTGTTTAATTAGCTGCTTCCCTCCCTGTAATAGAAACACAGCACTGAAACTGCAAGTGGCAAAATCATCATCACTTCTAGCTTCATGTGTCACAAAGGAGAAGGAGGAATGGATGTTTCCTCCTTTCTATTGTGGGCAGCCAACCTGACCAGTAACCACTCACAGTGGTCCCGGGCTTTCTGGTGGAACATGAGAGCCCAGAAGCGGTGACAGGCAGTGAGAAGGTTGTTCACTTGTGTTTTTCACCTGTTTTCCGATGTTGCACGAAGGCCAGCCCATTCCCTTCAAAGGGCTGCCCTTTGCATGTCAAAAGCACCCAAAAGGCTTCTGAACCTTTTCAGGTATGGAGCATGGCAAGTTTTTTCAACTTGCATTTTGTAGCGTTTGTCACACCACAAAATGTGAGGAAAAATGGGTGCCTGCTAACCAAATTTGGGGTGCCATTACCCATAAATGACACTCAAATGCATGTTGCAAATTTTTATGCGATTTTGCCACAATCCCAAATTGCAGACAGTATCCCACAATGCTGCATCACTCGGATGTAAATGAGGCCTATAAGACAATGCAGTATAACTATATATAACATTATATATTGTGACAGTGTGAGGCCCGGCCACTGTGACAGTTTTAGGGACTCCAGAATGTCAGTTCTGAGTAAAGAAAAGTGTTTTTTCAGGTTTTTCATCTTTTTCAATGTTTTGTATTTTTTGAATCAGGGTTTGGAGCACAAGAACTTTTGGGAGGGAAGGAGTCTCCAAATCAGTGTCTGGGTCTTGCCAGAAACCAGCAGGCTGAGTCTAGTACCTGACAATAGTTTGGGGCTCCACCCAAGAGACAGGAGTTCTCTGGATAGGGGTCAGGAGGACTGAAATCCTTCCCCAGAGGTCAGAGAGGCTTCATGGAAAAGCCAGAGCATGTATATCTGCACAGTGTAGGTGCAGTCAGTGACAAAACAACAAGGAGCTGGAAAAGAGCCAAGATACAGAGTTTGTATGGGAGCACCGAGGTTCTGTGTTTAATGGTCTGGAAGAGCAAGGTAAAAGGCCTGAGCAGTGGCACTGCTAGACAGACCCACAAGGCGGAACCTCATTTATGTTTGTGTTGATGGTGGAAACTCCTACGTGGGAAATTGAGAAAGATAGATAGCTAGATAGTTATTATTTATGTTAACTTTTCACATGCAGGTGCTCATAGAGGAAGACGGAAGTCTTCTTCCTCACATCGCAGCAGCTTCTCTCTCTGATAACTCAGTCTCTGGGTTGGAGAAGCAGGGAGTGAGATATTTTACCGAGATGATCAGAAGTGTTTTGTGATGTGATGAGAAGTAAAGAACATGTTCTCCAATCCTTATCTCAGCTACATAAACTGACACACACGTGAGACTGGCCGTGATCATCACGTTCATGGCTTATCTCTCCATCATAAGTGTACACCTTACTTTAATAGATTAACATAGAAGAAATCCTAAAAAAAGAAAATTAACGCAGCCAACACATCTAAGAATTGGTAAGCTGAAATATAATAAATGTTTGCTTTTGGGGTTATACAGTGTAAAAATGTTGCCACAAAACCAGTGTAACATTAGCGGCATTTAGTGGAAATACACTCCTCTCAGATGTTCTCTAAACTGACCAGGATGTATTCCAGTGCAGAGTTTATAACAGAATATATGCATTAGGTATCGTTTTCTTATAAACACAGTGTAACCTCAAAAAAACAGTCCTCCACTCTATTCATAGCCATCTAAGTGGTGCTTTGGTTTGGCAATAGCACTGTCCTCCCGTGGGTGGCCTTGGCCCTGCTCTCTTGTTACCTTGTACTTGCCAGCTGTTCTTGATTACCAGGGCTGTCCTAGATTCTCAAGCTTTATCCCTGCATACCTTTATCTCTGGAAATGTATCTTTCTGTACCATATGTGTTCATTCACACCAGCGCATTGCAGTAATGAGTGGTAAAACCTAATGGTACCACATTGTGCAGTAACAATCCACCATGCACGTGTTTGTGTGTTGCAGTGCTATTCATATTGAATGGCACCCCAGCACACATGTATTACAACACATGTAAGGACATCCCAACACATGACTGCAGCATGACCCAAACTTTGGCGTGTTAAGGTACATTAAGTCTATTTATTTTGTTGTTTTTTGGAGTTAACCAATGCACTGTGTCTCAATGCATGAAAAAGCATCTTTTGTAGCACAGTGCTTGGTAATATGAATGGCCCCTACATTTCTTTCTCTTTCATAAGGATGAGTAGAGTGGCTTTAGGCAAACTGATTCTGTTGCAAAGTTACTAATTTTGCCTAAGCAGGAATGTATTTTTTTTCACTAAGCTGCTAGATAAAATTTTCTTAAAAAGAAAATCAGTCTACTCTTTGATTTTTCCTACTTAGGGTGGGTTTTTTAGTATATTTAGGGTACTTTTGTTTATTTCATTTTGTGTTCTTTATATTTATGGGGTTTTATGTGTATTTGTAATATTATACATGAACTACTGGTTTACATTTTTATGTCAAAAACAAAATAATAAAACACGAGAGGATGTTTCTCATGAACAATACAAGGATATTTTAGAGTGGTAATAAACTCAAAACCAAAAATGTAATATATTGCAGCTTACCAATAATTAGATGTGATGGCTGGGTCAGTTTTCCTTTCCTAGACTTTTTTTTATCTCTGTTTTTACCTGCTGATCTGGCCAGTAATAGACCTCCTGTATTAGAATGCCCCCGCTCTGGATGAATGAGCAGAAGGGACAGCTTTGGACAGAACTGCAGTGCTCTATGCTGGCATAGACAAGTAACAGTCACACCCCTCAGCTCAAGCTTCCTCTCCCCGACTTGTACTGCAGAGGAATAAAGGGGGTGTCATGGTCAGGCTGAGAGGCCAGTAGCTATAGCAGTGGAAAAGCTCACACAGAAACCAGCAGGATAAATACATGAGCAGGCCCCCCTGGCGTGTGAGTTGAGCTCACTTAAGGTGCAGGGTCTAAGCACTAACTGGACTTCACAAGAGCTCCTGGTGGTGGAGATTTGTTTTGCTGTGTGCTACTGCCAGGATGTGGCCCTCAGGTTTGCCCCTCCAGGAGGTGAGCAAGCCAGGGTTCAGTAGCAGATGTAACAGGTAAGGATCGAGTAGAAGCATAGCCTAAAAACAAGCTCAACCATTTGTAATAAGTGGTTGCAGGTTGGGATCAAGAGGAAACATAGTCAAGGAAGAAGCCAAAGGTTGGTAATAAGTGGTAGTTAAGATACATACAGCAGTATAAGAGAGAGTGTGGTATATGGTGTTGTGGTATAAGAGAGAGAACTCCAGTCTGGGCTCCCGCCAAGCCTGGCGGGAGCCCAGGTTGAGGTTTTCTCTCTTATACCACCATAGGACTCTGTGGATGTGCAGCACCATGGATCTTTCCTCTCTTCCTTCCAGTGACTACAGGAGCTGGGAGGAGCTTCATCCCTTGCTGGCATTCTGCTCCCCACAGTGATCGAGCCCGAGTGGCACACTAATAAACCGTGGGTCACAGGAAGAGCAGAGACATGATGTAAAATAGGAAGTTCATGGGAGGAGCAAAGAATCCAAGTTGTACCAGAAACAACATACTAAGTAAGGTTGTCCAAGGAATCATTAGGCAGGGAGCTGTTCAGTATCTCAATTGGCTCAGTAAGAAGAGCTACTGCCAGGCACAACAGATGTCCTGGGTTCAGACCTGGATCCTGACAGAGGGTGTGTCAGAGCAGATCTGTTTGATTACCAAGTCAAACTTTGGTGTTCATATAATGTAATCACACTATGCAGCTAGAGCAAGCAAGTGGAGGCAAAACTATAAAAATGGAGGATATTAGTACAATGTCTAGATGGGTATCTATTTAAAATGTTCTTCAGCAACCTACTGATAGCTTAGTGCATGTACTTTGTTTTAATCATTAACGGGTAAGGAAAATTTTAAAACGTTTTCTTAATGATTTGCCCCCATCAACATAAGCTCAATTAGCCCCACCCCCTCCCCAAAACGTCATACTTTCTTAGCTCTCAAACCAGAGGCTCTTTGCAATGTTTACATCCTGCAGGCTACCTTTTTCTTCCTAATGTCTGCATGTGCAAGGTAAAACAACTTAGACTTCTCTAAATTTCATAATTTGGGACATGACCCAATAAAAAAAGAAAAAAAAAATGTAAAAACTGACAGAGGTTTTATCCTCCAAACAGAAAAGTTTTAGCTTTAAATTTACTATGAGATCAGTATATATTTTAATCAACAAAAAATTAACCAGCATAACTATTTTTCAGGCTGGGTTTATTGGTGGAAATAGCACAAATTTTTTCAGTGTTCCTGGATCCCGTTCACCAGAGATTGTCAGCATTGAAGAAACCACAAATGTGAACATACCTGGACGCTGGTTGTTTAAGGTAGATGGAAAGGAAATTGATCCAGCTAATGGCTGTAGTCTGAAAGGTATGTTGATCTGATAACATGTTATGCATATGTAAAATGGTAAATGAGTCAACTGAATAGATGTTAAGATGATAATAATTAAATGCTATTTATTCAATCATACTTAACACAAAATTGCAAGTATTTTTTCTCATTAAAGATTCTGCAAGATCTGAATACATTTTGTGAAAAGTATGAACAAGTGTGTTTGCTAACCGACTGATTAATCTGTTATTAGCTGTAAGGCTAGCCTGTTAACTAGCTGATAAGTACATCAGTCCGTACATGATTAAAAATGATCCCTGTTACAATAGCATTCAATAGCATTAACTGTTAGTCAAGCTCTAGTACTTTGCAATTACTTGAAATTAATGAGACATTATCAAAGCAAATGGATCAGAATCCAGGAAAATAACAGTGGCAGCAGCCCATATATTTTCTAAGAAATAGAACTTCCATTGATAGGTTGTATTTCCAAGTATAGTATGGCTTCATTCACATGGGTGCTGAGGCCCTTAGTCCATAAATGGGCCAAGTGGTTATGCGGCTAGAGCCAACAGGTGCTGTATGCAGGCAGCCCATGTAAGTGTAGGGGGATGAATAAAAATTGCGTTGTCGCTTTAAAAATAGATCAAGTGACACAAATAAACATCAAATGTATCAAATGAAATAATTCATCTATATATATACTATTGTTGTGAACACTACAGCTATGCATCAAATTATTTAAAGTGGAACTATTATATGTTGTGAATAATACAATATAAAATTTCACATTTTATGTGAATAAGCTGTGATAATACTACACATGTAATGATGTGTCCAATTTGTGTTCCACCACATGCTTGCACACCAGCTCCTTACCGGATTCAAATGACTTCTCAACCATGAGGTCCTGAGCATTTGATAGAAATAGAGGCTATGCCTCAAGGATGTCACCTGGCTCTTTAAAGTGCCTTCACTGAGTTCCAACCTGAACTCAAATAGGAGGAAATAGGAGGCACATAGGAGGAAATAAATAAACTGAATAGTATGATACCATTAAAATCACAGTTTATACAAAGCAAAAAAAGGGTACATATAGTAGCAAAACAGCATACCAGCACACGGCTCGAACTGCCGTGTGTAGTGACGTCACAACCAAGCCCCACCTGAATGTGTTTCAGAGTTCCCTGAAGATGTCTTGTGTGATGAAATGCTGTTTTGTTACTATATGTTTGTTAGTACCCTTTTTTGCTTGCTCACTAGAAAAGTATTCGTAAATCTGAATCCTTTGATACAGTTAAAGAGGTTGTGCATCTGATGTATTTATTAAGTTTATATATGGTTTTGCACAATTATTTTTACTGTTGTTCTTTGCATATGTAGGTGAAAATTTGGTGTGTTTATTCATGCATTTGATTATTTGTGTCATTTGATCTCTTTGTAAAGGAACAGCGCAAGTAATGTTTTATTCAGTTTGTATATGTTATTGTACTCTGGCAACTATTGAGTGCAGCTGGCCACATTTATTTAATGTCACAGTGCAGACATTTTTGGTTATACTTTCAAGTGTATGGGCTGCAGTAGCTGCACGGACACAGCTGCTTGTCCCAATTTGACAGGCATGCACAAATTCTCTTTAACAATTATGACTGATGTTTTTGCTTTGTTTTATGTTGAAGATACTGTTTCTAATAAAATTGTTTGTATTGCATATTTGGAAAGTGTTCCTGAAAACATTGAAAGAATAATGCAAATGCCTTACAAACTTGAATGTAATTGGTGATGCAGGAAGCAGGGGGAGTGAAGGTTACGTAACATGGGCTTCGGGAAGTATGCATTATCTCTGTATACTGGCAGAGGATTGGAAAACTACAGTGGATTAGAAAACTCAAATTAAAGTAAACTGTGTTCACTGATTGGCATCACTTGTTGCCCAGATTTTCTCTTTAATGCTGTATATCCTTAAAAAGTCTAGAAAGTGTAGCCAAACCATTGTTCATTCCAAAGTCTCATGTCATGTTCATATTGTTATTACATAACATATAACTGAAAAGTTCTACCTTCCTCCTATTAATGTTTGTTTAGTAATGATAGTGGCTCTATAGGCTGCACTGTGCAACTTTGTTCACTTTTAACCACTTGAAGACAGACATGTTAAATCCCCTTCCTGCCTAGGCCATTTTTCAGCGTTGTCACACTTTGAATGATGCCGGAAAACAAAGGTGCCAAGGCTCTGGATCGGTAAAAAGTGTCAGAATTTATTGGACATAAAATATCCAAACTTACATTTAAGAAAACAGAGAGCAGCATTGAAGTAGAGGGTGGTAATCCATAGCACAGCAGCACAGACCAAGAGAGGGGTTGATGAGTTTTAGCCTCAGCCTGGACTCCAACCAGGCCACACTCCCAGGAGTCGGGTGACGTCACTTCTGGTCTCGGCCGAGACCGGAAGTTCGGATTCGTCAGCGTTCTGCTGCTGTGTGACCCCACTGTTACCACTGCTGGATGCAATAGTGTTATTTTAACCTAAGTGCCTATATTGTTTTTAATAAACCTGCCTTATATACTACACGATGAGGATGTTTATTCTTATTCCATGTGTGAGTTGGTATCATCCATAATGGGGTGACATTCACTCCATGAAGATTTGTGATTATATTATATTATATTGATATATATTGATACCTTGGTGGTGGATTGGTGTGATTGAGCATTGGATTACATAATTCTTTGGATTACACAGGATTTTGAATCAGCAATTTAGCACTGCACTAAGAACTTTATCTTTATTTGTGGGGTTTTAAGTGACATTCATGTGTTGGTTTTACTCTTTAGGTCACTATTGTCACTGAATATTTATAACACATACTATGTTTATTTGTTTATCATTTATTTTTATGTCACTATTATCGTTATCTTTGTATGATTTTGTGATTTCATTTAGAAATATATTGATTTAGTGCCACCCCATACATATATTTACTTTGTAAGTTATTGTTAGTACCTTGAATTCAATTCATTGGTTGATTGGTAGCCAATGGAGGGATTGGAAGAGAGGGGCAGCAGATGCAGAGCGGTTTGTAAGGTGGATGAGCCTGGCAGCAGCATTCATGATGGACCGAAGGGGTATAGCCTATTTAAAGGTAAGCCAATGAGGAGGGAGTTGCAGTAGTCAAGACGAGAGATGACCAGGGAGTGGATTAAAAGCTTTGTGTGTCATTGATTAGGAAGGGGCATATCTTGCAGGGATGTTGTGGAGGATGAGGTGGCAAGCTTTTGACAGCGATTGGATGTGGGGCCGAAAGGATAGTTCAGAGTCCAGGATTACACCTAGGACCTTAGCATGGGGGGATGGGTTGATAGTTGACAGAGAAATCAGGGAAGGGCACGTGAGGGAGGAAGTATCCTGAGCTCTGGTTTTGGATAGGTTGAGTTTTAGTGATGTGACATCCAGGCTCATATGTCTGTTAGTAAGCTGGTGATGCGTGAGGAGACTGATGGCGTGAGCTGGGGGGATAGAGAGATATATTTGGGTGTCATCCACGTAGAAATGGTATTGAAAGCCATAGGAGGCAATCAACTGACCCAGGGAGGATTTGTAGATTGAGAAAAGGAGAGGTCCAGGAACAGAACCTTGGGAAACCCCAACAGAGAAAGGAAGAGGAGAGGAGGAAGTAGAGTTTTAAGTGATACTGAAGGTACGGTGGGATAGGTAGAATGAGAACCAGTGAAGAGTACAGTCACGGAGACCAATGTAGTGGAGTTTTTTGAGGGGGAGGGGGTGGTCCACTGTGTCAAAGACAGAAGAGAGGTCCAGGAGTAGTTTATAATAGTGTCCATTGGTTTTAACCATTAGTAGGTTGTTTGTGAGTCTAAGGGGAGCAGTTTCCATGGGGTGTTGAGGGCGAAATCTGGACTGAAAGGGCTCAAGAAGTTTGTTCTTAGTTACACCCCAAAACACATTCAGCTACTCCTCTTGAGTATGGGATACCACATGTGTGAGACTTTTTCATAGCCTACTGGCATAAGGGGGCTTAAAATCCAAAGACCACCTTTATACGTCTAATATCCTGACTACTTATCATGTTTCTTGAGTCCATCAAATGCCAGGACAGCAGACAGCCACAAAATTACTACATTTTGGAAAGCAAGGTATTTTCTAAGAGACATGATGAGTCTTTTGAAGACTTCATTTTTTTGCCACAAGTTTTTGGAAAATGCGTAATTGAAATTAAAATGTATTTTTTTAAATAAAAATTAAAGTTAATAATTAATAAGATTTTTCTAACACACAGCATAGACATAGTTACAATTACACCCCAAAACACATTTTGCTACTCCTCCCAAGTGTGGCGATGCCACATGTGTGAGACTTTTTCACAGCCTAACTACATAGAAAGCCCCAAACTCCAAAGAGCACCAGGCTTTCATGGGGCATAAATTATGCACCTGATTTTCCTGACTACCTATAATTTTTGGAAGCCCTGGAGAACCAAAACAGGAGAAACACCCACAAAATGACCACATTTTCGGGAGTAAACACCCCAAGGTATTTTTTAAGTGGTATGGTCAGTCTTTTGAACACTTTTTTTGACACAATTTTTTGAAAAAATGTGGAAAGATAATGAAAATTATTTTATTTTACACAGTTTTTCATTTATTTTGACATTTGTCATGCTCAGCATGCACATACTTAGAGTTTCATCCAAAACATATTTTGTTACTCCTCCCAAATATAGGGATAAGGGATACCGCATGTACAGTATGGGACTTTTTCAGTGTTTGAACAGATTATATACCAGACATGATATATTTTGTATCACAAAAATCAATCAATTGTATCAAAAACAGTTTACTGTAATGGTTGACTCTGTACAGTGTTTAGGAAATATAGCGCAGCATCACCTGTAGCAGTCCCCGTTACTATAAGCAAAGCAGTAGAAAGGCGGAACCCCAATAATGTCGTTATGCTGGTGCATATGTCTAAGCAATCCCCATAGAGGGAAGTGGTGGCCACAAGTTCTAGGTTGTTTGGTATATCTTCACCACTGTATCTCTCATATGCTTTTTGCTGCATTGTTTATTGCAGTCTACTCATTGTGTGTTTTGTTTAGTGCAATTGATGCCACAGTAACCGCTTAAGGACCGCCCCCACGTACATATATTGTGGCAGGGTGGATCATATGCGCAAAATTTTGAACCTGTACGTGATTTTTTTTTCTTCTGGGCATTCCACCAGAGCCCTGCTCCTGCTGTGATTAGACATAGTGGGAGCCAATCAGCAGGCTATCGGAAACCCAGCGATCGCTCCGAGAGAGGCAGAACAGCGGTCTGCCTATGTAAACAAGCAGATCGCCGTTATGCTTGTAAGGAAGGCAGAGATCTTGTGTTTTTGCTAATCAGGAACATGGATCTCTGTATTTCTACAGCTAAACCTTCCCCTACACAGTAAGAAAACACTCCCAGGGAACACATTTAACCCCCCTGATGATAACCACTTCCCTGCCAGTGTCATTTAGCACAGGGACAGTGCATTTTTTAGCATTGATCACTGTATTGGTGTCACTGGTCCCCAAAAAGTGTCAAAAGTGTCAGTTAGGTGTCTGATTTGTCCGCCGCAATGTCGGAGTCCCACTAAAAATCGCTAGTCGTCAGAATTACTAGTAAAAAAAAAAAAATATATATAAATCTATCCCATAGTTTGTAGACGCTATAACTTTTGCTCAAACCAATCAATGTACGCTTAGTGGGATTTTTTTTTAACCAAAAACATGTAGCAGAATACATATTGGCCTACATTGATGAAGAAATGGGGGGAAAAAAGGACATCAATTTTATTTGGGTACAGTGTCACACAACCACTCAATTGTCAGTTAAAGCAACGCAGTGCAGTATCGCAAAAGATGGCCTGATCAGGAAGGGGGGTAAATCTTCAGGAGCTAAAGTGGTTAAATAAAAAGTGAACACCATGGTCTCTGGTTTTTGTGCTTTCTTACATGGATGTCATGCTGCATGTAGTGAAAAAGATTTAACCCTTCCCTACCATTCTGTCTACCTTTTATAGAGCTGTTTTTTTATGTATGTTTTGCTGTCTCATTTTATCACTGTTTTGCACTTCATGAACTTTGGATTCTCTTTTTGATTGCAGGCTTCAGCTAACATGGGATGAGAAAGCTGTTGATTTGGATGCTTATTAATGGATACTTAGAATTTTAAGTCTTGTTTTTAGGCTTGTATATTATTCTATCATTTATGTTCTTGTATTGTATTTTTACAAAAATTCTGGAGAATCATTCTTTTTTTTCTGAATAGTGCTTCACTAGTTTATATATTTCTATAAGCTAAGCAAGCCTAGCCTACTGGTATATGGCTTCCCCTAGAAAAATTTTAAGCTGGATTTTAATTACTTGGCATGAGGGTGTGCATTTTTGGGGTACGCGCACTGTTTTAGTGATCACATTCATTACTTTTTGAAAGTCCATGCTAGACCACTGGCTGGAGGTGGTCCTACATGCACTTTAGGTATTAGCCTGCCCTGCTGCATGTGTCATGTCATGTGTTATGTGTCATGAATTTTTGACTGGGAAACATTTAAATAACCTGAGGTGAGGGTGAGGATGCGTGTTTTGTTTTGTATGCTTGTGTTTTTAATTTTTTTGAGCCAGATGTTTTGGGAGGGATGTTTAACCTCTTGGCATTGAGAGTACACAAATATGCAGCCTCTCGGTGGGTGTGCCTTGATGCAGAGAGGCACATATTTGTGTATCTAAATGTAAATAAACATGTGCCAAGAGCGTGAGCTTTGTGCACTCCTGGCACAGTTACCAGCACCTAACGAAAAGCTCCCAATCGCTACTTGAGATCTGGAGCGTTCCGATCATGTGACCGCTGTGACAGCCAATCATAGTGGTCACGTGATCATAAACCCTATCCGTCTCTCGATATCTGAAGAAACCCCTTAAAGGGCCGGGAGGTGCCGGTGTTAAGGGGTTAAAGAGAACGGTGAGGTGCTGGGACAAAAAAGGTAACTCTTGACCAGAATTTCTGCCATGGCTGCCTTATGTGATTTAATTTAAAGAAAGGTAAACTTTACAAGCAAAAAAAATAAAATATAAAACTATATAGTTAAAATATAACACATTATATATTATAAATACAAATGACAGAGTATTATTTCAGAGATAATTGTGAGGGTTCATTTCACTGTATGTAAGCACTTTTACACGACCACCACATTTTAAGAGGGAAAAACCAGGAAAGTTTATATTTAGGAAAAAATAGAGTGAATCCAGAAATGTTGGAAAGACCCATTGTACACTATGGGGTTGATTTACTAAAACCAGAGAGTGCAAAATCTGGTGCAGCTGTTCATGATAGCCAAGCAGTTTCTAACTTCAGTTTGTTCAATTAACCCCCCTGGCGGTATTCCTGAGTCTGGCTCGGGGTGAGATTTTAGTACCAAAAGTGGTAACCCCGAGCCAGACTCGGGATCGCATCGCTGGATCCTGGAAGACGCGACTCACCTTGTCTCCGGGATCCCGCGATGTTCTCCCGCTGTGTTCGGAGGCCGGATCTTCCGCCCAATCCACTGTGTGCCCTGGCTTCCATTACCTGCGAGCGTAGCGACGCAGGGGGTGGAACCGGCGGCAAATTCAAAATGTATAAAGCACAAACACACTGACACATTGTAATCCTATTGGATTACATTACAAAATATAATAAATATTAAAAAATTGACCTCAGATTGCCCCCCAGTGCTTTGTCCAGTGCCCCTGCCTGCAGTTTTACTGTACTTTGTGTCTGGAAACTGCAGAGCGACCATGGCATCCAAAAAGTGCGCTTCAACATCAAAAGCGACATATGACCTGCTGGAAAACAGCGACAGCGAGACAGAATCGCTTGCAGATGTGAGTGATAGCGAATCATGGGGAAGTTCGTCATCAGGCACGGAAAGCGATTTCAGCGATGATCCTGCGACTTTGCCCAGCGATGTGCGGACTTGGTGCTCGATTGATTGCGGTACGGAGCACACAGCACCCCCAAGATTCCCGTTTACCGGAGCGCCTGGTATAAAAGTGGAGGTTGAAGATGACAGCCCCTTGGGATACCTCCAACTCTTTTTGACTGATGAGGTCATAGAAATAATTGTTACAGAGACCAATCGGTACCAGGAACAACAAGCTGCTATACCGCAGAGGTTTTCAAGGAGCAGAAAATGGGAACCAGTGACCAAGGAGGACATCTGGAAGTTTCTGGGCCTAATTATTCTCCAGGGAGTGGTGGGGAAACCCCTGCAAAAGTGGTACTGGACAACCAACAAAATATTAGCCACTCCTTTTTTTGGCACCATAATGTCGGAATACAAATTTTCACTCATAATGAAATATCTGCATTTTCAAAATAATGACGAATTTGATGAGACTTCTCATCCAGCTCCAAAACTGAAAAAAATTTGGGACTTATATCAAATTATTCAGAAAAATTTCCAGCAGACCTATATACCAGACAGAGACGTCAGTATCGACGAAAGTCTTATGGCCTACAAAGGAAGACTTAGCTGGATACAGTACATCGCGTCTAAGAGAGCGCGATTCGGCATAAAATAATTTATGCTCTGTGAAGCCAGCACTGGTTATATATGGAATTCGGTCCTTTACACCGGGAAAGGGACGAAATTCAACGACAGATTCAGTCAATATGGAATGGCAACCGCTTCTATTCTCACTTTGATTGAGCCATTGTTGAATCAGGGGTACTGTGTAACCACAGATAATTTTTATACTTCTCCAGAACTCTATGAGTTCCTTCTACAACACAAGACAGATGCTTACGGGACTGTTAGAGCTAACCGGCGTGACATGCCGCCAACCTTTGCCAAAAAAAAGCTCACTGCAGGAGAAATAGTTGCCTGGCAAAAAGGCAAAATGATGGCACTAAGATGGCGAGATAAAAAAGATGTGTGCCTAATGAGTACCATTCACAACACCTCTACTGTCATGGTACGTACAAAAGTTGGAAAAGATGTTATGAAACCTCAACTGGTAATGGACTACAACAACACAATGGGAGGTGTTGACAGAGCTGACCAGGCCATGACTTTTTACCCTGCTATGAGAAAGCAACAAAAAAAATATTATAAAAAAATCTTCAGGCATCTTCTTGAACAGTGCCTGTGGAACGCTTTCATTCTTCTAAAAAAAAAGAGTGACAGGCCTGTGATTCATGGAGACTTCGTTTGGAAAGTTGCAGAACTCATATTTCTGAAGCACCAAACACCAACCACTGTAAATCGATCTGGACGTCGTGCTTCTGGCGTTGTGAACGTCTGACAGGTCGACACTTTATGGACCACATTCCACCAACAGAAAAGAAGGCAGCACCCACAAGGATGTGTGTGGTTTGCTGCTCTAAACGTGACGACACAGGAAGGAAAGTCAGAAAAGAAACCCGGTTCTACTGTTCTGACTGTGACGTCGGACTTTGCGCTGTACCCTGTTTTAAAATTTACCATACCCGAGACGTTTACTAAAAGCAATATGACTACTAATATTGCATTCTTGTTTGGCCAAAAAAAATGTCAGTGTTTTTGATTTATATTATTTACTAAAATTTATTGAATAAAAAGTATTATTACTATTATATTATTATTTGTTATTATTTATAGTTATTTATTATATTATAATTTATGATTTTGTGTTTCAAACTTTATCATACCCAGGATGTCTACTAGACTCTTGTTTGGACAGATTTCAGTGAGTTATTCCTAAGAATTACAGGCCTACAATATAAAACGCCACATTTCCATGCAAAAATAATGGTACCGCTTTCAGCACCTAAAATCTGAAATAATCATACCGCCAGGGAGGTTAAGCTTTACCATAAAAAACCTTAGAGCTGATTGGTTTCTATGCAGAACTGCACCAGATTTTGCACTCTCAAGTTTTTTTAAATCAACCCCCTAAGTAAGAAGCTTTAGTAGGTTGCAGTTTAGAAGGGAGACCCCATTCAGTTATTAACTGAAAAGTCAAATGTAGTGTATTGTGGTGCACTGGAAAAAAAACAGCAACATATTGTAGTGCCTATGTGCAAAGTAATCACTTCTACCACCCACAGCAGCCATTTTAAAATCAACATTAGACTGTAATTTATTCACAGAAAAAAATTAAATAATGTAGTGCCTACATACACAGTATTTATTTACTTACATAGGTACGTAGTAGACATCACTTTGAACAAGACCCACATCAGCCATTTTCAAATTAAGAAATTAACATTAAAGTTTGATTTATTCACAGAAAAAGTCCCCAAAACATTGTAGTACCTTTTTAAACTGTATTTAACCGCTTGTAATAAGTCCCATTTTGTACAGGACCCACACCAGCCAGATTTTAATCAGGAAATGCACATTAAAGTATAAATACTTAGCTGACAAAAAGCCTCCAAAATATTGCATTTCTCATGTGCACAATATGTATTCATTTGTACTAAGCCTCATTTTGAACAGGACCCACAACAAAAATTTTAAAATGATGAAATTGACATTACAGCTTCATCACTTGAGCACCAGCCTGTAACACCCCTTCATGTGAAACAGCATCATAGCCAAAATGTTGTCAGTTCCAAAGTTTGAGAAATCTTATGCTGCGTTCACCTTTTATTACTTGAGATATCAGTGAAAAGTTCTAAGCCCAGCTAATAATGTTAAGTAATGATAGTAGCTCTATAGGTTGTAATGTTTACTTTTAACCTTTTGAAGAGCAGCATATTAACCCCCTTCCTGCCCAGGCCATTTTTCAGTTTTTAATCACTGTCACACATTTAATGACAATTCCTCTGCCATGCAACACTGTACCCAAATTAATTCTATTTTATTTTTTTGAGACCAATAGAGTTTTCTTTTAGTGGTATTTAATAATTGCTAGTCGTTTTTTTTTAATATAAAAAGTAAAAAAGGCAACAATTTTGAAAAAAAAAAATTCTTATACTTTCTGTTAAAATAGAAATACCAGGACAGTATGAAACACTCACAAATGATCCATTTTTGGAAAGCAAACACCCATTTGATGATGTAATTTTTTTTGCCATGATTTTTTGAAAATTTTATGGAAATTAAAAAACACGCTGGTATTTAGGGGCTTAAACAATGAACTTGGGAATGGTTCACCAGATTCATTAAATGTACAGGTCAAACACAGAGGAAAGCGAAAGTGAGGGGGTTAATGTACCGGTCACATACAATCTGGAGGAAGATGTACGGGTGCACTAAGGGGCACTCTGGAGGTACTAAGGGAGTACTCTGAAGTATGTAAGGGGGCATTCTGGAGAATGTGAGGGGGCACTTTGGAGGTACTAACTTGGTACTCCCAGGTCCCCCCTTCATCCTCCAGAGTGTCCCCTTAGTAGAAGAATGCCAGGGGTCACTTTGGAGAATGCAAAGAGACGGTCTGAAGGAACTAAGGAGGCACTCTGGAGGGTGTAAAGGGTAACTCCGGAACTCCGGAGGTACTAAGTTAGTACCTCTAGAGTGCCCCTACATTGTCCAGAATGCCCCCTGTAGTACATCCAGAGTGCCTTCTTACATCCTCCAGAGTGCCCCCTGGAGGCACCTTGGGGGTACCTAGGGACCACTCTGAGGGCACTAAAAGGGTCCTCTGGAGGATGTAAGGAGGCATGCTGGAGGCAGCTGGAGGAGTAGTACTAAGGGGGCACTCTGAAGAATGCCAGGGGTCACTTTGGAGCAATAAAAGGATCCTCTGGAGGCATGCTGGAGACACTAAGGGGACACTCTGGACGATGCAAGTGGTCACTCTGAAGGGGGGGCACTCTAAAGGCATTCTGGAGCATGTAAGGGGGCACTTTGCAGGCACTGATGTTAAGAGGCACTCTAGGGACACTGATGAAAGGAGACACTCTGGAGGATGTAAGAGGGCACTCTGGAGGCACTGATGTAAAGGGGCACAATGGGGACATTGATGTAAGGGGGCACTCTGGAGGATGTTAGGGGGCTCTGATGTAAGGTAGCATTCTGGGGACATGGATGTAAGGAGAGACTCTGCGAACTCTGATTTAAAGGGGGAATGCTGGGGACTTTGATTTAAGGGAGGACTGATGTGAATATAGAGCTCATCCTGACTGCTGCACTCTATATGTTGTTTTGTTTGTTACTTACTCCTGACCCCATGCACTCTAAATATTATGCTGTACATAGAACTGACCAAATGTGTATTGTTTCAACAGTTGCTGGTTTTGTTGAAGTTCTTCTTTATAAAAAATATATACGTAATGGAAATGTTTAATTAAAAAAAAACTTCCTGTGTCTTGAGGTTTTTTGTGTCTGTAAGACTGTTAGTTTTGCCATAGTAATTAATATTTTGTGAATACAAGGACCGTGGTATATGTGCAGTGTATACAACAGGCACAGATTGTGTTCAATCCCCCTTTAGCCATGCCCATTGTTTGCCAAACATATTTTTCATTTTTTTTCCTAGGATGCCCTATGTCTTTCATAATCTTGGTCTTGCTCACATTTTGTCATTCTGTTTTGATGCTATACGGATTACTTGGTATGAGTATTGTTAATGTTTACATATTATGGTACTTCTATATTATATACTATCTATTAGTATATGAGGCTATACTCAAATTTTGGTAATGTTTATCATATTGTTTGTACTGTTTGAAATTGAATTGAAACTGATGAAATTGGTATGCGTTAAAAAAGGATGCCGGCCAGCACAAACAAACTGCACCCGTCCTCCTGGTACGATCGCGTGGTGGCGTCACTACGTGCCTTCCTCCAGATGCGTTTCGTCATACGTGACGTTATCGTAGATATAAGTGCAATACTTAATTTTAATAAATATATTTAGGTAATATTACACTATGGTCAGTCTTCTTTCTTCTGGGGCATCCACCTGAGCAAAGACGGACTCCATAGTGGGAAAGAGGGAGCGATCTGCACGATCCAGTCTGCTGATACTGGTTGTTGACATCTGCAAGCTAAAGGCCGCGGCTGGGTTATAGCCACCTGCTCTTTATGCTTGCCACCTGGTAAGCAGATTTATATTACGGTGGTTGGGCACTCTCTTGTCTGTGTTGGATTATGCTGTGGTGACATCAAGAAGCTGAAGTGAATTAATATGGACTCTTATATATTTTACATGTTTTGATTTGATTAATCGATCAAAACTTTTGCAGCGCAGCTTTCCTATACTAAGTTATTCCTTGTGTATATCCCACTTCATGCTGCTGCTGGTTTAGGGTGTATATGTATTTAATTGAGCATAACTTTTAGTGCGGTTGTTCTTTTTCCATAACTGAATTTATAACAGTGATTATATCACTGAAAATCCCGCAAAACAATGTAGTGCCTACACGCTCAGCATGTAATCACTTGTATTAGGCCCTATTTGAAACAGGACCCACAATAGACATTTTAAAATAAACAAAATGAACATTACAGTTTAAATTCTTCTCTGAAAAAAGTTCCCAAAGTACAGTGGTTCCTAGATGCACATTTTTAACCATTTGTGCAAAGCACCATTTTGAAAAGGACCTATACCAGACAGTTTTTAACCGATAGCCGACCAGCCGCCGTCATTATACTGCAGCAGGTTGGCACGGCTCCGCGAATCACCGTAGGTGTATATCGGACACTTTAAGAGCTCTAGGGGGCGCCTGTGGCACGACGCTGGAGCCAATACACATGGCCAGCAGCCGCGATGTCCGCCCATGACCCGCGATCGCTCCTCAGAGATCCAGAACGGGGATCTGTCAATGTAAACAGACAGATCCCCGTTCTGTCAGGGAAGTAGAGAGAGATCTGCTGTTCCTAATGATCAGGAACAGCGATTTCTCTCTACTCCCTGTCAGTACACTCCCCCCACAGTTAGAAACACCTCCCTAGGGAACACTTAACTCCTTGATCGACCCCGTAGTGTTAACCCCTTCCCTGACAGTGACATTTATACAGTAATCAGTGGCTATTTTTAGCTCTGATTGCTGTATAAATGTCAATGGTCCCAAAAAAGTGTAAAAGAGTCCGATCTGCCCGCCGCAATGTCACAGTGCCGCTAAAAAACGCTGATCACAACCATTGCAAATAAAAAAAAAATAAAAATAAAAATGCCATAAATATATCCCCTATTTTTTAGACGCTATAACTTTTGCACAAACCAATCAATATACGCTTATTGTGATTTTTTTTTTATCAAACATATGTAGAAGAATACATATTGGCCTAAACTAATGAAGGCTTTTTTTTGGATATTTATCATAGCAAAAAAGTAAAAAATATAGTTTTTTTTTCAAAATTGTCGCTCTTTTTTTGTTTATAGCGCATAAAATAAAAATCGAAGAGGTGATTAAATACCACCAACAGAAAGCTCTATTTGTGGGAAAAAAAAGGACATACATTTTGTTTGTGTACAACGTCGCATGACCGCGCAAATGTCAGTTAAAGTGACACAGTGCCTTATTGCAAAAATGGCCTGGTCATTAACCACTTCAGCCCTGGAAGGATTTACCCCCTGCCTGACCAGAGCACTTTTTACAATTTGGCACTGCGTTGATTTAACTGCTAATTGCGTGGTCATGCAATGCTGTACCCAAATGAACTTTGCGTCCTTTTCTTCCCACAAATAGAGCTTTCTTTTGATGGTATTTTATCACCTCTGCGGTTTTTATTTTTTGCGCTATAAACGGAAAAAGACCAACATTTTTGAAAAAAAATGATATTTTATACTTTTTGTTTTAAAAAAAATCCAATAAACTCAATTTTAGTCATACATTTAGGCCAAAATGTATTCGGCCACATGTCTTTGGTAAAAAAAAATGTCAATAAGCGTATATTTATTGGTTTGCGCAAAAGTTATAGCGTCTACAAACTAGGGTACATTTTCTGGAATTTACACAGCTTTTAGTTTATGACTGCCTATGTCATTTCTTGAGGTGCTAAAATGGCAGGGCAGTACAAAACCCCCCAAATGACCCCATTTTGGAAAGTAGACACCCCAAGGAAATTGCTGAGAGGCATGTTGAGTCCATTGAATATTCATTTTTTTTGTCCCAAGTGATTGAATAATGACAAAAAAAAAATTTAAAAAGTTGTCACTAAATGATATATTGCTCACACAGGCCATGGGCATATGTGGAATTGCATCCCAAAATACATTCAGCTGCTTCTCCTGAGTATGGGGATACCACATGTGTGGGACTTTTTGGGAGCCTAGCCGCGTACAGGGCCCCGAAAACCAATCACCGCCTTCAGGATTTCTAAGGGCGTAAATTTTTGATTTCACTCCTCTTTACCTATCACAGTTTTGAAGGCCATAAAATGCCCAGATGGCACAACCCCCCCCTCCCAAATGACCCCATTTTGGAAAGTAGACACCCCAAGCTATTTGCTGAGAGGCATGTCGAGTCCATGGAATATTTTATATTTTGACTCAAGTTGCAGAAAAGTGACAATTTTTTTTTTTTTTTGCACAAAGTTGTCACTAAATGATATATTGCTCACACAGGCCATGGGCATATGTGGAATTGCATCCCAAAATACATTCAGCTGCTTCTCCTGAGTATGGGGATACCACGTGTGTGGGACTTTTTGGGAGCCTAGCCGCGTACAGGGCCCCGAAAACCAATCACCGCCTTCAGGATTTCTAAGGGCGTAAATTTTTGATTTCACTCCTCTTTACCTATCACAGTTTTGAAGGCCATAAAATGCCCAGATGGCACAACCCCCCCCCTCCCAAATGACCCCATTTTGGAAAGTAGACACCCCAAGCTATTTGCTGAGAGGCATGGTGAGTATTTTGCAGCTCTCATTTGTTTTTGAAAATGAAGAAAGACAAGAAAATTTTTTTTTTCTTTTTTCAATTTTCAAAACTTTGTGACAAAAAGTGAGGTCTGCAAAATACTCACTATACCTCTCAGCAAATAGCTTGGGTTGTCTACTTTCCAAACTAGGGTCATTTGGGGGGGGGGTTGTGCCACCTGGGCATTCCATGACCTCCGAAACTGTGATAGGCAGTGAAGAGTGAAATCAAAAATTTACACTCCTAGAAAGCCTGAAGTCGGTGCTTGGTTTTCGGGGTCCCGTACACGGCTGGCTCCCAAAAAGTCTCACACATGTGGTATCCTCATACTCAGGAGAAGCAACAGAATGTATTTTGGGGTGTAGTTTCACATATTCCCATGGCATGTTTGAGCAATATATCATTTAATGACAACTTTGTGCAAAAAAAAAAAAAAAAAAGTATCTTTTTCCCGCAACTTGTGTCACAATATAAAATATTCCATGGACTCGACATGCCTCTCTGCAAATAGCTTGGGGTATCTACTTTCCAAAATGGGGTCATTTGGGGGGGTTTGAACTGTCCTGGCATTTTATGCACAACATTTAGAAGCTTATGTCACACATCACCGACTCTTCTAACCACTTGAAGACAAAGCCCTTTCTGACACTTTTTGTTTACATGAAAAAATTATTTTTTTTTGCAAGAAAATTACTTTGAACCCCCAAACATTATATATTTTTTTAAAGCAAATGCCCTACAGAATAAAATGGTAGGTGTTTCAGGTTTTTTTTTCACACAGTGTTTGCGCAGCGATTTTTCAAACGCATTTTTTGGGGTAAAAACACACTTTTTTAAAATTTTAATGCACTAAAACACACTATATTGCCCAAATGTTTGATGAAATAAAAAAGATGATCTTAGGCCGAGTACATGGATACCAAACAGGACATGCTTTAAAATTGTGCACAAACGTGCAGTGGCGACAAACTAAATACATTTTTAAAAGCCTTTAAAAGTCTTTACAGGTTACCACTTTAGATTTACAGAGGAGGTCTACTGCTAAAATTACTGTCCTCGATCTGACCTTCGCGGTGATACCTCACATGCATGGTGCAATTGCTGTTTACATTTGACGCCAGACCGATGCTTGCGTTCGCCTTTGCGTGAGAGCAGGGGGGGACATGGGTGCTTTTTTTTTCTTTATTATTTTTTTGCTTTTTTATCTTATTTTTAAACTGTACCTTTCATTTTTTTTTTTTTTTTAATCATTTTTATTGTTATCTCAGGGAATGTAAATATCCCCTATGATAGCAATAGATAGTGACAGGTACTCTTTTTTGAAAAAATTGGGGTCTATTAGACCCTAGATCTCTCCTCTGCCCTCAAAGCATCTGACCACACCAAGATCGGTGTAATAAAATGCCTTCCCAATTTCCCAATGGCGCTGTTTACATCCGGCGAAATCTAAGTCATGCAATAGTCGTAGCTTCCAGTTTCTTAGGCCATAGAGATGTTTGGAGCCACTCTGGTCTCTGATCAGCTCTATGGTCAGCTGGCTGAATCACTGGCTGCATTCTCAGGTTCCCTGTTGGGACAGGAGAGCCAGAGAAAAACATGGAAGACGGTGGGGGGGGCATTCCCTCCCACTGCTTGTAAAAGCAGTCTAGAGGCTAATTAGCCGCTAGGATTGTTTTTACATGAAAGCCGACCGCTGGCTGAAAAGAATTATACCAAGATGATACCTAAACCTGCAGGCATCATTCTGGTATAACCACTCAAAGTCCAGCAACATAATAGTACATTGCTGGTCCTTGTTAGGCATATATTGTAATCTTTTTTTTTTCATGCAGCCTGTGGGCTGAACGAAAAAAAGAGATTGGTCGGTGGGTATGCCCACCATTAGAATACCTCCCTTCATCCACCCACTTCTAATGATGGGCATACATGCACCATTTATATATGCCGAAGCATGGGGGCATCCTCCAGCAAAAGGTAGGAGGAAATCGCTCCTCCGCCCCTGCTGCCCCCATGCTTCGGCATATATCACCTCCCCTGGAGTCACGGCTTTATATATCGTGGGAGCAAACGCTGTTGCTGTCAAGATAAATAAATCCGTGCTGCAGCTAAATGGCGTACCTGAAGACAAAAAAATGGTTAACAATAAAACACATTAAACAGTAAAGTATAAAAAATTGCATACCCGAAAAACAAACATGATAAAAATAATAACAATAAAACATTGCAGAATAGAATACAGTAAAAAAGAGCAGAACAATAGAGAGAGAATAGAGAGAGAGAGAACAATAAAACGACAACTATTTTTTTTTTTTATATTTTTTTTTGTGTTTTTTTTTTTACACTTTTTTTTGTAACTGTAACTTTTGTAACTGTAACCGGTTCCAGGTTCGGGTCTCTCAAAATGCGATGGCATCTTGGGAGACCCTGTGTTAGTGTGCCTAGTCTGTGCAATGCTGTACACTAATACTCAAATAGTGTATGGTAGCGTTCAAAACATTCACCAATGCAAAGACCAGGATTGTCAGGACAAGAGGGACAATAATAGCGGGTGTCACGCCTATATCCGCGCTTGCTGCAGACACAATATCTTTTTTGGGGAGGTTCGTTGGGTAGGGGTACTCGGGAGGACATAAAGAAAATGCCTCTCATGCAGCCGACTGCATTTGGTTGGGGATGTGAAAGGGGGAAGTCCAGGTGCTGCAGAAGTGGTGGGTTCCCAATTAGGATTGGCGAATGCAGCAGGAAGGGCATTATGGGCACAACGGGCCTGTGTTTGTCTTCTTCTTGGTGGCAGTGGGACACTACTTGTGCTTGCCACCTCACCAGCTTGAATTGCACTTATGGGACTCGCCACGTCACCAAGTGTTACTGCAGTGCTGGTTTGACTACGACCGGGGTGTACTAGGCCGCTGGTGCTTGTCAGTTCACCAAAACGCTACCAAAAAAACTGTTAGCGATCGCAGGGATCAGGCCTGACTCTGCGAACGCTGCAATTATGCGTTTAGTGTTTTGTAAGTGACAGTGATCGATCGATACTGCACTTGGGTGGGCTGGGCGGAGGGGCAAAACACAGGTGCTAGCAGGTATCTGGGCTGATCCCGCTAACACTGCATTTTTGGGAACCCTAAACTGCTGGGGATGCTAGTATAGATCTGATCGGATCTAACTTATATCACCGCCGGGCAATCAGGGGGCTAAACCTTTATTCGATAATAAACGGCGGGTGCCCTGACACTATAGAAAATAAAATAACTAACCAGCGTGACCTGTAACAGTTATACGGTGATCACTGGTGAAAGGGTTAACTAGGGGGCAATCAAGGGTTTAAAACCTTTATTAGGTAGTATATGGGGGTCCCTGATGCTATAAAATGCTGACGGCGAACCTATATTTACCTCCCTAACTAGCGTCACCAGTGACACTAATACAGCGATCAGAAAAATGATTGCTTAGTGACACTGGTGATGGGGGGTGATCAAGGGGTTAAAACTTTATTAGGGGGGTTAGGGGGGTATTCTAGACCTAAAGGGGGCTAACCCTAACTGCCCTACCACACTAACTGTCACAAACTGACATCAATGCAGTAATCAGAAAAAAAAACTGCTTGGTGTCAGTGTGACAGGGGGGGGTGATTGGGGGGTGATCAGGGGGTGATCGGTGGTGATGGGGGGTGTAAAGTATGTCTGGCGTGTTCTACTGTGTGTGTGTGTTGTGCACTCAATTGGATGTCTTCTCTCCTCAGCGCCGGAACGGAAAATACCGAGCCAAGGAGAGATGACTTTACTTCCTCTGCTGCTGTTTACTATACAGCAGCAGAGGAAGGATTTCATTGGCTGGGAGCGATCGCAAGGGGGGGCCTCCCCCTCACCTCTCATCGATCCCGGACAGAAGCCGACCGCCTCGGGCACTGGGGGGGGTCCGATTGGACCGCCCGCGGGAGCCAGATCACTTACAGGTACGTGATTTTGCCTGCCCGTGCCATTCTGCCGCAGTATATTTGCGTGAGGCGGTCGGCAACTGGTTAAGAGGGTAAATCCTTCTGGTCCTTAAGTGATTTATCAAGAAAACAACATTACAGTGTAAATATTTAAATGGAAAAGCCCACAAAATATTGCAGTGCCTACATTTACAATATTTAATCACTTGTACTAGAGTTTAATTAATTCACTGAATAAAGTCCGCAAAGTACTGTAGTGCCCATGTGAAAAGCATTTAACCAATTGTGCCAATTGTTGGTGAGCAGTTTGTGAGCATGAGGAGGAGGGTTAAGGGTCTATAATTTTTATCATAGGTGTATTTTAAATGATAGAGACAGAATATCAACCAAAAATCCAGAAAAAACACATACAACAAATGCTATAAATTAAGTTGCAGTTCAGTGAGTGAAATAAGTATTTGATCCCCAAGCAAAACATGACTTAGTACTTGGTGGAGAAACCCTTCTTGGCAAGCACAGAGGTAAGACGTTTCTTGTAGTTGGTGACCAGGTTTGCATACATCTGAAGAGGGATTTTGGTCCACTCTTTTTTACAGATCTTCTCTAAATCTTTAAGGTTTCTTGGCTGTTGCTTGGCAACTCAAAGTTTCAGCTCCCTCCATAAATTTTCTATAGGATCAAGGTCTGGAGACTGGCTTGGCGGCTCCATGACCTTAATGTGCTCCTTCTTGAGCCAATCCTTTGTTGCCTTGGCGCTGTATTTTTGGTTATTGTCTTGTGGGAAAACCCATCCATGACCCATCTTCAGTGTTCTGGCTGAGGGAAGAAGGTTCTCATCCAATATTTTACAATACATGGCCCCATCCATTGGCCCCTCAATGCAGCAATGTTGGCCTGTACCTTTAGCAGAGAAACAGCCCCAAAGCATCATGTTTCCACCTCCATGCTTGACTGTAGGGATGGTGTTCTTAGGCTCATAGTCAGCATTTTTCTTCCTCCAAACACGGCGAGTTGAGTTAATGCCAAAGACCTCAATTTTGGTCTCATCTGACCACAGCACCTTCTCCCAATCATTCTCTGAATCATTTAGATGTTTATTAGCATGACCGTGCATGCCAATCAAGGAGGGGGACTCAACATGTTTGGAGGAAGAAAACTGCTGACTATGACCCTAAGAACACCATCCCTACAGTCAAGCCTGAAGGTGGAAACATTATGCTTTGGGGCTGTTTCTCTGCTAAAGGTACAAACTGACTTTGCCTCATTAAGGGGTCAATGGACGGGGCCATGTATTGTAAAATATTGGATGAGAACCTTCTTCCCTCAGTCAGAACACTGAAGATGGGTCGTGGATGGGTCTTCCAGCATGACAATGATCCCAAAAATACCACCAAGGCAACAAAGGAGAATCTCAAGAAGAAGCACATTAAGGTCATGGAGAGGCCTAGCCAGTCTCCAGCCCTTAATCCTATAGAAAATTTATGGAGGGAGCTGAAACTTTGAGTTGCCAAGTGACAGCCAAGAAACCTTAAGGATTTAGAGAAGATATGTAAAGAAAAGGGGACCAAAATCTCTCTTGAGATGTGTGCAAACCTGGTCACCAACTACAAGAAACATCTTACCTCCTTGCTTGCCAATAAGGGTTTCTCCACCAAGTACTAAGTAATGTTTTGCTTGGGGATCAAATACTTATTTCATGCACTGAAGTGAAACTTAATCTATAGCATTTGTTTTATGTGTTTTTTCAGGATTGTTGGTTGATATTATGCCTCTATCATATAAAATACACCTATGACAAAAATTATAGACCCTCCATTTCTTTGTAAGTGGGCAAACTTACAAAATTTGCAGGGGATCAAATACTTATTTCTCCCACTGTATATGAACACTTTGTGGTGAATTGTGCACTATACGGATTTACAGGAATATCATTTTTTTTACACATTGTTGTTGATCTTGTATGCTTTTGAGTTATAGAGATTTATTTTGCTTTTCTTAGAGTGCTGCACATTATATATTTTATTATCAGCTATGACAGTAGGGGTATTGAGGTTTTGGTGCCTTGGTGCAAATAACAATGAGGTGATTTGGGTTAACTAAACTGAAAAGCACAATTATGTGGCGATGTGCTGCAAACAAAAAGCAGCTTTTCCTGTTTCAGAAGCAAGGTGATGCTGCTGATTCTTTAAAAAAGGAAAATAAAAAAGACCCATTTCTGTCCCTGTAAAGACAGTTTGATCTCTGCCTATCAGTTACAGGGAGATTGAATAGTAGGACTGACTGTATTTCCTCATTTGCAGTCCAATTGAGATAATACCTAGTTTACACTTGTTACATGCCCCTATTCACATAGCAAAACTTAAATAAAAAAATAAAAATTGCAACTTACCTTTTTTAGATGCTTTATTCTGGACCCTCCAGCAAGGAAAAATGCTAGCTTATTCTTGTTTAGGAGGGGGCTGGGCAGCTGTGTTTGCCATAAACCCTGTCTGTGCTGCATAGGCAGATCTTCTTTATCAATTGTACCTAGATTTGAACACTTCTCTGTCCTAATAATGAAAGATGTAGAGGCAGGGCTTCTTCATTGCATGTTAATGAGGACAGACATGGGACAGGCTCACTCCGACATTGTTAAAAAAATGTTTTTTTATGCATGCTGTGGGAATGAGAATACCAAACATATAGTGGGTTTTCTCAAATTTGACTGCAAAAGCGGACAACATTTTAAGCAGCAGTACTGGTAAAATAGCATCAACTATCTCTTGATGAAAACTCTTTGATCACTCTTTGATCTCCCCAATCTTACCAAGGTCTGTCAGTTACTCTAAATACAGATGTTTTCAGCAGCAGTAACTACCTCCTCCTGCAAAATAAAAAAGGCAATGGGCTCTCCCTATCTACCACATGCCTCCTACAAAACATACAACAAAGGCTGCTGGGAAGGGAACAAGAACGTTTATATGTAGGAGACCTGAAACATTTCCAAACCCTAAAAATTGGTCATTTTAAGTCACTGGACCACAGTTTAGAGGCCAGGAGGTGCATTGTTGGTAATTAGTTGCTATGGGCATGAACAACTGTATTAGTATGCCATTTTAAAACTCAAACTGAGAATCACTTTGTCTCAAGTCCAATTTATGATTGAACAAATGAAAAACATATTCCAATTTATAATCTGATGTAAATAAAATGTGGTGGTAATGATGTTGTTATCTTCTTTTCAGGCTATTTTATACGAGGAGGACAGCAATTTTGGGAAAATGTAAACTGCTCTACAAGATGCCGTTGCCTCGATTTAAATAATGAGATATCTTGTCAAGAGACAGTCTGTGGCCCATATGAAGTGTGTGAACCAAGGGAGAAATATTTCCAGTGTCTACCTGTTGAGAGCAGCACATGTGTAGTGTTTGGAGACCCTCATTACCACACATTTGATGGACTCCTTTTCCACTTTCAAGGTTCATGTGCCTATTTACTTGCAAGAAATTGCCTAACAGGGAATCAACTTCCATTTTTTAGTGTTGAAGCCAAAAATGAGAATCGTGGATCATCCTTGGTGTCATGGCTAAAGGACATTTCTGTGGAGGTGTATTCCCACAATATTGTCATTCCCAAGGGAAGCTTTGGAAAAGTAAAGGTAAAACTATTTTTAATAGCTACTTGAGGGAGATTTGCTTGACACAGATATATAATCTCTGCTGTCTAAATTAAATGTAGCTTGGACGTTCCTATGTAGAGCTTTGCCACCAACCCAAGTCCCACAAAAGCCTAGCTATAGCCATTATACTGACCAATTATTGATTAACGCAGAATGCATTACAACAATGTCTCTTGATTCCTCCACTAAAATTAGTGAAGAACTTGAGACGCAGGATTAGTGTTTCCTTGTTTGGCATGGATCAGAATGTCTTCTGGCCTAGGGACATCAACTGTGTGCAAGACTCTCCTCTCATATAAACTGACTTTTGCTGCATTCTCTTGCTAACCAAATTTCACCCAGTATAGACATTTCACTGGTAGATGTCAGTTCAAGCACAAACATTTAATAGGGGGAACTGACTTTCTTTTAAAAATCCAGACAATACATAATGGTCAGAACAATGCTTGCAATGGCAGGTCAATAGCTCTTTTTTTATATATTAATAAGCTGTGCCCCCTTGTGCTTACCCCTTCACTTTGTGACTCTAATGCCCTGTACACACGATCGCACATTTCGACAACAAAATCCATGTTTTTTTTCCGACGGATGTTGGCTCAAACTTGTCTTGCATACACACGGTCACACAAATGTTGTCGGAAATTCAGATCGCCAAGAACGCGGTGACGTACAACACGTACGACGAGCCGAGAAAAATGAAGTTCAATAGCCAGTGCGGCTCTTCTTCTTGATTCCGAGCATGGGTGGAACTTTGTGCGTCGGAATTGTGTACACATGATTGGAATTATAGACAACAGATATTGTTGTCGGAATATTTGAGATCCAGATCTCAAATTTTGTTTTCGGAAATTCCGATGGAAAATGTCTGATGGGGCCTACACACGGTCGGAATTTCCGACAAAAAGCTCCCATCGAACATTTTCCGTGGGCAAATCCGACCGTGTGTACAGGGCATAAGACACAACAGGAAACGTTTAAAGAGGAAGTAAATAACCTCTAGAACAGTTGTTATCACAATTTGTGAAGATTTTCTCCCGCATCTTGTGGAAGTTACAGCTGTAGAATTTTGGATTTACTGTTACTTTATGTACCACAAACAGGAAAATTAGTCTACCCAGCAGGGACACAGAAAGCAATAAAAACTATGTTTTAACCCTTCTCTAATCAATCCCAGACTAAAAATACAAGTTTAGGCTTTAGACTTTTATAGTCATCTAGCGGAAACATTTAGAAAGCTGGCATGCAGTACGATATAATTCAATTTCCATTGCAACAAAATTATATTTTCTTTAATACTTTAATGTGCACCATAATACATTGCATAAGTATGTTTTTTAAATTCCCATAGGACCCACAATTGTAATAATAATTTTTAAGCAATACAGTATTTGTGCGTGGATTATTAGAATTTATGGTGTTGTTTGAGAAATTAAAAAATATCTTTTTCTCAGCTTTATGGCTAGCGCATGTTATTGAAACTGTTTGCACTGTGAACACTAGAAACATTTAGGTAAAACTTTACATTTTAAGTTTAGTCACAGTAAATGCAAAAAAACAATTTTCAGTATTTCTAAATTGGCCCTATAAAATGAGACATTTTAAAAAAAACATGCTGTATTTTTTTTATTTCAGAGACTTGACATTTCCTCTCAAGTCTGTTAAATGTAGATCTGTCAAAACAAATTGAAAACTTTTCGAAATATGCATTAGTGAAATATTTTATGAAGTTGATATTGCTTGTGAGTGAGCCCTTACTGCTGTATAAAGCAGTCTGGTATAATTGTGTACTTGTTAATTGATAGCTGTGTAATGAGTATATGCCATGTGAAAGTTACACTTACCTCTACAGCAGGGGTGGATCCGAGGGGGGGGGGCAATGTGGCAATTGCCCCCCCCCCCCCGAAAATATCACTGACTGAGTGCAAGTCTCTCTCTCTCACACCGTTATCATCAGCCGATCAGTGGTGCCAAGAGAGAGACTCTGTGTAATGTCATAAAGCCTCGCTGGAGCAGGACGGAGGGGGTGGGTAGAGCTACGCCGCCAGCTTGACCTATAGTTTTCCCTGCACTCTGGTTGATAGCGCCTGGGCCGCCTGGTGTCTAGCAACCAGTGACGTCAGTCAGGTCGGAGCAGCGGAGGAGAAGAACCCCAGCATTCAGAGCAGAGCCTTCTTCCTTCTCCGCCCTGAGCTGAGAGTGTTGGCTCCACCCACCTGCTCCCTCCATCTTCTCCACAGTGCAGGTTGCAGTGTGGCGTGTACACAGGAGGAAGAAGCAGTGAACACTGTCATCTGATGCTGCCCTGCCTGCAGACAGTGCAATTACTGGGACCCTGCTCATCTCCTGCATGGGAACCCCTCCCCCCACCAGAGCACCAAAATAGTTTACTAAAAGTGAGTAAAAAAATTAATCAATGTGTAAAAGTACAAAATACATGTGTGCCATTATTTATGAAAAAAAAAATGTCTTGTTCAATGTTAACTCCTTCAGCTCCGGAAAGTTTTACCCCCCACCCGTTCAAGACCAGGCCATTTTTTGCAATACTGCGCTGCGTTACTTTAACTGACTGACAATTGCGCGGTCGTGAGACGTTGTAAAATTGATGTTCTTTTTTTCCCACAAATAGAGCTTTCTTTTGGTGGTATTTGAACACCTCTGCGCTTTTCATTTTTTGCGATATAAACAAAAAAAGAGCGACAATTTTCTAAAAAAAAAGAAATATTTTTTACTTTTTGCTATAAAAAATGTCTTCATCAATTTAGTCCAATATGGATTCTGCTACATATTTTTGGTAAAAAAAAAAATCCCCCAATAAGTGTATATTGACTGGTTTGCACAAAATTTATAGCACCTACAAAATAGGGGATATAGTTACAGCATTTTAATTTATTTATTTTTTACTAGTAATGGCGGCGACTTCAACATTGCAGCGGACAGATCAGACACCTAACTGACACTTTTGACACTTTTTTGGGGACCAGTGGCACTAATACAGTGATCAGCGCTTAAAAATATGCACTGTCACTGTACTAATGACACTGGCTGGGAAAGGGTTAACATCAGGGGCGATCAAAGGGTTAACTGTATCCCTAGGATGTGCTTGCTAACTGTGTGGGGGATGGATTCACTAGATGAACAGAGTGGTCCGTGTTCCTGTTAGCAGGAACACAAGATCATTCTGTTCATCTCTGACAGAACAGCGATCTGCCTTTTTTACATCGGTAGACTGCTGTTCCATCTCTGTGGGGAGCAATCGCGGGTAGCCAGACTGTATGATACGTTAAATACAGTTCTGTAAGCAACACATTATTTAATGGTAGTGCCCCTCCTGAGACTAGACTCTGGATATGCCACTCATCTACAGTGGCCTTTGCTTGATCTGCTGCTGCAACATCTGCTGTTAAGACTCTGCACACTATTTCTACACAATACTTGTAAACTGTTCTTTTAAAAAATATATCATATGCAGTTGTAAACTTTGCACAATGAAAAATATCAAATACAGGAATGTGACCCAAAGATAAACATGACATTTTTCCATATTTCATATGCAAGCGTTCAGCATATACAGTATGTCTTTTAAGGATTGGATATTACTTTTTCACCCAAGGGCTTTTAAAGTTGATGCTCCTAATGAAAAGCTTCATAAAATATCTATAGAAAAGTTAGTGTAATGTGTTAATTACACTTATCTGCATGCTATCCTTCCTCAATTATGGCTCTCCTAAAATTGTGACTGGAGTGCAGTGGTCCAGTTAGTGTAAAGTGAGTTTCCACTTTTACAGTCAAATTTGAGAAAACCTCACTATAAGTATGTGTTCCCATTCACACAGCAAACCTAAAACAAAATAAAAAATATATATATATTTTACATTTTAGATGTTTTTAAGGTTTTTGGCTGATTCTAATGCCGCGTACACACGGTCGGACTTTTCGTCTACAAAAGTCCAACGGACGCTGACGGACTAAAGCTGGCTGGTAATCCGATCGTGTGTGGGCTGCTTCGGACTTTCAACGTACTTTTTTAGCCTCAAATCCGACGTACTTTAGATTTGAAACATGCTTCAAATCTTTACGTCGTAACTACGACGGACCCCGAAGTCCGCTCGTCTGTATGCTAGTCCTACGGACAAAAAAACGACGCATGCTCATAAGCAAAAACTAAACGGAAGCACTCGGTCTAGTAAAACTAGTGTTCGTATTGTAGGTAGCACATTCATCACGCTGCAAAATCTGTGATCGTTGAATGCAGCGCATTTTATTTCTTCTTTACGAATGCTCTAAAGAACGAAGGTGTTTTGCTGTTCATAATCAGAGTTCTCCCAAACTGATTTCTGAATTCTTTTTCTCTTTGATCTCATGAATGATATAGTATGCTTTTTATAAACAATGTTTCCATACTAATAATACTTTTTCCCTTTTTTTTTTTTTTTTTTTTAGGTTTGTAAAGTTACCACAAAGAACCCATTATTCTTTTTTTTTTTTTTTCTAGTGATTATTTTTTAATTTTTAGATAAAGTTAACCCAAAGCACCGTTTTTGTTTATGTATATATTTTTTTTTCAAGACTTACCACTTGAACATTCTTAACATTAGTAATGTATTTTTGGTGTGTTTTTTTAAAACTCAATGAGATTGTTGTCCCTTGTTAATTTAACATTGTGTGTAAAATCAATGATTTAAAAGAAAACACATAAAAGTCTTTTGCTAAACTCAAAAAAGATCCATTTATTCATGGTCAAAATAAAATAAAGAGGAAGTCAACGCTGGAAAAAGTCGGTGTACAAGAAAATTGGGATCTTGAGGAGTCCATATAAGAGGGAGCACAATCTGGTCCAAGAATCCCAGAGATCAACAGCACCAGCAGATGATCTAGATGTCCCCAGACTGTGGTACTACAACAGCCTGCGTCTTCTGTCAGACCAGACTGAACCCAGGTCATCACTTTCTTCTCTTCCCTGCAGCCTTTCCTCCACGCTGCCCTGCAGCCTTCCCTGCAGCCTTCCCTGCAGCCTTCCCTGTAGCCTTCCCTGTAGCCTTCTTTTGAGGCTGTGGCTCTGGTGTTTCAGTTGTGGCAGGAGGAGGAGGAGGAGGAGGAGGAGGAGGAGGAGGAGGGGGGGGGGCTGCCTCATGTAGTTGGGTGTTTTTGGTTAGCGTGCCCTGCAGCCCCTTATGGATTGTTTCCCCAAATAGGCGCTCACAAATGAGGCGCTGCTCCCAATCCATCTGAAGAAGCCTGCTGGCTAAGTAGCAGCCATAGGCTTCTTCCGCTTCGGGGGGGCTTGTTAAAAAACGGGTGGCCTGTTGCATGAGGCGCAGGGACGCGTCCTGTGTGACCATCCCCTTCCTGGCCCTTTTTTTGGGAAGGTGGAGGGGAGGCACTTGGGATTGGGTGAGGCTCCTACTGGGCCCAGCCACCTCACTTGGCCCAGCCACCTCACTTGGCCCAGCCACCTCACTTGGCCCAGCCACCTCACTGGGAGCAGCCACCTCCTGCCTGACACTGGGCCCAGCCTCCTCCAGGATGATGGTGAATCCGGCCTCCTCCAGGCTGTCCATGGGCCCGGTCTCCTCCTGCCTGCCACTTTCCCCACATTCCTCCTGGATGGACTCATCCTGTGTATAAAAAAAGGACAATAGTTTTAGTTTCTTTTTTTGGGTTCATCAATGACACACAGTTTGCTTCTCATGACTAGCAAATTCAATGTGAATACATCTCTTTAATAAAAGAGTCTAATCAGACACCCTAATTATTTCAAGCAGGTGCCAAACATATTTAGTCACTACTATCATTTGATATGTATACACAATTTGGAGTGCTAAATTATTTGAGACAATTATAACATCCAGTTAACATCATTAATATTAGTACAGTAAATCTTTGTTAAAATAATTTACCTGACTCCAGATGGTCATATCCGGTTCATCCAGGATGGAAGACCCAGCTTGCTCCTCATCAGCCTCTGCTGGGGTGGAGGGAAGGGTGGAGGGAAGGGTGGAGGGAAGGGTTGAAAGTGATGCCCTGGCTTCATTCTGGTCATCAAGAAAACGGAGTTGTTTGTAGTACCACAGCCTGGGTACATAAACATCATCTGCTGATGCTCCTGATCTCCTTGATTCCTGGATCTTCCTATGCTCCCTTTTATACATGTTCCTCAAGACCCCAATTTTCTTGTACACTGTCTCCATTGTTGCTCCAGGGATGGTCTCCTGGACAAAGGACAGAAGTCTCTCCAGCGTTGACTTCCTCACATGCTTGTTATAATACTGAGGGTGTTTCACCTCCCACAAATTCCTCATCTCTCGATACTTTGAAATAAAAGAAGTAAGGAACTCTGGATCCTTCAATAGGGGATTCATTATATCTGGAAAAGAGAAAGTCACAAGACCAAAAAAACTTATTATATGTTTCTGCTAACCCCTCATCATCTTCTCCCTATGTAGGCCTCATCAATCTATCAAGCCA